>CM031864.1:22068762-22350560 GCA_018697195.1 Certhia americana | reverse complement strand
GGGCCGGCGGTGGTTGAACATCACCTGCCGGGTGAACGTTTGGCTCCATAGGCGCCGCCCTCTTGCCGCCGCCGAGGAAGCGCTGCCTATTTTCATCCCCCGGGAAGGGCGGGCCGAGAGGAGGCGCGGCCCAGAGGGCTGCGGACTCCGCCGCCCGCCCGCCGGACCGCGCCGTCTCAGCGGGCGTCTACCCTCGGCGGCCCGGCAGCCGCCGCCCGGGCGCATCGCCGCCTCCGCCCCGCCCCGCGCGGCCTCGGGGGCCCGACTGCACTTACGGCTCCCGCCCGCCGCCGCCAGATACAAATATCGCCGCGTCCGCTCCAATGGAATTAGCAGCGCCCCGCCCCGCCGCACATGCAGCGCCGCGCGGCACGCTGGGAGCCTCGGCCGCACGGGCCGCGGGCGCGCAGGCTCGGAGCGGGGGGCGCGGGGGTGGGCGCGGCCGCCGCGGGCTCGGGCCGGGCGGCACGCCGGGACCCGCTCCGGAACCGCGGAACACCGCGGGCACGGCGCGAATGGCCTCCGCCGCAGCCCCGCATCTGATAGACGGGGACTCGGGCCATCGCCGCTCGCCCGGCGGGGACGGGCGCAGCCCAGGTGGAGCGCAGGTGCTGCTCCGGAACAGCGCGTGCGGGCCGGTCCCGGGCGGTGCGCGGCTCCGACGCAGGGCTCGCAGCGCTCGACACCCCGGTGAGAAGCGGCCGATGCAGAAGGGCCTGAAATTGAGGTTTTCCTCAAAGGGCTCGATGGTGTGTTGGTTTTGATCCCAGAGCAGTGACCGGGAGGCACTAACGCGCTGTGTGTGGTGAAGACTCCTGAGGTCACTGCGTGGATCGCTGGCTGTACCCGCCCGGGCACCGTGTGATCCGTGTCCCTGCTCCGATCACTGCCGGGGATCGCTGGCCTGTACAGCCGGCACCTGTGATCCGTGCCCTGCTCCCTGAGCACTGTCGGGGTTCCGCTGGCTGTACCAGCCGGGCACGTCACTGTGCCCTGCCCCTGAGCAACTGCCGGGTTCCGCTTGCGTCCAGCCGGGCACTGTGCCCTGCTCCCGAGCTCTGCCGGGTTCCGCTTGCTGTACAGCCGGGCACTGGCCCTGCTCACCCGAGCTCTGCCGGGGCTTCCGCTGGCTGTACCAGCCGGGCACTGTGCCCTGCTCCCCGAGCTCTGCCGGGGTTCCGCTGGCTGTACCAGCCGGGCACTGTGCCCTGCTCCCTGAGCACTGCCGGGGATCCCCTGGGTGTACCAGCCGGGCACTGTGCCCTGCTCCCCCAGCACTGCCGGGGATCCGCTGGCTGTACCAGCCGGGCACGGTGCCCTGCTCCCCGAGCACTGCCGGGGTTCCGCTGGCTGTACCAGCCGGGCACGGTGCGCTCTGTGCCCGCTCCCTGCTACCCACATTCCCGGCCTTTCCCGGGTGCCAGCCGGGAGCGCTGGGCCGGGCTGGGACACCTCAGCTCAGCTCCCCGGGGCCACGGCCGGCATTCTTTGGCCCACTGGTACAGCAAAACCCCTACTAATGATGCTCACTGGTTGTACAGAAATAGTTCATCCTTATACTAGAAATGAGATAAAATTGTCATTTTGTAACAATACCTTATTTAGATTAATCAGGAGGCCTTTTCCACTATTCTTCTAATAGCCCATGCTGTCCTTGGAGGATAATGAAATAAAATAGAATTGTGCTTAATTTCTGAGTATTTACTTCGAAAGCTTTTTGTATTTCTATAAGGTTTTAAAATGCAAATACCAGAGGTACCTTAGTTTAAAAACTCAGAATTAAACATATTAACTCTAATTTTTATTATTGATGTAATGGAAATAATGGAACAAGTTGATTATGATTTTTAGGCTTCACCTGTCAAAGATATTTTCCTTTATGAGAGATGAGCCTATAAATAGCAAGTACGTTTGATAACCCTGACTGGTACAAAGGCTCGAGTCAGATCTTAAACATATCTGATTGATGCAAAAAAGTGGAATTTCATGCCATTTCTGTACTTCAAAATTTTGTTGATTAGGTAAAACTAGTTCCTTTTATATTTTAAATATTTTATAGCATGTAAACTAGCAGTTAATTTCAAAACGTCCATTAGATTACGACAGTTTAGGTATAGCTAAGTGTTGAGAGACAGAGCAGGAATTCAAAAAACTTAAAGCAGCAGTAAAATATTAGTCAATGCCTATGAGAAATGAGTCTGTCCCTTTATTCAGGGTGTCTGTGTTTAATGGTAAGCTGGGATGCATATAAGCCAGTCCAAGCATGAAGGGCAGTAGGACACTCGTATGGAAAGCCAACTTTGTCCCTCAGTTATCAAGATAAGAAACCTGTCATTTCTCTCATTCACTCTGTCAGCCTTGAGATACTCCAAGCAGACTTACCTCTGTGTTGTACACCCCATATATCAGGAAGATGAAGAGAACCTGTAAAATAAAATGGAGGGAAAAAGCTGTTAACTCTAATCATTTCAGCAGTAGAAATACCTGAAATAAACTTTCCTGGGAACAGACAAAAGAAGACACACTTCATCAAGGTCAATTTATTTTTCTATTTTTCAACATTATAAGCTGTACCTTGAGCATTTATTTGATAACATGGGAGTGCATCAACTATATTGTGATATTCAACTGTTTGAAAATGAAAAACTTAGCATCAAAGGATCTATAGCATTAATTAGAAAATTTAATTTTATATTTGAGCGGTCTTTCAACCAGCAAAATAAATTGATTTCAAAAAGTGAAAATACAAAGATACTAAGGCAAACTGAGGAGTGAGCAATCTCTACTTCTGACATTTCTTTTCATAAAAGTAAGAAAACATATACTACCAAATTCTACATTAAAAATATACTCCTACATATGTATTGATAAATGCATACCCTTGAGTATTTTGGATATTTAAATAGGAAGAAAATAAGAAATGTATGAGAGCAGAAAAAAATAGCCCAAGCAGATAGCATACATGAATCACCAAAATTCTTTTAAGGGCTTGCTTTACATTGGACTCTCATTAGACTAAAAAAGCTAAAACCAAATAAAATACTTCAATGAGTTTCTCTAAGCAACTTGGTACTGATTCTTGTAATCTGCAAGCAGAATCCTGAAAAACACACTCAGATTACTAGGAAGAATAAATGCAATATATATATATATACTTTGCTATGAAAATAGCTTCTATAACTCAGATTCACTGTGGGTTTATAACCTACTTTTAAACTTATCTCTAAAATTACCCTACCTTGTATTAATACTTAAAACTGGCCACTTGAATATTGTCAAGGAAAAAACTCTTCATTTTCAAACCAAAAATATTTTCTGATAAGAAACTGCATTTGAATAGAAAACAAATAGCAACTTTTTCATCCAACAGGCAAATTACTTGAAGACATTTGGATTAATTCTGGATTTGCTCATCAGCAACATCACCATCTTATTAAGCAGGGAGGAATAAGAGGTACCATTCACATGTAATTGTTCCATGGATTACCTAATGCCAGCATAAAACCCTTGGGAGACAGGACTTCTGCTTAATTTCTTTTGTTTGATTTTTCAAAGAAGCTAAAATCCAACACTTCCTTTCAGTTATTTTCAGGTTACATCAACGAACTCAACAATGAGTAAAAAAAAAAAAAAGAAAGAGCCAGCTGTGTTTCTGAGTGTGCTTTCCTACAATATATACCATAATTATATTGTGTTGCCACAGTCCTGAAGCTTGGCAACTCACATAAGTGATTTACTCACAGGCAAATTATTTGTGGAATAAAATCCCAGTTAGCTCTCTAAATATAGAGTTAGTAGACCATTCTGAGTTTCCTGCCACAGAGTCATCTGAAATTACATTAAAAAAGGAAGGGGTACAAAGTCTATACCTTTATTTCCTCTTTCATTTCAAGTTCCCAGGATTTTAGGAATTTCCATCCCAGGCAAGAGGCTGCTATGGGTAGCTGCCATAGGGAGAGAGGCAATGAATAATCAGCTGTTAAGATGAAAGAAAAAAAACATTTTCTCAGGCTGATCCCAGAAGAGGCAGTAAAACCACATGCTGCTTGTTATTCAGGTACTTTCATGAGTTAAAATTCTTGCCAAAACTCAGTTCCAAACAATAGTTTGCTCTGATATAAAAAGTTAAATTTTTTTTTTAAATATACATTTAAGACTTTCAAGACTAGAATGTTCTTTTTAACCTAGGTATGCAAAAATGTTTTTAATTGCTTCTGAGTCTCTTCTGAAATCTGTGAACCTCCTATCATCCCAGAAAAACAAACTAGTTAACTGCTTAAGTATGGATATTCACTAATCTTACAGAAAATCTGAAACAAATTATTTATGATTCCAGATCTTAAATTGGCATACAAGGTTTTTGCTTTTCTTGAGCTTGAGAACTGCTCCTTTGAATATTTAACTGTTAGAAATATGAAGTGCTGTGGACTTTCTTATCTTAATTCTTAATTCTTGTAGACTTCTGGGAGCTTTTTGTCTTCTTTTATCTAGGAGTGGGGGTGTCCCCTAACATCAAATTATTCTAATGGAATCAGCCCAACAAGGATTTTGCTTATTGCCTGCAATGAGTTATGAGGTCTTGGCACCCACAGCTGATAATGAGGGGTCATTTTCCACACAATGCTGTCATCAGCAATTACCTGTACAGGATAGTGTGTGGTCCATCTGTGGTGAAAATAAAGAGGTGCAGAGCCTCAGGTGGTTTGAAATGTTTATAACGTGGTCTTACATAATTGATAGTTCAGTTTCTTTAGCTCATTAATTGCAGAAAGAGATTCTCTGTTTTTTCAGCGGGCCCTGGTGTCAGCAGCAGCGTGGTGCTGTGAGCAGCTGCCTCAGTTGCTCCGGCTGGGCAGATCTTCTCTGACGTGTGGGAATTAAAGAGTGTTGTGATCAAGCCAGGAATTTTATCCAGAATTGTTTATCATACCTGTTGGGATCAATAAAATAAAACAAAATTCCTTCAGGAAGAAGCATAGAAAAGCCCATTTGTATTTTTTGTGTTCCAATAGCACGTGTGAACCCCCAGAGGAGTTGCAGCCCATTGTGCTCAGTAACAAATCCATATACACCCAGAACAGGCCATCTATGCCTTGAAAAGGTAAAGGTTTCTAGACAGGAAATTTGGCCACGTTGGAGAACAGAGAACATGCAAGCACACCTGTCATTTTTCAGATGTGTTCGTGGTAGACTAAGGAGAAGTCAAAAACCTTCGGGCTGAGTTTGAATCCTGCCTTTTGGAATCCGAGGAAAGCGCTGCTTAATTACAGCTCTGATTGTCACTCTGGGCAGGGCGTGAACGGATTGCTCAGCTTTGAAATTTGGCAGGTCTTGCCCGAATTGTCCTTGCTATCTTGAATAAATCAGTCTATGGGCAGTTCTAATCTCTAGCAAGTTTGTCAGGATCTGTTCCAGTTTGGGTGGTACCACTGAAAGTTGACACTCTTATCACAAGTTCATTCTGCTTTAGGGCAACAGAAATTTGCATGGCAGTCGTTTTTATCAGAAGTGTTTTTCCATGATTTTAACATCTGTCTCTCCTTCTGTTACTATTTGACATTTCCTTTTTATGGACATTCTATTTCATTCAAGATTAGACAATAAATTGCAGTCATTTTTTGGTGTGTTGAGACTGTTACACTGATACTTTCAATATTTTTAATTTCAGCATTTTTCCAGTATACACATTCTTGAGAATGTGGAATCACTTCATCCTTCTCCTGTTTAAGCATTTGGTCTCTGATTTGTTTGACAACTGAAAAGGACTTTTGAGAATTCACAGCTACTAAAATCCTTATTGTAATACCTCAAAAGATCAATTAAATAAAACCATATTAGCAAAATATGCATGTAAACACTAGATAGAACTGTAGAAGACTAAAAATCGATGAAATATATTCTAAATAAATCAATACCTAATAAAAACAATTTGATATTTTAAAGCATTAAAAATTTTCAGCCCTGAAAATGTTTGGATTGCAAGAAATTTTCTGATTTATGGAAGAGAGAAAGATAGATATGCAGCCATACTGGACTAATACTGCTTTTTTTTTTTTCATAAATTAAAAAGTAATGCTATTGCAGCAATGGAAACTGCAGCCTGCAAATAGAATTCTTGTTACTCACACAATCAGTCTTTCTGTAATCCTAAAGAAATTAAAATTGTCTTAGCAAGGAGAGATTAGGGATTTACTGTTTGTTTTAAATCTAGACCAGTGCTAAAAAATGTAAGCCTTAGGGAACCTTTGTCATACAACATCAGTTTTAGGGCAAAGAATATCAAATTCCAAAATTATGGGATTTTTCTACCATAGTTGAAGAAGTTTTAAATCCTTACTTCAATATTTAAGAAGTCTGGCATTTCAAACAGCACTGTTGTGAAATTTCAAAGTTACTGTCCCACAGGCAAGTATTTCAGCTCTCGTTGTTATTACTCAATTGGTACTTGCAGGCTTTGCAAACAGGAGCAAACAATGTGACTGATTTGGATTTCCTGCCTATAAAAGCTAGAACTAAAAAATAAAATTTAAAAACCCCAACAAAACCAAACAAACACACCAACAGAAATTTTGTAATGTTAATAAACAGATCTACAGAAATTTGGTAGTAATAAAGTGTCATGGCAAAGGTCCTGGAGCAAGTCACAGTAACTTACCCTGGAACAGAGCTTTTGCTTTGGCCTTGGAGATAAATTGCATTTTGCCTCGTTTGCATCGAGAACCAGATGGTTCATCCTTAGTTCTGAGCCATATTAAAAAGATATTTCTATTAGTCATATTAAAAAGATATTTCTACTAGTGTCAGGTGAAGGGGAAATGGACAGGATGAGTGTAACTCTGAATTCCACACTAAAAATCTCTGCAAGGACTGAAGCACAAAAACAGTTTTTACAGTTTTTAAGGAGTCACATAGAAAATGTTAGATGAAATTATATGTAAGTGCCAGTAGAATAACTGGGGTCTAGGATATCAAAAGAAGAGCTCATTCTCCACAGCCTTAGTAAGTTAGCATTCCATGTTGCCACATGTAAGCCTGCCCTAAAGTTTATTTTAGATAAAGCCAGCAATAGCCTCTCTGCACAAAGGTATGTTTAGGATGATAGAAAGTATACATGTTTAAAAAAAAAAAGTTGGAAAGGACTTAGAGATGTCAGCTGTCCACCTCTCTGGATAAGCAAACATAGGATATTTAAGTATCAGGGTAAGCTTTTATGTGCCAGGTATAACAAATTTCTGGTGTAAACGTGTCATTTCAACAGATTTTTTACTTTGTACCCTTACCAAGATCCTGTTGGAGTACCTAGACAAGTCTGTGTTAACCTACTTTTTTGAGGTGACCAGGATCCATTTTCTGCCTGTCCTTAAAGAAGAACTCTTGACCTTTGCAGTAAGTCAATCAGCATTACAGTCAGGGCTATGGGATTCAGGGGTTTTAAAAGAAATTTATCATACTGTGAAAAGGTTTCGTGCTTCTGTTTCTTCTTTTCCCAGTTATACTTTAAAAATCAAGATATACTTTCAGAGCATAAAAAAAGCAAAGACATGAAGCCAGTTGGGTTTTTTTCTGAGAAAATTAATTACTATAATCAGATCGTCACCATATACATGAAAAAATCTAAACAGCACCAGTCATAGAGAGAGGAGATTTATGCTTTCAGTTCTTTTTTTTTTTTTTTTTCCAGTAGTCTGATATTCACCCACATATACACATAGTGGTCTGAAAACAGCCAGTGTACCCAGACCTTGGTCTTGCTATGCCTTTGCACGATTCCACTGTTGTACAAAACATGTCTTTCTATACATTTTCGTATTTAGAATACTGGCTGCAGGGAAAGAACTGCAAGTTTCATTCTACCTACTTTTACAGGCTTGTAACTTCTTCCAACTGTATCTATTCCTTGCACTTGTCATCAGCTCATAGGTTACTTTCTCTTGTCACTAACCTCCAATTTCTCATTTTATAAAACTTCCTCCAAGTACCTTACTCAACTAGGGAACATACAGGGAATTGGATTGTATTTCACCAAAAAAATTAATCCATGCTCTTGGTCTGCCCCGCCCAAAATAGGTACACCCGCACAAATAAGCACAAAACCTATTTGCAACGTGTTTTATGTGTGGTGCAAAAAATGTTGATTTGTACCAAATTGAGCTAAATTCTGTGTTCCCTTACATGTGAAAACACCTCACAAGGCGTTTAATGAGTTAAGGCTAGATCACTCAGAGCATTATAAATATTGTTAGAGGTGAGAAAAAAAATACCTCTAAGGAAAGGAAAACATTTAGAATTACAGTGGTGCAGATTACACTGTAAGAATCACTGTAAAATCTCTATAAGAAAGCTAGGACACAAAGTTTAATCCCAGTATCATGGCAATTTACAGGTTTGTATTTGCAAGAATTTCTTCAGCTTATATACATAAACAGGGAAGTGTGTTGCAAAAGATCACGAGACTGTTCCACATATTGCAAGCTACTGTGTATTGCTCTCTTTTTTGTTTTATAGTAATTTAAAGCCTAAGGTTACAGCTTTTCTGAAGCTGTAGACATCAGAAAAACTTAAGTGAACTATACTGAATGCAGTATCTGCTTTCCTAATTTTCTTGAGTTCCTCAGAAATAAGAGGCAGAGCCCTATAAACCTATAGAGAATAGCTAAAAAATGCTCCAGTGTTGCCCATTCAAAAGAACAGAATCTTTTCCACACATGTAAAGCATTTAGAACAGTTGCTCAGACTCCATCCTAAACTTCCTTATTTCACTGTAACAAAAACTATACAATAATGATTTTATATTAATGATCGAGTGTTTTGGAATTTTTTTAAACTGTAATTCTTGACAGAATCTGTATAGCTTAAAATACTCCTTTATGATGAAAAAACCTACATACACTTTCACATATTCTAGATGGAATGATGTTATTCATCCTAGGCTTCATTATAAGCCTAAAAAAACCCTCATAAAGCCTTCTATCTAAATTCTCTTCAGGGAGATGAATTCATGATGGACACTATTTCTCGTAGACCTAATCTTCTTATTATGTGACTGAACAGTTTTGGCACATCCTCTCCCCCATTTTTCACAGCAGATCAATTCTGTGTGGATTAGATGTGGAGATGCACTGTGAAAGAAACAGTATTTGAAGCCTCATTCCAAACACATCTTTCCCTACTAGTTTAGGTTCCTGGTGCTGCCATCTCCTTTGAGCAGAAGCCCCTTTGAGCTTTCAAACAGGAGTTGTGCCCAAGTACAGGAAGGCTCTACACACAACAGGACAGTTATTGGTATAAAATCCTTCTTGAATTATTAGAAAAAGGCATAAACACAACACTATGTGCTGCCTGTAGCTCCTCCAGTACAAGGACAGCGAATCCTTCTCTTGAATAATACTCACCTTTTATTATACAGGGAGATCACTGTATCTGGTGATTTTCAGACATTACTGTGTTCCTGTTGATGCAGAAACTGCCTTGAAACTTAAAAACCTGTTCATAAAAAATGCCATCCTTAGAAATACTTTGAATGTCATTTATTAGCAGATACAACACATTTTTACTTCTGAATTTCTGGGAGAGAGAATAGTCACTTAGCTCCAGATTTGCAATGGTCTTCAGTGGTACTGATTTCAAAATTAATTTCTCAATGAGTTGGAATCTAACTGCTCTTCCAGATCTGGGAAATAGTTGGTGGTCCCATAATACTGCAGTGGTATTTTCAAAATGATGTATTAAATTATTGATGTCTTGGTGTGGATCTGAATCTTAGCCAAATGAGCATCTACCCAGATACACACTTGCAAGTCTGGGGCTTTTTATCACTGCCTGCTTTTCTGTCTTTTAATCCTTGCTTGCAAGATGGGCCCTGGTTTCCATGATAATATGGAAAAAGTTACAAATATTAGATTTCTTATATTTCCAAAAGGATGACAATTCTGATGAAAAAGGAAAAAGTCAGATGCTTCCAAAGATCCACATGTCAAATATACAGTAGACTGTTTTGAGGGAGAAACTTAGAAATTTATTCTAAAAATGCTCATGTGAAAATAATTTCCAAGGGTCATACCTAGGTTTCACTTTTTTGCATAGCAAATATGTGCAGTTTGCAATTCGAGTTCTTTCATGAGCCAGCCCTGCATGATAGTGAAAATAACGATGGTTCTGATTACTTATGCACGATAAAGCTATTTCAGCCATTTACATTTCAATTGTGTGTTGGGTTCCAAACATGCCTTTGAAATTCTGCTTTCAGCCGTGTGTTGTGGCAGTAAAGCCCACTCTGTCCTGGGTTTTGAAGGACTTTTTATAATTTTCATACAGTATGCAATGAATCCTTAAACTGCTCACTTGATGATAGTTAACCTTTAGAAAAAGATTGAAAAACACTAAATGCAAACCAGTATCTCAGGTATAATTAATTAAAAAAACCCCCAAACTTGCAGCACTTTACCTTAACACACAAAAAACCCCCAACAAAACATTGAATTGTATGGCTGTATAAATAATTTATTTTTAAATCCCTGTCTCAAAATAGGTGCCAAAATTAATTAATACTTCAGGATTGACCCAAAATGCATATGTTCTCTGTTCTCAAGTCAAAATAAATAAAAACATTTTAACTTAGGAGGGGAGGGTTTTAAGGGAGCAAAAACTCCACACACACCCCACCTCGCCACAAACCAATAAAAAACACTCCAAAAACTTTTAAGTTTCATTTGGGAGTTTTTAAAGACCTCACAGAAGTATATTTTTAAAAGGTGGATAAATCCAAATTAAACCAAATTATTTACACCTAAAAACATTCCCCACTTTCGAGGTTCACTCTGAGAAAAACAGTCTGAGAATTCAATGCAAGTTCATTTCAATGCAACATTTCTGTTGAACTGAGTTTTAATTTCTGCCCAGCATGAAATAATTCATAATTCAGTTAAGCAAATTTAAGGTGGTAAGGAAAGAAAATAGGGTCTATTTCCACATTAGCTAGTAAATGAGACAGAGTGCTCTAACAATATATTTTATGGAAAGCAGACACTTAAGTTTTATATTCCAAAGAATCTTCCAGTCTCACTTTGCTTTGCAGCACCTCTTTTAGATCCCAGTGACTATCCATAACTGTCATGGAACATTTTCCTGCCAGCCTTCCCACTCCTCACATAGTGGCATCCTTCTTAACATTACACATGAGATGAGCAAGAAAAGGAAAGCAGCCACTCCAGATAAGACACAGACCAACACGGAGGCAACATGATCATCTGGTCTGTGAGGAAAGGTAAGGACTACACAAGATAAGGAAAGAGTCAAAAAAGAAAAGTATCAACTGGGAGACTGCATCAGGCTGCTCAGGCAGGTACAATAAAATTAGATTAGAGCAGAAGGACTAAATACCAGAAATTTTGTCCCAAAATTTAGGCAGCAGAATAATTGTTTTAAAATAACTCTGTAAAGAAACAATTGTTCTACAGCTTTCAAGGATTGATAAAGGTTGTGAATAGATATGGATACAATGGCATTAATTGAATGTATCTGGTATTAAATCCTCCTTTCAAAAATAGAGGTTAGTGTCTGAAATTCAATATATTGTCAATTTAATCAAACTGCCCTTAGAAGTTACAAGTCAGAATAGCACATAATGCCTAAAAATTAATGGATCTCTGTCCATTGTGATTTAAATTGGATCTTGGGTGACCACACGAGAAAACGCTGAAAGTAGCCATACACAGAGAGCCATTCAAAAGAGAAAGGAAGCTAGAGAGAGAAAGGAGGATGTTTTTAACTACTGTTTCTTCCTTTTTTATATTACCAATAATTCTATGTTTAAACATTCAGTAGCCATTTTCATTTGGCTGTACTTGGCACAACTATCCATTTACCTGAGCTAATTACGAGGGAATACAGAGTGATTCAGGTTCCTTTTAAAAATTTATCAAAGGGTCAATAAATACATAAACTCAAGGGTTTATTAGGACCTAAAATATTTGAAAGTAATTTTAGGGAAAAGAGTGCTCACAGGTTTCTCCTAATAGCAAAGTGGGGAGAGTTATTTTGTTTTGGTTTTCTGAAGTCACTTAAGAAAAATCAAGTGAACTGTTAAATCCCTTTAGAGCACACTTAATACTTGGAAATGTCCAGCTGGTCTGGAGAACCTGTGGACATAAGCAACACAATGCTGAGTGAAAGAGAACATTTAATATTCTAATTTATTTAATGGCAAAGCAGAGGGATTTCCCATGTATCTCCACCAAATATTTTACACTTTTCTTCCAGGAATAATTTTTCACCATCAAAGGGTAAATTCCATGAAATTTGAATTAGAGAGACATATTCTAATAGCAATAAGCCATGCCAGGGTGTGTATTACTAGACTTTTTGGCAAGCCTTTCAAGTGATTGAAGGCCCTTGGTGTTCAGGCTGTTCCTTTGCAGCATACCCAGGACATGCACCAGTAGCCCACAAACACACATCTCTGAGGGGCTTATTACTGCTACATATTAATCAGCATGGCAGTCTGATGTTAGTTACTAGTCATTCCCCCACAGCTGGAGAGGACTGGAAAACAAAGATTTTGTTTGTAATTAAAAGATCTTTAGGGTCTTGAGAGAAGCACAAGTTTCAGTCCTCCAAAGAGGCAGTACTTTCAGAGTTCCAATCAGCATTTAATTTTGCTAACACAAGCGACTTCAGAGAAATACTGTGATTCTGTACTAAAGCCTCATTATGAAATTAAATCTGAGATAAATTGATCCTACAGTGCATCTAAAAAGGGCAATAAAATTATCATTCTTAAGATAAAAAATCGTTCTTATCTCAACATATTTTTTCAGTGCCTCAGGAGCACTTGGTGGACTGTACTACGTTTGCTTTCTCCATTTACAAATCAGAGCAAACCTAACAAAAAGGTGGCTGAAGGAGAGAGAGCACAATTCTTAGTCTGTACAAATGCATTCATCGGTATGTACATGGTATCTTTTTACCCAAAGCTTCATGTTACTGGAGACATTATCTTCTATCCCTTGTAGAGGGTTAGTGTGCTAACTCAAACATTTACGCACAATGTGCAACACCATTTGTATTTACAGCTTAAAACATTTTCTTTGGCAGATAAACTGAATGAAAACAAGAACCCTGACTTACCTGATTACGCCATTAAAAAATAATTTGATGTCTAGTTCGTTATGGAGCACATGTAAGAGCTACAGTGCATCTGTTCTGGAACTTCAGGGTTCCTGCAGAATCCTGTGTGATTTGTTTATGATGTGGTGATGATTGACTGTCAGCTACTAATAAATGGTAAATAAAAAAGTAACGTGTGATATTAAAGTACTACATTAGCTACATTGTGATTAAATTACAGTAACAGCACCAGCTATAAACCTTTATAGAATCTCCTCAGCCATGCAGTAATTCTCCTAACTATACTATTATGTAGAGCACAAATATTTCTTTGCAAGTCCGAAGCAATACATCAGGGAAGCATTTACTGCTAAAGCTAGATTGAGAGTAAATGCATCTTGGGTTGCTATGAATAAAGCTCTAGCTTCTCATTACTTTATGACAAGACACAGAAATTCACTTTACTTTTCATTTAAGCTTTTCTGCTCCAGTTTATAGATGTATGCCTTCACGCTTTTATTCCCTTCTCGCTTCAGCCGTACGTAATAAATGATTATAAATTTTCACATTTGACCACCTCTCTACTAGTCTCATGCTTAATGCACAAAGTTAGGAAGCTGCAGGTAAAAATTTCACAAACACTTTTATTTATGATGTTGTCCTTGGTAACGGAAATTTCAATGTACTGAAATGAAAAGTATGATTAAAGGGATACGACGTCCTGACAAGGATAGTAGAGGGCAGCCTTCTATTTCCCACTGAAAATATATAATACTTTTTTGACATCAATTTCATAGAGAATAGACATGGGCTAGTCATGAAAAAAAAAAGACACAAGCATGTTTCTAACTTCACTGTTGTTCTGCTGTCTTAAATGAAACTTATTCCAGAAATATTTTGTCTGAGTTACTAAGCTTTCAAGCTAATGTCAGGCACATAGATAATTGTGTATAAACAAGATACTGTGCAGTTAAAAAGAAAGTCTTACTGATAACCTTCTGCAAAATTAAAAAAAAAGAACAACTCAGACCATGTTAAGAGAAATATTCCTTTTTCGTTTCCTCTTCTCACTTTCCCAATCATTTTACCTCTAAATAGGATTTATTGTGTAGCTTTCATCTGGTTTTGATTCTAAGTTCGTTTTAGCTACCTCATACTGTCCATACAGCTAAAAAGTTGTGGCAGACTCAAAATCTGTTAGAAGTAGTACCTCAATAATGACTAGGGTTTTTTTAATTAAATCCATTTTGTCTTATCTTTAAACTTATCAAACTAAAACAACAATGAGAGCATTGTTCCTATTTATGGGTAAATAAGGGAACTGAAATAATATTAAGGTCATCTTACTAATATTTATAATTTTAGATTACATAAAAAAATTAATCTAAAATCTCAAAAGTAAAATATACCTTCTTAAGCAATTTTTAAAATAAATCACTTCAGTTGATTCTCATTCTTATAAGTGGTACATATAATTTGCAGATGCTATTACCAATTAATGTTATGACTTAATAATATCAATTGCTTGCTATGCTTTACCATCCAGATAAATATTCTGCCCAATTTCCAATAGCATAGGTACAAATATAGAACATTCTTTTGAAAAATAACTGTTTGAAAAATCACATTCCAGAGAATAAATTATGTTTCAACCTATTTTTAAAGTATTCAAGACATTAAAGCTTCTACATTTAGAATTTTTAGGAAAAACAGACAAACCAAGCTATGGAAAGGAAGGGGCCAGTTCAGAAGTTCTGTACAACAAACACTGAATTTTGCACCCCCAAATGACTGTTTCAAATCCTGCTTGGATTGGTGCACACTAAAACTTGCTTTTAGGGATTAGATACTCAACAAAATATACACAAAGCTCTGAGTTTATATTCACTGGCAGATGTGTCTGTGTTCAACTCATAGTGAATGAGGTTTTGAGACTAGCATTAACTGGCATAGCTAGAGAGAAATAGCAATGACCAAACTTCTCTTCTAATCCTGTGAATTTCTTGATAATTTACTTGGCTGGGCAATTCTAGCAAGTTCCACCTTTTCTTTAACAGTGTTAATAATTTAAAGAAAAGAAAAATAGAAAATCATATCAGTATTAAAATGTTGTGCTTTTTAAACTTCTGAAGTGTTGTTTTTCAGAAAAGGACTGGGTATTTATTCTTTGCCTTTTATCAAATTTTTAAATCATTTGTTCTGTTGCAGATACCCAGTCATTGCAAACCTCCTGGATGTACAGTTAGAATGTTTTTCAGTCTGTTCATGTAACAGCATCATACCTTTCTCAACAAAAGAAGCTACAAAGATTTTGTGACAGATCCTTTTTTTTGCCTAGCTATCACAAACCCCTGAAAAACACATTGTGTTTCATGTCAATTATTAAAAAACCCCATAAATTATAATGAAAACAAAATTGCTGAGAACCATAGTTTGAATGTCTGTCTTCATTAATTTCAGATTTACTGTTACTCTGAGGTTTTACACCTTGATATTTTTTCCTCTTACCACACCACACAATTACAAGCTACTGCAATTATTCCTTTTATAATCATTGCCATTATAACACCAGCAATCTACATTGCTGAGCATTCTGCATAGTGTCCTTACTGAAGCACACCCAAGTCTAAATGCATTCTAATATTTGCAGTTTGAAACCTGGCAAAAATGTCCTTAGAGTAAACATGTGGGATCAATTATGCGAAATAAAGCATACAGGTTAGAAGTATCATACCACAGCAGAGTTCACACTTTCTTTTTAACTTGCTAATATCTCTGACCCCTCTCTACAAAAGCACTTTAATCAACATTCACATATTACTTTTTTTTTTCCAGCCTTACCATTTAACAAGCTGCAAACAATGTTTAGCAATCAATTATATACATCAAGTTGATATGCTGCAGGACTGAGGGTCATTTAAGCTTAGAGCTACAGCTGAAAGAGTTTGGGAAAGCCACATGGGGAGCAAACTCACTTTTCCCTTTTAAACTTGCAAGCAAAAGGACAGCTTAATTAACCCAACAGAGAGTGTCTCCTCAACCTTTCTGAAGCCCTTTGTGAAAGCACTGACAACTGTTCTTTTGGGCCTTAAGAGCATTTGCTTTATGTCTTCAAGTTTCAGCTGTGCATACACACAGCCCTAGTAAGAAATGTCACAATCAAGTGATCATATTAGATAAATTTGATTCTGATCGCATGGCCTAATCCCATGCTGGAACAATAACCTAAATCTGGACCTGGCTACTGATGTCTGGTATGAGATATGGGTCAGTGAACCTAAGTGCTCTATTTGTAATCATAAAAAGAGAGATAATGCATAGGATGCTAAACTATTGCTTTGCCTCCCCTTCATCTTAAGGGGAAATTGATGGTCCATATTCTTCAGAAGGATAGGGAGAGGATGTGGCTGATTAGGAGTCAGGGGTCTGGCTCTGACTATGCATCTTTTAAAGACATTCCTTTCCTCTCTTAGCAGTTTTCAGAAGAATGTGAGTAATAAGAGAAGAGTCCCTACTGTTCAACGAGGGCATTGCTTTTCAGGGAGGGCAGTTTGCCTCATTTCTTTATTAATCACCACCCAACTCATTGTAAGTTCTTAGGCAGCCCAGCAGGGCTTCTGAGACAGCTCTGCCCACTCTCCTGCAGGCTCCTAATCAGGCCAGCTTCTCTGGTTTTGGACAACCTCCAGGATGTCACATTCTCCTTGCAGAGTGTCTTTGCTAGCTGCCTGCTAAGCTGGTGTGAACAACTGTAGTTTTCTCTACCACTGCCTCTGACCGGAACCAGGAAACTTCATTTTACTGTGGATTACTTTTACTGATATTAATCCCATAGCATCTAACTAGGGCAATCACACTCTTTGTTTAGGACAAATTAACAAACGAGGCCATTTCACTGATGTAGTTATTTTCAAATAAGTGCTTACTCACATGTCAACAGTTAAAGGGAAGCGTAATTTAGAGGCTTAGCTTCTGTTTTCTTTGCAGTAGTCTCCAAAAACAGGATAACCAGAATTCTTGCAGAGCTGTATATAAGGTGAGGTGTAAAGAGCACACACAGGACACATTACATACCTTAAGAGCATCCCAAGTATTCCCAGAGCTTTGGCATAAGCACTGCAGAATCAGCAAATGCCCAAGCACCTCAGGTCTCACCTTCTCAAGTTTATAAAAAAATATTTTTGTGTTTCTCTGCTGATCGGCTGTTTTTCTGCGCCCGAAAATGCAAACAGTTTTTTCTCCCAGCCAGAGAGTTTGAAGAACTGGCCATGAGGCTTTTCTTCTTGTGTTTTCTTCATAGTTTATTATTTCTTATCATGCCATTCTGTTCCTGACCTGCAGAGCTCGTCATTGCAAGTCAGTTCAAGGCACAAAACCCCAAATCCCAAATGCTCAATGCTAAATGCCCCCACCCTCAGGGTGGCGTGGATATTTATGCTACAAACCACGAAATCAGTGTTTATAATATTTCTCCAATAACTATTATCTATGTTAGAAGGTTAGATTCTATTCTAGGCCAACTATAATGTGCCACTTCATAGCAGAAGATGGAGGCAGACGAGGAAGAAGGAACAAACCCAAAAGCCGTGCGGTTCCTCCATCTTGTCTTCACCTGTCTGCCATCCTAAAACCCCCATAAATCTAAAATTCTCACCCTGTGATAAAACTACACACTATTCTACTATCTAATACACACTCTTGAAAACTCTGCTTCATTCCAGAGCCTAAAAGCCCTTTTTCCATGAACAAAGGTTAAAAACACTGTTTGTCAGAGATCTTAAAATCTCTTAAACATGCAAAGAAATACTTCTCATAATTCCAGACTCCGACACCACCTAAAAAACATGTAAAGGTTGAAAAGATCCAGGGGAATCTTGACACATGGTAGCACTGCCCAAAAATCTTTTACTAAGTATGGATGTTCTGTAGTTGTACAAGATAAATACTCAAATATTAGTTTGGAAGTAAGATGATTGCTTCTTGCCAATTTTTTTGGTTCTTAACCTAAACTGTGTATTTGTCTGAATTAATATGGATGCATTGATCTGACTCCAACCTGAAGTTACTGAGGTTTTATAAGACAGCAATAAAGCTCTCTTTGCATTAACCAGCCAAGCACATCAACATTTTAATGAACTGTTTTTACATGGTTCGTTGAGTAGCTCCTAGTCTCCTATAATACAAATCACTTCTCCGTCACCCTCGCCCCTCTCGTGCTGGCATTTCTTCTCAGGGTGTGAACAGGAAATGGAATAGCGGTTCCATGGATATTCACCAAATATGACACTGTAGGCAGTGCAGCTCCCAGCAGTACAAATGTTTAAGCTATTGTGTCATATAAAGGAGATCTCCAGCAGTCACAAGCAGTGAAGCAGCTGCACTGTAATCACCAAGCAAACTGCTTGGGGCCTTGGGAAAATCAACCTCTTGGAGCCACCACACTGCACTGCAAGGTTTCAGACAATGAACTACAGTGTTGTATGGCGGGCTGGGGGAGCTCAGTTGCCATTAATCATAGAACAGCCCATCTCCCAAACAGGTATTTATTTTATATTGACCCGAAGGTTGAAATAAATTATTGAAATCAACATCAGTGTAGACCTAATCTCTTTGGAATAATTAAATTACATTAATGACAAGCA
Organism: Certhia americana; assembly: GCA_018697195.1. Classification (NCBI taxonomy): domain Eukaryota; kingdom Metazoa; phylum Chordata; class Aves; order Passeriformes; family Certhiidae; genus Certhia; species Certhia americana. The sequence continues at coordinate 22,331,814 of CM031864.1, read as the reverse complement.
TTTTGGTGTATTCTAGTCAACCTTTAAAAAGCAACATAAAAAGCATAAAATATTTATTGTTATGCTTTCAAATAGGCTTCATGACACATTATGTATTTTTGAGATTAAAGATTAGTTCTAACACATGATTTAATAATGAATGCAAATTATAAATGAATATTTAACAAACCATATCACATTTTATGTCTTAACATATCCTTTGCCATTACTGTAACTGAATGAGAAATGGCTCTGTGATGTATTGTCTTGCTGCCTAAGACCCTGGTGTTTTCACCTTGATATGGCCTTTGAAATAAATTAATTTGTTAACATTTAAGAACACTGTGCAAGGGTTGGCATAAAGCATTTATAAGTCTGTTTATGATTGAAGGAGCCATGCACTAATCAGGTAATATTTATTGTAAAAATAATTTATTTGGCCAATTGTTCCATGAAGAAAAAAAACTTGGATATATTTATTTCCAAACTTAGGTTAGGATTAAGTGGTACTAATGGTACCATAAAGATGTTATACAGTGCTAATATAACCTAAGTATTAAAAACATAATGAATTTGCTATTTATGAACCATTTAGTTTTACCTCAACCCTAGAATAAACTTCCGATCATTATAGAACTATTCATAACTTTTCTGTCATCTTTTCCCTCTCTTTATTTCCTTCTTTGCTTTCCTCTACATGCTCAGTCATATTTTTGATATTTGCAGAATTAATTAAAATATGTTTTAAATAGCAGTATTTTATTCTGAGCAACATTTTTTAGTATTCTATGTGCTTAAGTGACTATACAGACTGTTATCACAGAAAGACAATTATTTTAGTTTACTTTTCATTAGTATTTGTAATGCCCTATCCTATTAAATCTATTTCGATGTTGCTGATAAAAAAAAAAAATGCAAGAAATACAGGCTTCATAATTTTCAGACTTTCTGAAAGAGAAATAGTTCAGACTTTCTGTTGAGAATAAACCACATGCAACTTAAACCAGAACATGGCCATTACGTTGGGTGGGAGTTTCACTAAACTCCCCAGCAAGATTTAGAGATTGAAATAATAAATCTCCTGTCTGGGACTGCTCAGCTGAGCTGACCATGTAGATCACTGTCCTAATTTAATCAGCTTGGAATGAGACTTAGAGTAAGTTATAGTCAGAGCTTGGCTGGTAATGTTTTTTACTTTCATAACATTCTAAATATTTAAACATTAATGAACAAAAATTGAAAAAAAATCTGACAAGAATTTTCTTCTAGTAGCCCTTTTAATGCAACATTTCCACACCACTTTTGACCCAAATGCAGTGTTTAAAGAAGAGAGATTTAGATATTTTAGGGAAAATAGAACAAATTAAGAAAGGAAAGGAGGATGGGTTGGAAAGTATGAGTTTCAGAAGGACACTATGACTAAAGGACAGTAAGAAACAGTGAAATGACTACCCATAGGTGAGCAGGAAACTAAAGGAAGAAATTAAAAGTTTATAATTTGGCAAGAGAATTTCCATGATGGCAGTCCTTATTCTTTTGTCCTGCTGTCTGCCATGTCTGTCCAGAATGCACAATCACACTGAGGTTTGGGTGCTGAGTTGCTTTCTGATCTTTTATCTATTTTGTCACATTTCCAGACATCCCTACCTCTTCCTGTAATCTCCTCCCGGTCATCTCTCCTTATTAATTTTGCCCTTATTTTCTTCACATTTCAGTCTCCAACGTTCTTTACCATTGCTATTCTCTTGTGTTCACTTACAACTATGTCTGACATATGCTATGCAGCATTGTAATACTTATGAACAATTTGGGGATCACTCGTATTCAGGCAGCATCTCAGTTCAAATTCCATTTCTCATCTACTGCCATCACCAATTTTCCTTCATTTCATGACCTTTGAAAGAGATCTAAGAGTTTCTTAGGAACTACATCATAGTTCCTGCCTAATAGATTTGGAAAAACCTTATCTTAAATCATTAAAATTTTTCAAGAGTTCAAGTAAGTTCAGCCTTCAAAATTATTGCCATGATAAAGTAAAAGCAAGCAGAGCCTTCCAGGATGAAAAACTAGCTGTTCTCTGAGGGCCTGTATTTTCATGTTCCTTCTTATCCCAAGTTTTGACTGATCTGACTAATCCCAAGCTAACCTAGTATTTACCAGCTAAGCTAGTAAAATAAAAGGTGAGAACCACAAGTGTGTGGGAGTTATGCAATACTTACCTTTGTTTTCAATTTGAAAAGCTACCATTCACAAGACACTGGGTTGTCCTTGTGTTGATCTCTTCACATGAAGACAAAAACCAAAGCTGAACTGGATGACAGACTAGTTTCACTCAGTAAAACAGCATTTCATTTCTCCACAGTATTATTCGTGACCCAGGAAACTTTTGTCCAGATCTAAGTCCAGGAGAGATAACAACAGTGTTTCTCTTTGCAACATTTTTTCCCCACACAATCTGAGTTTTCCCTGAAACACAGTCAAACACTTTACACCAGTGCCTTTTCCCTTTATCAAGTGAACAGTTAATACAGGTGACATAAAGCATCATACCCAAGACAGGAAGAATTTAAAAGCCAAAACAGCAAATCAGACCCCAATGTGAGAATTAAATAAATTTGGGTTTAACTGTGTATGCTCTCAAAATGTTGGGACATTATACAAAGCTTCATACACTTTTCAAATCTGATTAAAGTTCTCTTTTTGGCTTTTTTTTATTTCCAGTCATAGGCAACAAGCTCTACAATTCCAAAGAAGGATTTCCAGGGAAGACACATGGATTTACCTGCACTACCACCATCTTTTCTAAAATTCTCAACAAGCAAAGAGCCTCCACTGAATACCCTAATATTCATTCTGGGCCTTACTCAATACCCATTAAAGCCAACCAAAACAATTTCATAGACTTGGGTAATGCTTTACCTGAGGCACCGAGGCAGCCAATGACCATAAATCAGCAGTTTCATGGATTCTGCTCTCACCCAACTCTCCTGAGCTCTCTTAGAAAGCTCATAGTAGGTACAGCCTAATAAGCTACATAGGACATGTTAAAATGTTAAGCAGCACTGTACACTAAAGGAAAAATCATAAAAATCACTTCACCTGTGACAACATGGAAATTGATTCAAGGTTCACACAAACTAATATTAGGTTCATGTTTCTATTGCATCCATTCTGCCTCATGTCTAGTTACAACTTCTGCTTTGAAAATTAGCAGCTACATTTACAGCCAGAGAAAAGGAAAGCAGCCAAGTTTAGCTATGTGAGAGAGCATGAAACTGAAAAGGGAGAAATAATGGACAGAAATCAAACAGCTGCTTCAGAAAGTGGCAAGGCTTTCAGAATTAGCACCTGAAAACTTAGGAATGAAGAAAACAAAAATAATTCCCAGCTGAAGAAGAGACAAAGAAGATAACCTCCCATAGGAGCACAGCATGATAAGTAGCCACAGGGAGAATCACTGTGATCAGTCAGAAAGGCAGGAGAGTTATTAGCTTAGCCCTGAACCTCCTACTTAATGTGGGGCCAGTGGTGATAGTTAACAGACCCTGGCTAAGGTGACAAGCTTTGGACCTGCTTGAGAAAATCCAATTGAGAAGCAGCCATGAGGAACAACAAGCTAGAAACAGATGTTTCAGCTACCAGGATGTGCACACATTTAACCTGAATATGTAGAAAAATATTATTTTCTATAGATTGTGATTTCATCTCCTTCTGCAGCTCAGGTATTGTCAGATCTCATTATCCACAGGTAAAATACTTCCTTCACGTTTTGAAACCGATCTTAAATTCAAGCAGAACTGTTTGAGTTATGGTTACTGAATGAAGGATTAAAGGCACTGCATTAATATTCTGAAGATAATTTTAGTATTCAAGCAAAACAATGCTAAAGTTGTGGAAATACAAAAAGTGACATTTCAACAGTTAAAACGTTTACTGTTCCCCATTTAACTCAGCATAAACCATCAGGAAAGCCAAAGCTTTCTTTCAGTGTCAATTGATATTTCGGCAACTAAATTTGATCACATGTACATCTATCAATAAATATCCAGACCACTGCCAAAATGGGACAGGAACAGGTTGGCCAGGAGCTAATTACTCAAAGGCAATTTTGCCAAATACAACAAACAAAATGTCAGACTTAAGCTGGTCTTTTGTGCATCTCTGGGTTCCATAGCTCATGAAGGAGAATACAAAAGCCCTATGGGATGTTAACATCATATATGCAACATATACTCTGTCTGCACCTTTTCCTTTGCAGTTCTATAAAACTCATTAATATCCACAAAAATTATATATGCACCTCAAGAGCAGAAAATGCCCTAATAGGTGGATTTCTACCATAAATTTACTATTCCCAACACAGCATATGCCTGTTCCAGATTTCAAACATGTCCCATTTTAGGGATGTACAACATCCCTAAATAGTTACTGCTAAATTTGTTTATGGTTCTACATTAAAAACTAAAATAAATAAAACATGCATACCAGAAATTAATACCACTGAATGTCTACAAAGCCTATCTCTGAGCACACATGGAACAGTGAAATATCTTTACAAACAAAAATTTTTTTCTATACTTTTCCTAACTTCCAAGCTTATATAACTTCAGGGGATAAGAGTAACTCAAGCTACTCTTTCAACATTTTAATTTTCGGTATTGAAAATAAGTTAAAGTGATATAAATTTATGTTCTCTTTTGCTGCCATTTCCAAAGAAAATAACCTCAGTCATTTCCAAGATAATAATAAAATAAAAGTCCCTGAAAAAAGTTGGATTTTTTTCATGGAACCATCGAATCCATTACTCTTGGAAAGACCTTTAAGACTGAGTCTATTCATTGCTTCTAATTAGAGTATAATAAATTACTCTTACATTTAACTGAAAACAAAACCAAGTATGTTTTCAGCTGCCTTTCTCCATTTAAATAGTATCATGGGGGTAAAGAGAAAGAGAGTATTAGTACATAAAATTTAAAATTTCTGAGTTCTAAATTCTCAAAAAATGGATGTTAATGATCGCTGTTTTTCCAAATTACAAGCACTAAAGTTTGACATAAGTATATAGAAATTTTTGTAAAATATAGTCTAATAGCACATTGTTTCTTGTGAACACAAAGCAAAACTTTATAAAAAGATGCCTTCAGCTTATTTTAGATAACAATAATCTTAAGAACATCTCAAGACATTTCATAATGTAGCTTTTATTTCAGAGGAACTCAGTGGTTAGAAGGCCAGAAATCTACCTCTCTTTTCATATATACTTAAATATTCTATTTCACTCGCCTCAAGAAGCTACAAGCTTCTCCTAGCAGAACAATAGTACAACTTCCTTATAATACAACAGATTTTTAAAAATATAAGGGTTAAAGCCTGGATTATACTTGCAGGTAATGTGCAATTCAGATTATTCTCTTCTCTTATTTCTACCATCATGCTATAATGTTATCTTAGTGAGAAAATATTGTGTTTAAACAATTGGTTATTTTATACTTGTAAATAAATAGAAGGACCCTAGCATCAAGAAATAAAGCATCATGTTCTAAAGCAGAGGAATTAATATAAAAAATACACTAACCTTTGAAGGCCCAGTAAACTGCCAAAATAAAATCAAATATGTAAAAAAAGTTCGTATCTGTTTTTAAAGTCAATTATTTTCATTACCTCCATGTACTATTTCCTTACATTTTAAGTAACTGAAAGCATAACATGACTAAAATAAAGCTGGTAGCTGACAGCAAACATGCCAAGTTTCCTGGAAAGGTCAGTCATTAAAATAACAATATACAGAAAGAATAGGTATGCCTGCAGGAAATCTAGAGATGCTGGGGTTTCACCGCAGAAGCAAACTATGTCTATAGTATACCATATGTTGCACTGCCCAGTCCTACATTTCTTTACTGAATACTACACAGATGTTCTAAAACATTTAAAATGGAGTGTACAACAAAACATAAAAGCAGACATAACACAACCTTCAACAACGGTGGGCTATGAGGACTTCTAAAAGCAAGAAAACCACTGATTAGGAAGAAGCATCAAAAATGAACCCCTACTCTTTGAAATCAAATTTTCTTTCATCAGGATATGTGAAAATGTAATAATAGATAACTGGCATTTATATGGTACCTCATGTACAATTCTATGTACTAAGGAAAATGGGAAGTTTTCATTATTCATATTTTATACTGGAAAAAGCTGAAAGACAACGCAGTCATGCAAGAAATATCAGAATATCTACCCTGGATTTCACTAGCCCAGGAGATCAGGGCAGGGGTAAATACAATCGAGACATTCTACCCTCCTCACGGACAAGGATTGGTTAGCACACCATTGCAAGCTGCCTTGGCATCTCACATGTCTTGCTTATAGTTGGACCTACCTAAGGCAGTTTTTGGCTCATTGAATTCCAGTTCAATTCCTTATTGTTGAACAAAATTATATTAAATTCAAAGCATGCGAGGGAATCTACTTCCCAGCGCTTTGCTCCAATAAAATCCAGTCACTTCCACATAGGTCAGCTGGAGCTGCAAGTGTAATAGACAATTATCCAAAGTCAGAGGCAGCAAGGGTTTCCTCTGCCCTCAGACTGCAGATTTGTGGGACTTCCAACACTGCTAAACTGCTTTATCAGCATGGTTATAAACTCCAAGTGGCTACATATCATCCCCATCAACAGGTGGAGAAATTAATGGCAAAGAAAATTACCAAACATGCAAAATTGGCTGGGGCCACTTAAGTACTAATCAATGCATGGCCCTGGTTTTCTTGCCTCCCAGTGACTGGATTTTCACAGCTACCAGATAACTTGCAAGTGATTGTCAGAAAGTTTCTTCTTTAATTTAAAGGGCTGAGATTAGAACAGACACTTGATTTTGCTATCTGTCAGACTGCACTGCTGTGTTCCCCATGTCATTTTCCATGTTTTTTCTGGTTCTATATTAGGCACTAGACTTGGACCGCAAATAAAATTTTTTCTTCACAATTCAATGAAGAGTTATTTCCTAGTTCTTTATTATTTATTCTTTGGCTGTAGCTCTATTCTATAAAGAACCTATTTTCAAATAGATTCTTTATAATTTCTATTACGGTACTTCTAGAAGATTCAGTAAGGATAAGATGATTAGAGTCTAAAAAATAATCAGCATTCATATGAAATCTTATGTGCCTCTGGCAGGATCTAAACAACATATTTTCATGAAATATTCCAAAGACTAGTAGTACAATGCTTTTTTGTCAGAAAGTAGATACAAGTCACACCACATCCAGGATACCAGAACCACCTTTAATGCAGCAGGTGAAGGCCTAAAAGAAAATCGAAGGATAAAAATGTAATTGTTTTTTCTCGTTCATTAATTTGGAAGTATTAAAAAAAAAAAAAAAGTCACAGAACAACTGCTTTCATTGTAAAGGTAGAGGCTAAAATACCATCCAAAAAATGAAGGCAATTCCACCTCAACATGAGTGTCACTTTGTGGCTTATATACAAGTCCATCTTATTTGGCACTGAAGAAGTGTCAAGAGACAGGGTAAAAAACCCATAACCCCCCCTACAGTACTACATAGGTTCCATCATCTCTACACAAAGCTGGAGTCCACATAGAAGGAAACAAGGAGAAAGTGAATGTCATCTCCAAGTGTTCTTGCTTTTGTGTGCTTTGGTCAGATTCTATTGTCATTGGTTGGGCAATCAGGCTAAGACCCCTTTGTTTTCAACTCTACTCAAAATATAATTTCCTGATCTAATCCTGTTTATCACCAGTATGAACATTTGTGACCCTAAAAGGTATCCTAGCAACATTAATGACCCAAACATTAATTCTTAAAAGGCATTACGTCAGTTTACTCATGCAGATTAATTTTTGCCCCCAAATAACCAAACTAAACAGAACCCCCTTCCCTCAAATAAGAAAGTCATAAACATCAAAATAGGAGAGTGAATTTGGAAATGTATCAAATTAAACTTAAATGCCTTTCCTTTACACCAGAAAAGGAAGATGAATCAAATTATTATCACCCTCCTCTCTTCCCCCGCCAAAAAGAAAATTAAATCTACACAAACTCCCAGTAAAGCCTTTCTTAACTTGATGATCTGTTGCTTTGACATCTTTGCGCATTATGTGTTTCATGGAGTATTGTATTAAATAGAAACAACAGAAATAAATTTCAAACCCAAGCACTTCAGATCTGTATCTGAAATGCAGATGCATGTGTCTCACAAATGAGTGGTGTGTTTAAAGTACAAAGTTGATTGACACATGCTTTCACTTAATGATGGTAATTACGAAGAATAACAACTCCAAGCCACATCTGTTCAATGTAACAATCTTGTTGTGCTATGCAGATTACACTGAGAGCTGTCAGAAATGCCAATTTTACCACAAATCATGCATAAGCACATTTGTAAGACAAGAAACAGATTAATAAGCATCAACACTTTTCTGTAAACACTTGTTGAAGAGAATAAAAGCTGTTAGCACTAAGGAAATGATACAACAGTGGATGCTTTCTCTATCAAGCTTGAAATAAGAAATCACAGGAAGGACAAAAGTGCAGGCTGAATTCCCAAAGAACAAGTCCCCCTATAGCAGATCAAGATGTGGAAAACTTAACAATTACACTACATGTGAACAACATATAATCACATTTTTTTCTTTCCTTTTAATCAGTTCTCATTTAAAATATTCAATTTTGGCAGCACTAGATAGTATAGAAACAGGGAATTTTTAAGTTGTACTGGATTAAAATACCCTTTTTATTTTGATTGCAGAACATGCAAATCTAAATTGAAGCAAAACCTGATAAATGAAGAAAACCAAAAGCACTAAGTCATAAACCTATGGACTCTTTTATCATTTCATGATTGTAGGTGCCTTTATTCAAAAGCTGTTTAAGATTCAGGGTCATGTTTTTTCTATAGCAAAGGAGCATGGAATTATAGGCAAGCAGTTTCAGACAAGTCATTAATGTAACACGACTTTGTTTGCTTTCATATGCCAGAAGACATTACAAGATACAGCTGACATATGATATAATCATAGAATAAATAAATAACATGATTTTAAAAAACAGTCTTAGATATATTCCTCAGTAAAATATAATTAAGAGTTGAAATAAGATTTCTTTTTTTTGTCTCACTGAGAAGCAGTTTCCCAGTAATGTGACATAGTGACTCTATAAACAACACAGGAATTGTATATGCACTAATAGAAACTTAACAAATCATCTTTTTTAGTTGTATTTATTTTCCCATAGAGTCTAAACTTATTCTTGTTTACAGACTGCCACAGTGGATAAACTGTACACTGCCTTGGTGGATCAGTTACACATCCTGCAGATTTAGCCAGATGAGACTTTCTGTGCGCATTATTTGCTTTTAAATTCAGATTTAATTTGCCTGAGTTTGACAAAAACATTTTAAATATTTATTGATAAAGCTGGTATAGCTGCCTAAGGCACTTAAAGCATACAGAGAAGCTAAAAGTTATTTACAGCACCCAGAGATTTCATAAAAAAGACTACTTACCACCTAAGTATTATAATCTACAAAACGTCCTGAAAGAGTAGTACAGTTACTTCCATGTTGTAGACTTACTCACTTCCCAATAAATGGAACAAAACATTTTTGTAACTAATCAGAGAAAACCTACAGAGCACTAAGTCTCATATCCTGAAAAGCACATAATTCCTAGGCAATTCTCTTCAAACCCATGAATTTGCATAAAAAGTTTGGCTCACTGAATGCCAGCTTAGAAGGGACTTCAGGGTCCCGCCTTTATTTTGCATAAAAGCCACATACCTATAATTTTCTGTTAAAACTGCATGATTCCTATCAAACTACCTGCATCAGTGATCACACTGGAGATCACAGTTCCCATTAAGCAAACCAGAGAAGCACTTTCAAAGCACATTCAGAACTTGTAAAAACTGCATTTGAAAAATCTTTTCAACATTACAACAAAAAAAGCAGCTACCGGGGTTTTAAGCATGTAAAACATTGCTTCTCTCAAGCCATTAGCAATAAAATTAACATTCAGGGGTTATTTATTGCAACTGTCAAGCAGCAGCAGTGATATCTCTTAGCCAGCAGGTTTGTAAACTGTGTTCCTGTTCCAGCCAGCATTGAAAGTTCTCGACTAAGGAGCCCACCTGCCCATCAGAGTCATCATTTAACTCTCTCTTCAGGGTATGGCACAGCATGCTTCCTCCTGCAGGAGGAAAGGATTCTCTAACGTAATATTCTTCATCACAACAAATATGTGAGCCTGAACAAATTTTCTCAGACACAGCTGCTTCTAGGGTATCTTGGCATTTGAGTAGATGATTTGCAGAAATTCCACTGGGAAGGAGGTACTTTAAAGGCTGCCAGGGAGTGTGATAGGGCCAGAAGAAGAGTGAAGAGGCACAGCTGTGACAGCTGAAAGCAGGATAAGCTGCCACTGATCTGTTTCTATGCTTATCACAACACCCATTAATCAATTCCAATCACAGCAGGCCCACCAACTAAACTATACTCCACCTCTCAAAAACTGACTACTCAGCCTTGTAATCTTCCTGAAAAATTGTTCGTCTGAAAAAATGTCAGAGGAGCACTGTATTATTTATTTTATTTTCAAAAATCTATTGTAATTACTTTTTTTTTTTTTTTAAATCAAGCAACAGTCAAAATATCCACAGGCCTTTTATATCAAAACTGTTCAAAATTTAACTTTGATTTTTTTTGGTGTGCAGTTTTAAATTAAGAGAATTTCCCTTCTGCTTTCTCTAAGTAATACCATAGATGTGAATTTTAGGAAACTTGAGATCAACAGTAGACCTACAGTACTGTATCCTTAAAACAAACTAGAATATAAATAGTTTTATACCCTATCCTTTAAAAGGAATCTCTTTGTATATATAGTTGTTCATCCTCATGGAAAAAAAAAATAGAATTACACTAAAAATGCAGAATATGTAAATACATAGAACATACCAAATTTCACTAACTGAAATATAAGCAGCTATGTTTTGATTCATGGTAGATTTCCTATAATTTTATTATTTGCTTTAATAAGTTTATTTACCATTGACATTATTGCTACCATGAATTTGAGTTTTATTCTAAACCAAGGACTGAGGGCACCCCACTGTTTGTATGTATCTCCAGCTCACCTGATGTGCAAATTCTGCAAGTTTTGAAGGATTAGGGAGCAGTCTAATTTGTTCAGTACCTAAATTGCAGCAATATTTGTTCACCACAACAAGTGAGCAGGCAGTTCTGCAATTTGCTTTCTTGCTCACTCATTTTCTAGTCCTTGCTGCATTTAGTTCATGCTTTTGTCAGCCTCATGCCTGTTCACATCCAAAAAGCTGCAGTTTCAGATGTCATAACATCAGTGAATTAAAAACAGAGCAGGGAAAATTGCAAGTTCCCCACCATGTTGAAGGATATCAAAGGAACACGTTTCCATAGATTTTGGAAACGACCTTTGAACCTGCCAAGAGAGAGCTGCTGGAGGAGGAGTGGCAGCGCCAGAGTACGTGGCCCAGCTCGCTGTGTCACACAGCCTCAGCCTGTGGTGACAGGCCACAAGTGTCCAACTCAACCTGGCATCAAGGAAAGCACTTCAGCAGGAGCCTGCCTACTTCAAGCTACCACTTGGAAGGATTAAGTGCAGTTTCTACATCTCTTTGCAGTGTCAGTTTTGACCTTGCAAGGAGGTTTTCAGAATAGCCAAATAGATTCAGAAGTCAGAGTCCCTTTAGTATGAAATGGTATTTGTGCACCCACAGAACATGGCAGGTTTTGTAAACTTTTCCATTACAATACACCAGTTCAGCAGCTTTCATATTTATGCAGCTGTCACACCACTGAAGAATTGTATTCAGCTCTTTTATAAAGAGTTGTGTATTTTAAAATGGTATGGGTTTACAAGAACTAGATGCCTATCGTGGCATTTGTAGAATTTTATCATTTCCATAGAATGGCACTGCTATTTCCAAGATTACATTGCAAGTACATGTTATTTATAGGGCTTCAAAAGGTGTATTTGCCCAGAGTTGCTATTATTTACACAACATCAACAATTTTCAGGTTGATCCACAAGCAAAAGAAAGAGCTCAGCATAATTACTGTACTACAAAACAGAACTTCTAACAGCACAATTTATACAGTAGTCCACAATTACCACTGGCATGGAACTTGCTTAACTTTTGAATTCTATCCTTTATTTAATAGGACAGCGTCAACTCTCTAAATGTCAAGGAAAGTTTTTCATTTTAAATCTCTTTTATTACCAGAATTCTGAGAGCTCCTATATGCTGTTCATGTGATGCATGTTATCATGTAATATCATAAAATCTATTTTTATGTTTTTGGGGGATTTTTTTGGCAAATAGATGACTGTGCTGTATTTGCATTACAGAACACACACAGTAAACATGCTGTGGAAATTCTGAATTTAGAATCAAATCATGTAAGTCATGTGATACATGTAACTGTTTTCTAACCCTATGAAAGACATGGTAAATACAATAAAATTACTATTTATTTTAATAGCTATTAACCTTCCTACCTTTTCTCATATTCATCATATCAGAGATGAGGTTTGTTTTTCCCCTCCCCTCAAAACAGATACAACTCATTCTTCTAGATAGCATTTCTAGGAACAATAGCATCATTTAAAAATAGTGTCTCTATAAAATAAAAGAATTTTAATTCTCAGACCCTAAAAATAACTTTCAAATTCAATTCCTCCTCTTCTCCCCTATGTCTTCAGTTCTAAATTCCCTGGGACATAAATTTCCTCTAAAATTGGAAAATGTCTACCAAATAATAAGCATTTATAAAATCTAAATAATAGCAAACATCTTTACTTAAGCAAATTCCTGATGCAGCCTCTGCATTAGTGAACTAAAAAAGCTTCTCCCTTTCCAAACTACTCTTACAATCTGATTTTCCATTTACATTATAAGAGAAAATTTGATTTTTTACTCATGTAAAAAATTAACAAGAAAATCAAGGGGTAAAAATCAGCTTACAGCAGGCAAAGTACACGTTAAGGAAGTACAGGCACTATCAACTTATAATTAAACATCCCATGAAGATGGAATATACCAGTGTGCTCTGGCCAGAGTGACATTTAAGAGTACAGAAATAATAGAAAACATATATGTGCACACTCATAATAATGTGATTAGTCTTTATTTATAAAAACATGCTACCACAGAAATGCATCACGGGTCATGCTTAGAAAAACCAAACAGGAAGCTAACAACCTGGTCCTAAACCACTACTCTAAGTGAATATGACTTTTTTTGACTTCTTTTGATCATAAAAAGAGCACTGAAATGGTCAAAAGAAATGTACATGACCCGAAATTTATGCAGCAAATACTCAAATGTTACAATTAGTAAGAGTGACTGTCAAAGTATAATTATCTTATTCAACACAAAAGCCAGCTTTGTACATTCAGAGTTATATTTTCAATTCCATAGTGACAAAAGTACATCCTCTTGTGACTATACAGCCCAGAAGGAAATGGACTTGGTGCACTGAACTGCCTATGAATTATTAATTTCCTGCTGAAAATCCCTGGCAGATGACTCCTTCCTTATAAAAGACATAGGAAATTAAGACATTTTATAACAGGGGAATTTCTGCTAAGTAGTAATCATGCTAACACTGTAACTGTAAAAGATATCAGCATCCTGCTCAAATACATGGCTCCCACATTCCATCATCTAGACAAGGCAAAGAAATATTTCAGTCACATTCTACCTTAGCCTCAAAGAAACTTTGTAATTTTAGCCATAAGTACCTATTTCTAGGTTTATCTGGTTGTATTCAATGTTTGATGTTGCCAAAATACGGGGATGAATTTCAATACTATTTACAAAACAGTTTTCTAGATACTGTGAGCAACAAATTCTCTACAGGATTTCTTCTTCCATATTTAGAATCCTATTTTCCTCTGAAACCCAAATTATCTGAGACTTGAGGAGAAAAGCTACTATGCTGTTGGCTAACACACAACATTTGTGAAGAACATCTCACTGATGTCTTCACTTCTCTGAGCAGAGAATGCTGTAAATGCCCTCCCAGGACAGCACTGTCTTAAAGCACAGAGCAGAGAATGATCTTTATTCCCTGGACAGCAGAACCTACCAATACAGGGCTGCCAGGGCAATGTGTCAGAAATGTGTTTTATGTATTGTATATCTTAGTGAAGCCTCATCTTTCCTGGACCACAGCTGTAAACTAATAGCATGGAAGTCTAGTCTCAAGCACAGAGAAAAGGGGCCATTAAATGTCAGATTAAAAAGCCAGTCCCTCAAGAGTTCTAGGTACTGAAAGAACAGTCACATGTATTCAACTAACATCAATATTAAAAAGCATGGGCAGGCAAAACTGCAGGGCTGACCTAAGGCAGCACTCCTAAGTTCAAGGGATAAAGCAGACTTTTCCTGTTACTTTTTACCAGGATGTCTGTCTCTACCAGGCTGTAGTTCACAAAGTTCCTTTACAGAGCTGTAATGGTATCTATCTCAGCATACCGAGGATGCACGACATTAATAGTTGAATTCTTAAAACAATTTATACATAGTCTGTTCCCTAGAGGTTAAAAAATACCACTCCAGCTAAGCAGATCCCCCCAAAGTGAAGAATCTATTTCTTCAGTAAGATCTGTTCGTAAGAAGATCACTCGTTTGCTTGCAACAGAGCAATAGGAACCACCTAACCTATTTGAATATTTTCTCCTCTGTCTGTTGAATGACAAAGAGTTTCTCACCTTTTCAAAGCACTTGGAGATCTACTAGTTGAGGAACACTGTAGATTTTCATGCAGTTCCAGCTGCAGAACAGGAGATAGTTTTAGCATGACTCAAGAGCATCAGAAGGGGAGAGGTCAAGCTGTAGTTATTATGGTCCAAGTATATTAATACTCTGCTAAGAGAAATCCTCTCTTTAAAATATATCTATTAAGAAAAGTACCTACACTTCTGGCTTTCTGAAAAACAAAATCAAACAAAAAACCCAAGAAAAAATAAAACCAAAAAAATCCCCCACACAACTTTAGTGCAAGATTTGATACAAACATCAGGAAATGCATCCAATGTTGGTCTAACTGATCTCTCTGCAAAACATATAATATTTAATAATGCTCATTATTTGAAAAACAAATTGGGTTTTAGGTTGGTTAAGACAGCTTTAAAACTATTGCTTTAATTTCACATGTACTTGTAGAATGGGCTAACTCCTTTATTCCGTTGCAACACCACTAAAATGTAGACAAAACAATTCTGGAAGAATCCCATGCTATCAAAACACAGTTAACAAAATAGTTACTAAACCTGTGGTCTAAGTTTTGTAAGCACAATAATTGCCAGGTTGGATTGCCCCATACCAATTTCTATGATTTTATTGAAAACCTGAGATTGCAGGTAAATGTGGATTGCTCATTAAACAAAGACCCTCTCTTTCAAAATTAAAAAAAATTTTCTTCCTCTCCATCTGATGTACCTCACTTTCACAAAAAGCATACTCAAGGTGAGCAGAAAGACAAGTATAGCTTATCTCAAATCTTCTTAGACCTTTGGATACAGTTTGAAATTATGATATAAAACATGCTAACAAGCACTCTGGATTATTTTAAACAGGGGAGTTTAAAAGAGTTACTAAATAAATCATTATTTATTATTGAGTTTCCTTACAGACACTAAGAGATTTTCCCAATAATACGTCTCATACTCAATGCAAACATAAACCCTAAGAAACCTTGGTTTCACAATTTCAACAAATTTACAACGATTATATTTGCCAAGTTCACTTGTTAAAATGCAAAAGATCCTAAGATATTTCCAGTTACAACAGAAAATTCCAAGTCAGAATTTCCAAACTCAGAATTTCTGAGTTCCCTTTTGAGTTTCATTCTCAACCCATTATGTGACTTGTAGAGGACACAAGTGGGAATAAAGGAATTATCCAAGCTCCTGTGCAGCAAAACATTAGTTTCTTTATAGACATTTTGAAGTGGTAATTAGAAGTGACTTCAGAATGAAGTTAAACTGACATAAAATTTGCTTTACTAGCCATCATCTCTCCTAGCTTTATAATATCCCAGTATTAAACCTGAGCTTTTTCTTTTCTGTGCTGTTCATGTGAACATGACAGGAAAAGCTGTTCCTTGAGACTGCTTATAGAGATAGGCATGCTATTTTTGGAATTTATTCACAATTTTGATAAAAATTATTATTGTACTGTATTTTGCACAAACGAAATTAGATGCTTTTTTCCCCTTAATAGCAACTTGTAAGAAAAAAAAATCTAAACTAACAAAGAAAAAAAAAAAGTGAGATAATAATGTGAAAAATAAGTGTGAGATAATAGATGTTGTTGTACATACATTACAGCTATACTGTAATATAGTTAATTAAGCTGTCATATAGTTAACTAAGGGGCTATATATCAGGAAAGTTGTTCTCTGGGCCCCAGGACCTCTCAAAGGCTCAGGTTTTCCTCCGGGCACCCTCGCCTTGGGCAGCACCGCCATCCAGCGGCTCTGCGGGAGCAGCACAGCCTGCACCCCGCATCCCCGGCACCGGCTCCATCCCGCACAGCTCCCGACCCCAGGGAAGGGAAAAACACCGCACCAAATTCCCCTTCTTCGGGAAACACACAGGGCATAGCCAGCAGAACTTTTCTAAACCAAGAGGAAAAAAAAAAAAAAATCTATCTGCAGCTATAAAAGTGTCCATATTTTCGCTACCGTCCCTGTTTTTCTGCTGCTCAGGGACAGTGCTAGCAAGTGGCAGAGTGAAAATCGCTTAGAGAATACAAAGTGTCAATAAATGGGAAACGGTTGTGGGTAGAGAGTCAAACAATCAGCTCTGGCAGTGAGACTTTTACCAGTTGGTATGGGAGTATCTCATTGGTATCATCATCCTGGCAGGGTGCCCTAGAACAGATTCCCTCACAGACGGAGGTGAACCACTCAAGCTCACATTGAAAGATACCTGAAGAAATATTATTTTTATGATGTTTGAGGTGCTAGCTGTTGATGAAGCATTAGATCAGAAGATCTCTTTTGGCCTGTTTTCACTGCAATAATCAAATCACATGAATATTGATTAGATTATATAAACAGACTCCTGTCCTAGAAGCCAAACCTATGCATGAATATAAACATACTAATACAACAAGAACAAAATGGGGCAGGAAAAAAATGCAAGAACAACCAAATCTTGATACGAGTACCAATTCCTTCTTGATACAAGTACCAATTCCTGGTCATTAAAAGAGCATAAAATTAAGAAAAGTTGGCTGTTTGGTTTTTTAAAATACAGAAAATTTAAAAATCAAGACTTAAAAAAAGCACAGTTCTTTCTTACGAAAAGGCATAATCCCTCTCAGATCACAAGCTAGGAAGGGAATTAAAGCACTGTCCTAAAATAATATTATTTAAAAAAAAAAAAAAAATTCCAAACAAACCAAAGAAAATACCCACCTTGAAATCATAAAAGCTGCAAAACATACAAAAGTGACAGAATTCATCAAATCACAGTAGTTTCACTTAAATGAAGAATGACAAATTCCCGTCCAAAAATAACAGATTGTATTTTTAGAGGTAAATCAGATGTAATCTCCTCTTCTGCCTGCAGATGCCATTACTGGATCAAATTAAATATAAACTGTAGCTTGCTGTTTTTCCTTCACCAACAATCTACAAGCAAGTACTAGAAGAGCTTATTTACCCTTAATTTCTAAGACTAATACACATTCTTTAAAAAGCATAGCTAGACTGCACTTTCTTCTAAAAGCTCATTTACACACAATGTGTCTCAATAAAGATAGGCTAACACTGGGAGATCAGAATCATTATGTCTTTTTAACTAATTAATACAATTTTTTAAATAAAGTATGGAACTGAAGAAATAACTATTTCTTATTAATTTCTTATAACAACTTCTATTGTAAAGAGAATGTATTTCATTGGTTAGATTTTTCTTAGTTTTACATTTGCATATTAAACTAGGGCACAGCACTCTTGAGTACCCTGTCTCCCCACTTTACATTTAAATAAAAACAAAGCTGCCCTCCTTTTATGTCAGTCATTAAGACCCATGGGTCAAGTACCTAGAGTTCCAATTACTTTTCACCTGAAAGCTGACTGAAGAATAATTTCCTGAAGAAAAAAGAAAAGAAAATCAACCAAAAAAAAAAAAAAAAAAAAAAAAAAAGGCAACCCGAACAAAACCAACACAACAACCCACAAACCACATCAATACATATAACAAAGAAAATTCATCACATCTCAGTCAGTTGTCCAAATATTTCTTCATAGCACTTCCCACACGTTCCTTTTTAATCTGACATTTAATGGCCCCTTTTCTCTGTGCTTGAGACTAACTTCCATGCTATTAGTTTACAGCTGTGGTCCAGGAAAGATGAGGCTTCACTAAGATATACAATACATAAAACACACATTAAACTCAGTTTCTTTCAGAGTCATGGAGGTGAAGGCTGTAGATTTGAGAACCTCAAAGTTTTTCGAGGTCAAATCTAGTGCTTTTAGCAGAAGCATGACTTCAGCTACTAGGGTAAATTTCAGCTCAAACCATAAAAGTTCTGTCTGTATAAGTGTGTGTGAATGGTTCTACGAGTACCTGCGGCTGTGGATGAAGAAACAGTAGCTAGAAAACAGCAGCCAAAAAGAGGCAGAGTACATGCTGTGGTGCCTGGCATATCAAAGTCTCATCAAAGCAAATCTGAGCCTCCACTTCAGTGTCAGAAGCTCACAGTTGTTGCTCCAGCCTTGTAGCCGTGAGTGATTTTTACGTGTGGGGGCAAGTGAAGTGTGAAGGAGTAAGGGAAAGCACTTTGTGTACAGTTACCTGCTGGAAGTAAACATATTAATTTCATTAACAACTGCTAATGAAAGGTGTTTTAATAAATATTGGTTGCGATGCCAGTTCCTTGGCATTGATAATTTCTAGATATACTAGCCAACAGCTATAAATATACCTTACCTTATGGTATCTCACATCCAAAGCTGGCTGGGGCCTCAGCTAGGTGTGTTGATGTTGATTAGACATGGTTGGTTAGCATAGAGAAGAAGAAAAAGCAAACAAAAAACCCACTCAAAACCAGCAAACCCAAACTGAGCAGAAGGAAATTATTGGAACGTTTTGACTTATCCTGCAAAAGCTAAATTTCATGATTAAGATGGCCCTTCCAATACCTCAGTTAAAAGCCTGTCAAAAACCCATTAGTTTACATGGTCACTTCCAAAGTTTCCAAAATACTAAAAACTCAGTCGTTTTGAGCTTTAAGTTTGTGAAAAACTTGGTTTTCAGTTATAGAAAAGGAAAAAAAAAATCTCTTAACAAAACACAGTCTCAATTATGTTTTCTAAGCAATGCTTCTCATTAAATACAAGAAGAAAACCTAAGGTGATTACTCATGGGAGCAAGTGGAACATCACTAACACCCAAATCTAATTTTGCAATGAACACTTGACATGACACCATAATCTTGACTATCAGAAACTGAAAGGCATTGACTGTTCTTACATTAATAGGCATAGATTACTTCATGAGCACTCAGTCTATAGATGTGTCTTGTCAGTTGAGCAAAGTTAAAGCGTCTTGGTAGAGGAAAGAAATTTTAGGTAGGTAAAGAAATTTTTTGGTTTGTTTCTCTTGTGAGCTACAGAAAACACCTCTTACTAATATCTCATATTTTCACACTACAATATTTTGAGCAAGAAAGCAATACCCTCAGTGACAAAGGAAGGTCTCAAAATCAACTGAAGAAAATCAACAAGGAATTTACACTTGAAGCTGTAAAAATCAATGATCAGATACATGATGTAGTTTTACTCTTTACATTTCCCATGCTTAGATACACAACACAGAAGAACCAGTTATGTTTTTAAAACTTCAGCCAAATACAAAATAATACATTTATACAAGCAGAAATATATCAGGCTTCTCTTCATTGTTAAAGCATAAAAATCTGAACAACTGAACATACTTTTTCTTAACCCTTGAGCAAACTTGCAAAGGCCTGTACAGTTAGAAAGAAATTAAGCATCACACCTCATGTGAGAAGGAAATTATTAGCCACAGGAAAAAGTGCTGAGTATTTTTGGTGGCAGGACTGCATAGCTAGACACTTTTTGGGAAAGTACTTCAGTGCACTAATCTTTAGGAAATACATGTGTGGGCTACTGATTCAGCATAATTACCTTCCCCAGTTCCTCTGCATCAGAAAAGCAGAAAATCACTGAATAAAAGCATCAATTATAACTAAAATCTTCAAAAGAAAATTATGATTGATTTTACTGCACTCTTTTCACATAAAAGAGTTCCAAGAACCTGGCATGTCCTCAAAGACTGAAATTCTCAAGATGTCAAACAACTTCCCTCAGAAGAAAAGATTATAGCCATGAATATCCACCTTGGAAGCTGTGCTGGTTTTGGCATAGGTGGTGTTAATTTTTTTCAGGGTGGCTTGTATAGGACAATGGTTTGGATTTGTGCTGAACACAATGATAAAACAGAGATTTTTTTTTTTATTTTTTTTTAAATTGCTGAGGGGAAGTTACAATAGCCAAAGCCTTTTCTGCTTCTTATACTGCCATGCTGATGAAGAGGCTGGAGGTGCTTGGGAAGGGAGGAGGACACAGCTGGGACATTCCCAACCATGTGACATCATGTTCAGTACACAGAGGGGAAGAAAAAGAAATGGGGGAACATTTGGAGTGATGACATTTGTCTTCCCAAGTAACCATTACATGTGCCCTGTTTTCCTGGGAATGGCTGAACACCTGTGTGGTCACAGAAAGTAGTGAACTGATTTCTTGTTTTGTTTGGCTTGCATGTGTGATTTTTTATTTTCCCTATTAAATTGTCTTTATCTCAACCCATGATTTTTCTCACTTTTACCCTTCCACTTCTCTCCCCAGTCCCACTGGAAGGCAGGGAGCATGCAGCTGTGTGAGGCTGAGTTACCAGCTGGGGTTAAATCACAACAGTTCCTTTTGATGCCCAACATGGGGCTCAGAAGTTTCAAGATAATGTGTTAGATGTGTTAGATGGAATTTATAGCCTTTACTGCTCTTTGGCTGCTTTGGGCAGATTCCTGGGCTTGATGCCTTACAGAACATTAGTGTAGTGCTCATCTACGGCTGCTTTTTGCTTTCCCTGCTCTTGTGCTGCTGATTCCCTCACTCTGCTGTGCTTGGGGACATTTTGAGGACAGCAGTGGTGATGCCCAGGGACTGCACAGGGGCATTGCTGCTGTTTCTGTGCTGCTGTACTGGACATGCTGGAACTCCAGTGTGAGCACAAGTCAGAGACTGGGACCTGTGGATGGGTCCATGTGGGAGCAGAGATGGACGTGCAGCCCATGGAGAAGCCCACACTGGCACAGGTAGGCCTGATGGAGGAAAAGCCAGGGCGAGCCAATGATGGAGTAGGCTCCTGGCAGGAACCTGTGAACAGGTGGAGAAAGGAGACCATGGTGGAACAGTTTGTTAGCAGGACTTGTAACTCAGTGAGGGACCCAAACTGGAGCAGGTTGCTCCTGAAGGACTGCACCCTGTGGAAGGGACCCCCACTGGAGCAGTTCAAGAGGAACTGCAGTCTGTGGGCAGGACCCACAACTCCATGCTGGAGCAGGGGAGACGTTCCAGGCATGGGACCAGAGATTCCTCTGCAGCCCATGAGCAAGACCATGAATTAATTTCTTCTTTGCTTTGCTTGTGTGTGCTTTTGCTTTCCCTACTAAACTGTCTATATTTCAAGCCTGGAATTTTCTCACTTTTACCCTTCTGATTCACCCCCATTGGTGGAGGAGAAAGGGAGTGGCTGTGTGGTTCTTAATTTCCAGCTGGGCTTAAACCTTGACAGATGCACTGATGTATAGGAAAAAACCTAAGGTTTTACCTAATGAATTTCTCAGCACTGTTGTGAATAAATTGTGCTCAGTCCAGGCCTCTTAAAACCCATCCAAATTAATTTCCATCCTTCCTGTTAACTTCAGACAGCAGAACAAAAGTAAGACATTAAACAACGATAACAAGCAAAGGCAAGTAGTGGATTGGGAAGCTCTCTACAAACAGGGATAATTTGTATGTTATTTAGGAACAGATATGCTTCTATTCCAACATGAATAGGAGAGAGAATTATTTCAGCAATCAAAAGATAACTCACTAGCAAAAAACCCAACATAAACTTACTTCAGATCACTTTGAACAGCATTATCAATACCTTAAGCCCAGATTCTTCAATAAACTAAAAAAACACTTTATAAAGCATTCATCAAATAAGGTTGTAAAGTACTTTTACTAGCTCCCAATTTTTCCATTATGTTTTCCTCTACATAAATAAATACAAAGTTTTTTGCTTATTTAAAAAAAGGCATAAAAAAACTTTCAAGTTGCAGTAGCATTACTAGATCATAATGCAGCTGAGGTGAAGCAAAAATTTTTAAAAATCGAATTATTTCTTATAAACTTAGGTAGCAATAGACTATTCAAATAAAAGGAATTACATTTTGAAGCTTGACAGCCTCTTAAGCAATGTATTTTTTTCTTTGGTGAAATATAAGGATACTTATACAAACATGGCACTTTACTTTCCCCCCACTCACTCACTAATATTAGCAATAAATTTTAGCTTTTTGTGATATCCTGCAATACAAAAAAGTTCTCTTTAATTTCTTGATAATAACATTTTATACCCATTCTATCCTACCAGGAGAAAGCTCTGAAGTCTGTGTGCTTTCAGGAATCCTGTTCCATTTACAAGCAAATTCAACCTGACCTGTTTCAACCTGTCCTCCTCGTGTCCCAGTAGTTTCATTACAAACAATTTGAGATTGCAGTGATGGCTGTCCTTGTTCAAGTTCAAAATTCATAATAAGGGAATCAACCAGAGAGTCCAATTCATCCAGGTTCATAAAAGGCACATGCATTTTCTGGATAGGGCTGTTTGTAGAAGACAAGGCAAATAAACTGAAATAGTTGTTAAAATATCCGGCAATGACAGAAATATTTTCTGCAAAGCTCCTGAGAGGGCTGGTGTTTCTGTACAACCCTATGAGAAACAGAAACAAGAAGAATCAAATGCAGCATTTTGCAGATACCAAAGAGCCCTCTCCCCTGCTTTGCAAGTCTCCTGTAGCCCATAGGTTACAGGTGGTAACTCAGCTAAATACCTTGTAACATGGAAGAGACAATTTGACAGATTTCAGTCAGGCACTGCTCCAATTCCAAATACTTCACAGCAATCTTAGTGCTCTTCTTTATTTCTCGATATAGAGAGTCTTCTGGCAAATGAGATTCTGTTTCTTTCTGTATTAATAAAGTGCAATTTAAAGAGAATCAAATACATCACAGTATATTAACTACTAAACATGCCTATTATGGTTTCAGTCACATAGATCAAGCCAATGCTGAAACACAAAATCAAATCAATGCTATGTCATATAAGACAGCACTGAAAAGAAGTGCATGTGGTTCACAGGGTTAGGGAAAAAAAAAGCAAATAACAAGAAAATCCAGAAAATGCGTTGCTCTTAGAAGATAAAACACCTATTCTGGCTTTTAATTCAAAATACCAGTAACTATGGTCATAAACTATAACAGCAGTTATGAAACAATTACACTAGCAAAGCTAGTCTTTCAACTTAAAAAAACCCACAACAGGTAGTTAGCCTGTTCAAGATGAACACAAATAGGAAGATATATGCACGTCCAGAAATTCTTTATCTTAAGTAAAATTAAAAAAAAAAAAAAAAAGAGCTTTGAGTGTAAACACAGTAGCAAGGAAAGTTAGCATTCCAGGCACAGGAATGATGATATGACAGGAAGTGTTATCATGCAATCATAAATATACGGTATGTATACATACACACACATACATTTATGTTCCTCTTCTTAGATAAATGCATCCTTACAATTTAAATATCAGACTCAAAGCACACATTTTGTGAAACATCTCTTACCTTTCTGCAGTAAGACATGCTATTTTCAAGGAATCTGGCTAATGCCACCACGTTGTCCTTTATTCGATTTTGAATCTACAAAAAATCTTCTAATTATATAGTACACTTCAAGTCCAAGTACATTAAAAGAAAAAGAACAAACACTGACATACTAAAGACAGAAATACTCAAAAAAATAATAACATTTTCTGCAACCAAACATGCAATCTTTCAAAGAAAATATTACCTGGAAGAAAACATTAATTACACCTGCAAGGTTTTAAACCCCTTAGTATGGGAGGATCAAATGAACATATTTAAATATTCACTTATTCTTAAATATTCACTTATTCTTAAAGAAAGGTTGTCCTGTAACTTTGCATCACTATCATTCTAGGTGGCAGGGGCAGCTCTGGTGTTTTCCTTCCATCTTCACAGTAGTTGCACCAGAGACAAGCATGTACAGAAATCATGCAGATACTTAAGAATTTGCTGCAAGTAAACAGTATTATTTGGAAAGCAGAGTGTTCCATTCCTTTTGCTGGAAACACAAAGCATTTGGGAGTTAAGCAAAAGGTATTGAAATAAAATATGTTGGATGATTTCACTACTATCTGAAGGATTAAGAATGACAACAGCGAAAACCAGAGTAGGAAGAAATTTTTGTTTCCTTGAAAGGAACAAGTTATCACTCAGAAGATTTCAGTCTTTCCCAAGTATTTTCTGGGAATTCAGCCAGGCTGCTGTCTGTCAAAAGGACTTACCCACTTAGAAAGTGGTGTGTTTCTAAGGGGTACTCTAATTTCCCTACTGGAATTTCCAAACAGTTGAAGAAATATTTTTAACTATGTTGCTTATTCCTTATACTTTATTCTCTATTTTGTGTAACTCCCTACAGTATCATCTTCTTCACAATTACAAGCACAAAAACCCAAACATGATCAAGTGTCTCCAAGATATAGCAGCAGTTTTTAATCTTAATTTTATCTCACCTCATTTTGTGGACATTGTTTCACAAGTTCTTTTTGTACTATTCTTGCTTTCTCATGTACAGTATCAATGAGACACTCCAGTCCTGAGCCTACTCCATTATAAATGGCAAGTACAAATTCCTTTTAAAACAAAAGTCAAAATGCAATTGTTAAAGAAACTGATGTGGTCTTGAATTAACAGATTTTCTACAGTAGACTAAAAATAATTCTGTTTCAAGCAAATCATTCAGTGCAGGTCTATTCAGACACGTGTCTTCCTTGGACCACTTCCTTAGGAGCTCAGTTCAGATTTTTGTAAATTCAACGTGGCATTAAGACACAGATTACTAAAATATAAGCAGTGAATTTCAGTGAAACAGACTGACTTGTACAATCTCAGTGCAGGTACAGTCCTACAAGTACCATACGCTTCTTTCTCTTCATAGGTTTAACTTATACAGATTTAAAGGATGTAGGTTTTAAGGAAAAAAAAAAGTCAAGAGTATTAATACATCCATTTACATCCTAAATTTGAAGTATTATATAAACTCTAAATATACTTAATTCAGTTGGTGAAGTGGAACAATTTGCTCCTGAGTATAGTTACTGATAGTGTGACCTCAACACTAGAATTACTATTCATAATCAGTATTTCTAAGAAACATTTCTTCACCTGTAGACTAGAGGCAGGAATGTTGTTCTCTTCAGGAAATGAAATATCAGCTGTTGTGACTACTGCCCAGTGTCCTATGTATTTCATTGTTTGTTTTACTGTTTGGTTTATTTTGCTCCATGCTTCTGTTACCATTGAGGATATATCTGAAGAACACCCCTGGGAAACAAAGGCACATCTTTAACTGATGCCAGAAAGCACCTCTGGTCAAAGAATACACACTTTCTGTACAGCAAGAGTTCCTAACACACAATACTCAGGTATTTTCAGCTTTATATCTTCCTGCTTCCAATGTCTTACCTATCACAGGTAAAAAATTATGCCTTGCAACCACAGAGCAACAATACCATTATATCACATAGTTTTAAAAGAAAAAAAAAGATTCACAAGGCTGTAGTATGCGCAAAAATAATATTCACTGGCCCCTGGTTTATGAGTTTATAAACAGCAGCACTTCATAGAGCTGACAGCCTAAACTATCATTTGCTCTTATTAGGTGTTTAATTTTACCATTTTACAAGTAAGAACCAATGCTTCTGTCAGGGCCTAGGCACAGGAAGGTCTGCATTACTCTCCACTAGCACATGGAACTATCAGCTTAGCCAGAAAAGAAATGCAGCCTTGGCTATTTATCTTTCTTCAGTGTGTTGGTTTGTGATTACACACATTGGACATTAAAGTGCTTTTAGTAAATACTACGTTAACGCAGAGAAGTTTTCTATACACAGATGAATTCTTTAATATGTTTTACCTGCAACAGCAACTGTAAATAACCTCCCAAGTTCTTTATTTCCTGTTTCATTTCTTCATCAACTTTTCCAGATCCAGGACACTTTTGGACATTATTAAGCCAGAGTTTACTTATAACCACAATCTGGTCAAAAGCAGAGATAATTCTGATGCTGTAGGACTGAGCAGCACGATCAAGAGAGAAAACTACAAGAGAAAAAGTTCTATCAGATCCATCTCCGTTGCAAATGAACATAGGAACATTAATTCTTGTGACTGACAAACACATGAATGCTTGTGTGCCTGAAAGACAAGTCATTAGGAATATTTAAACCACTATGAAAATGAGACTTACAGTTTTCCTGACATTCTTCATCTTGCTGTTCATAGGCTTTTGAAATGGCAGATGCTCCAGAAAAAATTATAAACAAATTAGTTAGGAGACTATCTGCTATACTTTTTCCTCCTTCATGATTCTGTTCCAGCAAATCTAAAGCTGAACTTATAGATTCCTTGCAAATTCCAGGAAGAAATAATTCAGAAATGCTTGAGCATATGCTGGACTTGTTCAGTGAACCTGTACAAGGTAGAAGCAAAAAATACTTGCATTAAACTCTTCAGAGGAGTGAGCAGACGGCGTGTCTTATTAATGACTTTTATACATTCACCTACTCAAGACAGTGATTGAGAAAAAATGTGTAAAATGTTCTAAATAGTTTGTAAGTTCTGTTAGTATAAACACAAATTCTATAGCAGAATTCTTTAACATGAATATATCTGTTTCAAGAACCAACTCTACAGAGAAATAAAAAATAAAATCCTACCAAATTAAAATAACAGAATGCATTCAAATACTTGGAGGACTACAGCATCCTATATTTCAGGAAAAAAGAGGTTGCAAATCCTAGCCAAAAACGTGGGGAAACCTCAGTAACTGAATGAATAGCAACAACTCAAGTAAATGAAGTCTCCATATTACTGTACCAGGATTCAGCCTCTTTCTCCAGTTAACCCACACAGAAGCAGAGTAGTGTTTTAGATAAATTAGATATTTAGATAGAAACTTAGATAAATTTCTTAAATTAGGCTCATAAAGTGCCCTAAGAAAGGATAATCCAAAATACAGAAACTCCTACTGTTAACAGCTTGACATTATAAATTTGAAGGTATCATAAACAGGACAGTGTTAATTTTGCTTTCCAACCCAGTTTTTAAAGAACTATCAGAAGCACCTATGTTTTATGCATGTAGGAGGTTCAAATTCTCAGTATGAAATGAAAGGTCTTCTGCCATTTAGCAAGTACCTGGTATATAGGAAGTCTGTTTATTCTGAATAGATTGCAATTTTATCTCAGACAAACATCCAGAAATTCTCTTGTTCTTCATGAAGCTTCTACTTCTAAGAAAGGATGATAAAAGAACATTAAAAACCTTGAAAAGAAAAGCATTTCTCCTCTTCAAGCATTTCCATGATGAGCTACAGCTTGCACAAATGTGCGAGTCAGTTGTAAATATTGTTATAAGGCTAAAACTTCAAATACAAGGTCCCAGACTATATGCAATTTACTCCTTACAAACAATGCTTTGATAGTATAGAAGTGGGAAGGAAGCATTAAAAACTACATATTTCACTCTGCTCTGATGCTTTGGAGAGCTCTACATACAACTTTTGTTCTTTTTTCTTGTCCATGGAGGAAATCCAAGAGAATGAGTGAATACAAGTCTCACCAGATGACACAGTGTATGAGGGTGGAACAAAAGCATATTCAGATAATTACACAATTTTTTGCTTTGTTTTAAGCATAGACGAATAGCTACAAATTATTTTTACCTTCTTCTGGAAAGTAAGGAAATGGAGCTGTCTGAAAGGTCAGGTTCCCATTCATCTTCAGGATCATAAAATACATCAACAACAGCTTTATTTCTATCATTACTCTGAAAAAATAAAGAAAACACAGGAGAGGAAGAGCATTAAACAGAAAAAGAAAGGATAAAGTAGTCAACATATGGATAAACAGAGCATTATAATGAAAAGTCAAGTGATACCTTTAGAAATTCAAGTTCTTTTTACAAGAACTTTTACATAAAACAATCAAACAACCAGAAGAACCACAAAACAGTCCTTGTTTTACTACTTCTTTTTTTACTACAAAATAACCTGAATAAAGTAATTTCTTTTCTTTTTGTATTTGTTTTGTTTGATGGACAAATGCATCTGCATGTTTTTAGTGAAAAGTAGTCATGTGCCTTGCTGATTAAGATATACAGCCCAAAAAGCCACCAAGATTTTTCTCCTGTATGCATTATCAAAACCTTATCTTTGACAAAAAATTACTGATTTCTAGTGGTTCTTATTCAATTGTTACTGACCTCATAGAGTTCTTTCATTGCTGCTAGTTTACATTCAAATTTCTCTAGGCTCCAAAAAGTTGTTATTCCCAGTTTGATGTTACGAACCTGCACCTGAACAGAAGATGCTGCCCCTGTTTTATCATCAATTTTGTCACGCCTAAGAAGTGGAAAAAGTTTAAGAATGGAAGACAAAAATCAAGACAAAAAACACACAAATATTGCAAAAATAAACAATATACTTGTGGGTAGGATTATACAGAGACTAAAAACGTGACGCAAACATAAAAATTTCTTCAGACATTCATCACACAGTTACTGTGCTTTAGGACCACTTTAATACGTGAGCCAAAGTAAGACAGACATGGGCACCAGAACAGTCACCTCCAAAGCAGACTTAATTCAAAATTGTCTACATCATACTTCTAAAGTTTTGATCTAAAATTCAAATTAGAAATTCACATTTCAAAATAACAAGGCTCAGCTATGCACTTAACTAATAATAGTTTGGAAAGTAAGTTTATCATGCTTAATTGCACAAGACTGTTAAAAGAAACACCAACAGCTCACTGCACATCCGAAATCCATCCCCAAATATGTATACAGATATTATATATCCATTACATATACACATTATAATTAAGTAACTCAAATACTGACCTGCAGAAAACAGTGTTTTTCCCTAATGCATTGCTAATGGCATTAGCCTCTTTAATCATCACAGACAGCTTCAGAGACTTCCAGTTCAGTGGAACTAATAAAGAATATAAAACATACTGATTTAGTGAACCAAACCATGCGATGCAACAACTTTAGGGTTAAAAAAAGTAAATGGCAGAAAAGAAATCACAACCCAAAAGCAAAAAGGTAATTTAGCCAACAATAGTTCCAGGAATTCCCAACACACTGGGAAAACATTACTCTTCCAGGAATATAACCATTTTAAATGGTTGGGTAAAAGGTATTTCAGAAACAGAGGCGTAAGACCAAACACTATATTATAATTATTAATCCAAGATAGGAAACTGAAGAAAATTAATTCTGTTACTCCAGTTTCTCCAATGAATTAACGCCTGACCAGTGGAGACAGACAAGGAAGGACTTTTAAGTAACTGGAATAAATACAGACTACAGGTATGTCCACCTAACCACCCTGAGTGAGATTAAACAGAGCTTTTAACACAGTCCAATACATACAGCTGATGAATAGAAGGGATTGTAACAACCACAAGGCTCTTCTTGTTCAGGATCACTAAAGAAGTATTAGAGTAACAGAAAAAGTTCCTGTATCAATACCCATCACCCATGCTCACTGAGAAAAAGAGAAGCCAGCTTTGCCTTTATAAAATTATGCATACACATACTCATCACTGGTTTATTCCCACTTCCATGATTCTTCTGAAGGCTGTGTATTTCCTCAGCAATTTTCTGCTTCTCAGCTTCCAAAGCTTCCACTATCTTAGCATGATGAATAGTATGGTCTTCTAGAGCCTGGGGGAAAATGGGCAATGGTAAAAAAAAAAAAAAAACCAACAAAAAACTAAAACTCTTAAAGCTGTTTGTTGTAGCTAAATTTTTTGTTCCTGCCATTTTAAAGACTCACAGAATTAATTTTATACTGGACATTTTCTATACTAACATAAAATAAATAATTTTCAAACTGACAGTTCTCTGGGTTGGCTTACATATTGCAATGTTCAAAAAAAATACTGGAATTAAAAAGGAACAGCTTTTTTAAAAAGCTGTATTTGTTGCAGCAGTCAGATATATATGAACACCAGCCAAGACTCAGTTATTAATTATGTTAATATCTGGAGTAATAACTTCTGCCAGAGGCAACAGCTGCTAAATTTTGGTGCAGGAACAAAACCATCTACAAATTATTTAAGAAATAAGGTCAGCATTAGTTAATCCCCAACATTAATACATTACTATACTCAGGTTGCAAACAAAATATCAGTTCTTCTGCATAAAATCACATAGAATTACTTTAAATCATTTCCTTTACAACAATTGATTCTTAAAAAACCAAACCAAAAAAAGCTCCCCTACCAAACCAGAGTTTATTGCCTTAGGTTGTTTTGGTTTTTTTTTGTTCAATTACCTGCTTGGTAGCTAATGTTTCCATTTCTAAACGCTTCTTATTGAAGTGGAGTTCTAGCTCAAGGCTTTTCTTTGCCTTCTCTAGCTCCTGTATTTTAGTCGTGGCTTTTTGGTTATTCAGTTCTTGAATTTGCTTCTTACGAGATTCTTCTCTCTAATATCAAAAAGGACAAGTGAGAGGAGGAATACTCCTTCTACAGCATTTCTGACCCATCCTTCAGGCAGATATTCAATACATTTAAAACTTGCAGCCTCTGTGACCTACACAGCCCAACATCAGCAATCCCAGTTCACAAGCATCACTTTAGGTCTTCTATAGAATATGTAAGACATGAGATACATCATTATTGTTTTATCATGTCCTATTCTATGCCAACTTATGCATGTTGCAACTGTACTGAAAACGCCAACTACAAAGCAGCATGAAAAGCTTGGAAAGAAAAAAAAACCCTGTATTAATCAAACCAGTATAGTGATTTAAAAGCCTCATGCAATAAGGTAGATTCTGTAGGTATTTTTCTTTGCTTATGAGTTACAATCCCAGGAGTAACTCTGAAGGGGATAACTACTTTACAACTTCTTCTGTTACTAAAGCTGGGGTTTTTTTTAACAATGAGGCTTTACATTCTCTCACATGCTGCTATAATAAACAAGACAAAAACAAACAAACCCAAAACCATACAAACCAAGTGTAAACCAAGCACCGAACAAACAGATACCAGATACTACAGTTGGTGGTTTACCTTATTGATGCATTTCATGGAATGATGCGATGGCAACTTACCACCTCTGCTTCCAGGGATTTTATTTTGCTCTCATATGCTTCTTTTTGTGAGGTCAGTTCTTGTTGAACCATCTCTTTTGCTATTTGGACACTTTGCATCATTTCTTCTTTGGCTTTGAGTCGTGCTTCTTCAATTTCTGATTCAAGCCTACCAGAATCATACATTTAGATTGCTGCTGTTTATCTCTTATAAAAGATGCATACAGATAACCTTTTTTCTGTCATGAAGGTTTAAGGGGTTTTTTTAACAAAATAACTTACATACTTTACATGGTTTTGATTTCAGAGGCAAAATATAGACACTTCTAATGTAAATATGGAAGACATTCCAGAATTTCAAAGTTTAATTTCCATTTTTATGTTATTAAAAAAATCATTTTCACAAATTTAAAGACTGCAATGGAAACTCACTAAATCACATTAAGATGCAAAATTAAGTTTTAAAACAATGAGTCTTGTGGTTTAATAATGAAATACCACATAATGAAGTAAGTACAAATAACATTTCACTGTCTCTCAAATTCTCCACCATCACAGAAGACTAAGGTTATTACTTTGGGTTCTTCTCATTTTCCTAAGGCATTTACTTTTCAGATTTAAATCTCTTTAAAACATCAAAAGTCATTTTCAGACTCATCACAGGATTGGAGAGAAACATAATTAAAGAGAGGCACTACTCTGAGGAGTCCTGGAGCTCAGTGTTGCTCAAATAGTGGTCTACATTGTTTGTATCTGGAGTAGCTTGTGGTGATTGAACATTAGAGGTATACATCATTTCAGCCAACTATGTGACTTCCATTACAAATGGAGTTGCCATTTTCCACCTTTCCCCATTGTGAAATTATTAATAATCTTCAATTAATTCTAAAACTAATTGCGTGGTTGAATTGACAACTGAGCTTATTTTCAGAACAAGAAGAATCAGTACTTACTGTGTTCGCTGTGCAACAAGCAGCTCATTTCTTGCAAATTCAAAATCTTTTGGACCATCATGCAAACACAAAGTCCCACAAGAAGGTGTTTTAACTTTCTGAACCTCTGCTGGATGATTAAACCTGAAATAATGGTCTCCTCCAAGAATCACTCGATCACCCTATTGGGGGGAAAAAATTCTGCTGAAACTTTCAGATTTATGAGTAAATTTTTACTGCTTAAACACACACATGAAGCTAGAAAGCAAAGAGGAAGAAACAAATATTTATTGTTACAGAGCATTCTCAGAAAATCTGCAGCCTGAAGCTGAGATATTAACAAAGCAAAGAAACCCACACATGCACAAATTACTATTACCAGATCAATTACTTACATGATGCAGAATTGTTGGGTCCAAAATGCATTTCCCATTTACATATGTCTTGGCTTCTCTGAGTGGAATAATACTTACTTTGCCAACAGTATTTTTAATAACACTGAAAACAAGAAACATTTGCAGCATTAGCAGCTCATATAATTGCAAGTGATGTTTCTTAATAGACTAAAATACAGGCTTTAGATGTTATTGTTTTCCTAGATGTGAATTGTCTTCATACTATTTAGGTACAACACACATAATTAATGAATGACAACCTATATTTTGGTGGAGAACCTCTATTTATATCTAGGAATCCACTGCTAGAAAATTACTGCAATACCCTGCCATCTGAGAATTTCTTTGATAATATAACTTTCATGTTTTTAGTAACTGATTAGTTACATGTTGTGCAGCATTTTTTCAGGGATCAGTTGCATGGAATGCACTTCAAGCAATATTTCTGCAGTACAGCTAAGCTGCTGTCTATATCTCTTAAATTAAGAACTGCCAAGGTATTTCACTTTTCCACTGAACTTCAAGTAACATTTATCTATCACACAGCATTATTTGATCAGGTCTTATTCATATAGAAATACAGAAGAATAAAACCTTGCTACATGAGTGAAATTAACAAAGAAACTAAACTACCTCAGTTAACAGATTTCTAGAGGGAACAGAAGGTAGTTGCCTTAATCATTGAGCAGTACAAAAAATACCCCTACATAAATATCCATTTTCTTGGCTAGAAAACAGTATTTTGTTACTGCCAGAAGGAAGAGTGACTCCAAAAGAGAGGGAAGGGCAAGAAGAAATTTAAAATACAAAAAGAACACTACAAACCAATGGTTATCAGCAATCAGCACTCCAGAAAGTTGGATATCATGTTTTGAATTTGGTGTACACCTTCCAACTGTAGTTTCTCCTTCTTTGATCATATATAACAGCACCTCAGAAAGCTGAGGATCTTCATTGAGATTGACAAGGTTTGGTAAATGATTGTCCATTTTGAATGCAATCCCAGCTCTCTAGATTAAAAAAAGAGCTCTGCATTAAAAACAATTTACTTTATGCATTCACATATCTACATTAAATTTTTCTAAGAAGTCACAGCAATCTGTTAAAAGATGAGTACTAAGGAAACCAAATCTTACAGCTACTCTTATTCTTCAGCAAGGTTTGCTGAGGTTATATTTCCTGTACTATGTCCTATATAAAAAAAAAGTACCTGCAATTCTTTTATATCTTCCAATTTTCTTTTTTCTGCTTGTTCAAGTTTTTCTTTCCAGGCCCTTAATATATGGAGAAAATAACATAACGTATTAGGAGAAAAATCACAGCATATAAATTTTACCATTTCCATTTTAAATTAAGACATTAATGAGTGCCTGACCTTTGCATTTCTGCCATGTTCCTCTCCTGCTGGTGCAATTCTACCCTCAGAGATGTTATTTCCTGCAAATAACGCCTGTATTTTTCACGATCAGTGTTCAGAGCACTTTTCTGAGCTGCCTTCAGTTTTTCAATTTCTGCTTTTAATTCTACGTTAGACAAACCAGAAATACAGTACATGTAAAAAATCAAGGCAAAATACGGTTCAGTACAATAGAACAAAATTAATCCTGTTATTTATTTAATAACTAAACACCTTTCCCTAATTCTGGTTCTTAAGTGTAGCCTAAGATATAACCTGCATTTTGGGAAATTTAAAAAGCTCCCAAAGAGCAATAATATTAGTGCTGTATTAGTCTAGTTGACAAAGAGGTCAGCCAACACAACAGAATATTAGTAGCAACAACTCTTCTAAGAAGTAAGTTAAACACACATGCAGATGACAACCCTGAAAGACTGCAGATGTCAATCTCACCTCTGATTAGTTTGACATTTACATCTTCATTTACTTTAGCAATGTTGACAATTGAACAAGCCTGTTTGGCATAGCGCAGGGTGCTGAGGGTTTCCTCCGTGCTGCTGGCAGCTGGGCTCACTGTAGCAATCATGGTCGTTTGGGAATTGCCACCAAGACTTTCCTTTAACAGCCTTCATTGGACAGGAGAGGACCAGTCAATCCTTGGCCCTCACACTAACAGAAAAATTCAGTACTTCCAACTGGAACAGATAAAATACAAAACACCCAGGGTCTTGCTACTTATTTGAGAGGGACTGTTAG
This sequence comes from Certhia americana, assembly GCA_018697195.1. Classification (NCBI taxonomy): domain Eukaryota; kingdom Metazoa; phylum Chordata; class Aves; order Passeriformes; family Certhiidae; genus Certhia; species Certhia americana. Next base: position 22,296,801 of record CM031864.1, on the reverse strand, counting down.
CTACTTAAAACACAAACCAACTCCTGTTTGGCCTTTATCTGATGCAACAGGCATATTTCTTCCCTCCACAGGTCATTTGAGAGAGAGGGAGAGAAAGGATAGAAAGAGGTCCCTCATGAATAGATGAGAAAAGCACAGTCTCAGAAAGCCTCCATGTCTATATAATGTACATACCAAGTAAGGACAGATTCCCGGTAAGGAATGAAAGTTTTCTTTCCATTTTGAGCTTGTTTAGACAATGCAGAAATAACCCTTCCAAGGGTCAACAGTGATTTATTGATACTCACACCTTCCTACACAAAGAAAAAAAAATTATAATCCAGTTGCAGTTTCTGGTGTGATGTTATCAACTGTACTGTTGATTAATTATGTTTGTTTAATGTATGCTACAGCTGTACCATATTAAATATCACCAGTTATTAAAAAAATAAGATGCAAGAATATCTTCATTTGGAAAGAACAAAGACCCTGCCTTTAAAATAAGTAGTATTAAGAATCATCAAACTTATGAAGGCAGCTTGAAATAAAGTCTCTTATTAGAAAAATCTATTTAATTGGATGCCACAAAAAGGGGCAAGCCCCAACTCAAATTTGATTCATGATTTCCAAAGTCACACAGTTTCCCCTCACTCCTCCTGCAGAATCATTACACCCACATAACATAGGGAGAGGTGATGTTCCAAGCAAGAACTGCCACATTGCACAGTCCAAACAGCTTCTTCAGGCCACCCAGCTTCACTGGCAAAATGTGATGTAAAACTGATAACCATAAGGGCTATATACATCCTTTTATAGCTACAGTTCCTGCCCAAAAGTCCTGTTAGGTGACCACACTTTGGAGTTTAAGGGTGTTCTTAGAAGTCAAGCCTTTTCCACAGATTTCCACTCGATTTACCTTCAGCCTTTCTCCAGTGGTCTGAGCCTTTGTACAGCACTCACTGCCAGCTAGATCAATTAGATTTATGTGACTGGTGAGTCTACGATCACAATGTTCTTCATTCACAAATTCTACCTGGAAAGAAAGGGCAGATGCTGGCACTCAGAGCAAAATAAAAAGCCTGAGGATAAGCAGAAATCAGACAAGCTGTTCATATTAAATACATAAAAATTTCATGCTGCCATTTAATTTTTGGCAGGATACTCTCATATATGTTCCTTGAGGGAGACTAAGATCAGACTTATAACCATAGTATCAGTTGGTTGTGATTGAATAACTGCACAAGAATAAATTGTAAACCCAACAGATTTAGGGGTATGGGTCTAAAGTTTGACTGCAGTCAATCCAATTGCAGTTATCCAATAAACATGCAAATCAGTAAGCTGTTACTGACTTCGACCAATGAAGATCAGTTAAGGAGTTGGTGCAAAAGATCAAGACCAGCTATGATAGAGAAAAATCAATCATTCAGTATTGAGAGTGGCAAAGAGGAGAAGAAAGGAGAAAATCCAGGAAACTGGGACAAAAAACTAAACCAATCAAGAACCAAAACTACCAAACCAACAAGTCATTTGTCAATGGAGAAAACTGAGTCTGTAGACTCCTGAGGAGCTCTACCTATTCCATTTCTGTCTTCAGGCTCACGTCACTAAATCAGGTTTTGTCTTTTAAGCATCTGTAAATCAGACTAATTGTAATCCCTATATCCTGGAGACACTTGGGGAAGAGACATCCCGAAGCAAGAAAACATTTATTCAGTAAAGTGTGTTAAAACTGAGCAGAAATCACATCTCCTACCAGTGCCCCAGCTTGTTGCCTGCAGGAACCTAACACAGCCACACACCTTGCACAGCCTAACCATCTTAGAAGCTAAGATGGGTTGGCAGCAGTGTGAAATTCAATCTGGCCTCAATTAGGATTCCTGTTATATCTCAAAACTCACACTGAAAAGCTTGGAACTACTCCTAGATCTGTCAGCCTAGACATATTTATACTGCTGCTATAAATATACTGAGCACAAAGACGTCAGAATCTACTCAAAGCATATAAAATAAAACAAGTTTTGTGGTGTAGAAAGCCACGTTAAAATGCCCTGTGCTTTAATCAAAGATCTTCAAGTATATTCTCACAAATTCCTAGGCAGCACACAAAAGAAGTTTTTACTACCAGATTTGAACAGATGAAAAAAAAACCAAACCCAGCAATACCTTGGTTTGTGTCATGACAAGGGTGAAGACAGAATGAGATCTAGAGCTCTTGTCATTCATTACTGTAGCAGCTGTTGCTCTCTGCTTATTTCCTAGTTCGAGCCAGCTCTGTAAAAGACAAAAGTCAGGACATGAAACCAAACAATACTTTGGATGGTTAACTGAAGATTTGCAAATACAGTTAATTCCTCTCTTATAGTTTGTGTTAATAACAACACAAGTATAGTTGTGTTTAGAAACAACACAAGTTATAGTTGTGTTTAGAAACAACAATGTGAACAGTGACGCTTGACTGTACAAATCTCCTCAGCTCCATTATCCAGGACTAGTCTTCATCACTCTTTTACAAAATCAGCTGAAATATCATAGACTACTGGACAGGCTGTTAAACATTTGCTTCACATCCATGGCATTTATTTTTCAGTAGTAAGTAGAAAAGCAGCAAGCAGAAATAATTGTATTCCCTCTTAGTAAACAAAAACACTCTTACCTGAATATCAGAGTAAGAACGGACAACATTCCTAGAGTGGGGGAAAAAAGTAAAGTTTGGGTTCAGACAATTTCCTTTCTATAGATTTCCCTACTGCCTGAGTTCTGAAACATTTTCCCAGTTACAAACAGAATACAAATACATAATGAAAGCTGCAGCTGTCTTGAGACTTCCACACTTCTAGATTTTACTAAGGCAATGAAGAAAAGACATCAAGCTAGTCATGGGTATGCATTTTTCTAAAACTACATATCACTGGGATCTTGCTTAATTTACTGGTGAGTACAGAAGCTTTCATAGAGCCTCAAGATATCCTTTCAGGATTACACCATACATCTGTTAAAATAAGTACAGTTAGGACTTACACTGTCAGGCCTTCCACATATGGTCCTAACACTGGATGTTCTCTTACACGAAGCTGATGAGAATAATTTCAAAATAAAAATTATTAGGAGTGTATTAATTAGATCTAGTACTCAGGAATATCTTAAAAAATGCTACTACATAAATCTTTTACATTTCTAAGTAGCTTACCCCAAAATCACTGGCAAAACTCAGAGTGAAAGCCCTCCTACTTTAGAGAAGACAGTAGATTCTTAATTTGTTTATAACAAGTCCACCAAAGTCCCAAGCTTAGGTTAAAGGACTTATTTCAACAGCAAGTTGGATGTTGCATATCATCTTTTCATACCATCTGTTGCATCTATCATAAACTAATATTCAATTTATGCACAAGTGGCCAGGATAGTGTTCATTGTCAAAGCACAGGAAGTACTTTTTTTTTGATAAACCAGACATAATAAATTCCTTCCTTACATACACTACTTAAGACAGATTTCTTTAATTTATGGTTTTACATATTCTACTACATAACCACTAAACACTAGCTAAACTGGTTTAACTAGTGATCCTTAACTAGTTAATCAGGCCGATCTTGTTTCTTTCCCCCCTCCTCCAGCTCCTTAAGAGACAAACAGGCAACAAAAAAAGAAAACTCCATCCAAATTACAGGGCTATAACTCCAACTATATTGTACAGAAGACTCTTATTATAAGCTGAAGATTTAGATTTATCCTAGGAGACTTCATAAAAAGGCTGATGAGATCATCTTCATTTTGCAGATAAGGGGAGATTTGAACTATTTTGATAAATTCTACTAAATCATTTTGCTTCTATTTCAGCTTCACTAAGCATTTCTCCAGTGACAAGCATTTTGCTTTAAGTCATGTGGTGATATTTTGATATTTTTATTTGTTTTTTTTACTTGAATCCCATTGTTCACAACTAAGGTACTCAGATAAAAAACAATTATCATTGCCATTTGTGCATTTTTGTTTCAGAATAAATGCCACTGTTTAGCAGTTATGCAGATACTCGATTCTGTGAGCAACTTACTTGTTTCTTCTGTCCATTTTCAGCTTTAAAGACAAGCAAATCATGAATCTTCTCATTGTATACTTCAAAGAAGCTCATTTCAAGATGATACAAAACCTAAAAAACCAAGGGTTATTAATATAGTCCACAATACATATTCATCATCCTTTGTTTGAAAAATTAACTTGGACTACCAGATGATGATTTTCAATGTTATAAACATTTGTGTTGAAGTGACTTTCCAAGAAAAATTATATCATAAAACAGTTTGGGTTGAAAGGGACCCTTAAAGGTTATCTACTGTAACACCTCTGCTGAGACCAAAAATACAATTTATTTGAATTCCATCCATAGACATTCCCAGATGGAAGCTATAAAGCACTAAAAATATGTATATATGCACTTCAGAAGTTTCAGCGTTGGGTTTTTAGTACATGGAAACATTGTTTTGTTTACACCTGCACTCATCTCTTTCCCTTAAGGATTGTGTCTCCCACAGCAGGATATTTGTTACAGGGAAGGCATAGATTGAAGGCATGCTGCCAACATCCTGACATGGAACTGAATGACCTAATGGAAAGGTAAACCCTGATTCTACATACAGCAATTAAAAAAACAAAAACACCACAGCAACACTTCCATGAAAACACATGTTTTTTCTCTGAAGGTGTCTGGGTCTTTTTTCTAATTTCAAAAAGAATAGAACTTTAAGAGACAAGGAAGACTGCAGCAAAGCCCCTAAAGCACTGGAATCCAAAAGACAAGACTCAAGACAATTCACTGCAACAGAATCCCTTACAATGCATAAAGCAAAGGAATAAAAAAAGGTCTGTATTTTTTAGAAGTTATACTCTATAGCCAAACTCAGCAATAAATAGCTTTCTTAAATTCTTCAGTGTCTATCAATGCTGGAGGATTTGCATACTAGATGTTCACAGGATTCAAAGTCTAGAATTCAAATATAAAGCAGTAAAGAAATTTGGAACAGCTAAACATGGAGAAGTTTGCCTGAATAAGATTAACTGAATGTTAAAGTCTACTGAACCACAAGTCTGCTGTTACAGACAACCAACAACACAGAGAGAAAATACAAAGAAAGTGAAGGTGATTATTTTTTGTTTCAGCTAGAATACTGAGCTGGAATACTAGAATTATAGTACTATTGCAGTGTATTTTGCTTTGATAGGTGATGTTTAATGATAAATTCATATTTTTGAGCTCTACTTTACTGTCTCCACTGAAAGTATGGAACACACTGGGATTTGGTTTTGCCTTTCCTTACATGAATCTTAAAATGTAAGACATGCAACACAAAGAAAAGAATCCTAGTCCAGTGATGCAACAAAAATATGCCCATATTTCTTTCTTACATTACAGCCATTAAGGAAGCAAAACAATGTTGATTTTGACTGTTTTAGGGAACCCCATTAATCAGAGCTAAGAATACAAATAAGATTTGAATCAGCAAAATAATATGAACACTAATAAAGGAATCAGAACTAAAGTATCACTTTCCCCGTATTCCAATATAAGGTCAATGGCATAAGCGTTATCACCTGTTCCTTGTCCATTTGTGCTATTTGAGTGAAAAGATCTTCACAAAGTCTTGGAATTATTCCTTGGTCTTCATCAAATCCCATCATCCTGTGGTCACAAAAATCCTGCTGGTTTAGTTTTGTAGCTCTCCACAGAGTTTTAACATTAACTGTACAGCTCTGCAGTTGCCATGCCACAAGCTTCTAAGTTATACAACAATAAGAAACAGAAATTAACCTGATCTAAATCGGTGCTTGTCTAAGTGTGGAGCTGGACAAGGTGATACCCAGAAGTACTATCTCTATTCCATCCATTGAGAAATAGCCTGAAAACCCAAGTAAAACAAAGACTCTACAGCAGCTGAAGAGTCTAAACCTAGAGATGATCAATATCTTAACATGCTTGAATTTTACATTCTCTGCACACTTCCAGTGCCACCTGTCTCCAGCTCTGGTGCAGTTGTTTCCTGTTGAGTTCTGCCACAGCAGCACATCAGTGCACTTGACTAACACACCTGCAGTCTAGAGACACCCAGGGCTGCACAGCAGAAACTTGTGTGAACTTGACCAGAGGACCCTGATACTAATTTCAGCCTTGTTCAAAATGCAAAGGGATGAAGGTAAGTTATATCGTGAAAAGTGAAAGAAAAAAATCCAAACAAAAACCCAACAAACCTACAAAGAGGATAACAGTTGCAACCCTGAGTTTATCTTTCTTCTAGGCTAAGGTAAAAACAACAGTGTAAGTAAAAACTGAGTTCATCCACTTAAAATGGAAGTTCACTCACTTGAAATGGAAGTTAATTCTGTGTAAGTTCTATACTTACTGTAAATCGAACAGAAATATTTCTGGTCCTCAACCACCTTTATTAAAGTCTATAGCACACTGATAGGAACTATAAAACTCAAACTAACTTTAATAGATGTATGTTTGGAAACCAAACAGTTCACTAGGCATTCTATTTCAAAATATAAATAAGGAATACACAATCGGTTATAAACCCTAAATATGTTACTTATCTGGAATTATTTTGTGCAAAGATCTGGTTTCAAGTAAGCAGTGCCACAAGCATCTGGATTTATTTAAAGTTCTGAAGCATAAGGACCATAATTATAATGATCTCTTAAATGTCTTCTCCAAAAAACATGCTATACTTTACTATGCCACTTCATGCACAAAATAACAAACAGTGGTGAAAAACAGCACAGGAAGAGTCTGACAAGCTCTCTGCATTAATAAAGGTTTTCCTTCACTAAAATCTCTGAAAAGTTTTTATTTTCTCCATTAAGAGTAGAAAGAAGTCAGGGTCACATACCTAAAAATATTCCAAAGTTAAATTTTGCTTAATTGCTATCAATACTGGTTTAATTATTTTTAAAATACACAACCTTTTGACACAATTCAATCCCTCTGAAATCTGTCCCATTCAATCTCTTTCATGACTTAACACTGCATACCAATTGGCAGAATTTTAACAATTATTATTAGAAACTTACGTGTATGACTTCCCAGAGCCAGTCTGCCCATAAGCAAAAAGACAAGCATTGTATCCCTCAAAAGCTCTTTCGAGTAGTGGCAGTGCCAAAGTTTTATAAATCATTGCTTGGCCTGCAAAATTAGGATGATCCTTGTCAAAAGACCAGAAGGAGAAGTCGTAGCTGAAGCTGTAAACTTGGTTTGTGGATGGATTTCGTACAATTGTCTCTGAACCGCTCATGGAGATCACAGGCAACGAGTTTTCAGTTTTCTCTCTGAATAGAAAATGTGGGAAAAGAAAAAAATATAAGTGACATGCTTTAAGTTAGTAATTTTACTGCCTAATAAATGAAATGAAAAAATCAGTGATCATTGCTAAAAATATCCATTTGAGGAACATACGAAGTATTAAGATTCAAAACACTTCTGTTAATGAATGTGTAAAAAATAGACTCTAACACCAATAAAGTCAATTCGGTTTCTTAATAAAATCCATCTTGGAGTTGCATGAAGTGTCAGCTAATTTCCAAGAATGTATTATATCCTTATAGGATCAATGATGAAATAACAAGTACAAAGTAGAAGTCAACACACACTGCAAGCACCAGAAATAAGTCCAGGATACAAACCTGCTGCTGAAGGGCCGCACCCTCACAGCTACAATCACTTTGCTGTTTTTCACTTTGAAAACATCTTCCCCAGTACTGGTGCTCATAGCTAAGGTTTCTGTGGTCACTTCTGTTTCTGAACTTGCAGTCACAGGAAGAGAGCTGGAGACACTAGGTATTTTCTTGGCTAAAATTTGCACATGAGGCGTTAGTTCATTCGAGGCCAGTTTGAGAGATGGTTGATCTTGAGAAGTGCTGTTCTTTGGTGTAAGTCTAAATCGTTCTGTTAAAGCTTTTGCTGGTGTTCTTGGTCTTTCCAAGCTGCTGTGTTTTATCATCAAGTGCTGTACCTTATGTTTTCCAACTAGCTTATTTATATTCCCTTTTTCATTCAGTTGCTCTCCTGACAGGCTATTAGTACATTTTGAGGTAACAAACTGCTCCGATTTAGGAACTTCATTTTGAAACTTTGTGTCAGCAGTGCTAATCTTACCTTTTAAACACCTGTTGATAGCATTTTCACAGACACCACCAACTAAACCAAAGGAATCTTTGCTGTTCAGGTTATGCTGCAACTTGGTACTTGGCTGACTCTCAGTTAACTTCAAGTTTATCTTAACACCATCTGTACCCCTAATATTCTGTGGAAGTGTAATCTTGTCATTTCCTTGTGCATCACAGTCATCATTTCCTTTTCTAGGCACAATATTCTGATTAATTTTACTCTTCTCTGTGGAGCCAGTCCTCACACGCCTCTGCAGAGTAAGTCTTTTCTCTGTTTGTAGCTCTTCTTTACTCTGTGTTGTGTCATCAGACACCGATTTTTTGCTTGCTCCAGTTCTCCTCTGGAGTGTTAATCTGCCTTCCAGTTTAAAAGAAGTTGACACATCACTCACTTCTCCACAAGCTGAAATCACATAGGTCCGATTTACTTCCTCAGCCTTATTCTGAGGACATGAAGGCAGACCATCCTTTTGTCCCAAAACCTGTGACTTCAGCTGCTGCCCAGATGCTTTACTGCTGGCCAGGGTATCGTGTGAGGAAGGTTTCTGCAAAGTGGCTGTGCATCGTGTCCCAGCAGGGCTCCTGGCAGGAACTGTATAAATAGGCATCTTGTCTTCCAGCTAATTAAAACCCAGACGTTGACAAGTACAGCACCTTTCCTAAAGGATTATTTCTAATTGCTGCTTTGTAAGGAATCTGGGGAGACAAAGCAAAAAAATTTTTATGATGCTTATGTGCAGTGTGAGTTATGTTTTGCTGCATGGGGAGCTCCTTACATATACTGCAGTATGTGTTCCCAAACATTAAGAACAATAGTACCTGTTTCACCTCCAATATTTAAAAAAAATAATTCTTTTATATTGGAATGACTGCTTCCAACAACAGGCTATTTGACTTCATTTATTGAGTTCTATGATTTGTTTCAGAAAGTAAATCAAGCATTGCAAAGAAGCACCAGTTGGTAAAAAGAACAATCTAACTATTTAGCAACAAAGATGACCATAGATATTGCTTCCAAATGATCTACCATGATTTCCAAATTAAGGCAATTCCAGATCACGTCTCCATTCACTCACATTTACACTCTTTGTGTTTCACAGCTAACAGACTCCAATAGAACAACAAAGTTAACCTTGAATAGGAGGTCTGTGAACATGGAAAGAAGTTTTATTTTCAGGATTTTGATATGCAATAAATAACTCAGTATGGACCAGGACTAGTAACTAAAGATGGCTATCAATGCATCTTTGGGATGTTATTTTAGTTTCTCTCTGGTACAGAGACACATAGTAACAAAAGATACTACTTTAGGGTACAAAAAAAAAAAAACAACTCTGTAAAATATACTCCCTGTCTTTCTACATGTAAATGTTTTTTGTGTTTTCGAAAGCTCTATATAAGTATCAGTATATGAAAGCATTTTTTTCCCTCTTGTATCTGCTCATTGCAGACTTGCAATTAATTCATGGTTACAAGTCAACAAGAAGTCACCTGCCTTTGATCCTTCAAAAGCTGCAATATCATTAACAACAGCAGTGCATGGTCAGGGGGAAAAAAGGAAAGCAAGATGAGAGCAAGTGATGTAGAAGAAATCATTTAGCCACAGCTCCAACAGAAGTTTCCTTTAATGCTACAATTTTAAGTAGTAGCTCTCAGAGTACTCTCAGACTTCGTGCAATCACATCCATTTACCCATGACTACACAGTTTTCATAGCTCACAACTTGTGAGGAAAGTATCAAAATCTCAGAGCAGTGTATTTATTGGTCAATCCAGTTTGAGACAGGAAACTATGTTACATGACTAGTAAAATAAAAACTTTGTGGTTTGTAAAATACAAACTGGTCTGCAGGAGAGTTACACAAAAACATTTTACAGGCAGGAGTGGATTATTTCAAATGAGACAGAAAAACCAAGGAATTCCATCTTTAAAGAAGACATCATTTTGATTCAATAAAATCAAAATTATAGGTTTTATCTTATTTCTCTTCCATGAAGTTATACTAATACAAATTATTTCTGGTATTGCAAAGTCCATCAGCAGAACTTCCAGCTGGTCTACAGGCACTAATGGACAAACTAATTTTTCAGTACTGTTTATAAACAACATTTGCATATATGTTCTTAAGCAACCCCAAGAGAGCATACTGAGGACATGGAGAAACATTACCAGTGGAAGATTTTATTTAAGTTAACAGGAAGAAATTTTCAGAGGCTCATCAGCCACTAATTTTTTTTCTTCTAGCCAGCAAGGACTACTGGTTTTGAAAAAGGGTTCTGGAGTACTTTTACTAGGTACTACAGTAATTCAAGTACACAATACCCTGCATTTCAAAATAAAAATGAGATAAAAAGGAGACTTCTTAAAAAACTGTACAAATTTCTTTTAAAAATGCAATATACAACGCAAAATTTCATATTTATTTTTAATCACCCTTTTATTGTAGTTACAATTGCCTATAAATATGCCTTTATTACCTCTGAGAATTATTTTTGTTGTGTTTTTTAACAATGTCCATAATATTATCTCCTGTTACAAGGCTATTCTGGAACTGTTTCAGTCTCTGTTGTTCCCTTCTCTTCTGGTCATGCAGATATGGGGAATTAAGCAGCTGTGGGGGAAGAATGGTGCCTGTGGGCTTCACTCTCTTCACAACATCCCAAAAGAGCTTCTTGCTGTTGTTATTAATAAAAGTAATTGCAGTTCCACTGTGACCCAATCTCCCTGCTCTTCCAACCTGAAAAAGCACAAATTCATTTTAAGTTAGAATGCTAAACTGAAGTCCTTCAAATAGTCTCAGAAGTTTGTGGGTTTTTGTTACAAAACAGCAGGTAAACCTAAGTGACAGGGCCAAAACTCTCACATCATCTAAGCACAAAGATACTTACAATAAACTTCCTGAATTCAGGATATGTAGATCTGAAGCTGTAGCTAAAATGCATTTAAAATTATGATATTTATGGGACATACTAGAAGTCCAATATTGATACTGAGAAATGAGGTACAGATGATAGGCAAAGGCTTACAGTAAATCTGATCCAAACAAAAGGCCTTAAAAAACTATAGAGATGCCAAATACTTATACTTGATATCAAGCACAATATGTGCCAGCATGGCCACAAAAATGCCCTTTACTTTCAACATCCTAGTAACTTTAAATTATTTACCAATGTTATCTAAAATGCCTGAAGAAATTAGAAAAAAATTTACAAATCTACCCTCTATTTAGGAACAGCTAACATGTTAATACTGGTATAGTTTGGATGCTAGGAAGAACCATTTTTATTTACTTACTACATGCTTGAAACTTTAGCAGAAAGATAATTAAAAACAAGAGGGGAATACTGCAGTTAATAACATAGGCTACTTGAGGAGTTCATGACAATAGATAACTTCCAGAGGTCCAGAAGTCCTCCTCATCTTTTCAGAACAAGGTTTACTTCAAAGTCAGGTCAGTTCCCTCAGGGCCTTGTTTCAAGTGTCTGAAGCACAAAAGCCCCATCACTGCCTGACTCCTCCTGCCAAAAAAATCCCTTCTCCCTGCTATGAGGCCACACTTTCCTTTGCAGAGAGTTACAACTGCTGTCTCTTGTCCTTTCCCTGGGCACCTCCAAGGAGAGTCTGGCTCTGTCTGCTCTGTAATCACCCGAATGGAAGAGAGCAATTAAGTCTCTAGTGCAGCCCAAACAAGCCCAGTTGCCTCAGCCTGTCCCGAAATGCCACGTGTGCCAGCCCCCTGACTTCACCTGGACTCCCTCCAGTTTGCTGCCTTTTCCCACAGTTGATGTTCTCAGAACTGCACACAGTAGCACTGTGTCCTCCTCACACCACAAAGAGGACAAGAACGAGTTCTCTTGTTGTGCCAGCTAAACTAGGGCTGGGGACTGTGCACATAAACACACATGGGCAACTCGCAGATCATCTTTGCTAAAGCAGGAAATCCACAGAAAAAAAAATACCAGAGGAGTTGCTCGACTAGAAAGAGGAGAATAAATCAAGTTCATGACTGACTTCCAGATTATTAATGCATATCCCACACTGCGGATGAGCTGCTCCTGCAAGAGGGGCATTTGGCCTTTCTTCACACAAAAAAAATTGGTAAACTTTGTTTTCTATAGACACAAAATGATATAAGAGAGTACAAAACAGGAAGAAGAACACTGCAAAAGTAAGGGATTTAAAGACACTCTTACATAGGAGATAACAGGAATTCCTGATTTGAGTAATTTACATAAGAGACTTTCAGAAGAGATAACCAGAACCATTTTTCCTTTCCTATAAAAAATAATTCTGAAGAGGAAAATGATCTTTCTGTTTACATTTAAATTTCCACAGGTGAATGTCACATTTCAATGTACTTTTCAAATAAAGCATCAGCAATTTATTTATTCACCTGGTGTACATATTCATCCATACTTGAAGGCATATCAAAATTCACCACCAGTCTGACATTGACAAGGTCAAGCCCTCGTCCAAGGACTCCAGTACTTACTATAACTTCATACTTCTCTTGAAGTAATCCCTGGTGAGGAAAGAACAAACCAAAATTAATTTTTTTTCCTTATTTGTATTTTGAACCTCTCCAAGCATAGGTTAACAGCTAGTTATTTGGTGTAGAAACACATGCAGTGGGATTATTCTATTGCAGAAGAGAGAATGGCTCCCTGTATTCTTGATTTAAACAGGAATATAATTCAGAGAGATAACCAAAGAAAGATCAAACCCACAATTTTAATTCTAAAAATTATCACCTACAGCTAAATGCTTATTTAAATCCCCATTTCAAATAATCTGGGAAACAGTCTCTGTATTTATCTACATTTAGAACAGGATTATTATCTACAGTTTCGTTTAGTCCTGTCTGTCTCTTATGCACCCCCCCAGCAATACCTCAGGTACTACTGCAGAAAAGCAGTCAATTATGATTTCAGTCATTTAAAAGAAGCCACATTTTAGAAAAAGGCCATTTGAAATCTACCAAAACACCCTTAACTTGAGCAGGCACAAACCTGTAGTATGTCTGTTCTTTCCACCTGAGATTTTTCAGAATGCATAGCTGTGCACTGCAATCCTGTAATCTTATGAACAGCATCACTCAACAGATCTGCTCCTAGTTTACAGTCCACAAACACCAACACTGGAGGCTTGAAGAGCTTCTTATCCTGTAAAATTAAACAGTTTATTTAAAAAGGGATTACAACCATTGGCTTTTCATCAACAGCATGGATCCAATTTCTCCTGATTGTGAGATGAGAACCTGACAGAGATGTGGAAAGACATGAATCACTTTATAAATTGTTTTTATGAGAAAAATATTAAACTTACGTTTAGTATTTCAAATAGTTTTTTCTTTTTAGATGGTTCTTCTACCCACAAGATAATTTGCCGAACATTGGAACACGGCAGATTCTTCTCTCCAATTGTAATTCTGACAAAATTGTGCAGAAGCTGATTTGCCAAGTGCTCAATGCCCACTGGAATTGTGGCTGACACCAGTATGGTTTGATGATCATGAGAGATGTCTTCCAAAATATCCAACACTTGTTGCTGGAAACCCATTTTTAGCATGGTATCTACCTACATGAAAAATATTAGATTTGTATCATATTTTTTCCATGAACAGCAGGATCCTGAACTTAAACTGACAGAAGATGCATAATGTAACATGTAACAATGCAAATGCAGGAGTATTTACAGTCAGAAGAAAAGCTAAGTGAGAAAATGAAAAACAAATGGTTCACACTGGTTTAACAGTATTATCCTGTCAGCTACCTTAACATTTACAGCAATAGAACATGTGTTGTTTAAACACACTTTAAATTGTGTCAAAAAATAAAATTGTCTCCTAAGAAATACATTGTATTTTTATAACAAACATTCTGTATGTTTAGTAAGTGAGATTAGCCACCCACTGTACTCTTCCAGGAACTCTGCATAGGTAATAGAGTTCTGATAAATAAAAACTTACTTCATCCACCACTACGATTTTTATGCCATGCAGTTGAACAGAACTTTGCTTTAAAATCTCAAGAAGTCTTCCAGGTGTTGCTATTATCACCTGAAAAAAAAAAAAAATAAGGAGGAAAAAAGCCCACAGGAGTAAGAAATTCCACGAAAGGACAGAGGACCATCCTAGAAAAACCATAAAATTCCATCACATACATAACAATGGCAGTAATACATGAAATTACTTGCATTCAAGTAAGTCAGAAAACTTCTAGAAAAAGTCTAAATTATGAAGCCCTAAGAGGAAATGAACTTTTTAAAACTCTAATGAAGGTCTCTAAACAAACTACTTCTTCCTCTCAATTTCAACTCCTTGTGTAAAATACTGGCATATTTCAGTCTTTGACAGCAGCAATCTCACACATGAAACTTTTTAAAAACAAAGCAAAAAAAAGCTATTAGATATTTAATCAGAAGTGGAAAAGCTTCTTTAAAATTGTGTAACTAAGATTTTCAGGAGGTAACAAATGTTTCACCTTAGAGAAAGCCACCCTGGTGTGTTCATAGGTGTCCCCAGTCACATTTTCCTTTTCTGTGAATGTGATGACAGGGTGGCTCTCCAAGCTCAGGCAGTGCTCACCTTCACACTCTGCTTGAGCCGGTGCAGCTGCGGGGGCAGGGGCAGACCCCCCACCAGCAGAACTGTCCTCATGTTGGGTAACCCGGCCATCAGCTCCTTTGCCTGCCTCTCGATCTGAATTGCCAACTCCCTCGTTGGTGCCAAAATAACAGCAGAAGGAGCTTCTGTCTAGAAGGGAGAGGAAAAACCTGATTAATGCAGAATTGCTTTATTATTTAGATAAAAGGCTTTCAAATTTCAAATTTTCAAAAAGTAATCTTACATTAAAAATGAGAATTATATTACGCAGCAAAATAAAATTACTTCTCCATATATACATCAACTTGTACCCTGAAGTGGTATCCTGAAGTACCCTGAAGATGAAGAATGGGAAAGATTGGGTACAGATGCATTTTTCATTGAGACTCTAATATTGCACATTTGTTGAATTATAAACATCTATCTGTCTCACAGACTTTAATGATAATCAGACAGAGGAACTACTGGAGCGTATAAAGCTTTTCTTACCTACTTCTACATAACGCTTTCATTCTTAAAGTAGAGTTTAGGAGTTGCTAGAGTACTTCAAAGAATAAAAGAGTTACTTAAAAGAATCTTCCAATTATTCATTTAAACGCTTAAACACATTGGTGTGTATATACATTCTAGAAATGTACCTAAACAGTGCAATGCATCACTAGACTCCTGTCCAGAATTCTCTAACATATTTTTATGCCTCTCTTTTTGAATAAAACCCATAAAGCAAAAAACAGTTCTGAACCACACACAAGGTACAGAATACTATTTGCCATTGCTTCTAATCATACTTTCATGCCTTTACAAAGCAGAAGTTTTCTTAATTCTTTTTCCCACATTGTAAAAGTGGAGACTGTGCAACTAGAGGATTTCAGAAATTTTTTTACCCCAAATTTCTTCAATTATTTGACAGTCAACCAAGCATATTCCAAGAGAAATTACTCTGTGAAGTTATGCAAATTCCAAGAAATCTCTCTGAGCCATTTGATATATGAAGATACAGGAAGAACTTACAGAGGGCCTGGAATTATTTTCACTTTCTATTTTAAGTCATTTAGGAAGTTTACCAAAGAACTGAATTAACTTTCTCAACAAGCAAGAACTGTTCAATCGGTAATATTGATAGAGTTGCTTCATCTCCTGACCAAAGTGAAAAAACATGCAATTGCATTAAAAATAATCAGCACCTCCTCCCTTCAAGAACCAAATGCTTGATCAATCAAAAGTCAAATCACTGAAGGTCAATGAAAAACACTGCAATCACATTCTCCATTACATTGGAAATCCAACAGACAAAGCTGCAAACTTCTTTCTATAACCATCTGAAGTTTCATTACCTCTTTCAAAACCTTCATAATAACAGGAAGCAGGAAAGCTGCTGTTTTTCCAGAGCCTGTGTCAGCACTAGCCAGAATATCCCTCCCTAATAGTCCAACAGGGATCATTTGCATTTGGATGGGAGTTGGGACTTCATAGCCAGAATTCTTTAAATTATTGTTTAAAGTTTCAGGAAAACCACAGTGTTCAAACTCTACAATAGGTCTTGGAACTTGCTGGCCCTGGACAGCAATACCCAGCTGGAGTTTCAGATTCTCAACCTGCTCATCTTGCAAACCTAAAATAAAAGAATGATCTTTGTAGAAATAAGGTGTGTTCAGCAGGTGAGCTTCTGCTTGAGAATCTGTGGGTTGATCAGATGTTAGCTGCTTTTCCTTTGCTTGAATTTGCAGAAGGTGTTTGGCTTTACATTCCAAACTACAAACATCTTCATCTGTTTTATCACAGATATACTCCCCGTAGCGGCCACACACAACACACACAGGTTCTCCAGGCTCTGCCCAGCGCTGGGATTTGCTGAAGGATTTTATGGGTTCTTCCAAAGAGCCACCATCCTCAGTACTTTGGCTGTCCTTTCCCGATGGTATATTAGCAACACCAAGGTCTGAAGCTGCAGGTTCTGCGTGTTCTTGTATAATTTCACTTGAATTGTCTGTTGAAGCAGAAGTTTCTGTTCCAACTGACTTACAGTCCTGGAACTCTGTGGCCTCCTCTAGCAAAGATCCTCCAGAAGACAGTTTATTTTTCTTAGCTGTACAACTTTTGTCCTCATCAGCAGTCCTCTTGACTTTAACAGATCGTGGTAAAAACATGCTTCAGTACACTAGAATGAAAATGGTTACAGTTGTTAGAAACTATTACTATTGAAAAGGGTACATTTTACTGCTACCACAATAAAAAAAAAAATTTAAAAAAAGTCTAGCAAATACTGGCAAACACAGAAATCACCTCTCAATCCCTGAAAAGATTTAGAATCAGCACTGTTTTAAAATTATCTTGAATGTAACAATGTTGATGTAGATGTCAAGAAATATTTTAAAATAACTGTGGAAGCATGGAACAAATATAGAGATCTATCTACAGTTAATTGTCAGTATTAAGTCTTTGCAGCTGAGTAAAACACTTTGCTTTACTGTGTGGAAATGTATCCATTTTGCAAGTCAGTCATATTTAAATCCTTGTAGAGTTCACCCATTTCTAAGATGAAACCACAGATGCAAACATTTTTCTAAGAAGACCCAACCAACCTAAACCTAATAAAACAATCAGTTTTGGAAAGAATGTCAAATTCAATACAGGTTCCATCCAAGGTCACTCCTTTTGTTGTTCTTTTTAAGTCAGCTTATAATTTTAAGTGTGCAAACTTTTGAGATTTGTTTGAGATTGAGTCCTGCTCTGCTTGCTTATGGTGTCCAGAAACAAGCAAAGACTTAACACGATCAGTTTGACAAATATACACCATAATACAAACCAAATTAAGTGTTCAAAAATAACCCCCTTTTATATTCTGAAACTGTCAGTATTTGTCTCTGACAGCATCAGATATGCTCACCAATCGTTTGCTATCGTACTATCAGTAAAAAAGTACAAAAAATACGGTAATTTTATTCTGAACAAATTGTGCTGTGCCTACCAGATTCTACGAACTTCTTACGGGAGTTTTTTAAAAACACACGAAGCTATGTGTGTGCGCAGACAGCTGTGTTTGTGTACCTGGGCGCAGCCGCGGCCGCGGCAGAGCGGAGAGCGGAGAGCGTAGAGCGAAGCGCTAGCGGAGAGCGGATAGCGGAGAGCGGAGAGCAGGAGCAGGGCAGGAGCGAAGAGCAAGAAGCAGAGAGCATAGAGCAAGAGCAGAGAGCGAGAGCAGGGATCAGAGGCAGAGAGCATAGAGGCATAGAGCACGAGAAGCAGGGGAGGCTAGCGAGCAGGGAGCAGACAGAGAGCAGGGGCAGAGAGCAGAGAGCAGAGCAGAGAGCAGAGAGCAGGAGCAGAGAGTCCGAGAGCCGAGAGCAGAGAGCAGAGAGCAGGAGCAGAGATAGGGAATGCAGAGCAAGGCAGGGAGCAGAGCGCAAGAGCAGAGAGCAGAGCAGAGAGCAGAGCATGAGCAGAAGGCAGATATGCAGAGAAGCAAGAGCAGAGAGCAGAGCAGAGCTCCCCGGGGCAGGCCCCGCCTGCTCCGCCGCTGCTGCCGGCCCAGCAGTCACGGATCACGGGGGAGGTGCGTTCATGTTTGCCGCTAAGGAGCATCTCCCACAAGAACCTCTCTGCGCTCAGCACCCCTGCATGCGAGGGAGCGCTCACGCTGAGTACAGCGCTGACAGACCGCTGCTCGGAGGGGGCCCGCGCAGCACGACAGCCTCTCCAACCTGCTCTCACGCAAGAGTGCCACCCACCCCACGGGAGACGATGCGGCGCGGAGCCTTTTCTGCCCGACAACCTCGCCCGCCCGCCGCAGGCGGAGTCCGGCGGCTCCCCCCCCCGCCCGCCTCACGAACCGCTGCCGCCGGGCCGCGCCCGCCTCCCCGCACAAAATGCGGGCGGGCGCTCCCGCCCGGCCCCCGGCGGGCAGGGCAGCGGCTCGGGCGGGACCGCGGCCCGGGGCGGGCGGCTCTGCGCTCATCCGCGGCAGGGGCGGGACCGCGCCCGGGCCGGGCGCTCCGCTCCTCTCCGCCGGGCGTGGGCTGGGACCGCGGGCCCGCGGGCGTCTCCGCGCTCATCCGCCGGGCAGGGGCGGGAAACCTGCGCCCGTGCGGGCGCTCTGCGCTCTCCGCCGCGGGGCGGGAACCGGCGTCCCGGGTCGGTGCGGCTCCGCGCCTCTTCTCCTCCGGGCCGGGGCGGGACCGCGGAGCCCGGGCGCGGCTCTAGCGCTCTCCCGCCGGGCGAGGGGCGGGACCGCGGCTGCGCAGCTGCTTGCCGCAGTCTTCGCCTGTCTCGTGTAACCGCAGGCGCGATTGTTAGCCGCCTAAAATCGCATTCGTTGCCCGGTGCACACGGCAATAATTCACATATCGAGAGATATATTATTTGTCCTCGAGTTGCGCAAGCTGCGTGCGTGGTGTTATCCACAATCAAGCATGCCAATTTATCAAACTTTTAACTATTCATCGCTTTCAAGACGACATTAGTGGTTTCATTGTCTGCAAGTTCCATGGTTCCTCCTTATTATCGAATTCCTCTTCTGTTGTTAAACGATTTCCCTCACTCTTGTTCTAATTAATCTATTTTCTCGTCGTTTCCTTGGTTTTGTGGGCCATGAGGCAGTGGTCCGGGATCTCCCCCGCAGACCCAGTCACGAGCTGACTCCGCACAGTTGCTGAGTTGTCTTTATTGTTTCTTCTTATCTTGGAATTCTGTGAAATCCTGCATTCCTATAAATCCTTCCTTTTTGGCTCCATATCAGAACATCCTTCTTTCCAAGGCTTGCAACACTCCCATAGGTCTGAGTCAGTGGAACTGTCAAGCTGTGACAAGTACTTTGTTTTCTACACCTGAACTCACTTAGAGCTTGTTTGGTAGCTGCTCTTTTGTTTCAGGGGTTCCATTTCCCCTTCTTGTTTGCTGTTAGGCTTGAAAGTATACTAAGATCAAACAACAATCATACATTAAAATTGTCATATTCCACATTTTGCCGTACGGCTCTGCAAGGGTCATTCCAGCCTCCTGCAGTTCCGCCAAGTTGATCCTACAGACACAGATGCCCAGATGCCAACAGACCCACATTTGTAAATGAAGAAAACATTCCCAGCAGCACGAAAATGGAGCCATAAGGTATGCAAGAAAAAGGTCGTTCATTGCCCCAACCTGCTAATGAATGCTGTTTATCTATTTCAATTGACTAAGTTGTTACTTTCAACAGTAAATCAGCATTTTCCCACTCATAGCTTATTGTACATACAAGTCTGAGAACACAGAATTTATCCATTTCACTATGGGCCAGAACCACTTTCAGACTTATGGACAGTCTGTGCTTTGCAGACAGCCCAGATCACTGCTGCCCAGAAAACCCCAATTCTGGAAAGTACTGGATTAGATGTGAGTCTGCTGCAAAGTGCCGATGGTTTTGCTCCTTGGCTGTTGTGAACAAGGGTGTCACTGCCACTCCCTCACTTTGGGCCAAAAGAAACTCCTGTCACCAGAAGGAGGCAGTCAAACCTTTCCAGGGTACTTCCTTATAACATCAGGACCTGTCATAGGGGGTGTCACTGTTTTTCACACAGATACATGTTCGCAGCACATGCAGGAAAAAGGACCAGAGTATCTGCAAAAGTAAAGTATACCTACAACCAAAATGATTGGTGCTGGAAGATATCCGGCAGGGAGTTCTCTGTCTGATTACTCCGGCACTCCAAATCCCTAAACTTATCTCCTCCTCTACTGCAACTTATCCCTTAACCTGAAAGCATCCACATGACGGGGAATTTAATTTCTTCCTCCCAACTTTTTGTTGGTGACTTAACCACCATCACCACTTCTTGCTAAAAGAGAATCATACATCTACAGCCCCTTTGAAGCACCATTAATGGCCGTCCAGAGGACCAGTCCAGAGGAGCCCGTAAGAGGAGGGTGAAAACACAGGACACAAAGCTGGTGCTTTCAAGCAAGCTGCCTACAGCAACTCAATGACATTCAAGTCCAGTCACACTTGAACATGTCTGTCCTTAAAGTCACTGGGATTTCTCTGTAGTATTCTGCACATATAGCATCAAATTACAATAGGGGGCTATGGTCCTTGCTGAGATTTTTATTTAAAAAAAAAAAATCAGTTTTCTGGTAGAACCTCCACAAGATATTGCGTATTTGGGGAAGTGGCATCCCTAGACTGAAACTGTCAGGAACTTCTCCCACACTCCACACATTCCTGCTAAAGTCCCCAACCTTGTCTCCATTCAGCCTCTGTCATTCCCGTTTGTTTGCACTACTTTCTCATTTTCCCACCTAACACAACCAAATTCTTTCCTTTTCTCGGTGCCATTTTACCAGGGTCATTTCCTTGAATTCAAAACATCATTTGCTAAACAAAGACCAGTATTGCAACCTATCTAATATGATATGGATTTTTCATCTCCTATACAGTCCATGAACCAAAATGCAACCTCCTATATGTTTCAGGGATTTCTTTCTATTTTTTTTTCAGTGTGTAACAATTAAGACAAAAAAAACCCAAGTTACCTGGTAGAAATTCTCCTCTTGAGTGGACAGACTACAGTCATAGATTGAAAAGAACGTTAGAAAAGCTCTATGATATTCCAGAGGCCCAAGGGCCTATTCCATGCAGAAACAAATGTAGACTCAACACTCTGCAAAAGAGACTGAACTCTAACAGGTAACAATAGAGCTACTGTAAACCTTGAGTTGTGCATCAGGCTGGACCACTATTGATAGTTCAACACGGACCGCGGGCGACGGGCGGGACTGCATCTGCGCTCTGCCGCAGGGTCAGGGGCGGGACCGCGGCCTGGCAGGGGCGGGCGGCTCCGCGCTCTCCGCCGGGCAGGGGCGGCGGACCGCGGAGCAACGGCGCGGGCAGGCCTCTGCGCTTCGCACGGGCGGGGAGGGGCCCCGCGGCTGCCGGCAGCTGCTGCCGCAGGGGCGTCGGCCTTGTCTGCGGGAACCGCAGGCGCGATTGTTAGCAGCTAAAATCGCGTCTGTTGCCAGGTGCAACGAAAGCAATAAGTAGCACATTTCGAGAGAGATATTGATTGTTTGTCTCAGAGGTGCGCACGGCCGGCCGTGCGTGAGTGGTATTCCCAAATCAAGACGAATGCCAATTTATCAAAATTTTAACTCATCATGCGTTTTAGACGAAAATTATTTGATTCATTGGCTGAAAGTTATATGCGGTTATATTACTTTATCCGAATTCGATCTTTGTTTGTGACGATTCCTCACTTCTTGTGACTAAAGTAATCTACATGCTCAGTACTTTTCTTGGGTGTGAGCCGCATGAGGCGGGTGGTTCGTGATCTCCCCCGCGACCAGTGCAGAGCGGAATCAGCACAGTTTGCTGAGTGATCTTTATTAGTTTCTTGCTATCTGGGAATTCGGGTGAATCTGAATTGTCCTATATCCTTCCTTTTTTGCATCCCGATGGACATACTAGTCTTCCAAGGCTTTGCCAACCTGCCCAAGGTCTGAGGTGCAGGGAACATGTCAGAGTGGACCAAGGTACTTGTTTTTCTAAAAAGTTTTGAACCTTCACTTCGAGCTTGGTTGTCTAGCTGCTCTTTGGGTTTCGAGGGGATACATTTCCGTACTTGTGGTAGGCTCTGTAAAGGATACTAAGGATCAAACAAACAATCATATGAAAATGTACATATTCACATTTGGCAGCCGTAATGGCTCTGCAGGGGGCATTCCAGCCCTCCTGCAGTTCCAGCCAAGTGATCCTAGAGACACAGGAGTGCCACAGACACACATTTGTTAAATGAAGAAGCATTCCCAGCAGCGCGAAATGGGAGCCTATAAGGGTATGCAAAGAAAAAAGTCCCGTTCATTGCCCCATGCTAGATGCTGTTTATCTATTTTCAGACTTGCCCAAGTGTTCCTTCCTAACAGGAAATAAGAGTATTTTCCGACACATAGCTATACATTACCAGGCGTCGAAGAACAGCAGAAGCATTAGTCACATTCACCCTATGGCAGGAAACACTTCAGATTATGGGACAGTCTGTGCTTTTGCGAGGACGCCACAGATGCAAGCTGCTGCCCAGGAGAAGTAACCAAAGTTCATGGAAACGTACTGGGATTAGATGTGAGTTCTGCTGCGTATAAAGGACAGGCGTAGGTTTTTAGCTTCTTGGCTGTTGTGAACAGGGTGGTCACTGCCACTCCCTCACTTTGCAAAGACTCCTGTCACCAGAAGGAGGTCAGTCAACCTGTCCAGGGTACTTCCTTATAACATCACGACCTGTCATAGGGGGTGTCACTGTTTCACACAGATCTAGGATTCGAGCACATGCAGGAGGACCAGAGTATTGCAAAAGTAAAAGTGTACCCTACAACCAAAAATGATGTGGTGCATGGCAAAGATATCCTGCAGGGAGTTCTCTGTACTGATATACTCCCAGGCACTCCAAATGCCCTAAACCTTAGCTCCTCTCTCTACTCCAACATTAATCCCATTAACCTGAAAGCATCCACGTTAACGGGGAATTTAATTTCTGCCTCACCACTTTTGTTGGTGACTTACCACCATCACCGTTTCTTGCTGAAGAGAAAATCATACATCCTAACAGCCCCTTTGGAAGAACTATTTAATGGCAGTTCAGAGGAGCCAGTAAGAGGAGGGTGAAAACACAGACAAAAAGCTGGGGGCTTTCAAGCAGCTGCCTACAGCACTCTATGACATTCAAGTCCAGTCACACATGAAACATGGTCTGTCTTAAAGTACCCTGGATTTCTCTGTAGTATTCTGCTACAATAGTAGCAATACAAAGTACAAATAGGGGGGCTTGGTCTTGCTGAGATTTTTAATTAAAAAAAAAAAAAATCAGTTCTGGTAGAACTCACAAGATTATTGAGTATTTGGGAAGTGGGTATCACTAGACTGAAAAACTGTCAGGCACCTTCTCCCCACACTCCACACATTCCTGTGAAAGTCCCCACCTTTCTCTGATTCAGCCTCTGTCATTCCCCTTTGTTTGCACTAACTTTCTTCATTTTCCCAGCCTAACACAAGCAAATTTCCTTTTCTTACTTCCATTTTTACAAGGTCATTTCCTGGAATTCAAAACATCATTTGCTAAACAAAGACCAGTATTGCAACAATATCTAATATGATATGAGATTTTTCATCTCCTATACAGTCCATGAACCAAAATGCAAACATCCGATATGCATCAGGTTTTTTCTATTTTTTTTTTTTTCAGTGTGTAACAGCAGTAAGAAAAAAAAAAACAAAGTTGCCTGGTAGGAAGTTCTCCTCTTGAGTGAGACAGACTACAGTAGAGATTGAAAAGAAGTTTTAGAAAAGGACTCTATGGATATTCAGAGTCATAAAAGGGCTTCCATGCAAGAAACAAATGTAGACTCAACACTCTGAAAAAGAGATGACTAATAACAGGTAACAATAGAGCTACTGTACCTTGAGTGGCTCATAAAGGCTGGACAACTATTGATAGTTCATTATTTCTTCCAACAAGAATCTAAACTTGGTTTATAAAAAGTACTCACAGCTGAAAAGTAGTGCAAGCTCCCACAGAATGTAGTAGGTTATTCTTTACATGGTGAAGAAAGTAAGTATAGATGTAACAACACCTCTTCTGAAGCAGATATTGTACTTTGTGTGCTCACTGAATTTTTTTTTCCTGGAGTAAAGCATATATGTTCTAGTTCAGTCACTTGCCTAAGTTTTCTTTCAGAATGACGAAATATGTAAGAGATGCCTTGGTAAATTTAATGCCCATTCTCTCAGCTCTTGATGCTGCTAATCAGATCTGAGGTGAATGGCATTTTAATAAGATTTTTAAATTCCAATTTTTGTACCTTTAGAGTACATGAAATGTCCCAGACAAGATGCTCTCAGATATGCTACAAAGGGGTTTGTCTTCATATTTTTCTTCCTAAAAACTAGTTAATTCAAGTGCTGGCTGAATAAATATAGATTTAAGTCCTGCTAGAAAAGCATGAGCAATTATGGACAGTAATTTTTGCTCATTTTGGACAATTTATCTGGGGGTGTCATGAAGGAAAGTGTTAAGGTTTCCATGGCAGTAGTGTAGCATTTGTATTTTGTATGATTACATTGTTATTTAATGGAGTTGATAAAACACCAAGACTTTACAATATTCCCATCTTGCCTACACTCATGAGTACAATAGCTGCCCAGGAAGGTAACATGTATTGTTATTAAAAACCCCTGCACAAATATAATCCTTATATAACTAAAGTGTCTCTTTAGAGTAACTTCTAAAGTAAATACAAGGAGCTACAGAAATGTAACAACACACACAACCCCATGTGTACAAAATGACCGATACATGCTCACAGATTTACTACATAAATATACAGCAACAGATTATTCCAACTTTATGCCAATTTCTATTAGAATAACAAAGACAGTAACTATTGATTAAAAGTCAAAAGAAATAATGAAAACAATAACAAACAGACTATTAATAGTAAGTATCCCACTTTGTGGACTATTTTAAATTATATCACGATTTTTTCATATTCACTCAAGGTTTATATATCAAATATACAGAAAGGCTTCCTGCCCTCAGTTCGAAAACAGGCATTTGTCCCATAATGTCTCACTGCCTTTCTTTTGAAGCATAAATCAACCTTTCCCATCACTTGCAAATAATAAATACTTCAGTATAACCAGGCTGGGTTAAAGCAGAAGACTGAAATTTCTCTACTCCCAGGCTCAGTAAATCCATAAGGAACAGGCATTCCATGTACTAATTCAGAGACAGCATCACAAGCATTGCAAAGAGCTGCCTGACTGTAGCATCCACCTCAGCTCCCCGCAGTGATACCATGCAGTGACCCCGTTAATTCCAACCTCAACCAAATGGTCCCAGAACCAAACCTCTGCACACCTCTGGCAGGCAAGGTCTTCTCAAGTTCCACATGGGATTTGAGGAACAGATAAAACCAACACAAAGTGTAACTGTCCAAAACATTTTAATATTGAGCTTTTGAAGTTTCCTTTGTAGCCAAAATATCTTCACACAATGTCTGAATTTTCCACCTTGAGTGAGCTCCCATCATATGCAAATCTGCTGAGAATGGACTCAAACTGGAGTCCAACCAGCACCTCATGCATCACTCCCTCAGGTGGCAGGTGCCAGGACTGACAGATCTGACAATGAAAATGTGTCTAAAATCACATCAAGAGGAACAGCTTTGGGTTTTCTTTGAGCTATTAATTCTTTTGAATATCTCAATATGTATCCCAAGTTATGTTATTCTAAACTAGGGAATTCCAGAGCCTTACTGTTGTTGTTCAATAACCTTATAATGAATGAAGAACATTAAGTTTATGAAGACATCAATTAAAGACTAAAAAATTATTCTCTAGGTTTGTTTCTTATCAAGTGTGTCGCACTTGAATACATATAATTTGAGTTAATAAAATATCCACTGCTTGGGTGGAAAGGAGGGAAAATGTGTTTCTATTCAGGAAGCATGGAAGCCACAGGATGTTTACTTGGGGATTGATGCCTGTGTCTGCTCCACCTGAGGCCATAAAACTAAATATTTTTCTGCTTTCTTAATGTTTGGGGATTTTGAAGACACTCATCAGATTTTTAGGTAGGTAATCAACTGCAGCTCTAATCCAAAGTGTATGTAAAGAATAGTTTTTTGATTGAAGGAACCAGCAAGTCAATTACTCCACCGGTTTCTGAATTGCAGCTTTAAAGGAACCACAAAGGAAAAATCCAGATAATCTAAAAACAAATAAGGGTGGCTAACCATTAACTAGACAATTCATATTCATACAAAATGTCCTGATTTTGTACAGGTATTGCATGCAGTATATTTATTCTGAGGCTTAGTTTTTCTAATTTTGTTTAATCTAAACAAGTAAATCCTATGGTTTTTAAAAGTAAATCATCAGTAAAAAAAGACTTGAACTAATATTTTCAGGCTTCCTGAGCACTCTCTTTGTATGAGAATTCCTCATTCTAAGGAAATGTTGATCAATATTAAGTCTCTGCAGAAATCTATAGTAAAATTTGCATTTAAAAAATAATCTAATTAAATCTGAATTCTTAAAGCATATTACTAAGGAGGTATAAAAATATTTTTTTAAAAAAGAAAAAGAAAAAACCCCACAAATAACAGCAATCCTGCCCTGAAGCTTCAGCATTAAATGCCACTAGTCCATAGGGAAATAACTCTATATAGGGCAATTAATGAAAAAATTATCAACATAATTAATGTATGTGATTATATGCTCAAATACTGCATATAATATTTACTTTGAAAATGTACTCCTCTCCCTAATTCAGTATCACCATACTGTTAGCACAGCTATAAAAACTACAGTGACTACAATTGCCAATCTTTGTGTACGAGATAGTCCAGCTTCTTGCAATTAAAAGGAATGATTTTAGGGTATGAGAATCACTGAAACTAATTTAAACTTACAAACCTCTGTTAGGTCTCTGAGACTTAGAGATCAAGGATTTGATCAAAAGATTGCAAACACAATTGCCAGATTCTACGGACTTCAGTAGGCAGCAAATTATAACCCAGATTGTTAGAGAGTTCAGGTGGAAATTAACAGGATTAAATAAATCTTGAAATGCAATGTAATTAGAAATAAGAATTTAAAATTTTCTCCTTTTGTGTTAATCTCTTTGTCTTTCTGAGAGGATATATTTGTGTTCCAATTAAGAAGTCTGTTTGGAGGTGAAAGAGATTGGCATCTATTCTAACAGTAAGATAACCTTTACACAACATGCACTTACTGAAAGTAAACCCTTTTTCCCCCCTCCTTTGGGGTCTCACGCAAAAGGACAAGAGAGAAAAAAAGCAATTCAGGAATCATTGAGCTCCAGCTTGTCAGATGACCTGTGCATTGCCACCTGCCCATCAATAAACTCTCTTTACAATCATGTAATTTAAGAGATGAAGACCTTTCTAATTAATCAGCAAGTATGACAAATATAGTAGGTAGATTGCATTCACAGGTAATGAAGGAAACATGGAGTTAAAATCCAATACTGTGACAAACTTAAGAAAAGATTTATGGCATAAACCTTTTGAGTAAATGGCTAATAATTTTTTTCTTTCTTAGAGCTCCTACCAGCACTGCTAGTTTTGGCAGCAGAAACCACTGCAAGAAAGGCCTGGAATACACGCAAGAGAGCTGCTACAAACCAGACTTTTTATCAGTTCTCTTGTCAAAATTGATGCCAGTATTAACAACTGGGTTTAGCCTTCATGCGTCCCTACACTACATTTGGTGCTCCTTCTGTCTCTGCGTGAAGGATTAAATTGCCTTAGTTGAATCCCTCACCATAAAGTCACTAAAGGGCTACAACTACACTTTAAAAAAAAACCACTTGCTGCTGCAAGAGTAACTCGGGGTGTCCTTGCTGCAGAGTGGCTGCCAGCTGTGACCATTGCCTTTGGAAGCCACGGGCAGCCTCTCCCCAGCATGGGATCCCTCCAGCTCCTGGCCTTTCTACCAGCACTAGGCTTGGTCCTGCACAGCTCCAGGATCCAGGTCCCCAAAGTTTCCTTGATGTCAGCCTTTACCACAGCTCCAAGTGACTGTTTCTGTTGAGCACCAGTCTACAGATTTTTGGAGTTCTCAAACATCACACTTTGTGTAAAGAATATGAAATACAGTCTTAATAGTCTTAATTTAGGAATACACATTGTGGATATTTTTTTTTTTTCTAACAACTCATACTGCAGGGCTCAGATATTAATTTTACAGACCTGTGGCATATCTGGTACTAATTTCACTGGCACAGGACTTTGTCAGGTGCTAAAAAAGCCATCATACATGACTGCTAAGCAAAATAGAGGATACAAGACCTGTGGCTTAGTTTACTAAAAAAAAAGCTACAACTGTGGTTAAAAGTTTTTCCAAAAGAATTGTAATGCAATAGAAATGTATGGTCACCAAGAAGGCCATTTATCCATGATGTTTTTAACCAAAAAGTTAAATACCAGGTAGCTTTAGTTTTGAAAGGCAAAACACTTTTTTTAACTGCACACTCAAGGATCACAGACCCCTAAAGTGAGACCAAGAAGGTTTGTCCTTCTGAAACTGTTACTTTCTTAAACTTTGTTGTGAGAACATGCAGACAATGCATTAGCTCAGCTTGATAAAGCACAATAGCTATTAAAAAACAAAAGCAAAACCTGAAATATGCAACATATTTCTCATTCTCATCCTTGAATGACTGCTCCCCATGCTTTTTATTAGGAAGATTCAAAGATGCCAGTAACCTTACAGCTGGTGACTGTAATAGCAGAGGGTAACAAGACAGAAATAATGAATGCCTCCTTGTTAAGCAGTGTTGTTTGTGCTGTTCCAAGAGAGATCTGCCAAGAACGTTTCATGCAAACCTTATTTTTCTGGGATCTGTAACTTGGTGGCAAAAAATTCCAGCATGATACCCAGTTCAAAAGAATTCAGATTACAAGTTTTAAAATACATTTTTGAGTTTTGCAATAAATTAAATTTACACTAAATATGGTAAACACTTAAGCACTTCATGTATTTTTTAGTTGATTTATTGAAAGAAAATTTGTGGTTATCAAGTTTGCACCCCAGATAATTTTATGTTTACCAGCTCTTGGGTATTAAATAAGTCTGAAGTACTGCAGTGTGAAAGGAGACTTTGTGCTGTATGGTCAAGATTTCACTGACGTGTATTTTCTTTTTAAGGTAGACTGTATGAAATACATATGAAACACTCCTTATTCTATCTGCCAAACAACTCAGTGGAATAAATCTGTGCTAATTCTTAATACAACTCAGCTGACCTGAGTCTAATGCCAGGTTGTGAAAAAAAATGGCTATTTAACATTTAGCCCCGAATTTCAATGTGAAATTATGTCAGGTTCGTTTTGGTTTTGAACTAATGATTCAAAGTTTTGAACAACACAAAAGTCCAATTTCAGTGTACCCATTTCTTTTTTGCCTCTTGACCCACTACAACCAGGTCATTTTGTAGAGTTCCTGGCTAAAGCAATATTCTTTTCTGTGGCAACTAGCAAGATCAAGCTAAGGAAGCTTTCTATCAGGTAATAGCCAAGTGTCAAGAAACAAGAAGGCTACAATAGTTGCCCAAGTAGTGGAAAGGAAGTGGTGGATTTGGCTTACACCTACGAGGAATAAACCTCCCAGCAACTCAAAACTAAGAGAAATAATCACAACATATAAATATCATAAATATCAATAAATTATAAACTTTCCTTAATATATATGGTGAGGTTATTTCAAAGGAAACACTAGAAGGAACAGGGCCAGAAAAAGAGACAGATTATCTTAAAAAAGTTTCTGCTGATTTTCCTAACTTGGGTTTTCCCTCCTAGACCACATTACCCCCCAAAATAGCTCTACCTACCCTACAGTTCAAGACAAATCAAAATTACACAAGTCTATGAAACCACAGTTCATCTGAGATTATTTGCAATTCAGCTAACAGGCTGGGTGTATAAAGACATTCCCATTCTTGGAGAGTTTGCATGCACTGGAACTTGGAGCAAAAAGGCAAGACTGCCAAAAGGCTCCTGTTTTACTGACACTGTCTGCTCTGCAAGGAACCACAAAGGGAGTCAGTGGTTACAAGAGGGTGTTGGCCCTGGGAAGCATGACATGTTGTCCTTTAATGATTAAAGAGCCAGCAGAAGCACAGACACACCATCTCCATTCAGATGGCTCTTAAACTTCTGTTGATACATGAGGAACCTGTTCTCTAGCAGCAGTGAGGATATTTCTGTGGGACTGGGCTCTCTTAGCAAAATCAGAGCAATGTAGTAATCAAAGGCTTTGTTGTTACCCTTTGCCTAGTCTTACAATACGTAAAACTTGTATTAGTCTCACTCTGAACTAAAATGGCTCATCAGTTTGTTCAGCATTTGCACCATGGTATGCTCATCTTTGACTAGAAGTCCTATGACATATAACATAAATAACATGTGGTTTGGACTTTTTTTCTGTTTCTACTGAACTATTCCATCTCCAGTTCATTTCTTTACCCAAAAAAGTCAAGTAGCATTCCTAATTAAACCAATACTATACCACTAAAGACCTTGGTGGCAAAGAGAATAAAGCATGGTTGCATGCCCTCTATCTTGAACACACTTTCTTACTGAGGCTGGTATTGCTTCCCCAACACTTTTGGTGACCATGACTTACTGCTTTTCCCTCTTCTGAAAGTGCAGGCTACCAGCTGCATCAGAGACTTTCAAGTGTTCCATTTCAACAGTTACCCAATGTGTAGCAAAATACTCACTCATCCAGACAAGCTGGGTCTGTATCACACACTGGCACATTGCATTCTGTTGCCCTATATTCTCCAATCTGGCAACTGCTTCATTTCTGTTAAGAACAAATGAAAAAGGAGGAAAAAGTTTGACACAAACACAGAGACTTGCCAGATCAAAGGGAATACGTATAAACCCGAGCAAGTTTCCCTCCTTGTAAAAAATCTCCAGGTGCTACTTTTGTTGTTTCATGGAATGATGCCCTTGATTCAACACAGTGCCTGCTAGAATCCTCTCCCCCAGGCTGATTCTCCACTCCTTTAGTAAATTATCATCCATAAGAACTCAACTGTGGCTGTCAAACCCTGGACTATGGGGGACTTTCTGCCTGTGTGAAGTGGGAGCCCCAGGGGTACTTTGTCTGTCTCAGGCTGCTTCCAGGGCAGTGGCCATCACAACTGGGGCTCACACATGGCCTGAACAGCAAGGTCAGCACCAGGACCTCCTTCCTGCATCCATATTCAACTACACTGGTGATCAAAGAGAGAGTTCTGTTTCCAACACCCGTGAAGATGATGGACATTTCTTTGTGCCAGCAAGTGGAACCGTGACTGCTCCCTGTCCAGGTGACATAGCAGAGATAACACTCCAGGCTTTAACAGAGCCATGAATATTGTAGAGCAAGAATACCACAGGAGGACATCACAACCAGACAGATGTGTAAACTTTTGTACTTAATGTCTCTTTTGAAACTTTCTACAAAAAAGAAACCACCCAGGTTTTTTTTTCTTCAAGTACAAATAAACTGAACGACAGCTTTAATCCAGAAATCCAATTATATATACACATATTTAATCATGTCTGTAGCACCAGCGATTTCAAATGGGAGCAATACATAGGATTAACCTAAACTTAAAAAAAATCCTTGTTGGGGCCAATATTTTATTGCTAAATATATATATACACACACACATTTGGTTTAAGGCTAGTATTAAAATAATTGTTGTTCTTCCCATGTTTCTAATATATATTAAAATCGGAGGAGTACTTAAATCAAATTGTTCTGTACATGGCTTAAACATCCCATATATTTTTCTATCTTGAACATGTTTTCAAATGAATCATAAGGCAAACACCCTGTAAAGCTACCCTGTAAAGAAAGTATTATAAACATTTTAAGTTATGCCAAAAGAGAATTAAATGTAACAGAGTTCTATACACTCAGGTTGTGATGACCTTGCCATGCATACATAAATGGTTACAATAAAAATCTTTGCTATACACTTTCCATGGCTGATTATTAAACAGTTACCAGCTATGTATACCTGTTCCCTAAAGTAATAAAAAAATTACCTCAATAACATGCAATTTCTCAGCAATTTAAGGGAAACGGAAACTTTCTAAAAGTACCAGTGAAAATTTGGATTATTATTAAGACATTAAAAAAAAAATCTTAATTGGATAATCTTCTATTCTATTCCTTTGCTTTCTCCTCCTCATTCATCTTCATTACTACACGTTTGAAAAAAAAAAAGAATTTCACTGCAATGAAATGATACCAGAAATTTACTGTTCAAACATAGCATTCTCTGCTCTACACTGCTGCTCTCAGACACACATGAGCTTCAGTAAAAACTGGAAGCAGGGCCAAAACATGGTAAACTGAAGTCTATTCATGCTCTTCTAATAAATGATGTATATGCACAAAACAAATGAGCTTTTATGAAGGTTCAGATCTTTCTTCACATGTGGAAGCAGCACAAAAAAAGCCAGTCACAGCATGAAGAAGTGCACAGTTTTGTATTCACTCTCATTCATGCTTAGTGAAAAAGTCTTACTGATTTAAACTTCTTTTACCTGAATATACAGTTTGAAAACTAGAGTTATGTCCATTTTCCTCTAAACTGCGATTCAAATAAAGCATTACCTAACAGCAATAATAACATGGTGTTTTATTTTTGTACAAAGTATTTTTCTGAATGCAACTTTCCCACCATACCTCTATTTTACAGTGGAGCTAAGCCATTTAAAGATTATATTCATTAAAAATCACCCTCAGAAAAAACATCAGGCACTAGGTGGACATAAAAATATAGTGCAGATCTCTCACTTAATGAAAGAGGGTAGGACCTTTTCCATAGGTTTTAAAGTTTATAGTAAAATTTACAAGTAATAGCAGTGTATTTTTTTCTTCACAGACAACCTGGCAATGGTGAAATGTCAAGAAGAAACCCTGGAATTAGCGAGTAATTGCACAGCATATGTGGAAAGACAGCTCATCTAAAACCCCCTAGAACAAGAGCAATTCCACCAGATGGGAAGAAAACAAAAGAAGCCATTGTGGAAATCAGATTTTAAAAATTAGAAGAAAATTTCAAAATCTCAGATAAGAAGACACTAAAGTAACCAGAGAAAAAGACAAAACAAACCAACCAGTCCTAAGTGTTAAGTGAGATTAGAGGTTTTGCCACTGACCTGTTTTCTGGTTGGTGACCCAGTGGAAATGGGGCAGGGGGGAAGATGTAGATGATTTTTATTTTTTTTCCCTTTGCAGACCTCAAAAAGGTCAAACCTAGGCTGAGAAAATGAAGCCAGTAGTGTCCAAGTATCACTGTTACAGTGATTCTGTAAGCTCCCAAGTATAAGTGACTCTTCGATACCACATTTGATTCTCATTGAGCAGCTTTTCTATTGTGTAGATTTCAGTAACAGTAATGAGCTAAATTACCTATTACTCCAATTTTTCTTCTTTTAGATTTAATTATATAAAAAATCACAGATGATTCAAGTAAAATGTCATACAAACCTTTATTTTCTCTTTGGCTCATGACTATTTGAATGTATAAAGTTGGTAAACTGTTTTCTTCCCTCAGCACTTTCTGATTACAAATTAATGGAAGAACTTGAGAGACAGTAATTATGTAACTGTTCTTGTACTTTTGTATCATCCTGAAACTGGAAGAACACATTCCCTTCCAAAATCATGCTCTGAGAAAACTGCTAGCTTGCCGAAACTACATGTATGCATGTTAATAACAATGGCAAAGAACTTCAATCATTCAGACAATCATTCACTTGATTATCATAGAATAGCCTGGTTGGATCACCTAGTTTTAAGAAAAGTGTTTTTAAGAGCTGCCAGCTCTGGTCAGCTTCTTTGTTCCTATGGACAGTTTCCCAGGGAATCTCATTCACCAACTCCTGGACAACTGGAAGTTTGTTCTTTCAAAGTTTAAGCTGACTTAGCTCCTTTCCAGGCTTACAATCCTCACCAACTCCACCAGGGAGTGGTCACTGCAGGCCAAAATGCCACCAGTCTTGACCTCTCTAGTGAGCTCATCTGCATCGGTGAGCACCAGCTCCTGTAATCCTTCTCTTCTGGTTGGTTCAATGTAATACCTGGACCAGGAAAATATCTCTACACACTCCAGGAGTCTCCCAGATTGCTTATAACTGGCTGGATTGCTGTTTAAAAATATTATTTCATAACTATTTTACCACTACCTATAAAGAAATATATTTAATATCAAGGTTTAAGAGGCTGGAATATCAACAATTCCATTTCATAAGTCATCCTTAGGCTGCAACCTCACACAATGATTTATAGACTAGCTGTTGAACCTCACGTATGTAACACCAAACCTGCTGAAGTCAACAAGCACATTCCTCAGGGATCCCACTGGGACATGACTGGTTCTTGGTTTGTACATTGCCAGTCTGACAGCTCCACATCAAGTCGTGCATCTAACCTCAATGCAGAGGTTACAGGCCACAGGGTGCAGCCCTCCCCTCAGCCAAACCACTTCTATCATGACTGATATCCTCTAAGCTCTGGAAAACAGATGGGATCATCTTAATTAGGCAAATTTGATAACAGCCATTAAAGATAATAAGCCCACGGTGTTATTCCAAGTCTATTTCCAACCTCACAGCAGAGTAGTTGCTGTGAACTGCTGTGTTTGTGGATTTGCCCTAATACAACCAGCTAATCTGAAGTGGGAATGTTTTTACTATCCTCCTGGTAAGTTGGCTGTTCACTAGCAGCCAGTCTGGCTACAGACAGTACCACTGCAAAAACAGTCATGGTATTTCCAATTTAAAATATTTTACTTTGCCTTTATCATCAAGTGATAGAAGGAAGGAAGAAACTATGCATGAAATATTATTTCTGATTGAACACTGTAATCTAGTGCTAGCCCGAAATTAGTCTACAGGCTCCTACTCTAACATAGCTAAGTGAATCTTCAGAACAAGTGGAAAAAATGCATGAAATTGTTAGTCATGACTTGTTCCACTATCTCCCAAGGTTAGAACTATTAGCAACAACTGCCATCCACACCACTATTCACAGCTTCATGGTCATATTGGTTCCTGTTGCCTAACACTCCCTACAGGCTTCATACACCCACTGTGCAAATGACAGCGACATGACAGTGAACAATCAGGCTTATGATGTAATCACAGGATAAAACTAGTCAAATGGGATTCTAATTTGGGGTAGAGGGAAGGGAAAGGAAGGGAGGAAGAAGGTAAAAAAAAAAAATCTGTGAGATGCATGTTTTAATACTTTGTCTTTCTGCTTGGAATTAATGCTGAAGTATAAAACACTGTGCAGCAGAAAGATTGCGTACAGGAAAGATTATCACTATTTAAAATATTTCAAGACGTATAAACAGGATCAGAGCAGAAAGGGATGACTCCCCATTCAGTTTTCCTGTTTATTTACTTCGAGCAATTAGAGCAGATTTTAATCATTTTCCATGTTGGCTGTTGATATTTTGACAATGCAATAAGCAAGATGACATTTTGGCATGTTTGCAAAAGTAGAAGAACTGGCACAGGAACTCCAGCAACTGGTGGTGATGTTTTCCTTTGCACTTATGTTAGATTTTATATTCATGCATTCACTTTTAAGAGCACTAAGCAAGTGAAACTCCAATTTGATTGCAGTTACCACAAGACAGCGTTTTTAGTTTTTGTTTGGTGACTCTGAACAGGTTTCATCAGCACAAATGCTGCACCCACAAAAAACTCCATTATAATTAAATAATGGTCCTACAGTTTTTCTATACATGTTGTCTATAGGCTGATCTAATTTTGAGGTAATTTGTCAGTCATATAAGAAATAAATGAATTGGGATCTGGAACATAGTTCTTTTTTTTTTTTTTTTTCTTAGCTCTAATCATTTGAGGTTTTAAAGCTTATGAATTTCAGGTGTTTGTTACTAAATATGCAGGAAAAATTAAAATAATGTTCTACTGGCAGCGTAAAAATAGTTAAAATAATGTGAAGTGTCTAATGTAACTTATTTCCAAAGTATGCATAAAAATTTAATTCAGGAAAATGTGCAGATATTAATTGTTGGAAACCAAGCATATAGTCTTTCTTAATAGATAACATTTGCCAAGTGCACCTGTATGTTAATTTGGTATTATTATTATTACTGTTTCTGCTGCAGAGGATCTGGGAATTTCAATCCTTAGCCTGATAAAGCAAGGATTTCTCAACTTTTTCTCCTCTCCTCTGTTCTGCTGAGGACTGCCCACAGCAGCTCCTGGTTTTGTAGCTCGGTATGCACCACTTATGAGTGGTATGCATGACAGTTTGGGAATCCCATCCCAGAGAGTGTATGGGGAGTACTCAGCAACAATTTCTTCAAACGTTGACCTTCAAAACCCTTTCATTTACTCATTACAAATAAATATAGATACATGTCAGTAAAACTGTAAAGTACTCTTGCCTCATAATCACGATGTTTGTCTCACTGTGCACCTGAAGTGCTAGAAGCACACAAAGCCACACAGCAATGGAAAAATCTCCGTGCAGATCAATTCACGGTCCACTTGAAACACAAAGAAATAACAGTCTGGCCGGAATATTGTTTGAAATCTTACAATGTCATGCTTAGACTTTGTCTAATTATTCTTTAGAGGAAGAAGGGCAGACTTAGACATCACCCCAAACTAGATAGGTAGGTAGGTAGGTAGGTAGGTAGATAGATAGATAGACAGATAGATAGATAGACCGACCGATGGATAGATAGACAGACCGATGGATAGATAGACAGACAGACAATAACAATCTATCCACAGTAACTCTGTGCTGCCGAAACGTGTGGGTTCCCACCCGCTGACACCGTGTCCGTGCCGAGGCAGGCAGAGCCTCTCGCCAGCCTCCCCTCACCAACACGGCCGCACCCTCACACCCGCACTCGGAAGCCAACCCATCCAGTTCTGTTTGAGTCATTAATCACGCACTTACTGCTTCCAAGCGTGACTAATGCTTCCCTCCACGCAGCCCACTGTTACAGTGATTCTGTAAGCTCCCAAAAACAGCCCAGGTACTTGTAAGCAAGACAGGAGATGGTCTCTAGGGCAAATCGCTGCTCCTGTTGCTGTTACAATGATTATGTGACCAGGCCCTGAACCATTTTAAGGCTTTGTCATTTTTCTACCTCAGTATTCTCAAAGTAATATATAGACCCAATTTAAAAAAGGAGGGGCGGGGAGGATGCTCAGCGCGCACTGCTCCAGCCACCGCGACCCCGGCCCGCCGCGCTTCCCTGCATGCGGGCGGCTCCTCAGCCCCCGCACAGCCGAGACAGGCAGGGCTGATCTCGACCTTCCCCGACGACACCACAGCGGGTCCGTCCGGCCACGCTGTGGAGAGCGGCGACGCCGGGGCGGGAGGACCCGCGGCACAGGGACACCGCCCTTTCCCAGCCTTTCCCAGCACCGCCGGCGCCCCCTGACCGCGGGAAACGCTCCCCCTGCCGCTGCCGCTGCCGGCGGGGTCAGGCTGGGCTGGGCTGGGCTGGGCCGGGCCGGGCCTGCCCGCGCTGCCGAGGCCGCCCCACCCGAGGCCGGACCCACCTCGAGCGACCCCGGCTGACGCGGCGCCCTCAGCCCCGGTGGGGAGGGGGCGGCACGGGCCCGCCCCGGCGCTGCCCCTCGGGCTCCCGCCCCGCCCGGGCGGGGAGGCGCTGGCGGCACATGCGCAGCCGCCTTCGCCCGTCCAGTGCGGCAGCCGCGGGTGGAGAACCGCAGCGGCATCGCCGAGCGGCGCGGGGAGCGGGGCGCCGGCCGCGGGGCGCCGGGGCCGCCGGACAGCGGCGGGGAGCCGGCTGTGCTCCCGGCCCGCAAAGGCCACCGCCGCTGGGGCGGTGCGGGGCCGTGCGGCGTTTTGGGGCCGGACCCCGGCGTTTTGACATCTCGGCGCTGGGAAGGGCCGCGTCCCGGCCTGCGGGGGCTGCGGGGGCCCTGCCGGCGGCTCCCGCCCCGGGCCGGGGGACTGGCGGCCGCCTGGGGCGCCCAGCCCTGGCCGCAGGGTCTCCCCAGGGAACGCGGGGCCGGGGCCGCCGGGGGCATTTCTTCGGAGGCGGAGGGACGGTGGCGTGAGTGAATTGAGACAAAGAGCGAGGAGGAGGAGGAAGAAGAGGGCACTCGGACTCGGCTACATTCCTGTGCAGAGAAAGGCGGGAGGCGGTGTTAGCCCTTTACGGACAGCTGGGTCCGGCGCTGCTCTCAGCTGCTGTCGGCGTATTTACAGCCGGCTCTGCCGGCCGTGGGAGGAGGAGGAGGACGGAGAAACAACCATGTAAGTTCCCAATTGCCGGGGGTCCTGTGAGAAGATGGGGGATGCCGCAGACGCCAAGGAGATGAGGAAGACTTTCATTGTTCCTGCCATCAAACCCTTTGACCATTATGATTTCTCCCGAGCGAAAATCGCCTGTAATCTGGCCTGGCTGGTGGCCAAAGCCTTTGGGACAGGTAGGTGGCGTCTCCTTCTTCCCTTTCTTTGATGCTGGTTCCTGCTTGGTTGCTTCGCTACTGAGGACGTGCGAGCCATTCCCTGAGGAGCTGAGAAGGGGGGGAGATGTGTGGGAAACGCTTTTGGTCTGTTCCCTTATCCTTAAGATCTCTTACCCCTTGTGAGGTTTTTTCTTTTTCTTTTGTTTCTCCTAAATTACACTTAGTCTTTTTGGAACAGTACCGCTGTTTCCATCAGCAAGTAAATTTTGTGTCTTGGCGCTCGTATTATTTTATTTGAGTGAATCGATCTCTGTAAATGGTGTTTTATTTATTACTCGGGTCACACTTCTACAATGCGAAAAAACCCTAGCAATCCACGTTTGTCTGTCATCTTGAAATTTTTCCTGATATTACTTAGGAGCAGAATTGGGGGCTAGCAGTGGAAATGGGTGTGTGCTCTTAGTTTTGACGTGTGTGACAGTAGCCTGTAGCCATTTGAGTGGTTAAGCAATAAGAAGGCTTTCAGGAAAAAGAACATTTAATGCCAGGTTTTGGCCTGCACGGTACAGAAGGCTCTCCTTGTCTGTAAGTGTAAATGGAATCGATTTGTAATGCCTCCAAAATGCATCAGTGCTCTGTCGTTGAAAACCTTGGACCTTGAGGAATAACAGACCTATTATTCTGTGCCTGAAATATTATTAGGCCTTGAGGAATACCAGACTTGCAGAGGTCTTCTGAGGGAAGCATTTTGAAAATTTACCAAGCTGGGGGGTTTTTGTTTGGGTTTTGTTTGTTTTGGACTTTTGTCTGTTTGTTTTTTTGGGGTTTTTTTTCGGATTTGGGGGGAGCTGGGGTTGATTGGGTGTTGTTTGTATTTTTTGGCTTTAGTATAGCTGTAGTATTGTAATAATTTAACTTTCTGTGGATTAAAATTAAAGGATTTTTTTGACAGGTGAGGTAGATATTAACAGTCATTACTTTTGCCCCTGTTTTTTGTAAAATAACAGGAAAAGGTTCCTCCTTGTGGCATTTTGCACCTTTTACATATAGGGCCAGGGTGCTGTTATGTATTTAGCCAGGGTTAGCATGTGTTTAGCATGTCTTTATGGGACATGCTTCTGGGAACTCCTATTTTATATTTGAATATTTGATGTGATTCTTCCAAAAAGCCACTTTTAAAGTGCTTGAATCTAGTGAAATTTCAGTGAATTGCATCACTTTAAAAAGAAAGAAAAGAGCAAAATATTCTTACCATATAAAGATTTGTCAATAAGCTTGCTTTTCTTTGTGAAATCTGGACAGGCAATATTTTGATATATGGCTTTATAAGCTATGCAGGTATGAGAGGTAAAACACTAGAGAAAGTTCTTGGAAGTACTTAAATCAACATTTTCAGAGATCATTCTATTTTTAATATAAGCTTGGTTCAGTTGGGTCTACTCATAGGATTCTGAGTTCTACAATGCTTGTGCAGTTATATAACCCAGCCTTCTAACCTGAAAACTTTTTTCTACTGCACTTTGGCAGATTCTCAGCCTGTGGTTGAAATGTTTTGGTTCATACTGGCTGAGTTTCTATTGGATGTATAAAGCAAATTGCAGAGTACTTTTCTGGTACTTTTTATAGAAAGTGTGATCCAAAACAAATTCCTTTACTCATCTTGACTGGGGTTGTTCTGAGATGCTGGAATGAAACATGATTAGAGGGAATAATTGCTCCATCTGCTCTCTAAACACTGCAGTAATGTAACAGTAGGAAGAGAGGTAGGCACACACATTTCTAGTGTTTCTGGTCTCAGTTCTTCCACTAGGTTATTGTAACTAGAAACTTCAAAGAAGAGTTTGGCTGCAGTAGGGAAAGACAGTATACAGGACTTGCATGTCTGCAGTACAAATGCTTCCTTGGAGTGAAACAGAAGAACTAAACCTTCACCTTTTCCAAGAAGGAAGGAAGTTTGGGTTTGTTAAATTATTTTAGTTCTTGGGAGTAGACCACAGCCTCAGTCATGTCTTCTAACTATTGCTGTATACATTTGTACAGAGGAAATATAAAGGGTGACTAGTGTGTTTATGGGTGCCACATTCTATTTCTTTTTTTATTCTTGAAGTATTGAAGTTCCCCAGCCCTGTAGGGGAAGGTGAAGGGTTTTTCCCTACCGTGTATGAAACAAAGTAATGCAGTTCCCTTTCATTAATGAAAAGTATAGGTTGTTACAGTTATGTATCCATTAAAGAAATCAAAATCTTTATGTATCAAAGGGGTATATCATTCAGTGGATGGCTCTCACAGTCTTAAAACCATATTTCAATACAATCAGAGTTCTGGATACCACTTGACTACGTATTGTGAATTTACTCTTGCGAAGAGACTTTGAAATAGTTACTGTTCATTAACACTACTAATGACTTTTGGTGTTTCATTGATATCTGTGTCCAAAAACTGAGAGACAAATTGTCTGTTGGTATTGTCCTTGGTAAAACAGCAAGTGTAGAGTTTGGCCCACAGCACAGGCAGGCCAAAAGAAGTTGTCCTGTTAGAGAGGTGTCATAGGAGAGTAAGAATGTATTAACAGTCATTTTGAAGGCATCTTGTATGAAGAATTGTATAAGAAATATTAATTGAAGCAGGAATTCATATTTAAGTGTGGAGGGTGTGTAGGATTTTGTGCCTTGGTGTTTTGCTGCAAGACAGTATAGCAGTGTTAGGACATGTCAGATTAAATGTTTTGTAATAACCAAATTGTTTAAGTGACACAGTAACTGAAAGGGGGAAAATTAACAAGTGTGAAGTATAAAAGGGGGAATGTTTGACTTCAGAAATAAAATCTGAAAATATTTAATTTCAGCCTTGTCTCCCAATGCTGGCAGTTAGCCATTTCAATATAGAAAAATTTCTTCCCAAAAAACTGGATGAGTGGTATAGACACTATAGCCTTCAACTTAAAAGTATAATGGGACTTACTTCATAGGAATAAATTGAAAAATGTCTTGATGTTTTGGTAGTCTATGCTCTTTTTATTTCTAAAGCAACCGAAGTGGTTTTCACTATTTTGTAATGTGAAGTTTTTGCCTTCTCAGTCTACTATAGTAATAGAAAATTTGCCTGAAAAATTTGTTATCCATCCGTGCTCCTAAAAACAGGCTGAGCTAAATATACATCATTCCTGACAGATGTTTGTTTAGCCTGTTTTTCAAAAAACTCTAATTATAGACTTCCCACAGTATGTCTTCTAGCCAGTTTGGACCTTATTTATTTTTACATGTTTGAAGAGAATCTTGA
This sequence comes from Certhia americana, assembly GCA_018697195.1. Classification (NCBI taxonomy): domain Eukaryota; kingdom Metazoa; phylum Chordata; class Aves; order Passeriformes; family Certhiidae; genus Certhia; species Certhia americana. The sequence continues at coordinate 22,254,797 of CM031864.1, read as the reverse complement.
TGTCTTTTGCTACATTTTTAAGCCATTACTTACCCTCTTCCTGGTGCTTTTGAGAATGGTGGGCACCTTATGTTTTTATAACACCTTTCATATAATAAAAGCAGTGTCTGTTATATTGTTTAGACAAAACAGACTTTTTCTGTTTTGTAGGTCAAACTTGTATACTCTCTGTGTTTATTAGGGGTTGGTGTGAGGTTCTTTTTGTTTGGTTGTTTATTTGTGTAATTTTTTCCTGTGGTTGGTTGACATGAGCTCTTTACTTAAATCTGGTTCTATTGGTCCAGCTAAACCATTACCATTAACCATAAGGTAAATTTGAAAAATTACTTCATATTTCCAACCTGTAATACTCTGATTTATTCACTAAAATATGATGCTTGCCATTTCTGCATCAGCCTAGAATTGTTGACTCATGCAGTCTGTGATTCACTGTAGCTCTGTATCTTTCTCTACAGCACTGCTGCCTACTCAGTTGTTCCCATCTTGTAATTGTACTGTTGTAGGTTCCTGCTTTGCAGCTATACTTACATAACTGCATCCTATTTTCAAACCACTCCTTCCACTTATCAAAGTTATCTTGAATTATAATTTTCTCCTCCAAAGTGCTTTCAGTCCTTTTGTATCTTGGAACCACTTCTCTATAACCTTGTCCAGTGTGAAGAAAGATGTGAGTTCTTGAACCTGGAAGTACATGTTCTTTCCATTTGGTAGGGGACATCTGAGTACTCTTGGAAAATGGTTTTTCAAACAGCTTTTCATCCAATTTTTAGTTACAAAGTTAAGAGTATCTTTGTGTATAAATTTCCGAAAATCATAGAAACAGTTTTAAGTCAAGTTAAATCTGTTGCTACTTTACTGTCCATACAATGTATGATTCTGCTACAGTAATACATTTAACTGGTTAGCACAGTTTGCTTTTGACAGGAATAAACTAAATGTTAAATAAAAGCTGCATAAGTCTGAACAATTGTCCTAAACATTTTTGTGTTTTCTGAAGTCAAAATTAAAAAATCCAAGTACCTTTTAACATTAAATGTACTCTTTATAGGTGTTTGGAGGAATAGATTACAGATTGCATCATCTGCAACTAAATATTACCCAAGAAACTTAAAAATAGCTTTCTCCTGATGATTAATGTTTTCAGAATTCATATGTGGCTATTAACTTGCTCTTTGCCCATGTTGCCAGTAGAACCATGAAGGGAGGAAATGAACACTCTGTGTCTGACAGAAGCAAGTTGTAGTTAAATACTTTCAGCTGTTGTGCTGGGTGTTGCAGGCCAGAACATTTTAAAATCTTTTTTCTAGCAGACCTAATTTCTTCACTTGTATTCAGTCTGGCAAAACCTTGTAGATGGGTTTGGAGAATAGTTGCTGACAAATTGATACTTCAGTCAGTCCTAGTAAAATCAGTGGATTAGACAAATCATCTACTGAAATGTTTTACTTGGAAGGTGGTTGTATCACTCCTTTCTGTAGAACACATTTGTAATGTAGTTTGACTGCAGATCACGGTTTTGAAGTAAATACATAAAATTGTCTGAGCTTCTGGATCTGTTAGGTTTGGCAGAGTCCCCTGAAGTTGTAGACTGTGCTTGCACAAATGTAAAGGAAGGTGATCAGCAAGGGGACAATTGCAGGATTGGCAGTAGGCAATGGACCTCCATTGGGGTATAGAATCTGTTCTTTCCAGGACTCCATGCCTTTGAGCTTGTTTGCCTTTACAGCTCTAAGTGCTTGTCTGCAGAATGTAACAGATCTGACAAAGAGACTGTAGCCAAACATTCACTGATTTCAGGTGATGAGATGAAATATATTTCTTCTCCCTATACCTGGTTTCTCTATATTTTTTTGACCATTGCATTTTTGATCATCTGCAGTTACTACTGCAGATATAGTTTAAGATTTCCCCCTTCACCCTATGATTTAGGGTAATTTGTTGGGTTACTTTAGTGACTTCATGTTTAAAGATGGCTCTCCTTCAAACCTGAAGACTGTCTGTATGCTGTGGATCAGGAATGTGTCACTTTTTCAATAAGATGTTACGTAATTTCCATTCTACAGCTACCATTACTGGATACAATTCCAGTCCTGAAATCAGTAAGTTTTAAAACTAGCTCTGTTAAACCGAGATCTCTGAATGATTATTTTTGCTGACCGTTCTGGAAAATTAGGAAAGAAGTGAAAAACTCTCAAGGTTTCATAAGAAAAGTAGAGTGAGTTCTTCCCCCTCCCCCTTGCTTTTTATCTTGTGCAACTGGACAATACATTATTACTGCATCAGATGGTAATAATAAACATTTCTGCTAGAGAGTTGAAATGTAATATTTGAAATCTATTTGCCAAATGTGAAATTTGTGTAGTTCTGGCTGTTTCCTACGTGTTTTCTTTTGTTCAGTTAAAAGCAGTCTTACTCTAAGAGAACTTGTAAGCCAGACACCAAAGAAGATGTGTCTATTCACATCTATCTACTTATGGCTGGCAAAAAGTTTTCTTTGGCTTAATAAAGTCTAGTAGTATGTTCAAGAAATGTTTATCTCCAATTTTCTGAAACAGCTTTTTCCATACTCCATAGGATATTTAAATTATAACTTGTCTATAATAGTCATCAGGATGCTAGCTGGGTAAGACAGGATTATAATTATACTATTGTCTTTACATTTCTCATAACTTGCCTCTCCCAAAAATAAGTTCTGAAGGCATTTATTTTAATGAAAATTGATCCTCTTATTAACTCTGCCAATAGGCAGGGTTAATTCTAAGTCATTCTTTTATTTATTAAAACCTGAATCAATACACAGGTTTTAATAAATTAGATGCTAATCTTCCCATTTTAATAAGAAATGCCAGTATCAAACACATTCTATAGGTTTTGTCAGGAGCACTTCCTGTTGTGCTAGTGAAGGCAGAATACTGGATGGGATAGACAGTGTGACAATTAATAGAGTGTTTTTTTACATGATTTTCAGTTTTCAAAGAACCACTGAAGTCTGATTAGCCTGTGAAAGTAGAGCCTGTGCATGTTTTTTCCTTAAAAGTTCTGGGGTTTGTTTGCTTTTGGGTTTTGGGGGGCCTTTTGTGGTTTGTTTGGTTTGGGGGGTTTGTTGTTTGTTTGTTTCCTTTTTTTCAATGAGGAATCCCTTTTAAGTGCAGAATAGCTGTTGAGCAGTGGTTAATGGTCTATTTTTGTGGCATCTAGAGGCAGGATAGTAGGATTTGTTTATTCATAGTCCTTCTGCTATGGTAAATTCAACAATCTCTTGAGTTCATCTTAGCAAGGTGGACAAAGTCAAGAATGGTTATACTGAAGTTGAGTGTGCCATAAATTGAGTGTTGGCCTTTCAGATACTTGTCTCTAGACAGAAATACACCAACATACAGCCTGCTAGCCAAGAACAATGAAAGTGGCAGACTGATTCAGCAAAGCAAAAACTAAAAATTATTTTGTAATCTCTACTCTCTCATTTTGTTTTCCACTTCCTGATTGAAAGTCTTGTTTCTTGATGATGTCTCCAAAATAAAATAGTAAATTGAAATGTCTCCCTCTTCTATTGAGTCCACTAAAAAAAATCACCATAAGTTAAATAATATAACTCTGTCTTCTCTGACCCATTTTCAATTCTTGGACTCTTGACTTCTGTGCAAACTCTGCTGTCTTGTGCCCAGATTGTAAATGTGGCACCAGAATCCTTGTTGGCAAGTGGGAGTCTGAATGAGGTAACTTGACACGGTTCACAGCAAAAGCATACCTTTGCTGACCTGCAGAAAACTGTCAAGTGCATTAAGATTTGGCATACATTTATCTACTAGTTTGCACTAGGAAGTGGTTAAAGTTATTAGAATTTTCATTAAATAATTCTGTATTATATCTCAGTCTTCTACAGATAATTTTTTCTTCTTAATGTCTTTGTGCATTGACGTCAATAACCTGTAGAGAGGAAGTTTTCTAGATTGATGCTTAATGTGGCCTTGTGGCTCCCAAAAGTGATGGCATCGTTTAATTAGAAAGCCCATGGCAAAATACTTCAACTTGTTTGTATTGTCCTCAGGAATTAAAAAAACCCAAACAAATAACATGTTTGTCAGTCTTCTAAGCTTTTTGACATTCTTAAGGCAAACATGCATAAATCTGAAATTGTTCACTGATATACACTTGAAGAATTCAATAGTTGTGTAAAGGATTGTATTCATCTGTGTGGAAGCATGGAAACTTTACAAAGAAAACAATTTGGTTTTAAAGAATACGTAGATTTTTCACATTAACACAAGCAGTTTTTTCCAAAGGAGGAATTCATACTGTCTGCCAGGGAGTAATTCGTACCTATCTGAGCAGAGAGGTTTTTTTAATAAAGCAACTTTTAAAGGGAAATTCAGTAGTGTGACACCTAAATTAATTTTAGACCATTCCTTTCCTTTAAAATGGTCTGTTTAAGTGGAAAATTAAGTTGCATTTCTATCTCATGGGGGGGAGTGTTCAGGTTTTGTCTGGGATAGAGTGAATTTTCTTCCTGGTGGCTGGTGCAGTGCTGTGTTTTGGATTCAGTGTCAGAGCACTGTTGATAACACACTGGTGTTTTAGTTGTTGCTCAGTGCTGCTTTCTCTAAGTGAAGGACTCCTCCATGCCCCGTGCCAGTGAGGAGGTGCAGGAGGAGCTGTGAGGGAGCACGGGCAGGACAGCTGAGCTGAGCTGGGACAGGGACATTGCAAAGCAAGGCTGCTGTGCTCAGGATGAACTGGGGGAGTTGGCTGGGAGGGGCTGATCACTGCTTGGGAATGGGCTCTCTCTCTTTTTCCCTTCCAGTGTTATTACTGTTATAATATTTTACTTTATTTCAATTATTAAACTGTTTTTATCTCAGCCTGCAGGATCTTCCTTTTGCCAGCTCTCCTCCCTATCCTCCCATCCCAGCAGAGAGAATGGGGTAAAGAACAAGCAGCTGGGCAACTCAGTTGGGGGCTGGGGTTAAACCACAACAGGGAGCAGTAATAATCCTGTGTTTGCTTTAAAGCTTTGAATAAGCTCTTAAATTTTAATTTTTTTTTTTATTCTTTAAAAAGAGCATCTGCAGGACTTCTGATTCCTTGATCATTTATGAAAAATTACCTGAAGATACAGTGATTACTCTTTTGAAGTTAGCCTGATGGCTAAACTTGAGTTACAGTTTTGGGCAAATGTATTATTTCTTTTTTGTTCTTTCCTTTGTGTCTTGAACTTGCCCATTAGCTTCATTTAATCTCTACATAGTCCAATATTTACAAATTTCAAAATGTCCAGATGATTTTCAAAGCTGTAGTCCTGCTCACAATTCTAGGAAAAAATAGGGTGGTCATTTAGTTCAGCTTCCTTCTCCAGGAAGGGCCAGCCTCAAAGTTAGAAGAGGCTTCTCTGTGCCTTGTCAATAGGTTTGAATGTCCCTGTGGATGGCAGTTTCACAGCTGGGTCCCCAGGTAACCTGTGTCTGTGCTCTGGGGGTCTCTCTTGAAAAGCTCTTTGCTTGCAGTGCCTTTTCTCCAAGTCGCTGTTTCCCAAAGCTGTGGGTGTTGGGAGCGCAGGTGGATCCTCCCCCTTCCCTCCTGCCCTGTTCCCAGTGTGCGGGTCTCGCCTGCATTTCGTGTGTTCGGCTCCCCGCGCTCCGTGTCCCCAGGACACCTCTCTGACATAGTTACCACGGCTTCAAGGTCAGATGGTACTTTATGGCAATATGTGCAACAAGGTATTTCTTTGAAAACGGGTCATTTACCTCAGACTGTAATCTTGAAAGATTCCTCTTTGTCAGCTGGGCAAGGGAAGGACTGGTAAAAATGCACATGTCATCGGGGATTAGTGTTAAGATTCTTCTCTGCCTACCAGAGCCTGTTTAACAATCTCTAGTCCTGACAGAATTGTTAATAAAGACTTTTGACCCTGGTGATTGTTCTGGTAATCTGCTGAGAACTGGATGGAGCCTTGAAATTCCCTCCCACAGGACTCCAGAGGCAGCACATGCCAATTCTGGAAGGACTTCTACTCTGAGATATTCTCTGTCTATTACCTATCTACTGTGGGGGTTTTTGTTTTCTTTTTAAACTCTAACATGAGAACACAGCTAGAATCTTTTATCAAGAGCTATTCTGATATCAAACTGTTTAGTGTATGTTACAAAGTGGGGGACAGTGCTGTGTTTCTGCCTGTGCAGAGGGAATTCTGACAGGAATTTTTGTAAAGAATTCTGATCTTGTTACACCAGATATTCCTTGTTTGTGTGCTTTCACATTTTTTATACATTTAGAATGTGCCTGTTGCTGCAGCTTCTCTTTCTAGCCTCTCGTTTTTGTATTCTATTTTTCTAATAAATTTATTTTTCTGGTATTATTTTTATGAAGACCAATAAGTTTCTTTTCCAGATTTCTTTTTGTGTACCAATGAAGTAAAAGAAATTGCATATATGTAATTTTGTCTTCTGTATTTTCAGAAGCAGAGCTAAGCTTTATAAATAATTCTATTTGCCTTTGCTTGTCATCATGTGGATTTTTTTTTTTAACTGTATTGAGTTTTTAATTAATAAATCCCAGCAGTGGATGTCATTCTTTCATGATAAATGCATTTATTGCATCTTGTCACTTTAGGATATGCTTCAGTGATACAGAAGATGAGAATTAACAGGCATTGGGTTTGTTATTTACTGTCTTGAGATTTCTCTTCTGGCTCAAATTTTCAGACTTGAAATCTGTCATTGTCTTCAGTGAATCTGAACCACAGACTATGTGACTTCTGTTTGAGTGTAGCTAAGTACTCCTGCCTCAAGTGGGTTTGGTTTATTTTCATATAGGAATGAGGCTTTTTTAAGTCTTCTAAGAAATTACAAATGGCTTTATCTGTTCCTTACTGCTTTCCCCCATCCCCATTGAAAATCTCATCTGCTTCAAAACAGAGGTGTGTGGATTTTGGTTTGGGTTTTTATTTGGTTGGTTGGGTTTTTGTTGTAGGGTTTTTTCTGTTTTTTCAAAAGCAAAATCTGCTGCATGTGCATTGAGAGATACTTACCAAAAAAATGTTTTCTAATCCTCTCTAGCTTGAAGGAATAGCATAAAGATGCTTTAAGAGTTGGCATTTGGAATTGTAGAAGATAAAGTCCTGATGAGAACTGAGCTTCTGATACTGGAGATGGATCATTAGGGACTTCAGAAATAACAAGCTTAATGTTTAAATAGACAGCATGTGGACAAACAGGGAAAAGGAAGAGGGTCAGGTACAATTGAGATAAATGAAAACAATACCTGGGGAATCAGGTATGTAACAGCTCTGAGATCCTCAATTAGAACTGCTTTTTGTTGGACTTGATGATTCTGGATCCTGTAGTCAGTAGGTGAGGTTGGGAAGTGGAAGAGAAGATGGAAATATCTCTTTGACACTGGTGGATATTTTTGTTAGCAGTTTTTTTATCATCTTGTAAAAAAGTAGGGCTGTTAGGCATTAGATTTGTGTTTTAAAGGGCAGAGTAGTTGTGCGATGGTATATTTTGATCTGTATTCTAAAGCAGAGCTGTCACTTTTCTTGCCAAATTTAGGCTCATGGTTTAAGCAAATTACAAAGTACACCTCTTTCCCTTGATACTCTGAATTGGCAAAGGAAGCAGCAATAGCTTAGCCTTTCCTACCATCCTTCTGGCGTTTAAAGCATGTGTTAATACTTCTTTCACTTTTTGCACTCTATAAAGCATATCTTCCCTCACAACTAGAAGGCAGCTGGCACCTTCCAAAGCCCATAATGGAAGCACATGAACTGCAATAGAATATGTATGAGGAAGAAGATAATCTGTCATTATCTTGTGATGGCATGTTCTGTTTTTTTCTCTCTCTTCTCCTGCTCCACCCTTAACTGGGCTGTTTACTCCTGACTGATTCAAACCTTGTTTCTTTAGCCATTTATCCAGCTGAAGGCAAAGGGAATAGCAACTTAGAGCTGCATCACTGCTTTCCTACGCACTTATTTTTTCTTCTAGCAATTAAATAGGCTTTTTGCATTTGGACTCAGGAAAAGAATCACATGCTCTTTATCCCATAAATGTTTTTGACTTAGCTAATTTTACAACAATAGAGAATGAAATTCTTCCAGGAGGAAAATGAAGCATCTTGCAGTGTGTATGCCTGAAAATCTGAAAGTTATTTTCCGCTTGACTCAGGATTTAATTTAATTTGATCTAGTACCATATTTAATTAATTTATAATTATTACTTTTGTGGTAGACAATTATAAATATAGTCTGCCTGTATTGCATTATGTAGAGTATTTGAAAAAATTGTTGGATTGTCTTGGAATGCTAATTTTGGAGTTAAAATCTCAGTGTAGATTTGACAAAATCTTGTGAAGGTTTCTGTGGGAGCTAAGACAGCTCACTGAAAAAGGAGGAAAACCACAATTTTAAGGGAAGTCAGTAACACAACAAGGCCAGTAAGAACTCAGTATTTTGTCAGAATGAAAATGATAATATTTTTTTTTCTTTCTCCATTCTTCTAATTTCAGTTAAAAGCCCATATATTGATGCCTTACTGCTGGATTGTCATTATTCTGTGATGCATGACCTCTGAAATAAACAGTATAGTAATCAAAATTCTCCTGTCTATATGGAAACTAGAAGGCTGCTTTTTGTCTTGAATTTTTCTGTGCTGAACCATAATGTTTCAGTTCCATTTGGTTACTGTAATAGAGTCCAGGGTTTATGCTTAAATGGGTGTTGTTCTGCCTTTATATGTCTGACCTATATAATAATATACCAAAGGAAATGAGAATGTTTGGGCATGTATTTGGAGAAGCCAAGAAATTTTAATGTAATGATGCTGTAAAGCACAGGTTGGTCTTCTGTTGTGGCCTTTGCAGTGTGAGACACTTTGTATTTTTCTCAAGTTTCTATATATAGTTCAAATATTACCCTTGTATGACATTTTTCCCAGTATTTTTATTTATAATTTTTATTTTTAATTATAATTGCTGGTATAGACTTTGGCCTCCCCTTGGTTAAGTTTTCTTTAACATAATTTTGAGTTCACATATAGTTTTTAAAAATCCCCTAGTACTCTAACTGCCCTTTCTGATACTGACTCGTGCTCTCTTTGTGTTTTGTAGAAAATGTTCCAGAAGAACTCCGAGAACCATTTTACACAGACCAGTATGACCAGGAGCACATTAAACCACCTGTTGTTAACTTGCTGCTGTCTGCCGAGCTCTACTGTCGTGCTGGGAGCCTTATTCTCAAGAGTGATGCTGCAAAACCACTTCTAGGTCATGATGCTGTTATACAAGCCCTGGCACAAAAAGGCCTTTATGTCACTGACCAAGAAAAGTTGGTGACCGAACGAGATCTTCACAAAAAACCAATTCAGATGGTGAGTGTTCAAAGCTTGTGTGTTCCATCTCTTCTCTCCATCTGTGTACTCCCAATACCTACAGATCTAGCTTTTAAAATGCATCATTATGTTGAATTATTTTCTTTCTCGGGAGTTCAGTGGGATTCATTGCTGGGAAGTTTATAATTGTTTTAGTTTGGTGGTTTTTTTCATGTCATCAGCTGTCAGTGCAGGTGTATTTCTTCTGTATTAATGCTAGAATAAACCTATCTTCCTACTTAGTTAAAATGTTGCATTTTTAAATACAGCAGTGACAATATGTTCACTTTGATTTCAGTTTTACAGTGCTGACTGCAAGTGAATATTTTTGTGTTGGAAAAGTTTGGAAACATAATTCTCAGGCAGAAATCTCTGGTTAAAAGCTTGAAAAAAAGTTTTGATGGCAGGCAGTCCAACCTAATAACATTCAATAGTCACCTGTTGCACACTAAGTCAATGTAAAACACACAACAAAGGTATTTTTTAATAATATGTCTTTGCTTTATACAACTGCTAATTAAAACATTAGTTCAACTGATGAATGATTCTATTAGTAAGCTCATAAGTCATGGGTTTTCTTCTTTGTTTGGAACTGAGTTAGAAAAAATTAACTGTAAAAAGGATGTCTACATGTGTTTGTTTAGCAAATGGCAGTATGATAGAAGAGATGCTAATATATTTAAAGTGATATATTTAAAATGTTTACCTTTTTATATTTGTATTTAATATTTAATATAGAGAATAAATTAAGTAAACAAAATATTTGTGGTCAGTGACCTGTAGCTGCCTCTAGAATGAAGGTGTGTGGAAATGAATATAACTATGGTGATCTTAGAGGTGTTTTCCAGTCTAAATAATTCTATGTTTCTAAGTGATGCAAAATTTGTAGGATACTTACAATACTTATGGGTGGTTAGGAGTGTTCCTAATGTTTACACAAGTTAAAGCATTTAAGAAACAAACTTTCTGACTGTCTGTTTTTGCAGAACTTATTCTGTTCTTGCTTCTGAAGGGAAATAAGGTTGCTGACTTGCATTTATGAGCCTCTGGTTTCCCCATCTCATTCTATTAATTTGATGCCTGTCCAGAGTAGTTGTAAGAGTTATGTCCTCCCACATTTCTCAGCAGAAAAAAAAGGTGTCAGTATTACCTAATTTGGTTTGCCAACGTTTGATTTAGTAATTCCTGTTGCATGAAATGCATTTCAGTGATCATTTTCTATTTCCCCCATGCTTGTGGGGCCGTTTGTGTGTTTCCCCAGTGTTGTTTAGGTGTGGTCAGCAGGAACTGACACACGAACATTGTAAGTGTTGATGTTCCCAGGTTCCTGCTGTGCCCGGGGCACTGGTCCCCACTCCAATCCCAGTAACAGATGAGCGCACTGTTGCTATTGTCAGTTCACAGGCAGCTGGGCTGTGACAAGGACAGGGAGCACAACTGGCTTGGGCAGAAACAGCCTTGTCCAAAACAACTGCTACCAACGAAATGGCTGTGAAGCTGTAGTCTCCATACTAACATCCTGAGCCCCAAGAGTTTTACTTTGTCAAACCATCCTCTCATTCCTATGCAAGCTCCTAGCAGCAGCATTATATTTTAATTGGAAAGCCTCAATCCTTTTCCATATTATACTATTAGTAAAGTTGGCAGAGAACTTCAAATCTGGCTGTTGCAGTATTGACAGTCTTTTCCCTTGATGCCTTCCAGTACCCTTTCCTATTATTCCATATGTCACAGTTTCTATGAGTCTTACAAATTTAAGTGTGTATCCTGTTTTAGAGCATGGAATAATTTTTCTTTTTCAATTATGCAGTACAGAAAGTTTTCCTGTGTAATTAACACATATGTTCCTCTAGTAGACCAGATTGTGATAAACCCATGTAAAATGTAATTTTGAGTAATTAAATAGAACATAATATGGTTGTCATTCCCTTTGGTAGCTTATCTTCACCAGGAATAGGGGAAAGATGTTGGTGTTTGTTAGTGGATATTTCTTGTTACCTTCTAAGACGTACTGTACTTTCTCTAGTTGAAAAGGGGTGAGTTATATTATAAAATGGAACTATGGAAAGAGGTTTGAGTATGGAATGTTTTAATTTTGCACGTGTATTATAACGTGTGTAGCTGTGGCCAACAGACTTGAAATTCCTTGGACTGCATGTTTGCACAGTGACGTCTGTGGGGATTAATTGTTGACTTAATGCACATGTGACTATTGAGTGAAGCAGGCATTTTGGTCTTCTCTCTCTCAGGTGGAACTTTTCTGGGAAGTACCTTACATATGTAAAGTCTGAAAAGTGTAGCAAATGGATGTGCTGCTTTGTGCTGGGGTCAGGATAGATGGCACTTTACTTGTCAGTCATGACTGACTTGGCTGCATTAGAATCTAATTTGAGCAAATGCTGTGTTTGTGTGTACATACATATGTGTATGTATTTATACAAATAAGTTAACCCTGGTGGAATGGGGTAGGAAAAAGGAACTCATGAAATTAACCCATGGCAGCAAAGACTTCTGTTAAAGCCTCCCCTGCATGGTCTGATTAATTCTTTTACTCTTTTTCATGTTTGGTTTGTTCACATCTCCTGTTCGATTTCTGGTGAAACCTAAAACTAAGTTATTCAGTGGCATCTCAATGTCTGTTCTCCAAGTATTGCCAGATACTAAAACTTAATTCTATGTTTATTTTTGCTAACTCTGTTTGATAGGATCATCCTGTTTTTAATTTTGGTAGAGGAGCAAAAGAACCAAATAGCATGTTATTTCTCCTCTGGTTGAAATTTATATGATCTTGGCTCTGCTCAGCTAGACTTCCAACAGTGCAGGAATAGTGTAGAGCTTGGAATTGAAAGTGTTGAACCAAGAACCAGAGTATTTTTCTCCTGGAAAATATACTTCTGTACAAAAGGAATTATCTGATGCTTACAAAGTTTATGGAAGCTAAGTTGTAAAAAAATTTGCGAAGATATTTATGTCAGTTGGCAAGTTCCAATTGCATTAAAAAAAAATAAAAATCTGTCTTCAGCAAGCACACCCATGTGAAAATGTGAGATTTTGACTTGCTGTACAAATCAGAAATAGCATAACAATTCAGCATGGTTCTGATAATGATGCAATAGTTTTCTAATGCTTTCAGCTGTAATAAGCATAGATCACTGTTCAAGTCAAGCTTAACTTTGTTTTTCTATGCTGATTTTTTTTTTTTTTTTAATTTTCATAACCCAAATTGACTTAAACCTTCAAATGTCAGATACACAAGAGGAAGGCAATTTGGGTTTTTTCTTATTTTTTCTCATATAAACATTGGATATCTTTGTTTTAAAAACATATGTGTCTATCCTTACAGGGTAAGTCAGAGGAGACTTTTATACAAATTTCTCCATTATGACAGGAATTTTATAATAACTGAATAATTTATTTTCCATGCCAAATCATTTTACAAGAATTCTGACATTTATTTAGGCTGGTCACTTGGTATTCTTATGGTCTCTTTCAATTTGCTTCAAGTGCAGGGAAGAATAAACAGATTCACAGAGGAATTAAGAAATGCTTTCCTTCCCTTAAGTACCTCCAATGCACTTCTGCCATGTGGGGAAAGGAATAAAAAATCAGCATCTCAGTTCACTTTGCAGGGAAACTGAAGTTGCATAACTACCCCAGCAGTGGACATCTGTCCCTAAGGTGAAGGGCCAAAACTATCTGAATTTCTAGCTTGAGGAGTAAAAATGTCAAATCTTGAATATTTGTTTAAAACCAGTGTTGTTAGGGGTTGTAGAGATACAGTAATGTTACAGGCTTCTACCAAATTTGCACCAGAAAAATCTATTTGCCTAAGCCTGTTATTGTATATTGATAAAACATTCTCAACTGACTATGAAAAATAGCTATTAACTTGCAAAGCGTTTGAAGATATTAGTTCTTAAATGAAATTTAGTGACTAGAAAAATGTTAGTGATTTAGTATAAATACTATATCCTACAAAATACACCATACAAATATTTTTTTATGTTTTCAGTGTGGGAAAGTATAAAAGTCATGCTAAGCTTAATATAATCAAAAAGCATAACTTGTTTTAGAAGTTGAACTCTCAAGTCAGAAAAATAGTGTTGCGAGACAGTCAACCAGCTGAGCAGCTACTTTAAACTTACACCCATGTATAATTACTATCATTAATCAGGTAACACCTAAATCCTTCATGAAATTCTACAATTTTCAGCCAAGATGGAAAGGGAATGACAGGCTCCTGCAAAACCCCAGCAACAAGTCCACAATAGCTGATAGGAATTACAATTGCTACTTTCCTAATTCTGAGACATTATTTGTGTCTATGGGGTTTAAATATAAAAAGTAGTGTACGGTCATGCAAGTTGTATATTCACTTAGCTGCAAATTGCCTTCTTCCTTGAAGATGTCTATTGTGAGGAAGTCTGGCAGTAATTTCTCAGTAGCAGTTTGTGAATCTGGACTATAACTGAGGTATAATTAGGTGTGCCTGTATTAGCTAGTTGGTAGTCATCAGGAGTGCATGTTTGAGGCAAACATTTCTATTTCTTCCAGTTACTGCTCTCATGGTTTGCAGTATGGGCGCGTCCCAGGGAGACAAATGCAGGGTTTTTGAGCATGTAACCTGGAAGTTGGGCTCTAGGATCACACCTATGGTAGCCCACCTGCCAAGGAATGCTCATTTCCCAGGACTGGAGCAGAGCTGACTGTGAAGAGGGGGCAGAGGTGAGTTTAGGGACCTTTGCACCAGTTTTGCTTTTCTGCTGTGCGGAACTGATTGTGGAGTTGATCACAGCCAGCGAAACTCCTGTGGAGGGCAGGAGGACTGGGGGATTGGTAATGCTAGGTGTGTACATACCCACAGCCAGAACCTGGCTCTCCTGGATGAGATAACAGACAATGAGTGGTTAACTCATCCTGCAGTCCAGACTTTTGGTCTCCCTGGCAGACTGCATTCATTGGAAATGACAGTGCCTTTCATCAGTGGTGTGTTTCTCCTTGAGGAAGGGCTGCAGCAGCTCACCTGGTTACTTGCAGCTACATGCTGCAGTCTCTGCACTTCCAGGCTGTACAGCTCCTTTCACTCTGGTCTGGAAAGCAGCACAATATGTACTAAGCACTTCACATAACAAAGAAGTAAGCTGCGGTTTCTGCCCTGAAGAATTTTTTTTTCTGGTTTTAGGCATGATGCAACAAGTTTCCATTCCATGCTATTGTAAATTAGTAATTAGATGAAGACACATAAAAAGAATTTGCAGTTACTTGACTTAAGCCCATAGATACCATAATTTGTTAGTTAAAGCACCAGATTCTAACTGCCTTGTGATATATAATCATCTTTGAAAGTAGTATGTTTCACAGAAGATTAAAAAAATAAGCAAATATAGTGGTGAAACAGAACCTGAGTTCAGTGAGTCTGATGTGCTGTGTAGAACCAGTCTGTTGTGGGTTTGGGCTGGGAAAATGTAATCTTTAGATGTTCCATATTTTTTGTTTCATTTCTAGCCTCTTCACATGCATTCCTCATAAGGTTCTTATTTGCTTGAGAAAATAGGGATCCAGTATTTTTGCTGGATTTACTGTATTTAATATACCATCCCACTTTAGTCAGCACTGCACTAACACCTGTTTGCCACAGAAATGTTGTACCAGAGTGCCAGTTCACTCTTGGGCCATGGGAGCTGCTACAGCTTTCCACAGAGTTCATTCTGCATTTACCATTTTAACTTGGAGCTTAATGTCCTATTAGTTTTTTTTCAAGCAATTTTTGTTGACTCATAGCCTGCGTATTTTGTTTTGCTTGCTGCTTATATTTAATTATGTTTTTCTTGTATGCAGAAAATGCTTTTTTTCTGTGTAAATAGAAGCAGTGTCTTGGGATGTGTTTTTGCAGTATGCTTGTCTAGAATTTAGAGACTGCAAAACAGTCTCTAAAAATGCAGGTTATCAGTGTGAGTTATAGTAGGGTTTGTTATGCTTTTGTATATCAGTATCAGAAATCTGTGGAAGACTTTGATAACCACAATGGCCTCTACAACATCCTTTGGGTTTTCACCCAAAAATGCTGTCTGCTCAACTTGTGCACCAAGTGTGACAACTAACGTGGAAGGTAGCAAAGCTACTGACGCCGAAGTTGTGCCTATAAAGAATACAAAGGAGAGATGTTTTCCTGGTTCTTCCCAGCAACTCTAATGCTAACAATCCTAAGGCTTTCTGTGATTTCTCTAGCTTTAATTTTAGTTGTTGTTGTTGTTCGGGGGTTTTTTGTTGGCTTGTTTGTTCTTTTTAAATCAGGCATCCTTAATTTCAGTACAAAAATCTGTGTAGTGTTTTGGTCTTAGGGTTCCAGCACCGTAGCTGGCATTTCAAACTTGTATTACTAAGAATTCTTGCCTAGAAGGTAACTAAAGGTGATTGTTCCATTTAACAATCCTTGCAGGGTTGATTTCAGTTGTGCAGAGCTATTGAATAAACTGCTGCTTTTATTGCCTTGAAAATGCCTTCTCAGAACTGCCATAAAACCCCTGATGGATACAGATGTTTACAGAGCTATTCTTAAACTGGCCTTCACCAGTTCAACATAGTAGGAAATATTTAGAAATAGCAGCACATTTTCACATGCTTAGTCTAATGTAAAATTGTGCTAACTATATTTAATCTTCTACTAAAATGAGGAGAGAATATTGCAATACATCTTCCAAATGAGATATGTGATCTACTAAATCCAACTGCTGCTTTTGGAATAATGACAGGAAATTAAATGAACCTCAAGAGAAGGTAGTAACTCCCAAAGTCAAGTCTCATGCCTCTCATGAGAAAATAATGCAGTGCATTATTATTGTCATTTGTCTATCTTGTTCACTTTCTTGCAAAGTAGTTGGTGTTCTTCTGCCTAGAACAAACTCAAATTTTGAATCAAAGGGTTTCTGATTGTGTTCTTAGTTATTATTCTATCTTGTGGTGCTTTTAACCTGTGGGGGAGGGAGAGGTAGAAAGAAAAAAGGGGTGATGGTGGTGATTTAATTAAAGAAACCCAAAACAACTGAGAACAGACCAAAATCCACTCCTGAACCACAAAAAGAAATTAGTTAAAAGGAGGAATAAATTATGAAAGAAATATGTAATGAATTAAGCCCATAAAGAATGCCAGATACCATGCTTTCTAAAAAGGTCAGGAAGCATTTTCATTAACCTTGAAAGAAGGACTATTTTGTTAAACACAGTTTAAGAACATTTTCTTCCTGTTTCAATGGTGCTGTTATGTAGTGTGGTTCAGCTTTTGGCTGTTGGTTTGTTGGTAGAGATACAAAGAACTTTCTTTGTGTCTTTAAATATGTGAAAAGGTATATATTTAAATAAATGTTTAGGAATGGTCTTACTTCTACTGGGTTTAGTGTATTTTGGAGCACACTAATTGAGCTATTAGGAAAAGGTGTATCTGTGAATTGTTTTATAGGCTACCTAGAAGGAATTTCTTCATCAGTTTGTTTGAATCATGGTAAGGAAGGGAAATCTTTCTTAATACCCTTGTACAGGCTAGCACAAAGCTAAAAATCATATGTGGTTGTAGCAGGCAGTTGAAGAGCACTGCTTTCTTCCTATTATGGAAAATAGTGAGCAGCTTTTAGCAGGAGGTGTGGGTCTGTCATGTAAACATAAGGAGAGCTTCACTACCAGCTCTGTGTAGTACATACACACAGCAACAAGGGGACAAAACCACACTGACTGGTGAAGGAATACAGTTTGTACTCCTCAAAATGTGGCAGCTGCTCCAGTCTAGTACAAAAGAACATTTTGAATCTGCATTTGTTAATCTGCACGCATAATCCTGGCAATCTGCCTGTCTTTATCAGCAGAGAACACACTCTGTCATCACAGTAGATGTATCATAACAAAATCTTTGTTCTTACAAACTCTATGGAATTTAACATTATGAGATTTTCTTTTCCTGAGGTTGAATGAACAAAATATCTTAAGGTCTCCATGGAGACCTATTCTTCCTGTGTGACAGTTAGGGAAATTCTGTAAATAGCAATGTATGTCCATTGTTTATAGTAACTGGCAGGTTTGTAAGAACTAGTAAAAAATTGTATTACCTCACAGACATGCATCTCCAAATCAGCCAAAGCAAAATCTGGTAGAATTTGTCCTATGTAAATAAAAGAAGATTTACATTAAAGGGTTATCTGATAACTTGTTGAATAGTTTGAGTTTTAAATTCACTATAATAGTGCTCTGTAGGAAACTGACTGTCTTGTATAAATGTAGATGATGTGCAGTATTATGTAACAGAAGGTCATGAGGAAGGATGTCTCCCAGTATATTTCTTTGCCTTCCCAAACCATGAAACTAAGACCAGTGGAAAAATTAGTAAAATATATGTTAGAAAGAAATCCTGCAGCTTTATAATTTTGGAATAATGGAAAAAGTTATCTTTAGATTTATATAATCATGTAGCAGTAGCCAGAGATCCAAATCAGTCAACTGTCAAGACTGATGACATCTCTCTAAAGCTGAAATGGCAAGAGCTTTTCTAAGATCTAAGTTGGGTGTTTGGGATACAATTTAGAAGACACAGCAGTCGGTATTCATGACATCAGTATATACAATGTGAAGTGTGTGTTGAAATTCTTTTAACTGTTTGGTTTCATAAAGAAGTGGCAGGTTAAAAATATTATGGCCTTTAAAAGAAGAAAATTGCAAGAAAACCAGAGAGGATATGTAGATATTGGGTAAGCATGTAATGGTTCAGATTAATTTTACATGATGCAATTATTAAATATATATAGTATGTAATATGAAACCTCATTATATAGGAATATGTTTCTTAAATATGAAAACAATATATCTGTTGCATTATTAAAGGATACTCATATATAGAAGTAAATTGCAGCAAGTGGTATTTAGGCAACAACCCAACTGCAGTAGGTGCCAATTAAGTGTTGTTGAAAGATAGATGACATTTTCTCCCTGTTTGTCAACAGCATTTATTCAAAGGTGTAGTTATAGAAGTTGTACCACCTCACCATCTTTTTACTGATGCTGGCCTGCTGACCTGCAAATTATAAATTAATTCCTGGGGTTCTGGGGTGAGAGGGGCTTTATTTTGCCATCTCAGCTGTCAGAAGAACCCTACCATCAGAAAGACATTTAAGGGAAAGAAGACTTTCTAAAATCTATTATGTAGTGTCAACTCTAATTTCTACTGTGCCTGTGTGAACATGAGCAGTTTATTCCCTTCCTTTTTGTAGCAGCTCTTTTATGTGTGTGCAGGTAATGTCTCTCAGGCCCTTTGTTTCCCAAACATCTTCATTTCAATCACCCTCCATCTGGTGGCTGTCCTTCTTGTCAGGTTGTGCTGGAAACTGGACCCAGGATTCCAGCTGACCTTGTCAAGGCTTTTGGGGTGTTTCTGTGAGCAGGTGACCCATGTGTGTGTCACTGCCTCTCCTGCAGTGACTGTCATTGCATGGTGACAGTCTCTAACCTCAGATCATGCCTGCTTATTTGCTTGTGTGTTCTCCACTCTGGTGCAAAAGGTTAATACAGACTTTTTTCTGACTCTCTTCTCCGTCATATTAAGATTAATTTGGACCCGATTATACCATATGTTGCTGAAATAGGCTTTGGTGGAAAATACCCTGCACTTGATTTCCCTTCTTAAGGGCACTCTGTGAGGTAATAAACATTTGTAAAAGCTTCCTGGTCTATTACACAGAACGAATTGTGTAAATCCCACTGGTATGTTTCTGGGGCATTGTTTTGCCAAGACAGCCAATTCACTTTGAAGTGTGGACTGAAAAAAAAAAAATGTTAGAGTGAATTACAGGACTCTGCCAAATTACATCCTAATACATGAAAGGGAAACAATGAAATGGACAGAAGGTTGATGGAAAGAAAATTCACTTCACAATTACGAATGTTTTCCTTTTTTAACTCTTTCTTTTCCTTACTCCTGTTCTTAACTCCCCTGCTCCCAAAAGCAAAACCAAAGTTCACTGTAAAGACAGCTATGTGCATGTGAGGTTAAAAATAATATTGTGACTGCCTATAGAAAGATTGTAAATGAATGTAGTTCAGTATATAATTTTGTCAGGGAAGTCTCCTAACTTCTGTGTTGATAAATTCTTTATGGTAAGGTGCATCTTATAAGGTACATACCTGCAAAGGATGAACTTATTCCAACTCCTGCTTTTAGCTTTTCTTAAGCAAAAGGAAGAAATGCAAAGAACACTTAACTTATGCAGTTGGGAAGTAAAATAGCATGGTAATACTAAAGTGGATAAAGAAATATGTATACGTGCTACCAAAGAGCTGCTGGAGAAAAGCAAATCCTGATTCTAAAAGTCTGATACATATGTATGAAAATTCTTATTTTTCCAGGTCAGATCTTTTGGGGGAAGAAAACCCCAATCCTTCTATGTACTTTCAACAACAGCAGCAACAATATTCATATGCCTCTAAGCACTGAGGGATAATTTTTCTGGTTTTCCCAGAGCATTGGGAAACTGAGAACTTATGTAACAGGCAACATGTACCTTGGCTTGTATTGCTTATGGGGGAAGGAGAAGGATAATACAGCCTTGCTTGTTCTAACAGGATCTAATGTCCTAATGACTTAACACAATTATGCTCTTATCATATCTATAGCTGTAGTGTCAATTATTTTAGGTTCCTTTTCTTAAACAACTTTAAACTTTCCTTTATTAGAGAAGGCACTACCTGTCTGATTATTGTAGCTTGCCTTTTTTCAGCTAAGGTGGAACTTTCCATTTCTGTGGGACTTATTTCTCTTCCTGCCCCACCAAATTTAGAGGGGGAACTGATTACTTCTGTAATTCATCATTTTCCCACAAATTTTGCTTTTTCTTTAAACCTGATTAGTGATACATTTTCCTTCCAGGCCACTGGTAAAAATAGTAAGAGATGGTAAGCTGATAACTCATTCATGTGGTGTTTCTTGAAAAATTCACCAATTCATTCATTGCTGCTTCTCTGCTCAGGGCTGCACTATAAATCAGTTAATGTATCCAGCATTAAGAAATCTCTTTAATCAGAATGTTTATAGTATCTATCAAATAGTATCAAGTTAGATGCCTTACACTCATAAGTTTTGCACTTTTCACTTACATTTATACGTGAATTTAGAAAGTGGTTTAGGTTCTGTTAGTCCATGTTTAAATTGCCATTTATTCATTTATCATGCATAAATCAAGCTGCTTGTTGACTCTGAAATTATTTTACATGAGATCAGAAGAAGGATTTGAGGCATTAAAATTATTTGTATTGTCTATTGACTCTCAAAAGAAATCCATTGCTTCATGTCTTCTAATCTTTTGGAATGTCCCCAGTGTTCTTAGTCTTATTGGAAGAATAGTTCAATGTGTACAGATTACTCCTCTTTAATCCTTTTGTAGTTTTAAAAACATGGTATTTTTTTTCTTTCCGTTTGCTCCAGACTGAGATGAAGATTTACGTTAAGCATGAAATTGGCAGACTTGCAGATAATCCAAAGACTATCAAAAATTAATATATTTTCTAGAAGACTAAATTAGAACTCTCTTTTAAAAAAAGGGAAATACACAGCAAGCGTCAGCTTGCAGGTCAGTATGTTAACTCCTAACAGAACTGAGGTATTTCTCTGTAGGCCAGTATTTCCCACCCTTAAACAAAATAAATGTCCTCAGTCATCAAAGAAAGGGCCTAGAAGCTGGCTTTTTAAGGTTGAAACCTTGGACAGCAGCACAAAAGCCTGTCAGCACTTAGGTGGTTTAAAAAGGTGCTGTGTTTAAGGGTATAACTGCATGTCTCTCCTGCCACTTATGTCACTTCTTCCCTGTATGAAGAAGCTCTTGGTTCATATTTACTTTTAGCTTATGTAAGCTGCCATCTTGATGACTAAATTAAGGATAAATCATGCAAGGCTGTTTTCATATTGTTCTAAAATATATTCTAATTTGACCATATTGTCGCTTTTGTTGTCTTGTCCAAATTGTAGTCTTCTAAATGGTCGGCTGTGTTTTCTTCCTGGCAGTTATTTTATCTGGAAAAATACCTACCATTCTTTCAGTACAACCACTGACTAATTTTTCCTTTTAGTTTTCCTGATGGCATACTCTGCTGGTTTTCCATTCTTTGAATTGCTTCTGTACCGTTGCCAAATCTTCTTGGAAAAGAATTTAAAATATGATCTGAATTCTCAAGTTTAATCCTAGTCCAATGACATTTTGATTTTGTCTTTTATTTGACTTAGGGATGGCCTATATCTCTCTTCTGCTGGTTATTTATTTTACAAATTCTTTCTTGTACAAGTTCTTACAAGCATATTGGAGATAGCTGCTGGACTGGAAGAGAGTGAGCCAGATTCACTCCTTTGCCAAAGGGAAGGCTGAAGTGCAGACCAAATAGTTGTGGATTCTGATGAGCTTCCTTCCTGAGCCAGCACATACTGAGAATAGTTCAAGGAGGCCTTCAGGATGTAGGTCTGAGAAACAATGTGAGAGATTAGAGGGTTTAGGAGGGGAACTGGATCTTCAAGGGGACTGAGAGTGATGGCTGGGTGAGAGAGGAAGTGAAGTTTCTCCAGGGACTGGAGCTCACAGTTCATCAGTTCACAAAGCACCGCTGATACAGAGCAACTTCTTCCCATTTTGCACCTTCCTGTTACTGAAAGATAATCACAGCCAAGTGCTTGGGGGTGTTTCCCCAAAGTGCTTTTGTTATTCTGTCAAAAGGACATCATCAATCTGTGACACCCCCAATAAAGCAGAGACTTCCAGATCTGTGTGTAGGCATGATGTGATAAAATCTTAGTGCTGGGAATATCTTCTTCTAGAATGGGGATAATTTTTTTTTTCTCCCACGCTTCCCACCACTCCTCCTTTGCTTCTTGCAACAGCATCAGTATACATGGTGCTTTACAGATTAAAATAATACACTGTTAATTTGTTGGCAACTAGACATGCCATTATCTCCTACTTTTTTTGTCATAATTTCTGGGAACAAAATAATGGATTGATATTGGAGCAGGAAAATACTGAAGCAAAGTATGGGAATAATAATTGAACTTTTTGTATTATTTAGCTTCTCTACTTGCTGCTGTGAAAAAGCATGTTACAGTAGGCTTATATTTACAGAAACTGTTTTTGCACTCCTTTGCATATTTCAGATGCCTTTTTAGAGGATGCAATTAATTGCATTTGCATAAGCAGTTTGAACATGATTATATATTGAAAGCTTAATGAGGTTTTGAGGTGAAATTGGAAAGCTTGGTGGGTCACTTGTTTTCCCCTGTCGTGAATGTCAGTTTGCAGTACATAATGCTTAAGGTAGGGCTGCTTACTAGTTGAGTGAAATGTTTATTAAATTAATCAAATGCAGGATAAAATGTGGAGGCTGAGTGAGAAGACTATAAAATCAGGTCTACATATGCATCTGTTAGTTATTTATGTGAAAGAGTTTATCTCACCAAGCAGCATATTTTATCGTGTGTAGCATTATATTTGCAAATATGAATGCATTTGGTACTAGATAGTACATTCTTTATCAGTAATTAAAAGAGAATTTTAATTATTTCATCCAGTGTCTTGTTGAAATACCAGGGTGTAACAGCACGTTGCCTGATTCCTGTTGGATCAGAGCAACAGAGAAATGAAAAGTCATAATATATACATATTATATTTATATACATAAAATACAAAGAGCTGAGCAGGACTTGTTAAGCAAATGGCTGATGTTTGTAATGGTTGACTTTTCTATGAAACTGATCTGTTTAAAACCCCAATTTTTTAACACCGATATTGATGCATTCTGGAGGCTGATCTGGAACAGAGACTAGACAGGGCAAAGGATAAAGTAGGGATTTGTTAAAAGGTCTCAGTGGGTGCTCTTGGCAAGAGTCCAGCCAGACCACACCCAAGATTCCCCAAAGTGGCCACAAATTGGACACCTAGGTCACAAGGTCTCACATTTTTATAAGTTCTGGTCCATTAGCATATTAGAATCAATTCTCCAGCCATGACTTCAGGTTATGAGGCTCCATCCTCCTTGTTTTTTCTTCTCTCTTCACCATTGTTTTCGTTCTTGGGCCTGAAAGTTGTCCTTGGTATCAGACTAGAGAAGGAATTGTTTTGTCTGTCTACACTGCAAAGAGAGCTTAGTAGCACTGAATATGAAACCTAAAACTACCCACCAAAACAGCACAGAGTCTAAAAAATATAATAGCTAAAACCTAAGGTATCAATATTATTATCTATAGAAATGAAATTGAGGATATTATTTATATATTTAACTGTGCATGAAAGAAAGTTTTAAAAAATTACTGGCAGTGCCAAATACTGGAAAGCTAGGAAAATCCAAAGTGGCATTTTCATTTGCAGTCTTGGAACCCTGGCAAAAGCATGACGTTAGTCTCTAAATGTGACAACCTGTCTTGTTCATATCTCAAAGGGATAATGCTGTTTGAATGACTGATTCATTCTCATTAGGGCCTGTTGCAAACATCATTGGCTATGTGTATTCAAAGCCACTCTGACATCTCATTCCTGTAGATGTATTGGTGTGTAAATCTGTATATGTAAACAAACCATGAGTGTTACTGAGCCAGATCTACAAGAAGGGAAAGAAGACATTTAGAATGTAGAGTTAAGATGAAGACAGCATTCAAAATAACTTTGATAGTCAGTCATTGATAAAGCTTGCATTGTGTAAAGAATCTGTAGTTTATGTCAAGAGAATCCCAGTATAGTCAGTTAGGGATTAATTCAAAAGACATGGCAAAGGTCATGTTAATCAATGATAGAAGCATTTTAAAGAGTATCCCAGTAAAGGTTTGAAGAATCACTATCACCATGCCTTTTCTCTATTTTGCACCTTTTCCTGGTTGTAGCTTTCTGGCAGATGAGGGTGGGCTGTTGTGGAGTGGCTGTCTGGACTGCCCTCACTGCCCAGGGCTTGCTGCTCAGCACACAGCCTGCCTGGGGCCTGGGATGGCACATGGAAGGTGCAGCCTGCAATGAAAGGAAAGGAGTGAGGGATGTTCATGTTCCTCTTGTCTGGAGTAGCTGCTCTGGTTGAGCCACTTCGTGCTTGTTCTTTGGACATGCGGAATTGATTTTGTTTTGTCTTGGCTTTTCTTCAGTATGGGCAACTTGTATTAAACGTTTACTTTGGTATGGATTTAATAATGCCTTTTGAACTACCCAAACGATGTAGCGAGTGTTATACCATACACTCTTTGATGGCTAGTATTTGTTTTGCATCCAAGTGCAAAGAGGATGAATGGGAAGAGTTCCAGACACAACAGAAAGTGTGGGTACTACTGTGAATATTCTCATCAGTTTATCTTAATTTTTGTATTTGTCCTTTTTCTTTGCAGCAATATGAGCAAATAAAATTGTCTTTCTGAAATGAAACTTTATATAAAGTGGAGGATTACAGGTGCATGTATGATTGTTCTCCATGAATAACTATAAGATTGTGAACTAGTTCTTCACTCATGAGATACTCCAGGTCTGTACCCGCACCTTTAATCTGTCATGGGGTAATAAAATAATGCATTAAATCAATATATCCACTGTAGCTGCATTATATACACAGGGTACGTATTATTTACTGGAATCTAAAATACCACAGATCCCTCTGTTCAGGGAGAAACCATGTGTAGATATTCCTGTAGGATTGGCATTCCTCTAGTCAATTCATTCCTCTAGCCTGGGTTCATTCTCAGGCCTTTGTAGTACCTTTTGCCTTGCTTGATGTGTGTCCATTTGTATCCAACTCAAAGTTGAAATAAATATCATAATTCAGAAGTAATATGTCTTAAAATAGGAACTGTTCCATGTCTAAGCACGAATAATTAACATTTCTAATCAAAGTCTAAAATATCTAAACTATGTTTTAAGGTACATTTTAAAATGTTGACAAGTTTTCATGTTTAATATAAAGTTTTGCACAGTCTTTCATATCTATAATGTGTACTGTAAAAATTTTAATTGGCAATATTGCTTACTTATTTGGGCTTGTCATATGTCTGGATGATCAGGTAGATGCAGCAATATATCCTGCCTATTAACTGTGACCAATACATGTCCTGTGATATTTCTTCTTCAGTGAGAACTGCATACCAGCTTTTCTAATAGTCCCCATTCCATCTTATTCTATCACAGTATTGATTTTTTTTCTTTTTCAATTACTACAGATTGACTTGCCTATTCAGACAGGCATCTTTTAATGTTTGGTAAAATTTTCCTTTGGGTGTTTTAGGTAACATAAGTTACAGATACTGCCTGCAAGTCTGAAATAACACACTTGAAGCCAATGATTTTAAATTGATTGCTGAAACGTCCCATAATGTCACATGTAGTTCAGTCAAGTTTCTCAGTAATCGTCCTTTCCCATTTACGGATTATGGGATTTCAGAGTTTGGATGCTTGAAAAGAAAGAACAGATGTCAGGCAATTTCTAATTTTAATGAGAAGAAGGTTTGGAAAAAACCCAAACAAACCACAGACACGAAACACAGAAGAAAATAAAGCCTTCAGAAATTAAGAAAAAAATGGAAAACAACAATTTCTACTTTGCCTTGCTTTGCTCAGTCATCAGAAAAACTATCAATTAAGTCCTTGCAGTAGTACCTCTCCAGGGATTTGCCTGGCTTGATGTCGTTCCTCAATCTTTATACCAGCTTCTTTTCCACCTCATCCAAAAAAAATGCCTGTCTTCAGTTCCTCCAAATGTTTGACAGCCAAACTGCACAGCAGAGATTTTTGTTCTGTGGTTTTACACTTCTGGCTGATAAAACAATGCTGAGAATCCATGGAACTTCCTGAATCTTGCACAGGGCCTACACTGAGCCTTGCATGGCAGTCTGGGTACTGCTGATGGGATTTTGTGTTTACACCTGGTGGTCTCTGAATCCATTGTGTAAGGACAGCTATAAAATACTTTTCA
Source organism: Certhia americana (assembly GCA_018697195.1). Taxonomy (NCBI): domain Eukaryota; kingdom Metazoa; phylum Chordata; class Aves; order Passeriformes; family Certhiidae; genus Certhia; species Certhia americana. The sequence continues at coordinate 22,228,485 of CM031864.1, read as the reverse complement.
GCTCCTTCCCTCCATTCATCTTCCCTCTTCTTTCCAGTTAGCAAGGTGAGGTTCATGTATGGGGGTCACTGCTTTTGCTAAAGGAAAGATTTCATCATGTCAAGGGATTGTGTGGTTTCTGGACAGCATGCAATGACCTATCTTGTGCTAGTAGCACATGGTTTCAAATAATACTGTTGGTGTTTGTTGGTATTCTTTTAAGCAAAAAAGATACTTACAATCTAGTTATTGCCATCTGAAGTATTTATTTGGAAAATAAAGGATAGGAGTTAGCAGTTTTCCCATTTCTGCCTTGTGATTTTCTCTTCAGCTGGTTTCTCTGTTTTGTTTCATTTATCACCATGCTCTTTTACTCAGCTTGCCTTAGTTGGGGAGAATAGAGGGAGGGAGGGATATTTTGCCTAAGAAAATGGTTGTTTACTACAATGTGAATAGGTTGCTGCTGCAGCTGACTTCACTGTTTCAAGAGCTACTAATTACACAATACCTCCTGGAATAATAACATTATAAACCAAAAATGCATGAGGAATGAGAACACAGTCGTGTGATTTATTGTTTTAATCTTTAAAATACTTATGATCTGGCAGTTATTTCATTACCAAAGAGAGGTGGAGGAAGGAGACTTTGCAGTTCATTTCCATGCCCTGAAAAGTGACAGTTTACAAACAGATACCTATGAAGGATGAGAATGGGCACTGTGTTACCTTACTCGCCAGTTAACTAAGAAGTAGCCTCTTGTTCACAGTGGTCTCCTGTTCTATCTTAATTCTTTGGGTAAAACATTTTAATATTTTTTGTGCATAGGCTGCAAGCTAATTTCCCTTTCTTTTGAAAAATGAAAGTTTTCTTGAAGAAATTGTACCTCCTGAAGATGGTACCGTATGGATAAACTACTTTTCATGCCTTTACCAAAGTAACTTTCAAGAAAAGCTTTAGTTACTATGTTATCAACCTTCCCACTTTTGTGAAATGCTGATAGAAAGACAGACCACTGCCTTATTAGAGCACTGCTTGAACTTGATTTTTTTTTTTTTTTAAAGTAGAATGATAGTTGGCAACTGCAGTCCTTCTTCTAGGTATCCTGTCCTCAGCACAACTCTTTTTTCTGGGTACCAATCTGCTCCTGTTGGTCTGCAGCAGTTCCTGATGCAGACACAGCCTGGGTATGACCCTGTGCTTAGCAGAAGCTTATGGTGATGGGGACTACTGCCAGATGTCCTGCAAAAATCTGCTGCAGTAGATGAAGTGGACATCGGGTCCAAGTAATCTATTAAAAAGGATTATTGGTACAGCACGATCTCCATGAGGGCACGCAGATTGCTCTTTCTTAAGAATAAAGTGAATTCCTTAGTACAGTCGCTTTGAACAATGAAAAAAACCAGATCTTAAAGTTTACAATAAAGCAATTGTTTCGTGCCTGTGTGTGCATATGTCAGACTTACTCTGCAGAACCAATACTCTACTTCAGAGGTTCAAGATCTGTCCTAAAGTTTGGTGTTTAATCCAGATTAGCCAAAAAAGTGGAAACATTTTTGAATATGTTTATTGAAATAACCATAAAGTACCTTTCCCACTTCTACTATAATATCACTGTGGGCCATATCCTTGTTTAGCAGCCACTGTTGTGACTAGCCTGTCCTAATCCTTTAATAAGTAGATGAAAAAATGTTGGTCAGCTGTCTGATTTAGTAATGCTATTAGTCAGCAGCTTGTCACTTGCAAGATTTTACTACATTAACAGCCATAGAGAAAGAGATTTCTTGTGATCAGTATAATTTTGTGTCTGTTTCAATTATTTAACACTGATGATAGAGTTCATATAAAGTAGGAGACTAGGAAATTTCTTTTGACCTTGGCTTTTATTTTAGCAGAAAATTTTTGTTCAGGTCAATTTCCCTCTCATGTCTTACTGTGCTGTGTTATGGTCTATAAATGTGGAATTCCTAAAAACCTTTGAAGAAAAGGTCAAATAACTCCTATCCTTAATGTAATTGCCATTACAGTAATGAGTGTGATAACCTTATTTCTCTGCCCTTGTATGGTTAATAAAGAAACAGCAAGGAAATTACCAGGAGCCTGTTCATATGCAAATGCATATGGAAGATTTCATATTATATTCTCATGTAAAAATTAAAACTAGTTTTCCCCTTTTTGAAGATAGCATGTTGAAACAAACACGCATGTTTTGATTTCTTAAGCCAGTATTTTGCTAGATCAACAAAGAAAGCTAAGCCTAACAAAGATTCTCATGTTTCTTTGCTAAAATTAGATTCTTGTGCATCAGCAATTTAACAAAAAACACAGAAGCTTTTCATAGGTTCTTCAGCAGCAGTTTTGTAAAAATATGGTAATATTTGATGTGTGACAGAATGAAGTTGTCCCTAGGTCTTGGATGCTTACATGTCAGAGACATTAGCTTCAATCCTACATTTTTTTTTGCTGTAACTAAGGTGCTGAATGATGTACATTTTCTCCATACATTATAAAAATACAAATTTGGACCAAGACATTGGTAACTCTCAAAAACAAAGATGCTTTTTTGCAACAAAACACCCCAAATATCTTGTTTATAACTAAACATTCTTAAAATGCCTTCCTGGGGAATTTAAATCTGTATTTCCAGTTTTATATTATGACAAGTGTCTCACAAAAGTTCCAGCTGGGAGGCACATTTCCTGAGGAAAGTGAGTAGAATGCAGGAGTTAAAAACATACCCTGGAAGGCCAGTCCCAGAACTGTGTGGAATTCAGTTGGGAGATTTCCATTGATAATTTGGCCCTACTTTGATCCTTTTTGGTTTGAGAAATGAGGGAAAGAACCACATCTCCTCTCTTGTAGAAAAGCAGTGTTTTTTGTTTACCTTTTTTACAAACCTGATGATATTGAGTGTTCAGTTTTGAAACAGATTAATTGAACAAACCAGTATATTGTACTATTCATCACTGCAGTTAGAGCATCATTAGTACTATATGCAAGAAAAGCTCATTATTACAAGTAAGTTCATCAGAAACCAAGGCTGTAGATTTGTTAAATGTTGGGAATTATGTGAAATATCGTGCTCTGTATTACTTTAGGTGATTTTTAAGTAAATTGTTATTGTAATATCAAGTTGGTTGCATGCCTTTTATCAAATGGGTATTTCACATTCGTTCAAGTCTTTAAACCTTCTAAGGATTGTGAGATAAAGGGTGTGAGTAACAACTAGTTTGATTAAAAAAAAGAAAAAATAAGCAAAACTGAAATGCAGAAAAGTCAAAAAGCATGTGATACCAGTCACCTGGGCTAAAAAATCTGCCATTCAGAACTGTCAGTATTTAACTGTTAAACAGGTGAACTAGAAGTGTGTGTTGTAAAGTTTCAGAAGTAGCCTGCTCTGATCCCAGACTGAGCCATGGCTCAGGGAGGCTTTGTCAGTGGGACTTGCAGCATGCTGAGCTCAGTGCCAGGCTTTGTGCACTGGAGAAGACATCCCTGTTTCCTTTTCCAGTCTCTTCTCCGTGGACTAATACCTCAGCCCTACACATGTTTTATTTTGGGATCTCTGCCTCATTTTCTCTTGCCAAACTTCCCCTCTTATGTGCTTCTATCTCATCACCCAACCCTGAACTCTTCACCCCAAATTCTGTAGAAGTCCAGCTTGTCTTGCCACTGCTCCTGCTTGTCCATGAGGAAGCAGCAGTTCTCCAGCACTCCTGAGGTTGGGTCCCTTCAGCAGATATTCTGAGATGAATGTGCTTTGATACTTCCTGGTGGTACCTGCCTCTGCAGGTGTTAGCTGAGCTGCTAGAGAAGTTAAACCGGTGGCTTTAATTCCTATGCAGGTATGGGTGAGTCAGGAAGAGGGAACTACTTCTTTTTGATATATGGATAAGACAAAGCCTTGTTTTTCTTTTTCCCACTCCTGTGTTCTTCAAAGAGTAGTGGAGCTTGCTGTTAAAGTAAGATATTCAGATGATATTTGTTACAATTATTGCTTGTCTTGGTTTGAACCAGCATTAAGAGCAAGGCGACAATGCACATAAGTAATTTTTGTAAGAGATTTTTGAGTTGTTTTATCTGGACAGGATTTGACAGTATGTTCTAGGAAAATTCTGAATTATCTGCAAAAACAAAGTCCTCTGGGAAATTTGAGGCTCTTGCTATTTACTTGAAATGTGTATAACTGTCTTACCAGTTATCCTGCATTACTTTCTTACTTTAGTTTTAACTGTCTACCAGTATTTATCTTTGAAACTTGGAGTACTCTGCAAAAAGACACTGAAGTGCCTTTGTGGGTTTTACCATTAGGCACTTGATTCTCCCAGTAAATAAGAACAGGCAACTTGCAATTGGTAAGTATATTTAAAAAATTAAAAGTAGGTCATGTGAAACTATAAGTCAAAATTCAAATAATGTGATGAACACCTTTTGCTGGTTCTTGATTCCCGTGTGTGTTGTGCAGGTGTTTTGTTTCACTATGTCCTGGAGTAGGTCAAAGTCTCACTTGGTTATGTCATCCAGAAAATCTGGGAATCTCTGTTAGGCATTTGGTTAGAATTGAGTTAGTAGATCAAATTATGAAGCTACCTAACAAGCATAATGAGGAAACCTTAGGTCAAACTTATAAGTGCTGTCAAAATGCTTATCACAGACAAAATCTGTACCTGAGAAATCCTTTTTATAGAAGTGAATTACATTTCCTGTGTCAGATGTGTATAGTCAACCCAACAATGATTTCTTAATATATATATTCATATAATAGGTTATTAAATTTTAAAAGTTAACCAAATAGAGAAGGCTATAAAAATATTGAAAGCAAAAACCATTCCCTCTGTGTTGCAGAAACTGTCTCAAGGTGCTTAGCATGACTCAGTAATGCTTGTTCTTGCTGAGTAAGCATCTTATCAGCCCTTGTTCTTCATGGCAATGCAGCAAGGAGGTAATTCAGCATCATCATTCCCTTGCAGGACAAGACTAACCAGACAGCTGGGTTATTTTAGGATTGTGCTAAGCATAAGTACCGTGTGAGGCTACAGAAGAATTGCATCCAAAACTCATCAAACAGAGCAGAATTGTCTACTTCAGACTGCTCCGTTTTGTTCATGGAAATATTTTAGAACTTGTTTCCTTTGTAGTACCAAAATTGTCTTAATTTTGCTGTAATGGTCAAATGAAGCAATAGCTTTGAAATTTCTACTAAAGTTATCGTCTATTGGCTCTGCTCATTAATTCTTTCTTCACCCACCTCCTGCAGTATTCAAGTGTTGGCCTATACTTTACCTGAGCTGGAATTCTGCGATTTTTAATTGAGACTTGGGAGTTCAGATGAGATCTCCTTATGCTAGCAGATTCATTTGAGACTTGGACTGTCTGGGGGAGGGTCTGTGGAAAGGGGCCTGAGGGCTTAAGATTGCCAGCCTCCTCAAACTTGTTTGCAGAACCTGCAAGGAAGCCAGATGCACAGATGTGGGTTAGAGTGGTATGGAAGGAGATCCTCACAGTGCTCTTGGCACATCTGTCCTGTATGTTTAAGCCCATACTCCGCTGCTCTTATTCTCTTACCATGGATATGAGCAACTCTTGTTTTACCTTTTTTAATAAAGTATGTGTCCTACAGTGATTATTCTATCTATATTCTTAATAATCAGTAATTTTCATCAAGCCCTTGGAATTACTGATTTTTTTACTGGAGTGTGAAAAGTACCAGGATCCAAACCTCTGCCTTCAGAAGGCAGAAGCAGTTGGTTACATGCTATCTACTGATGCAAAGGAGATAGAAAAATTTTCCCAGCTAAATGTAGAGAGTTGATATCTTGTGTTCTTTGCTCAAGTGCCTGATCCAGTTGAGGCAAAATCTTTAGTGAATTTAGCTAGAAATATATGTATTTGTTGTGCAATACATGCTTCTGTTTACAAAAACCAATCCGTCAAACATCAAATCTCTTCTCTAAAGCATAGTGAGTTTAGGGGACTTGTATTACAAGAAAAAGCTCCAGGAAAGAGTGAATTAATTATTTCTATTTAGCATGAGGGTAACAATTATATCCTCTGTTTTCTTTTTTCCCCCTTCTTCAAGTACTGTAGTGGGAAATGAGTTTGTCTATGTTTTTCCTAAAGAGGGAGTTCAAAAGAGAACTCCTGACCTGAGTATCATTTAATGGAATATAAGAGATATCCTTAGCAGCAGGTAACAATGTAGGAGCTGTCTGTAATTTGTGGTATTTATCTGTAAGTATCTGTGTGTACAGTATCATATACACCTTTTGCTTAGTACAGTTTTTAATAAAGTTGTTTTCAGTTCTTCAATGGAGGTGAAGAAAGCTCTGTAATCACATGTAAGGCAGACAGGAAAGCATTAGCAGCCATGCTCAGAATAATTTTTCTTCTTCAGTTCAGTAAGCTTCTTATTGAACTATTCAGCAGTAGAATGAAAGCTGTGGAACCTACATTACAGGGCAGAAACTAACCAGTAATTACATGAGATTGTTAAGATTAGTAACTTAAAACTCTTGTGTTCTGTGCAGGCTGTAGCTGGGAAAGACAAAACCACATTTGTGGCTTAGAAAATAAAATACCTCTAAGAATCCAGCATTTTGTATTTTTTTATATATTGTTGTGTTCTATTTAAGACTTTATTACTTTGCTCTATTGTAGTGAAGGAATCAAAGAAAAAAACCTGTTTCTTTGAATTGACTTAAACCAAATCTCTGTATAACACTTATGGGAAAAGTGTATTATTTCCTGTGTTGTTCACTGCTGCTGTGTTGATCTTAACTTTTTAAAAAGATATTTCTCTAATGTCTTTGTATTTTTTATGTTATTGTTTGGGGGTTTTAAAAACTATTTCTCTAAAATTATTTTCTTTTTTGGAATTGTGCATCTTCCTTTATGCCTTGCTGCAGTTATTCCTGTGGGAGGTATGTGACAGCGTGAAATCCTGCCTGGGTTTTTTAGGCTGTGTATCTGAATGGTGCCACCTCAGAGAAAATACCAAAATTTAATGTACTGTCTTCATCCCAGTCGTCAGCAGCTCCTGGGCAATTCCTTCAGGCATTGTGTCCAGGCTCATCCAGGGAAGGAAGACGTTGCTGAGTGGCTGATCCCAGTTTCTGCCCAGCTCAAAGTGGTTTCTGTTTCTCCCTCAGACATGAAATGTTGCTTCCTTGCGTAATTCACTTCTAACTGTGGATCTGACCAGTAAAAATGAACTCTCCCTGTTGATGTTTTTAGCTGTACCTAAAATACGCTGTTCAGTGAGAGAGGGAAAAAAAAAAAAAACAGAGCTTTATTACTGTCAACAGAATTTCTTAAAACTTGGGATTTTTTAGTGAACTTCAGCAGTTATGCTGACAAAGCCTGCAGTTGAAAGAGTAGAATGCTATTTTTATAGTGCAGTTTTTAGTTTACTCTTTCTTAATGAGCACAGTGAATGAAGAGATGTAAAAGAATGCAGCTTGTCTGCTCTTTCCAGAATAAATGGAAGACAACCAGTATGGCTGTATGTGAAATTAAATAGTTTCTTGTTCTTCTTGTAACTCCTTTTAAAAAAAAACCAGCAAACAACCAAACTAAACAAACAGCTGTTTTAGATATGTTATCTTATATGTTTATTTGGTTGCTTGCAATTTTCTAGGAGAATAAATCCATATATGTTACTAGTTTTAAATATTTTCATTAGTAAAGAACTATTTATAAAACCAAAAGTTTGATTTTTGCTAGCTAAAAAAAAGTGGCAATTCATTGTTTGTTTCTCAGCATAATACTCATTCTTCTTTTTATTATTTACTGGTTTTGAAAAGTCTCCTGAGTGTCCTGCCTAGATTATAAAGGAAATAACTTGGAGTCACTTTTGAGGCTGAAGATGCTTGTATTTGATTGCTTGTATAAAATAAAGATTGTGACAGGGATCTAGCCAGTGTTGGTAAAAGTTTATTGCACTTAGTTTTGATAGTACAAATTATTATCTAAGGTCATCCTTCCCTCTGTTTGTTTTAGTAGTTTACACTTCATTAATGATTTGCTAGAAGCATTGAAAATGAGACTCAGTTAACTAATTGTAAATAATTTACTTTTTCTAATGTATTTGTAATGTATTGAGCATATTGGCCATTGTAGCAACACTTCAGTGGCTTTCTCTCTCCACTGGCAACCCACTTCATGTTTTCCAGGGAAGCTAATGATCTAGCCTGGGAGCTGAAGGCTACTAATTTCCCTCTGGGGAGTTCAGTGATGGTTTTTCTTGCAGGCTGGTCTCACATCACAGGTCTAGTAGCCAGGCTACTACTCATGGATCAACAGCTGGGCAAGAAGATGCTGCTTTCATACCTCTGGGAACTTCCTTTGTTGTCAGACCTCACATGGAAGTGTGCTCCCCACAGGCAGGGAGTGAAGGGTGGAAAGAATCCCCTTGTGCAGCCGGCAGTGTGAACAGTTCTGGATCAGCCTGGATGACTCCTAGCACACTCCTAGCTACCATACTCTGAGGCCACTCTTATGTCTGGCTGAAAAACACATTTTTGTGCACTACTTCCTTTTTAAAAGTAAATCCAGCATTTTCATGCTGTTTTCATGTCTCATTTTAATTTGGGGGGGGAGGTTCTGAAAAAAGTCTGAAAATAGCACAAGGTTTTAACCCAGGTGCCGTTCAGACTAGGCAAGATGTAGCCAGGAAAGGTTATTAAAGCAGTGACCCTGGATGTCAGAGATGATACAAATCTTCCCTTCTTGGCTGTCTGTTACATGTACTGAACTACCTTTCTGCAACCTGCACTGGGAACCAGAACTGCATGGATTTGTATGGCTGTCCCAGGCTCTGCAATCCTCCACAAGGATTTGGGGGACTATACTCATAATTTGTGTGATACTTGATTTGAACCTCCCTCTGCACTGCACTGCTGGGCCAGCAGAGGAGCAGCTCATGCATCCCTGTAGAGCATTGCTGCACTGCACCCTGGAGTGCAGGTTCCTCATGAGGCTGCACACAGGCCATACCCTTTCCCTTCTTAAATTCTTTGAGTGGCAGGATTCAGCTGCCCAGCACTTCACTTCATTCACCTAGGAGCTTGTATCAGTGTTTGTCCATAAAGGTCTGTAAATAAGCTCTTAAGGCATAATAACAGTGGTGGAAGGAGTTTATTGCAGCTGAGACCATCAGTGGTGGCAGCTGCGAGGAGGTGCTGATTCCTTGCCCAGCTGTGCTGCTGCTGCTGGGAGCAGAGGTGTCTCTGTGGCAGACAGGGCTCTCAGGCCATACCCAGGGTCCAAGGACAATGACCTTGTCCCAGGAAGGCAGCCTGTCAGCTTCAGTTTTGTGAATGTCTGTTAAGTGCAGTTTGCCTTTTTTGTGAAACAAAGCAACTGCTTTAAAATAAGCACTAAGTGCTGCTGCCTACTTCTGAGGTCAGCATGATCACTTTCATTGATGACACAAACACTAAGAGCAGCACATAGTCTGGGTCTATTCTTCTTTTTCCTGCTGGGAATTCTGGAATAAGTGATGTGCATGAATTCCCTTAACTATGATTATTAGATAGCATATTGCTGTGTGACTCATGTTGTTCATTACTGTTACCATGGCTGTTACAGCTACCTTGAGATGTTGATATGCATATTTTTTATAGCATTGAAGTGATGGTGTTAACAAGTGTTGGGGATCTTTGTTTGCGTTGCGAGCTGTGTTTAAAGGAAATGTTTTAAAAATACTGTCTTCAGAAATTGTTCTGATCCATGGGAAAGCTTGTTTAATACTTAGAAAGCTATTTCTGTTTTTCTTATCATGAAGCAGAAGGAAATGTGTGTAGCTGTAGGCACTGCCTCTAAAAGCCACCATTACTTTGTTATTCAATCATAAGAATCTAATGTAAATCCTGGTTGTCATCCTTTTTTTTTGTTATTGTGTTGGGTTTTGTGGAGTGGATTGTTTGCTAATTTTGAACTGTTACAAACTGTGAAATAGCCATTGTCTTTCAAAATATAACACCAGAAGAAATGTACCTCCTCTTTTATACAGCAGGTATATTATTTTAAACCTAGTTGAGTACCTATAGCTGTGGCCTCTACGTTACATCTGCATAACATAACTAGTTATAATACATCTGAATAACTAGAAGAAAAATAGGTGCTCTTCTGTAATTTCATAGGGTTTTTACTAAAGATTACTATAATCACATCTTCTCAGATGAACTTTCACATATTATTGCAGAATTTTCATGACAATGAAGACTGTTTCAGCTTTTTATTTCCAGTACAAATAACATTGATTAGACAGTAGGGGGTTGGTTCTGCTATCGGGACAAATTTAAAAGATCTCTTTAGCTCTGTTAAAAGTTATCTGATATTTGAATCTTTAAACTTGCTTATTCTGTTCACTTTCAGTTCTTTAAGTTTGGTGCTACTTTTTTTACAGAAGTTTTTTTAATTTGCAGTTTAATCTGTGCTGTCGAGTCTGTTATGTTTGTTTTCATTTGTTTTTCATTTAAAACTGACATCCAGATAGAAAACTTGTAGATTTACAGTTTTGGTCTTTTCATGTACGTGGCTATGTTCAGCAGCAATACATAAGAAAGATCTGTTGATTTGCAAACTAATCAGGTGTTGGTGCCTCTCATTGTAGAGTGCTCACTTGGCCATGATTGACACCCTCATGATGGCTTACACCGTGGAGATGGTCAGCGTTGAGAAAGTCATCGCATGCACTCAGAAGTATTCAACCTTCTTCCAAGCTACAGAGGTACCCTATGACATTGAGGATGCTGTCATGTACTGGATAAACAAGGTATGAGTACTGGAGAAGCAGGCTGGAGTTTTCTTTGTGTGATTTGATTAGAGGTGAGAGGCTAGGATATGTATTTGTGTATCTAGATATATCAGGACTGTTCTGATACAGACAGTTCCTTCATCTGCTGTTTATGGAATATAAAAAGGAAAGTTTGCAGAAATAAGTTAAGCATAAGTGAACGAAATAAATGGGAAGTCTAAATTAATGCTGTAATATATACTATATATATCATCTTAGGTAGCATTGTCATGTTGAGATGCCACAGTGCTGGCTCAAGGGTCTCTTTTTGGCTCTTTATAGGTTGTCATGGCATTGTGTACATTGACATGATTTAAACACAAAGGTATTCTGTTTGTTTGAACACATCTTGCTTGAAGTGCTGCACCTTCACTGCATAACTAAAGTGACAAGGATACCCTGTTAATCAAATGTGACTGAGCATAATAAGGGACAGGTTAGCTTGTACAATGTAAAGCTAACAAGCAGTGACCTTACACTGCATTCGAGACTGACGTTTGCTGGTTTTGCTTCAGGGCTGTAGTCTGAAATGTTTGGTTTCTCTCTTTAGTTCTGTGTTCATGATTTATAGACCTCTTGAAGAACTTCTAATTTCTCTGACTTGTTTCTCAGAACAGACAACCAAATGAACTGTTTTGTCTCTAGGTAAATGAACATTTGAAAGACATCATGGAACAGGAGCAAAAACTAAAAGAGCATCACAGTGCAGAATCTGCAGGAGGTCAAAAGGTAGGAGGAGGAGATAAAATATTTTAAACAAGAATAAGTAAGCATTTATCTGTAAACAGACACTGCAGACATTGAGCATTTAACTGTTTATTAAAGAAAGCGAACTTGTAGTATTCATTTCATTATTAGTTTTATCAATTTATCATGAAAATACACATTCAAAAATAAATTCAATAGAGTTGCACTTTTTATAGCCAGTTGTCCTTTCTGACAAATAGATCTTTGATAGCAGGGAAACATCTGTTACATAAGTGCAAAGGAATTTAAGAATAATGAATACTTTTCATTTACTTTGAATTAAAACCCCAGACAGATCTGATATGAAAAAGACCAGACCTTTTTTTCATGTTTTTTAATTGTTTTTTCCTTGTGTATTACATGAATCTCAAAAGAGAGATCTGTATGTGATATCATGGGAAGGATTGCTCTGGCTGTGATCCAAAATGCTGGCTGATTACAGGTTTTATTATCTATGCAATAAAAACAGATTGTGTTTGATTCCCTTTCCTAACAGGATTTTTTTTCTTTTGTTTGCAGAGCTCAGTTAATTAAGTAGCATTACATGCCTATCAAAATACATAGGGATAGCAGACAGTTCCAGAGTATGTAAAATTCCTTGCTTCAGAAAGATCCTTTACCCTATTGTGATGTAACTGTTACTGAAGAATTGGTAATCAGTCTGAGCACCTCTTGGTGTTGTCCCTGCATGGGAATGCAGAGCAGATTCCCAAGCTGCTGCAAGCTGTAATCCTCCTTCCCAGCCTGACCTGTTCTCAAAGAAGCTGCTGCCTCCTCTTCAGTGCCACTCTGAGGGAGTGGCAGGTTACCAGCCTGGATTAGATGCTCAGCTTCAAAAAATATGAGTGTTGTGAATATCTGTGCATTGTCATATATATAAGGAATGCCAATGAAGGCTAATGTGACTCAGCAAAAGAAAATGGTGGTTCTTGCAGTAATAGTGTGACCCTGGTGTATATACCCTGCCATGGAAAATTTAAACTCTGTTTAGTAGTGATAGCAGCATAGAGATCTGGAGAATAAGATGTCCCTTGGCAAGTTAACTTCTCAAATTTAGATAAAACAAAGTAAACAAAGGCTGGGAAGATAACCTCTGTTCCTCTGTCCTCTAGTGGTTTTTCTTTTTCTTGAAAATAATAGTAGAAGTGTTTTTAGGTCACTTGGAAAGATGAGAATAATTTTGAAAATCAGAAGTGCATGAGAGTCTTAGTGTGACAAACAAATATATATCAAAGTGAAAACTCTTATCAGAATAATTCCATAATATTATTTGTATTTGTAAAAATTCAGTAATATTTATTTTCACTTAGAGTTTGCAATTTATATTAGGAGTAAAAGGATAAAATTTTTAGTTTATAGTTTATTTTTTAAATCAATTGTTGAAAGATTTATATAGTTTGTAACTGATCCCATAAATGGAATCAGGGGAATAGCATATTTACCAAAGAATGGTATTGTGGTTTTTTAGATGAATTGTGAAGCTGTAGCAGAACACAAGAGCCCAGTTTTGCTGGCCAAGGTACAAATGCATTGGCGAAATAGCAAAATCATGCAACAGTTGCCATATCATGGAAAAAATGTATATTTAAGGCCATCTCTTCTGTACCCTGAATTTTTGAATCTATTATGCCAGGTTCATATTATGTTTTTTGCCTCACTAGGGATTCAGCTGCATAAATTACATTGTCAAGTAAGGTATTCCATGCTTGGGGGTTGTATTAGCATGAGGATTATTTAATTTCAGGTTTTCTTTGAGAAACTGTTCAACTGATGGTTAGTTTACTTCTTTGATATTGCAGCTTTTCTTTGAGTCATATGTCTCTCAGTATTTCCCAAGTTTCCACTTACTCTTCCTGAAGGAAATGGTCACTGCATGCAAACAAACATCTGAGGTTTAGAAACACATGAAACATTCCAGCTAAACCCTGTATTTGTTAACTGAGGATTGTATTGAATGCTGAATTTCCAAGGAAAGCTAATGCAGATGCATTGCATGAGTCCATTGCATCAAATCAAGTTGGCCAGCATTTCTAACAGGAGTTTCTGTTGAATTATCATGTGGCTCCTGTCAAGCATCTCTTAGAGTCCATTCCCAAATGCCAAGGTGTTTATCTGTCTCCATAATGCATCAGTCCATGTATTCCTCCTTTAAAAGCACAGAATCACTGATGGTATTGGCCTTACCTCTGCACTCAGCAAAGCTGTGAAACAACTGCAGCTGAAATTCTGTACCAGGTTTGGGTCTTGTTGAAATACATATATAATTATCATTCATGTTGTGCTTGGCTTTAGTTATTAGTAACAATAGGTATTCTTAGATTTTTGAAAAGGTGAACAGGGGGAAGAAAATTCTGCCTTTGTATTAACTAAAGCCCTACTACATGATTTTCCATTTTTTTTAAAAAAAATTAAACTATGCTTGTATATATATATTTAGCATTTTCTATGCTCATATTACAGTTGTAGCTTAATTATCAGTATCTGAATTGTTTTATTTTCTTTCTTTGATGTTTTTAAATTCCTAACTGCTGCTTCTATTTGTTTTTTAAAACTTAGCATGACAGAAAACTTGAATTATCCATTGTTCACCTTTTCTGTCTTTCACCATAATTTTCAGCCTAGGGCTTTTTAATTTATGTTCTCCATGTTACCAAGGCATTTAGCAGTTCAAATGGTGAACTCCATATGAAAATTTAAGAAGCTTTGCTAAATCCCTTTTCTTAACAAAACCTTTGTTTCTTTAAGTTTCAGAGTTTCCAAGGTATGGTCAGGTCCTGAATCTGAACTAAATTTAAGTTCTGAATGCCCCTTCTGCTGATTAGAGATGGCAAAGCAAACATGGGAAGAATAGATAATTTTAGTCATTAGGGAAAGCTCTTCTTTTTGGCCAAGAAGCAGGAAACTAGGTGAAAAAAGGTAAAACAAAGTTAACATGTAAATTTTAAAATAATTTTATAATTTCCTACAGTTATATATTTGTAAATTAATCAGTTGTGAAAAATCATTTCATTGTAGCCCTCTGCCAAACTGTGATACTGTGTTGTTATAGAAGTGTGGTGAATCTTTTTGCAATGAATAGTAAATTTCTACATTTACAAAAGGTTTAAGCACCAAATACAGATTACTACAAATTATAAGATATACCTATTTTCTATGTCTAGATAGATAAAATCAGTATTAACAGATTGTGAGGTTGCTTTTGTTTTCTTTCCCTGTCTTCTGCTATTAGCTATCTGTAGAAGATGAGAGGAAGGAGTATGTATGATTTTTAGTTCCAGGTAGTCCTCTGTGGCCCTTGATCAGCTGGTGATTTGTGGTAACCTCATCTTTTTCTGGTAGAGTCTCTGCATCTCTTTTCAGAATTAGGATTTCAAGTTTTGTAGTAAATAGCTTTGATTTTCAGGCTTCCACTAAATAATATGTAGTGAATGTACAGTTGCACTGGTTAAATTGCTGATTTTCAGTGTAGTTGGAGCTGTCCCAAAAATATGTTCCTCTTCTGTCTGCTTCTGTGGTTTAGACTGAATCAGTCTTAAGAGATTTAAGTCAAATGCGAATCCTGAGATGAGAGAAACAAATGTTAACTTCATTTAAGTACCTGAATTCTTCAAACTTTTTGTAAAATCAGTTTAAGCAGTGCAACCTCTTGTGTGAAGGTAAAACACTAACACAGTAGTTCCACTTTCCACTAGAATTTAATGTTTCATAAATCCACACTGCTACCAAAAGCTAACCTGTCAAGAAGAGAAGTTTGCAGCAGAATCAGCTTGATCCAAACAGTGCACAGCTGCATGAACAGGAATGACAGTGCAACGAAGATAGCAGAAATAAGCAGTTAATGAAAGGCATGACTATTGTGTTTTGGCACCATAAAATGAGTTTATATGGAAATAAATTTACCAGACCCGTGTTTCAAACCTTTTGTTAGGGGGAATAAAAAAAATCATTGTGTAAGATCATAGGCTCTCAACCTGAGGAATTATTTTGTTCTTTCTTAATTAGCTTTATTTTGTTGCTGTTTGGGGCGTTTTTTGAGGTTTCCTGGGTTGGTTTGGGGTTTTTTTGGGGGGTGGGGGGGGTGTTGTTGTTTTTGTTTGTTTTGTGGGTTTGTATTTTGGTGGTGTTGTTTTAAACATTGGGAAGAAGTCAGCCAGGATTCTCTTCTTAGTCTGTTTCATAGTGACTGATTTCTGTGAAGTTCTAGGTCAAAAAAGTTTATTCTTGCCGATCTAAAGTGCCAGTTCAACAGCTGCTGAATTCTCAGGTTGTCCAAGAGACCTCTGCTTTTCTTTAATCTCTTTTCCTTTATGTGGCCTTAGAAAATGTATACTTATAAATCTTATGGTATCTTTGAACTTAAATTTCAAAAGTCTTTTACCCCTCTGAACATATTCATAGTCATCTCAATCACAATTTCAACCAAGTGGATAAATACAAATATATATTGGATTGCTAGTTGTGAGTTGTTACTGTTATGGAGAGTTGGTCTTTGGAATTGAAATGAATGTGTGCTTTTTTCCAAAGAGAAATTCTTCAGCCTAGCATTAAATGTACATATTTCACAGGTATGAAATATACTGCACTTTCATAAATACAAGAACAATGTTCCTGTCAGTGTTAAATAGAATAATAGGCAGCCTAAGTCTGATCTTAGCCAATTGGGCCAACACCTTGCTTTATGATTCAGTTTAGAATCTCATTGCAGATGAAAATTAAGATAATTGTATTTCAAATTTGGGGTTTTTTCCATACACTGACTATTTTTCAGTGAGATTAAGAGAAACTGAATCCTGTGTAAAGGGCTTTAGTTGGGTGTGAAAGAAATGTCCAGAGCCAGACACTGACATGCATCTTGTAGCTGATTCCTTCTAAAGTGCCTTTGGGATTCTTCCCTACTACAATCCAGTGAAACGGAGGAGAAGGATGTTGAGAATAGCTGTGTTACTACTGCACACCTATTAGTTCACAATAGCTTTTTTTCCATGAAAGCTCTGAATCACTACTACAGTTGTTTTCAAGGTTTAATAGAAGCACAGTATTTTAACAACTACGTAAAATAAGGTTCCACAGCAGTTTGTTCCGTATTTCCAGAAAGTATTTATCTTCATTAAAAACAAAGTAAATTCTTTCCTGCACTTCAGTAACGGGTTTGATTTTTATTTTTCTACAATGAAATCAATAGAGTGCTGATATTTTCTGTGTGTATTTATAGTACTGGCACATAATATTTATTTTTTTTCTCAATGCTAGAAGTATTATCCCAGACTAGTGCACTGCAACTAGAGTTGCAGAAAAAATCAGTGTGCTTCAGATTAGTGTTTTTTTTGATTGCATATGAGTTTAGAGGTTTTTGTATTAGCTCTGATAATTCCTCTGCCAGTAGTCAAAACTCCATCTACATTTCAGGTCATTGCACATCATGCAGCTGATGCTAATGTGATCTGTCATTGTAAAAATATAACTGCCTGTACCTCTTGTTGTCCTGAAAACTGTCATATGAGTGTTTAAAAATATTGTTGAATGTTAATGTTTGGCTTGAAGTAACTAACACAAGCTGCACTGCATTTGGGTGTACTGTACTACAGTGTGTTTATCCCTTTTTTCATTGCTTTATCTTCCCTGCTTCCCCATGTGTGCTGCTGGAGTTCATTTTGATACTTGTGATATCATGACTTCAAGTCTCAAATGAATTCTTCAGTCGGATTGCATATGTAGAGTTCAATTAGATGTGTGAAAGCATTTCATAAAACTGCATTGATCTGACAATCCTAGCTGTTCATGTGGGAAAATTATAATGTTGATCTACAAAGAGTGCAGACATTTTTCCAGTGTTATTGCTGCTAATTAGCTCAATACACAGAGGTTACAGTGCACTTATGATTACCATTAAATTTCAACTCACTGTTATACAAAACTGAGAATGTTAAAGAAAATTGCTTTATAAAAGTAATTTATGAAATCTGATAAAATGTTCCTTTTTTTTTTTTTTTTTCTCCTTTGCTTTTTGCTTTTGTCCTTTTTTCCTACTGCTTCCTCTGAAGTCTCCTACCAAATGGTTTTGGAAACTGGTTCCTGTAAGTTTGCCCAACTGCTTCACTTTGATCAAATTGCTTATTTTGGGAATGGCTTTGTCCATGTCATGCTGGTTTAATCATTCATTTCATTTATCTGTATGAGATAATTTTATAAGAGATTGCCCTGCAAAGGAGTGCATACTTGCAGAAGCCTGTTTTGCAAGGTAATCTGTGCAAAAGAAATGTGAGATATGATGCTGGATAAGGAATTACTTTTCAGGCAGTCAGTGGGTTTGTACAAGGCAGTGCTACCTGTTATTAACTCATATGAAATGAACATTTATAAACAACTTTTTCATAAACTTTCAGTTAACACATGCTATTTGATACCAATCTCTCTTTTCAAAAGAGACTTGCAGAAGTAGTTTTTGATTGTTGATGCTACATGCAATCTGAAATCTTATTTATTCTAAACATATGCAATCATTACACCATTCATCTAGAATTCCCCATTTTTTCAGCTGATTTAAGACTGCTGTTAATCTCTCCCCACACAAAATGACCCAAAGCAGCCTACTTTTAGTGAGACTATAATTTCACTAGAAGTAATTTAAAAATAACTTTTCATGTCTGCAATAATATAAAGTTTGTTTTCTCTGTGCTGTGTCACCTTGGGGTTTTCATTACTTTCCTCTGTCATGTAGGAATTCACACTTGATGTGCATTCATATTGTTTACTCAGCAAGTTTTGGCTGGGAACATCTGTTCAGGTATATGCAGAATTGCCTGCTTCTGATCTGAAATCCAAAGAACTAATTCCCATCTATCATTGCTCTGAAGATTGCCAAATTAATCTAGCAGTCCCTCAGATATTTGTTGCCATAACTAATGAAACGCTGTTCTTAAATTGCAAAAGAAATTGAAAATAACAAGGCAGTTGCATGTAGGCAACAAGAAAAATTACTCTCTGTCTGGAAAAGCAGTTTAAAAGTATTGTCTCCAGCAGCCTGAGCAGTGTTCAGACTCCTGACAGTCTCTGTGGGCAATTGCTCTATAAAGGTACCTGTTACACCTGTGACACAGATACTCTGCTCTTCACAGTACAGCCCTTTGGTTTTGTTTTGCTCTTAAGGTAGTGTAACTAATTGGAGGGAATAATGCAGAAAAAATAGAAGATGGACCATGATATCACAAATTTTTTGTCTTATTTTGTCAAAGTAAGGCTACTTGATAACGGTTTTAGAATGTCTGTGTTCTGTTTTTGTCTGGGGTGTTGGTTTACTAGTATCTTCCTTTGCATAAAAATGATACTCAACTCTAAAATACTCAATCTGTTGAGAAGCTAACTCCAGTTTGCCTGCCAGTTATCTGTAAACAACTTGAATTAGTGGTATTTATGTTACTTTGTGTTGTTACTTCAGTAGAGGTGCAGTTAAACCCTAAGTGCTACTGATAATACTCAGCCTGCTCTATCACTTCAGCCACTATCAGTCTTCTGTCTCTTCCCTTTAGAATAGAGCAGGTTTCATAGTGACAGATATTCCTGGGCATAGAGGCAGCTAAACACTCTGATAAGTACATTTATAAAATGTTATCTACTGTATGGTAAATGTGTTAGAGCATTCATTGTTAATTATTAGCTCTGAATGTACACAAGCACTTATGACAGAGTAGCTGCTGTGCTGTTGGTTCATCTTTAGCTGACCTTTTTTCTAGGCAAGTGTCTCTACTATACCTGGACTAGGTTAAGTGGAATAAACTCAAAGATGCTAAAGCAGGATGGTTTAGGATCTCAGAAACAAGATGCCTATATTAGCATTTCTGTTTCAATTAGTTCTAGAGCTTTATAATATGGAAGTTCATCTTTTGCATTATTGCATATATATTTAGTAGCAAACACTGCAAGTGATGAGAAGAGTTTCTTCAAATGGAAGGTTATTTAAAATACAGTGCAATTACCAGTGCCTTTCATTTTTTCAGTATAATTTATTTTATCTTTTTAACTAAATTGAAACATGATGCCTGCTATACACCAATGAACCTAGCAGATCAGGTTATATGAGTTTATCTTTCCTGAAGTAATGTACCTGGCATTCTCTACAATGAATTAAATCCTCTATGCCCACTTCAAAGATATGACACAGTTTCTAGCATGGGTGGGTACTGTTCATAAGGCCAATGAAGGCATCATCAAAGTATACTTTTTTACAGGATTTACTGTGCAACATCACTATATTGTCAGTTTCAAATATTTTTCAATACTCCATTAAAAGATACTATTCAAAAGAATATATAAATTAAACAGAGCTTGTTGGATCATGATGTTCAGTCCATCTGTGTCCTGTATCTGTTGCCATTATTGATGCTCAATCATAATTAAATTGTGATATTTTTCACAGACTTAATTTCAGGCATGTTAAGGAGGACATACATGGACATAATAACATGGAATTTGAAACTTAAAGCATTTTCATCATAGTGGGTCAGTGGGTTGCCATAGAGGGAGAAAGAGTATCACTGCAATTATAATTGGCCTATTTCATTACAGATACTAGGAAGTATTAAGGACATGGAGAAAATAATATTAATAATGCATAACAGGAACAATGTTTTTTGTTTTATGTTAATGTTTCCTCTAGCACACAAAAATGGGATTTTCATTTTTACAAAGTGTATTTGAAACACAAATATGACTATAGTAAAAGCATGAAGGAACAACTAAATCTCAGGGGGTTTTTAAATATTAATTGGTTGAGGTATAAGCTCTCTTGGCCAAGCACAAGTCCTTTATGTTTCTAGAACTGATGTGGCTGCTGTTGCCAGATTAAGCTTTTACTTCTTAGGCCAGTTTGGGGACTCTGACATTCACTAAAATAATCCCACGTGATCCTTGACAGAAATCCAGTGACAGTAAGTACAGCCCTCAGGGTTAGTCTGTGGTTCCACAGACCTTCTGCATGCACAGATGGCTTAAACAATTCCTACCCCACCCATGAAAGCCCCACCATATTATCCATCCCTGCTCATGCACTCATTCACTGCAGAAACAAAGGAGGAGAGAGTTACTGAAGCTGGACCAATGGTTTTGGTACAGTCCCATCAGCAATTAATCCAGCACAGCCAGAGTGGAGAGTAGGAGGTAGGAACAGTTAGTTTTAGCCTTGCTAGGAAGAGTGATTTCCATAAAGACTTCTGAGAGTCCCTGCAGGGAGACTTGCAGTTCAGTGTGTATGGATGCATTTAAATAGCAAGGTTAACTCAGGAACACTGGACTACTCATAAGTACTTCTGTGGTACCAGCACAGCAGTAACCCTTCACTACTATTTTAAAAATGTCTTAGTAAATAATACTAACAAATGAAAATCTATGCCACTTTCTTCCACCTCCGTTTGTTTTTCCAGGAAGAAGTGGCAAAATATTAAGTGGAAGATATTAAGTCCATTTTTTTCATTTTTATATACTGACTTGATTTTAAATATTTCCATTTGTTACTGGATCACTGTGTGGTCATAACAGTTGACTGTTAATATTTCTCTATGTTTATGACTGCTTATAGTGATACATGCTAGTAATAAAAACAGAGTTGATCAAATGCAGATTTCCTTGTTTCTGAATTTGTCATTAAGTCAGTTGTATGAATGAGATTTTGGGCAAGATGCTTAGGTGTGTTAACTTCAGAGTCATGTGATTTGCCAGTAAACTGAAGTTGCACTAACTAAGGACTTGTCTCACTGTGTTTGTTCACAGATCAGTTTTGATTGTATAATATGACTGTTACATTTTAATGAAGGTGTAGAATGTTTAGTTTAGTGTGCTATAGAGAGCTCATCAAAACTTGATAATTTTGAAGGTTAAGCTCAGTATTAGCATTGTTCCTTTCCTCTTAGATATCATTAATCCTGTTCAAAATGTAGCATGACTTGAATAGTTTTAGGAAATAGAATGCTGAGAATATTCAGCTACTTCTTGAATACTGCTTTTTCACTAACAGAGTAAAACCTACAGTATGAATATGTTTCTTCATGTGTTTCAGGGCCTTTGTTTCTCTAAATTTCTCCATTTCAAATTGTAGGCTCGTTACCGGAAGGAGCAAACACTGCTTAAACAGCTGCCCTGCATTCCACTGGTGGAGAATCTGCTGAAGGATGGTACAGATGGTTGTGCTCTAGCATCCCTGATCCACTTCTACTGTCCAGATATCATTAAACTGGAGGGTATGTGTGGCAGGTCTCTCAGCTTGTACACATTGCCATAGAAGTTTCAATGTCTGTGTTTGAGAACTGTGTGAAGGCAGGTGCTTAAATGCAGTATACAGCAGGAATAATTTCAATGTGGTGGGTTTAATATAAACTTTGTGCCTATTTCTTCTTACATTTAAATTAAAGAAGACTTTAAATTTAAAAGGAAGGTGTCCTTCCCTGGTGTGCTTGCTTTTATGTTGTCACACAAAAATAAACATACTTAAAACTACCTGCAAAACTCTTATTCTTGAAGCTTTGTAAATACTTTTTGTAAATCTGAGCAGTTACAGATATAAAACTTAGTAGAGTTTAGAGTTAGGCTCTGCATAGGTGCACTGCATGGCAAATAGTTGCTCTGTATTCTGGGCTTTTAGTTCACCAGAGCCCTACCTGGATCATTTATAGAGTAACCAAAAATGTATGGTGTAGAATGTGTTGGTGTCATGCTGTTCTATAATAGCAATTGTCTGTGATGATGAGCAGCTTCATCTCATTCTTTTGCTCAGCAGCCTGGTAAATATACCTTCCTCTTGGCAACTAAGAGCTGTAAAATGTCTTGGCAGCTAACATCCATCATTTTCTGCCTGTGTTCTTTCTATGATACCTTTGATGTCGTGGGAACACTTATACAGAAACATCCTGAGAAATCCAGGAATATGAAAAAGGGTTTAGAGCTTGCTAAGGACTGAAATCTGGAATTCATATACACAACCACTTTATAGGGAGCTTCAAGCACAGTAGGCATTATAGATGAAAGGCACAAAGATGCATTCATTCACCTTTCTTCTGCAGCTGGAGAATTTTGATAAATAGAACTTTCAATTTACATAAACATTGCATCCAAATGCATACTATTATATGTGATTAGGGAAGAGTTAAAACTTGGGTGGTGTTGACTGGGATAACACCTGGTGCCTCTGTCCTGTTCCAGCATGGCTGAGAACACAGACAATCTGGAAGGTCTTGTGTGCCTTGTGTGACCAGCACTTTCCCTCAGCATCTGGCTTGAAACAGGGCAAGGCACAAGTCATCTTTGGAACTTTAGTTTAATATTCTTGTTAGGTGTCCTGACATTATCTTCCCTAAAGATACAAATGTGCATGTCATTGTCTCAGAACTAAATTCAAAGGTACTCCAGAGCAACTGGACACACTTTAATAAGATTTTGCTTATCTTCCCTGTACTTAGGTAATATAATTTTTGATGCATGTTGAATTTTACTGAGATTTGGGTCTGTATTGAAACTGAAGAAGGCAGATAATAAAATACATATGGAAAAATGCTTAGGAATGCATTAACAAAAAAGAAAAAAGTATTCTAGGATTCTCTGTAGTTTGAAATAGAACAATTCTTCTCAGTAAGTCTTCATTTCACTTTCAAATCTAGGTTTCCTTGAAGGAATACATAACTAGAAAGAACTCCCATTGAGTCAAGAAGTTGACTCTTTTACAAAATTATATAATCTCTTTCATTAATTTATCTTGTTCTGTCTTAAAACTGTCACTCTTGAAAATCTGTACTCTTCTTGCCCACCGTTGTATAGTTCTATTTTTTAACATGATTTTAAATTTCATTCTTGGTTTTTACCTAAGTGTGCCTGTAGCCTGTCTTATATGCCTTTGTTGTTTTTGCAGCAGAGTATCCTTTGGTTTGAATAGCTTCTAATCTGATGTTCACATTTTTGTTCTGTTTCTTCCTCTTGTTTAAGCCCAGATGTCTGAACGAAGCCTTTTCAGTCCCCCTTGCTGAAGTGGGTTTCCATTCTTGTTATTATCCTCTGAAGTTTTCCTCTGCAACTTGTCCAGTTTGGGCTTACTGTTCTTGACTATGGGTGGTTGTACAGAGAAATCCAGACTGACATCCCATTCCTGCCTTGTGCAGTGCTCCTCTCTCACTGCTGGAAATAAATTTTTGATAGGTTTTAGCATAATGTTTGTTTTTTCCATAACTAGATGATGCCAAAGGCACATATGTTTATATTGGCTAATATATGATAACCCCCTGCTCTATATAACTTTCAGTCAGTGAATCACATTAGAATTTTATTAGATTCAAATGTATGGCTTCACATTTTTCGTTTCTAAATTTAATCTCATTTCAGTCAGTTTATTCAAACATTTTTTCCTATTGATCATCATCTGTGGTGGAATTATGGATGATGTCTGGTTTTTTTTAGTACAGGAATCCTTATCCTGCTGGCATCAAAGTAGATTACTTCTATGAAAAAACCTTTTACCCTTAACAATTCAAAACTTACGTGGAGTTCTGCCATACATTGTTGCTTTAGGAATAAATTCTGATGCATGCTCTGGAAGTACATATAATTTTTTTCTTCAGTCCTTTTTTTTTAAGACAATTGTCTTTGTTTCATGGGACTTATTATTGTTACTTAGCTTTCCAAGAAGCAGTCATAAAAAGACAACAGGGATTACCTAGGCTTAAATAGTAGTCAAAGAATACAGTATAACTACACAGGTCTGTTCACAACCACCACTTCTTTGTCTTAAAATAGCACTTTCAAACGGAGAGTGATAATTCATATAACAGCCTTCAGCTCCTTGGAAAATCTCATCTCAAACATCTCAATCCACTGACACAAATACCTAAGACCATGCTGTATTTTTGTGAAGATTCAGGCTTGTTGATGCTAAAATGTGCTCTTGGGTCCCTGTTTAAGGACAAAGAACTAATAAGTTCAGAGAAATGTATGCAAAAAGGTATATATTTCTTGCTGACATTGCTCTATAGAAAATCTTAATTAAAAAAAAAATATTAGTGATTAAATGTATTTTTCCCTTACATGGAAATACTTGGGGTGAGAGAGTAGCTTACATTTTCACAAAAGGCAAAACAAATTAACTTGTCTACAGTGAAAAACAAAATTAATTTTTACAAAAATATCTAAATATTTAGAAATGCAAAGATAAAATGTAGATTAATAATTTCTTTCATTTCTGAATTAGAAAAATAAAGTCTCTGGTGGGGAGGGGTGGGGCAGAAATTATGTCTGAAATTATTCAGTAAATACTCCCAAATCAATAAAAGCCAAAAAGCACTTTTTTGCAAATCTGTAGTTGTATCTAATATTTCTTTTCTTCCTTTTTAGATATTTGTTTGAAAGATACAATGTCTTTGGCTGACAGCCTGTATAACCTACAGTTGATTCAAGAATTTTGTCAGGAATACCTCAACCAGTGTTGCCATTTCAGTCTTGAGGATATGCTCTATGCAGCTTCTTCAATAAAGGTAAAAATAAAATAAAAATGCAAGCAACATCTACAGAACTATTTTGATAATGATATGCTTAGTATTCTTTTGGTCTGCTTTTTTTGTATGGCTTCTCTTGTGATATAGCATGTAAGGCACAAACTTCACCAGAATGAAAAGCCACCTTCTTTTGGCCATTATACTTTCTTAGTAATTTCAAAGTATTTTTAAAAAAGCACTTGTGAAAGGATCTGTAAAAATTTTGATTTTGTGCAAAACTATTTCTCAGTTTATCTTCTTCCTTATTAATTAATTGTTAAAGTCTGTAATCTGCAATATTTTTGTTGAAATATAGTGATCTGCATTAGTTTAAATGTATCAAGGCCTTTACTAAGGGAGGAAATATTGGGGACTTATTTATGAAATTATTACTCACTGTTCTAACTCATTTCTGTATACACAACAATTTCATGGGTTTTAATCTTAAAGCTCTTTCACTTTCGTAGAAGTGTAAATTTCTGAGTTAATTTCATTGGAAAATCCAATGGCTTGATGCCCCAAATACAAGCAGTAACATAGTTCCAACAAATACAGTTGTTTGAATAAGCAATTAAGTGTTTTCAATCAAAGATTCTGCTCTTTTAGAAAGAGGAAAATAAAGCATTATTCTGTAATTCTTTAAGCCTGTGCAAAAAGAAATGGAGCAACTGAATGAGTTCTTGCCTAATTGTAATTTTAATTTTTCATTATTATGTTTCACCAAGACTTTCTTCCATATAAAACACACTTCATTTGCGTAAGATTCTTGTTGCCTTGCCTTTAGGGAATGAAATATTATTTTTCTGAAGTCAGCATATCCATTGCAGATGGGATGTAATTGGTTTCTAAATATCTGGGTCATTTCATGCTTTTATGATTTTCTAGCAATCTCACAAGCACAGTCACAGAGGCCAGAGCTTGAATACAGCTTTGTTGTCTCCTGTAGGGTTGAACCCAGTCCTTTTCAAATAGGTAACGAGCTGCCAGGGTGAGTAAGGGCAGTAGGACCTAAGTCTAGACTACTTAGCTGCTGCTGGTTTATTTTGTGTATGCAAAGTTGTGTAGTGACTGCTTTCAGGCAGCTTTTGGTGTTGCTGAGTTTCACTTGCAGTGCTCTACCTATGTGCTGGTGAAGTCTGCTGCATTGCAGTCTGCCTTGGCTGCACCTCATAGTCCCACAGCCACATTCAGTGGCCTCGAGTAGGACTCCTTCACTGCCTGCAGATACGTGGAATAAATCCAATTGATTCTTGTTTTGATTCATGACAATTAGTCATATCATTTTTATAGTAATGGCTTGAATTATTTCTCAAGCCAGTATGCACTAGGAAGCTTCAATTTTTAAAAAATCAAAAAAACCCCATAGTAAATATTTAAATATTTTGTCCAAATCCCAATGCATCAGACTTTACACTTTTAAAGTGCTACAGACTCAGTGATTTTGCTGTTTCTGAACACTGTTTTTATATAGGATTTAGAGTTCTTTCAAAGAGTTAGAGTACTTCTAGATCTGAGAAAGCCCTTTCGTGATCATGTTTTTACAAGTTGCTGTGGCATGGATGCTTATTTAGATGTAAATGCTACAAAGCAAGGCTGCCAAGTTTTTCTTCTGAAACTTGGCATGGAAACTTCAGCTAGTGCTTTAAACTCTCTTTTTCCAGTGTTAAGAATTAATTTGCTTTTTCCAGTGCATCTGATTAGAGTAAGCTTTAATAAATGTGTTTATTCTCCAAAGAATTCTATTGTCACTTTAAAAAAGCTTGTAAATGGATATTTAAAATATTGCATATTGAATTACACTAGTTTTGGAATCTACTCTTATCTCAGCCTTCAAAATGTACATAGTCTGAAGTTTTAGGATTTATAGAGGTGTGTCTTTGTTAATCAGCAGAAATTCCTGTCTGTTTTCAGAGTGGCTCATACTGCACAGTAGGTGCCACTGCGCTTTTGGCTTAAAAATCTCTTACATTCATAGTGGTGACAGAAAAAGTGAAAAATACCAACTGTTGATATCTTATTGGAAAAAGCCTCAAGAAAAAAATCACAGCAGAGTTTTTGGAATAACAATGCTGTGCCTTGTGTGGTTCTAGAAATTACAGTAGATATCCTGACTTGCTGCTGATTCTTGAGAAGGAAGAGAGCAAAACCTCTTCTTAAGTGATCCTTCTTAAGCACAAAGTACATACCTTACATTCTTCCCAGGGCACCCTGCACTGTCCTGGTACATTAAATCAATGTATATCATATCAATGGGATATGATGTAGAAATTCAGTGCAGCACTTCACCAAAGTAACACTGCCTGCTTTCGGTTTCCATCAAAATGCACAGAAACACAGTGACTTCACTAAAGTATCCTAAGTCTTTGATAGAGTCTCTCAGATTTTGCAGCAGATGAGACTGTTGGCTTAGTTCTGGTTTAGCACAGAGGAGAAAAAAAGCTTTGTCTGGATTTCTAGACAGCTTTAATGTGTCATAATCAAAGGAAGCAGAAAGTTTCATTGCTCCTTATTGCCTATTTCTTCTCTTGTAAGAAAAATACATTTGTAAAGTTATGAATAAGATGTTTACTAAGGTAGGGCTACTGATATTAAAGAAAAAATATTTCAATACATTCCATGGATGCTTGAGGCACCAACAAAGGACCATACTGGTTCCTGGTTGTCTTCCTTTGAGACAAATAAACAAAATTAGAGAGTGATTACATAAAAATAATGACAATGTTTTCTGAATCCTCCCTGCATATTTAACAAGAGGAAATAATAGAAACCTTGAATCTGTCTTAGGTTGTGCAGATAGCTTTTTTGTCCTTCTCCTGTAAGCAGTCTTATCTTCAGACAGATTTTATTTTTTTAAGTATCTTGTTCTTCACCTGTATCTGGGAAAGTACACAGAGCTGAAGGAACTTTTAATTGTGGCTTGTCATGCACTTTTTTTGCTTTTTCAAAGAACAAGTTTGTAACAATCAAAAACCTTGCATAAAATGCCATCACAAGAAGTATGAACCACCCTGCAGAGCTCTAAAGACTTATTTATTGCTTTGTCCCAGCAGTTGATTAGCACTGTGATATAATAGGAGGTATGTAGAATTTTTGCTTTGGCTGTCCAGTGGAATGTATAATTACTATAAGGATGTTGTATGGTCACTGAAGAGAAAGAATTAAAAATCCCAACCCCCAACACTCACATGTTCCATTTGTAACATGAAATAAATGAAAATTATTTCTAAAAGAGTTAAAAAGCAGATCTTTGGTTCTAATTTATTATATTCTTGACAATTTTAGATCATTCTCAGCCACATTATTACAGTAGGGCCATAGGCTTCAAATCTAAGAACAAGTAATTTAGGAAATTAACTGTCAAAGGGGACTGACTGACAGCTGGAATCATTTGGTGTTTGCTGTGATTTGAGAGCTTACACAGGAACCTGACATTGCATCAATTGATGGACAGTTAATTGTTGTCCTTTGTTAGTGTTCCTTTACCTGAGCCTTTACAAATGTGTAGGTTTGTGTTTTGTTTTCTTAGATAGTGATCCTAAATTTGTGCTACTCATTTAATGTACACATGTTGTACATTCTCTCTTCACTGATAGAGGGTTGACAGTGAGACTCAGATCACAATATTACTTGAACTGCCATTATCAGTACCATGACTCAGTTATTACTAAGAGATAACTATTCACACACAGCACTCTTTTGCTCACAGAGTTCATGCACATACACACAGAGCCATTTTTACTGGGTTGGGGCCCAGCCCCATGATCTCCCAGAAGCAGGGGCTCATAGTGGCCCACCAGTGGCTTTGGGGAACATGTACAGAAAGTTTCTCAAGGGGTTCATTTGTCCCTTGGGGGGTGTGTATACATATCATCTTTGTCTGCATGTGAGCACTGCCCCTGTGGGCACAGCCAGGGTTGTACAGCCTGTTGTTGACACAGGCACGTGCTGCTGGTCCTGTAAGGACCTGTCTGGGTCCTGCTGCTCTGAGTGTGTGGGTTCCTGGGCATTCAGCAGGGGCTCTGCAGCCTCTCCGTTCTTCCGGGTGGTTTCACGTCCTTCAGCACAGATGCTGCTTCTCTGGCTGCTCTGTGCTGAGATCTGTACAGTCTGCTCACCCAAGCTCCTGCAGAAGGCATGTTTAGTACAGAGTGAAAGCTTTCAGAATGTGAAATGACACAAATCTGAGAGATGATTGCTGTCTTGACTGAAAGGGCGTTCCCCTGTTCTAGATGTGGGCCAGACTCCAAACTGTGCAGAATCACAACTAAGCACATGCAATAGGTACCTTATTTTCCCACCTGATTACTAACCAGAGTGGCAGAAAAAACATTTGCACTGTCAAATCTTTTTTGATTCAGATCCAGAACTACTTTTTTTATTTTTTTTCCCCTGCTAAATTGAACAGGAGTATATGAGATCTGAAGGGTTGATTTATATTAAAAAATACTTATTCCACTTGAGCAGTTCTGAATACTTGTACTTCCTGATGTAACATTGACAGTGTTTATTTGTAAACAACATAAGCAGAGGCTGTAATCAGCACCAGAGATGTGAAAAATAGCGTTCAAATACATTGCATAGATAAATCCTATATATTTATCCTATTGATAAATAGAAATTCAGGGCTGCACAATGTCCACATGTGTTGCACAGCATTCCCTCCCACTGCCAGCCAGGCTGCTCACCTGAGCCTGAATTGGCAACTGGAGCCCCTTAAGGACCTGGGAGAGCAGCTGGCTGTGCTTGGTGATGCACGTGTTATGTATGGTGGGAGTCAGTTCAGCCATTTCATTCCCATCTGACTGGGTTAAAAGGATTCGGGGTCAGGAATTAAAAGTAAGATTCAACCAGGGAACAGTTCTTTGAGACAGTTTCTCCCTGAGAAGGATCAAATGTTCCTGACTCATTATTTAAAGGGAAGCAGCATGGTTTGCTTTCACTGATGTCAGTCAGCCACTCTTCCCTCTCAGGTCTGGTCTGAAACAAGGCATAGTGGATTTTAAGTCCGAGCTGTTGGGGCATTTATTAGCCTGTGTCAGGACAGAGGACAAACTGGTAGTGCTTGGACCATCCACAGCTGCAGTCTGCCCTTCTCAAGACAGTTTGTGGCACTCCAGTTTTCTGCAGTCTTGAAGCATTTATGTTGACACTTGTATACCAAAAAAGCTGTGGCTTTGCACTGGATGTGACCTTTCCTGGCCCACTGAAAAGAGATTTTAATCTGCATCATGGCAAAAGTTTTACAGTGTTTTATATCTTCATTTTGGAAAAAAGTTCTAAAAGCCTCTATGGCTGCTCTCACACCCAATTTTAGTGGATGCAAGCCTGACAACAAATTATATATATCATTTATGTATATGATATTATGGTTATTCTATAAATATGCCAATCTAAAACCTATAGGTATTAGGAGGGTATGATTTATTTAAAGTATTTGAAATTAAGTGAGATTAAATGACGTTAAATTAAATGAGAATGTTTAGCTAATAATGATCTCTGAAGCTGCAAGTCTGCCATCTGCTGTTCAGAGGTCTTGAGCCAGCCTGGACTGCTCTGAGCTTCCTCACTTTTTATTACTGTTAAAATGCTGTTATGCTTCTGAATATTGTTGTGTGTAAGTGCATGTGATAATCTCATGTCAAGCTGTTAGAATTTCTGTCACAATAATCAAGGCAAAATCTATGGAAATCATATCTATATTCTTTTGAGTCCTGGATAACAACATTACTACAGACCCACTGCTAGTTTTTCAAAAAAAATTTGTTACTGATCAGTCTTTCCCTTCAATCATTTTTAACAGCCCTTTCTGACTAAAAATAACTTGTGAGAAAATGTGATTTCCATCATGATGGCTCACCATCAGACATCAAAAGTAGCCTCTGTTCTCAGTGGGCTGTGCAATACTTTCATTTCTTAGTTCACTAAATACTGCTTTGGAGACTTCAGAAAAAGTGTTGCAGCAGCTCAGGACTGCATAGGAGACATTCCTGAAGGAATATCTGTCCTTCAAAAAAATAGTCATGCTGTTGTGTGTCTATTTTTTGTTGAAATGCAGCATTTCAACACAAACATGAGAAATTGGAGTATCTAAGTGCAGTATTATTTTGGATGGGGACAAAGCTATGATTAGAACATTTTGTGATTTAATTTTTTATTAAAAATCAAGTTAAAAATCTAAAAGTTTAAGGAGAGGCAAGGGGAAGTGAAAAATATTTGGAAAAATAAAATATTTTCTTGGTCTAAGATTCCTAATGAAATCAGTGTGTGACACTGAAATGCTGTGCTTGACATTTACTTGAATGGAAAAGATTCTGCTATGCACTTTTCCTCATTCAGTTCTGTCGAGCTGAATAAGCAGCGATGGGGTTTTTCCTATTCTATTTATAACTTCTGTGTAATAACTGTGCAATATCTGCCTGATCCCTTCATATATAGTACAGTGTAGGAGTAGCTTTTAATCTGAGTATCCCTTTGCTGAAGTATAGGCTTTTCTATGTTAGAAATCTTAGGTACTCAGAATTGTACCTAATTTACAAATTAGGTACAGAATTGTACTCATTTATTATCAAAGTATTTTTAGTAAATATTTTGTTTATTTTAAAATTACATTCTTATCCTTAATGCCTGTGGTTTGGTTTTGAGTTACAATGACATTTTGGTTCTGAATTTTTGAAAGAAACTCTTTGAAAAAGTTGTTTAATTATGGTTTCCCAGTTTAATGTATAAGCATTGTTTACATCTTCAGACTTTGTAAGACTGGTGGCAAAGGTCTGTGCACCTGCTTGAGCCAGCTCAAACCTGAATATTTGCTGATCTCATTCAGCTGATATTTCTAGATATGCAGTGGCACTGAAGCTTTGACCTCTGAACTCTTCAGCCTCTACAGTCAACAACCTTCAGGGCTTTTTGCACTCCTCATCTGCTCTTGCAGCAGAAACAACTGTTCCTGCCTGGCTTTCCTCTGTTGATTTTTGCTGTTGTTGTTGTTGATGCAGTTTGCCACCAGTTGTTTTTCCCATTTCATCTATTTTTCCCCTCGTGTTTAATCTGATGGCTCCTGCACTGTGTCTTTCATAGCTGTGTAATGGGAACATACAGTAGGGACATATATATCAGCAGTGCATAATCCCTTGGAGCTAAAACCTCCTTCTAACCTGCTGTCAAGAAACCGTGCTGTTGTTTTTTTGTTTTGCATTAAAAACTTGTAAATTTGGGTAGAACTTCACAAGTGTGACAAAAGCACGTACTTAACACAAAAGCCAAAACCAGATTCCAACATCCTGTACTTAAAAAAAAGGGCTACCATACTTTTTCACATTAGAAATCTCTGAAAAATGCATTGTCTAGCATTGCAATGGGGTTTTCACTGCTGGTTTTTTATAGAAATGGCTGATTTTTGGCAGGCATTTTTCCAACCCATCCTGCTCCTCTCTGCCCTCCCTGCAAGACATCAGGCTTGAGCATATGCTTGTTATGAAACGTTTCAACCCAATTGGTTGCAATCTGGTTAAGTTATGTGTTGGTGCTACAGATCAGTTGTACTGGTCTCTATTTCTAAAAAAAGGGTACAGATTGTAAAATAAGTGGAGATTGTAAACTGGCTGAAATACAGAGGCATCTCCCAAATGCTGCTTAATCTGTTTATTTGCAGGCTTGTGTTCTAACATCAATTTCTCTCCATCATTTTTTTATTTCATGTAGAGCAATTACATGGTGTTCATGGCAGAATTGTTCTGGTGGTTTGAAGTGGTGAAGCCATCATTTGTACAGCCCCGTGTTGTTGTGCATCCCCAAGGTAATTATGTTATGGATTGGCCTTAATATGCATGTTTTGATATGTATGTGTACAGATTGCCATTGTGTTCACAGATACAGTGAATATTTTAGTTAACAGGATTTGGCAGTGTACAACCCCCTTAAAGAAGGAGAGGAGTACTCTTTTTTCATTGTAAATCTTCATCTCATCTCATAAATCGTAATTAGATTTTGTTGTCTGTTACCAAAAACTCTTTTAAATTGTTGTGGTATAATCACTTGCAAATTTTCCTGACCTAAACAAGCCTTGGATCCATTTAAGCCCATGCAAGAATTACAAACACAATAAGAAGCCAAGAATAGAATTTAGCCTGAAGAACTTGTGTTGCTGAAAAGATAGCAAGAGAAAGAATCATAAATCTGGGCAAAGTGAATAGCGAGCTAATTGTAAAATTGCATTTTGTACCCAGTGCAAAGGCACCATCTTCCATCAGCAATTCTCAAATTTAAAAATCCACCTCTCAGATAGATCTTGAGATCTTTTAATGACTACTTGCAGGTAACTAACATTTCAGGTAGCTGAAAGGTTTGCACAGCAGTGCTGTGATTAACTTTCCATGCACTAGGAAAAGATTTTCGTACAGTGGCTCTTAGACCTTTTCTTCATTTTTATGCTTTATAGCACAAACCAATCTGACATAAAT
Source organism: Certhia americana (assembly GCA_018697195.1). Classification (NCBI taxonomy): domain Eukaryota; kingdom Metazoa; phylum Chordata; class Aves; order Passeriformes; family Certhiidae; genus Certhia; species Certhia americana. Next base: position 22,195,003 of record CM031864.1, on the reverse strand, counting down.
CTTTAAATAGTGCTAACTGTTTTAGGGTGTGACAAAAAACCTATTTACTAGTCGGTCTAAGGGTTTGGGGAGAAGAACTTTTATCAGAATCATTTTTTACAGAAGAACAACTTTTGCTGAAATTGTTTCCTTTCAATTTTGTGACTGCTTTTTAGTTTATTTTTCTGTATTAGTTCTTCCCTTGCTTTTTCTAGTCTATTTTGTCAGTCTCCATTTCTTTATTTAGTACCAGTATGGGAGATTTGGAAGATGTAAAGATGAAAGGAAGTGACAGTTTTAATCTAAATAATGGAATCAATGAAAAGTCTTTAAATCTTTGAAAATCATTATTTCGGATTATTTTGGACAGCTTTTCTACTATGTAATTTAACTGAATACTAAACTGTAATAACTTGAACTTTTTTCTTCCTGGCAGCTGAACCTGCAAAAGATGCAGCTTCTGCTCACAGCTTGAATGCTAACAGAAGAAACTATGTGGATGGTCCATCTGGTTCTGACTTCGTAGCCAGGTAATGTCAGAGTAACTAGTACTGTTTCACAATCTCCTCCTTTCTGTTCAAAATCAAACAGATTTTTTAATTTAAGTTTTTTTTCCTTCTTGCAAAGCTCAGTGATTGAGTTACCACATACAATCTGTGCAATTTTGTGCAATATCCCATAGTTCAGCCCTTCCTCCCTGCTGCATGGCAGGCTGCTTGTTCATGTTTGTACACTTGGACAGCATGCTCTTCTCTTACCAGTGTCCAAAACAGCCCTCAGCATTCAGCACAGAAGTGTCACATGGCCTTGTCCTCTTCAATTTCAAGTGGAGCTGCTGACCAGGTCTGCTCTGAAGGAGCTGCTTTTCTGGAATTCAATGCAAATTTTCCAAAAGTTATAACAAAAGTAAACTGAGGTAACAGCAAGGAAAACCCTGAGTGATAGGTTGAGTTTGATTTGATTATGGCACTTTAGCACCATGAAATTCAAATACGTAAAAATAAATACTTATGCTGGGATTAATTTCCCCACCCCAACTACCTCCTGATGGGGAGGAGAATCAGAAAGAAAGTGTAAACTTCACAAGATGAGAACAGTTTAATAATTTGAAACAAAATAAAATACACTGATTATAATAATAATAATTGCAATGAAAAGGAGAGAGGAGAATAAACCCCAGGAGAACGAGTGCTACCCTGAACTATATTTGAAGTACAATTGCTCCCTCCAGCAGTGATCAGCCCCTCCCAGCCAACTCCCCCAGTTCATCCTGAGCACAGCAGCCTTGCTTTGCAATGTCCCTGTCCCAGCTCAGCTCAGCTGTCCTGCCCATGCTCCCTCACAGCTCCTCCTGCACCTCCTCACTGGCACGGGGCATGGAGGAGTCCTTCACTTAGAGAAAGCAGCACTGAGCAACAACTAAAACACCAGTGTGTTATCAACAGTGCTCTGACACTGAATCCAAAACACAGCACTGCACCAGCCACCAGGAAGAAAATTCACTCTATTCCAGACAAAACCAAGACAATGTGAAACATCATTTTTAGTATTACTGGTACAGATTAGGAAACAATATAGAAACATCCTGTTTCCCTAATGCTCTGTAGCTGATCATACTCTTGATGAATTTCTCAAGGGAGACCTAATCATACTCCACAGCAACCTTAAAGAAAGCTGTAGACAGATGGAGACTGGTCTCCTCTCCCAAGGAAGAAGCAATAGGAGAAGAGGAAAAAACCTCCATTTGCACTAGGAAAGGTTTAGATTGGATATTAGCAAAAATTTTTTCACCAAAAAGAGTTGTCAAGCATTGGAACAGGCTGCCTGGGAAGTGATGGAACCTCCATCCCTGGAAGTATTTAAGATGTGTACATGTGGCACTTATCGGCATGGTTTAGAGATGGCCTTGGCAGGGTTAACAGCTGAACTTCATGATCTTAAGGGTCTTTTCCAATCTCTATTCCTTCTATGATAAGAGACACAAATTTTACATTAGGCCTTCTTTTTAATCTTTCTTTTGTCAAGGTAAAGAAAGCCTTCCACTGATCTGTTCTGGACCTAGTGAATGAGAGACAGCATTACAATACATTTATAATTTTATGCCTTTTATTTCGGTTCACTGAATGCATCTAAACTGACACAGAGGAGAAGGATAAAGTTAGTATTTTGACTGGATATTTGGCAAATGGTTGATTTCCATCCCAGATAATTCTGTTTAGCCTTTTCTGTTGTTTTTTGATGGGGTTTTTAGAGAGAAGGGTGAGGGTTTTGTTGGGTTTGAGATTTAAGGTTCCTAAGTATGTTTTTAGTGTTTTGGAATCTGACTTTAATAAGGGGGTAGTATTTCTTACTACCATTAAATGCTGGGATTCCGAATCCTTTCCCTGTATGTATCCAAAGTGTATTTCTCTCGTAGACAATGATTTTATTTTCAGTAAACTGAGGATATAAGCCAGGAGAACAAGGAGCATTAGTTTTGAACATATCCTTTGAAGCAGGACTTCCCAATGTCATTTGCTGTATCTCATAAACCAGGTTATTTCATCCAATCTGATGATACATCACTGCAGGACAAAGGAGGGGGCCCTAAAAGTAATTTCAAATGGTTGGAATCCAACACAGAGGCTACAGGTTCCCCAGCAGAACAGACCTGACTGCAGGATGTTGTGGTCCTGGCCTTCCTCCAGTCCCAGCTGTGCATTCCTGCCCCCTTGAGCGTTTGAGTTGCCATTTCAGTGCACCAAGACAGAAAAAACGAACCCAGTTGGAAAAAGTGAATGTTCTTCTGTCGCCTGAGCTTGTAGAAATGACTCAGAGGATCGGCTGGAGAGCCAGAGCCAGCACAGAGGAGGGAGTGGGACTGTGGCAGTGAGCAGTTAGGATGACGGAGGTTGCCATGGAACCCAGGCTTGGTGCCAGAATCAGTCTTTTCCCCAAGGAAAATTAAGTGTATAGATTAACAGTAGCAAATTTTCACAGGCTGCAGGGTTAAATTTGGAAAGTATGCTTTTCTTTTAAGATAACTTGCAGACATTAAGGTTTTAAAATTTTTGCAGAAATCTCGAATGCCATTTAAAACAAATATGTCATGTGGCTAGCGTGTAGTGTTATTGACACAAAATATCAGGAATTTGTGGGAACCTACACTGAATAATTTAATGCATAGTTGTGAAAGATGCTTTTGTAGATTGTATTTTTCTTAAATTGATGTGAATATCCTTGCAAATGTTTAGAGACATTTCTACACTATACAGTATATAATAACTAAACAAATATTCTGACTGAAAAATGTGAGTTTGGGAGTGTGATCTTCAATTCAGTGGACAAAATTCAAAACACAAAGGGATTTAATCCAGCTTGTGTTTGAAGTCTGGCATCTCTAGAAGTGTTTTACATACAAATCCATGTGTCTTTATGTATGTGTCTTTGTTCTGATCATGAAAAAGCACCTTGATCAAAACATTGAATTATGTTAATCCGATCCTGGATTAACACAGCTACTCAATTACAGACCTTCTCTGTAAACCAAATAAAGTATCTGTGTAAGTAGAAACAGAGGAAATCTCTATAATTACTCCTTTAGTAGTGAATATATTTTTTAATTTATAAAGTCATGTCTGTCTCAAAATCTTCTTCATCCACTTCTAGTGCATGTTGCAGTCCAGACACAAAGCAGAAGTTTCAAACTAAGCAACAGAAAATAGAAATGCATGGAAAGTATGTGATACTGGCTGCAATCACTCCGTTTTGAGGCCAGTAGGAGCTGCCTCATTTTGCTCATGTTTGTTTAGACTTTTATTGAAATCAAACCTAAGAAATGGAACCTTCTAAAAGAGGCATTTACGTGAAATAGATCAGGAGACAAGTACATTAACAAAACTTGTGCAGCAGCTCTCTAGCTGTTTGTGTATGAAAAATACCTTTTTGAATTTTGGTCCACCTGCATTAGTTCCAGTCCAAGGTTATTACAGTGTTCTCTTTTTAGTTGATAAATAAATATTTCCAGAAGAGAACTACACCTCACTTTCTTTCCCATCACAAAAAATAAATCTGTTTTTTGTCTTGGCCAAGGACAGGGTGACTCATTGCCCTTTTGTATTGTGGCTTTTGATGTATTAATTCTAAGTTAATGTCTCTTGCTTTATAGATTGGAAAGTCCAGTTTACACACCACCTCACCAACTGCATACACCCCAGCAGCCTTATTCATCTGTTCCAGGTAACAATTCACAAAGGGCTGGGAGAGGCAATGAGACAGGGTGTTATCCTCTGAGTAAATTGCTATTCTGCTTGTATTTATTCAAACAGCATTTATGCAGAAATAGGGGGAGACCTTTACACGAAAAAATAATTAATTTACATAATTGACTTCTGTAATTTATAAAATGTACAAGTGGGAAGTTTATGTTTGTACCAAATGCATTGTGTGTGTTTTTTTAATTTGACTCTTGTTTGATTATGAGGAAGATGGCTTACAACAAGTATTTGTTGTATATCTAGTAGGATTTGCAGAATATTTTACAGAATAGTAAGTTCTTTGAGGGATGAGGGGTAAAATATATATTCAGGATGAAATTTGCTTTGTGTATTTTCAATATAAAAAATCTTTTTTGCCATTGCAATGTCCTGAGTAGTGAAGCAGATTAATTTGTTAAAGCAACAGGTGATGTTAAAATAATTTTTCACAATAGTTACATTGGGCCCTATTTTTGTTTCACTTAGGAGTCATCAGAAGGTCCACATCAATGTCTTATGTAGATGGGCAAGTAGGGACATGGCCCAAAGAAAAAAGGTAAGCAGTCTTACAAGCTGGTTACAAAATACTGGGCTTTGGTTATGATGCAGCAAATGCTGCATTGTAGTTTGGATTTTCAGAGTCCTGTAATAAGAATTCTTGTAAGCTGCTTGAAAAAGTAGAAAAAGAAAGACAAAACTGTATCATGGATAACTGGTTAATAGGAATCAATCTTCATAAATAAATAATTTATTCTTTACATTTATTTAATCTATTGCTTTTTCTTTACACTGAAAGAGGTATACTTCAGATATTTGAATTGTTGGTGTTAAATATGTTCACTTTACTCATCAAAGTGACCTAAATGTGGTAACACTAACATGGCTAATGACCTCAGTAGCATTTAAGCTTGCATTATTTTCGGGATGCTAGGAACAATCAGGCTGAATGTTTTAGTTTTCAGTTGGACCAGTCATAAATTCTTAATCTGTAGGGTATAAACCCAAGTTAAAATGGTAAGAGTTGTAGTGGTGTGCGAACTGTGTCTTTTCACAACTTCTTTCTGATCTAAGGTGGCAATTCCTATACCCCTAAAATGCCCAGAATATATTCCAAAGCATTGGCTTGGCTAAAAAGCATTGGCTGAGTCTGAAGAAAATGTTGTTACATTCTATTCTATTGTACTTTTAAAAAAAATTATTATACTTCTATTTATCCATCTAAAAATATCTGTCTAAAAATATATGCCTGTTTATAATACTTGAAGCTAGTCAAAATGCAGTACACCTAACAATGCCTTTAATACTACCAGCTTAAAATAATTTTAAAACCAAATACAAATATTTCATTATTTTTATTAATAACCATGAATTGCTCAGTTACTTTCTTTATTCTGATCTCTATTAGGTCATCATTACATGGAGTTTCATTTGACATTCCTTTTGACAAAGAGAAAAGCATTCCAGTATCTACTCCAAACAGAGGAATTCCTCGATCTGTGAGCAATGAAGGCCTTACAGGAAACATCAACCGCATGCCGAAGCATTCTAGAAAAAATCTGTCCTTCAAACCAGTAAATGGAGAAGAGGAGAATCAAGATATTGAAGAGGAAAAGACACCTCTTAAAGACACAAAGGCCAATCAGTCTCTTAATGCAAATCAAAGAAATGCCAATGAGAACAGACACTACAGGTTTCCAAATGGAGCTCTGCAAAACAGGGCAGTTCTGGATGATTTTGGCAATCAGATTGAGACACCGAGCATTGAAGAGGCTTTGCAGATAATTCATGACACTGAAAAATCTCCCAGACTTCTGCAAACAGACCAAATTACAAATGGGTTCTTTCTTCACAATCGGGAAATGAGCATCTTGAATTCAAACATTAAACCAAATCAGACTACCCCAGATATAATCACAGACACTAAAGGTGCTCTGAGTCCTGTGACTGACAACACAGAAGTAGATACTGGAATACATGTCCCGTCAGAAGATATCCCAGAGACAATGGATGAGGATTCTTCTCTGAGAGATTATACTGTAAGCATGGACTCTGACATGGAAGAGCCATCTAAATTTCTCCAGGATTATGACACGCGTGCCAGCAATCACAGAGATCAATTAAGTCCCTGTCCCAGCTCAGTAAGTACTAAATCACAGGCAGGCAGCAGTGCTTCTTCGAGCTCAGGGGTTAAAATGACCAGCTTTGCTGAGCAGAAATTCAGAAAGCTGAATCACACAGATAGTAAAAGCAGTGGAAGCAGTTCTCAGAAAACCACACCAGAAGGTTCTGAGCTGAACATCCCTCATATGGTTGCTTGGGCTCACATTCCCGAGGAGGCATCTGTTCCTCCAGGAAGAGACACTACACAATTACTGGCTTCTGAAATGGTACAGTTGAGGATGAAGCTAGAGGAAAAGAGGCGAGCCATTGAAGCACAGAAGAAGAAAGTTGAAGCTGCATTCACAAAACAGCGGCAGAAAATGGGAAGAACAGCCTTTCTCAATGTTGTGAAAAAGAAAGGTGATGGGGTATCACCTCTCCGGGAGGAAGCAGCAGGAGCTGAAGATGAGAAGGTATTCACTGACAGCAATCGGTTGAAAGAAAAAGAAACTCAAAAATCAGATGACCAAACTAATAAGACTTCAGAATTAATAAAAGAAAACCCAGAAAATTCTCATAGCAAATGGTTAAAATCTCCTGCTGCTTCTGGGGATGCCGAAAAGCAATGGAATTTAGCAAGCCCCTCAGAAGAAAATCTTAATGATGGAGATCTCTTAGAATATACAAAATCTATTGAAAAACTAAACTCTTCCCTACACTTTCTACAACAAGAAATGCAACGTCTATCCCTTCAGCAGGAGATGCTGATGCAGATGAGAGAGCAACAGGCTTGGGTTATTTCTCCTCCTCAACCTTCTCCTCAGAAGCAGATTCGGGACTTTAAGTCTTCTTCAAGGCAAGGGGGAACTCCAGCTCCTGTTGCACCTTTCTCACAGGAATCTCCTCGCTCTACACATCAATCTCCACAATCTTCCAACAAGAAGAATGCCTCTTTTCACATTAAAATGCAAAGGACTCCTAGGCCCAATGAACTGAAAATAACACCTCTAAACCGTACCTTGACTGCCCCACGGTCTGTGGACAGTCTTCCCCGTTTGAGGAGGTTTTCTCCCAGTCAGGTTCCCATTCAGACTAGATCGTTTGTTTGCTTTGGAGATGATGGTGAACATGTAAGTGAACCTCAGTTAAAGGGAAATCTTTTGAAAGAAGTCAAGTCTGCAGAAGAGGTAGCAAAAGAAGAAGGACCAAAATTGCCAAAACAGGGTGAGCAGAAGTTGGAGGAAAAGGAGATTAAGCCTATTGAATCTAATGTTTCTGAAGTATTATCTCAGCCTATCACAGAAACTGTCTGCCTCACCCCAAATGAAGATCAGCTAAACCAACCAATTTTGCCACCTCCAGCTCCCAAAACAGCTAACTTAATTGAAGTTTCCCTATCAGATTTGAAGCCACCAGAAAAAAGTGAGGTATCTGTTGAGAAATATGAAGGTGAGAGTGATAGAGAACAGTTTGAAGATGACCAGAAAGTGTGTTGTGGATTCTTTTTTAAGGTAAGAGAACTAGTGGATGTGTATGTCAGCTGTCAAGCTTTGTTTGAATCTTTAACTGAAATGTGGATGTTGCTGATGATTGAAGTCAAAGCAGATGGTATTGCAACTCTGAATGTTCAGGCTTATCTTTTGGACTTGATAAATTTCGCATTGTAAGAGTGGTGAGATTCTACCATATTGCAGTTCTGAGCATGTCAGGGTATCCCTTTCCATTTATAGCTGTGGAAGAGTGCTTGGGTCTCTTAGTGAGGAAGATGCATGCTGAATGTAGATATGTTTTTAACATGTGTTTTGGTGATCTTGATTAAATGTGCTCATATCTCACCCTGACTTCCCCACCTCACTCCCAAATTTAACTGAAAGATTTTGAAGTACATAACAGCCTACATTTAAAAAAAATTATTAACATTTTTAATTGCACTTTGGAGAGCCTTTTTCCCTCTCTCAGCTGGCTAAAGAAGTATAGTCTGCTGAGACTCCCTTTTGATATTTGTATTTGGGGATCAATTTTTGGAGACTTTTTATTAAAGAGCTTTATTCAGACAGGCTTTTTTAACTGTAATGCATGTTGTATGACAGTGGTCTAGACTTATTTCTTAATTCTTAGAATACCCCAAAATTTTGTATCATGTATATAGATGGACCTAACTTGTCTGGAAGCATTCCTCAGTTCTAACAAAACACCTGGCTTGCTCAGAAGTTACTTTTATACGGTGCATAATTATTGGGGTTTGTGATAATTACCTTCATGTTCATACATGTAGACTCTTCCAAAGCTGCAAGAAGTTTATGCTGTGTGGGATCTGACTCAAAACTAAAATATCTCATGTAGCAAGTTTTCTCATATCAGTGTTGCATTTTGTTTGACTCAGGAAGGAAAAAGTCCATTATGAAGTTTTTAAGAGTCTTAAAAAAAATCTTCAAAAATATACTCCAAATACTGCAAGAGTTTGGAGTACTTAGTGTACAGAATTCGGTGTCTAATGACTTGGCAAAATCAGTTGCTGAATTTAGAGGTCTTAATATTTTTGGTCCTTTTCCTTCAAAAATGGTTTTTAGGATGATCAAAAGGCAGAAAATGATATGGCAATGAAACGAGCAGCATTGTTGGAGAAGCGTTTGAGAAGGGAGAGAGAGACTTTGCTTCGAAAGCAGCAGCTGGAAGCAGAACTAGAACATAAGAAGGAAGAGACAAGGTAAAATTACATCCTGATCCAAATAATCAGTAATGGTGATCATAAAAATGTCTGGTTTAGTTAGAAGTGCAACCTGCATGTCAAAAAATTGCATCTTAATCTCCAAGTTGTTTACTGCTAGAGCCAGATGTGCAGAGGAGCCCAGCTGGCCCTGCAGGTGGCATCAGTCTGTAGCTCTCTCAGGCTGGGAGCTGTGCTGGCCTGAGCACAGTTCTGAGGGAGCCTGTGTCCCTCAGGGTTCTTTCTGCACAAATGCACAATGTTCACTCAGTTACAGGAATGAAACTCATAAACCTGCATTTGGTTTTATTGGTAGCAATATCCCAAGAAGTTTAAACTCTGTGAAAATTGTAAAAAAAATTCAAAGCACTTCTGGTGTTTGAAGTTCCAAAAATCTGATGCCTGTGTTGTCCTCACTGTGCTAGCTGAAATCCCTTATTTGAGAAGTTTCTACTGCTGAATTTTTTTGGTAATTTTTCAGACGCAAAACAGAAGAGGAACGTCAGAAGAAGGAGGATGAACGAGCACGGCGAGAATTTATTAAGCAGGAATATATGAGAAGGAAACAACTAAAGCTTATGGAAGACATGGATACTGTTATAAAGCCACGTTCCCTCTCAATCAAACAGAAAAAGCCACGTCCAAAATCTATTCATAGAGATCATATTGAATCACCTAAGACACCAATCAAAGGTCCACCAGGTAACAAATATTTATGTGGAAAAAGAGTCTGTTCATGCTAAAACACCAGCTTGAGTTTCGGTCCTAACAAGCACGTGCGTTTATGAGTGTCACGTGCTAAATTGAAACTGCACATGTCCAAACTGGAAAGCAACATTTGGCATAGAAATGGAAAGATAAATGTCACTTACCTGCTATGCATGCATGCATATATCAACAAACAAAAATGTTAGCTCTGAAAACCCAGTGGAGGGATAAATATATGTTGCAAGTTTCACACACCCCCATGTTTTCTTCACTAATCTCTTCTTGCACCTGTAGAGCTAAGAATGAATAAAAATTGGGAGATAAGAGATCAATAAATAAAATGGTGACCATAAGGTAAGAATACTTAAACTCACACAATATGGACAAAATTAAAATTTGAAGTTACTTTCATTTTTCGTGGGTTTTTCTATTTTGCTCACCAACTGCATGTCTAGTTAAGAACATAGCAAAACTAACCATGTGGAACTGCTCAGCATTCTTTTAGATACAAAAGAACTTGCAGTAATGGCTGGAAGAAATATTATCAATTTACAATTAGAAAAAATAACCACATTGCTCAGTGATCCTTTTTGTTACATGCTCCTCTACACTTGCTGTTGTGCTACATTTTCTCTGGCTGCTTCCCTCTGTCTTCCAGTGTAATTTAAAGCATTTCCTTAAGACCTTCCAAGAATCCATCCCAAGCTTTAAATTAAGTCCCTTAAGCTCTCTTTCAAGAAGACTTACTAACTTTAATTGCATTCTTTGATTTGCATAGTGCCAATATTCCCATGTCCGTGCCTCCCATTAGTGTTTAGCCTGAGCCTGTCCCTGGTGGCTGCCAAAGGCTGGGTGTCAGCAAGTGTTTACATGAGGTGCAGCACATATGCATGCAGGTATATCATGGATGGGTGTTAGTCCCATGTAGAAAAGCTCTTACTGACTTTCAGATGCTGGTGTTGGTCTGATGAACAGACTCTCCTATTTGCATAGGTTTATAAGCTTTAACTTTGTTTTTATCCAGGTTCACAGCTTTATCGTGTTTTTTCAGTATCTAGTCTTTCATTGGCATCGCTGAATACAGGGGACAATGAGAGTGTGCAGTCAGGCAAGAGAACACCAAGGTAAAGCTAAAATAACCATTTCATTTAATAAAATTTCATAATCAGCTATGTAAAACTAGCATGAGTTTTTTAGAGGTCGTGTATATATTGTGTACTCCGAGAACAGGTATGTTTTCCTCATTTGAGACATGGATGGTTTCCACTGTCAGACATTTGGGAACCAAGCCATGATCATTTGTTTTGCAAATTTTACCAAGTTAAACCAGTTGGGCAGGTATAAATGAGGTCAAAACAAAATGCTGTTCACACAGCCTCTTTAATTCACCTGCTTGTATCTAAGTCTCAACCTGTGGATATTTTACTAAACCTGTATGCTACGTGCAACTACATATCTGCTTTTTTTTTCTAAACATAGAATTTTCTTTTTTGTTTAGTTTTTGTTCTTTAGCAGTTGTATAGGGAATTATTGAATGCTCACAAGGACTTCAGCCTTTTCCAAACACCAGAATTTATTTTGCATTAAAAGCCACCTGAAAATAACAGAAAAAAATTAAATTTTTTAATACAAAACTCGTATTATAATTCAGAGGAAAATTACCATTTCTGTGATCTACTTGATAATATTCAGACAAATGCTATTTTCTTTGTATTAAAAAAGAAATAGGGAAGAAAGGCAAACTAGGAGAAAGGGGTTGATAAGGACTACTACATATTATGATATTGCATGTCATGTCTTCATGGCCACTACACTACATTATTCATTAGCTCTGACAAACCTGCAGCTGGCTTCAGTTGACTTCTCAATTACCTTGATGTCTCAAGAACTGACTTTCCAGTTATTACATAAGAAACTTTCATAAATCATCCAATTAGCCTAATATCTGTTGTCATCTCTTAAAAATTATCAGTTTTAATTGAGAGGGGGATTTCTTCCAGCTATATTAGCTATTACAAAAGGCTTGATGTTGCTCATCTACGCAGGTTTTGCAGATGATCCCTGTGTATGGAGCTGGAGTTGTACAGTGCTGTACTTTGCTTGCAATGAGCAGTACATCTTCCTCAGGCTTTGGATTTGGTTAGGGGATTGAGACTTATAAAACATTATAAAAGCAACAGAGCTGAAAGAATTTTCAGTATCTTTCCAAACCCATATTGTCACCTTGTCCTCGCATCACCATTGTTTTTGATGATGCCTAGAGAATCTCATTGATACATTTGTCACCTTCTTCATGCAGGTGCTAATCACAAAAGGTGTAGGATATTACAAATTGAATTTTCATCTATTGCTAATTTTACTTAAAATGAGCATGCACAAAAATTTTGATATGATACCACTTTTTTCCTTATTCTCTACTTTTCTCTCACTTAGAAAACCTTCATTTCAAGCTGCAAATTTGACTGGTTTTTGCAGTAGCCACAATCAAACATATTTTAAATGTCTTGTAATAATTTAAGAAAACTTGACAATCCTATTTAGACCTTCGAATGCAAAGTTATCCACATTTGAGTGCAGTCTGAAGAATTACAGCAGCAGAAGTTATTGTTCTTGAAAACAAAAACTAGAAGGGAAATTGTTTTGCTCTCTTAAATACAGAAATTCTCATTGCCAGTTGTTGCAGTCTTAAGTATCAATGAACTCGTTTTGTAACTTCATATTCATCAAACTATCAAGAACTGGTTTGTTCACTACATGACATAACACTGGTTTCCCAGTACATGTTAAAAGTAACACGAATTTCCACTTAGTAATTCTATTTCACAACCAAGAAGATCTATTAGGTTTCTGTCCCTCAGATGTAGCCCAAAAATTAAATAAACCTCACCTAAAGACCAACTTCTTGCATCAGTCAAAACACACTAAATATTGTGCATTTAGGTTTATAGTTCATAATTCAAATCATTGTGTTCTACCTTGCCTTCTTTTCATATCAGAAGGCTTCCCAGCTGAAGTTTGTGAATTTTTTTAATAGATTTTAAAACTAATGTTTAGGTCTGAATCTGTGGAAGGATTTTTATCTCCAAGTCGCTGTGGTAGTCGTAACGGAGAAAAAGATTGGGAAAATGCATCTACAACTTCTTCAGTCGCCTCTGCTACAGAGTACACAGGTCAGTGGCAACAGTCAGAGAAGTACCTGCCTATTAGTGCTTCTGTGCATGAAAAGTTTTCAGTTACCTTGCTTTGGCTTCCTAAAACTTGATTAGTTTTACCCTTCAAAGTAGAGGGTAATAATACAAGGTTAACATTATAAATTCAAAATAAAAGTGCTGACTCAATAGCATTTGTGATAACCCCAATAAATTGCAGTCAGGCTCAGAACATCACATGGGCTCTGTACTTCAGTAGTGTCTCTAGCAAGGCACAAAGTGTTGATATTTCAACTCAATTTAAAATAGAGTTACAAAATTCAAAAACCAAATTGCAACAACAAAAAATCTCCTTAGCAATGCAAATATAAATACTCTGCACTATTTGTTTCTTAACAGATCCTTTGTTGTTTATTAAGAACTTAATGATCAGACTACTAATTCTTTATTATATTATGAATCGAATAATAATGGTATTTTCCTCCCTTTTCTCTAACTATACCACACGTGATACTGCCAAGACGTTGCTTGTAATTAGCAGCATTATAAAAGCTCCACTTTTGCCAATCTAATATCACTTTCTTTGTGAGAAGAGTAGCATAAGGTTAGGAATTTTCTAGGGTTTTTTTTCCCCCAAAGCTTAGAAAAACTGAGATTTAATCTTAAATTTAATTGATGCTTGTACATTATTTTCTTAATTGGTACTCACGTGTTGGGGTTTTTCAAGTGCTCTTGACCCAAGTACACATACATTTCAGAAATTAGAACAGATTTCTCCTTCAGCTAGATGAATCATTTTACAAACAGAATAACCTGTCAAGTGTAAGGCCAGATCTTTCATCCCTGGTTTTGGGTAAAACCCTTCTGGAATTCCAGAGAGGACAGGCAACAGTTACTCTAAGCACTGCATATGCCTCATTTTTACATCTTGCACCCTTGAAATCACATGTGTAGAAAAAGAAAGACTTTGCTCTCTCCTGGACAACTGAAATTTTGGTTAGAAAAAGCAAAATATTTGCTGTTCATGGAAAAGGTCCTCTGAGAGAAAAAATATTTACCAAGGCTGCCAATAATAATGATATAATAATAAAAGAAACATTTGTAAGTAAATTCAGTGACAGCTGAATGACATTTCACTTGTTTGTGAAAAGTTCCACACTAGAAGTGTTTCACAGCACTCAAAGTAACTCTTTGTTGGCTTATTGATTAATTTAGCTTATTTGTCGTTCCTTTTGCATAGGACCAAAGCTCTTCAAAGAACCCAGTGCTAAATCCAATAAGTATATAATTCAGAATGCACTGGCACATTGCTGCCTGGCTGGAAAAGTAAATGAAGGTCAAAAGAAAAAGATCCTGGAGGTAAGAGTATTTTTCCCCTAAAAGCGTAAAGACCTACATCAACCCAAAGTCAGGCATTCTGGAAACTCTAAAGCATAAATGCAGATATTGAAAGGAAACCTCAGAGATTATGGCAGCAATTAGTGAAGAGATTGAGTAACTCCTGTGACTTGCTTCCTGAGCAGGCAGAAAGGTTCTCCAGTGCTGTAGAAGCAAGAGCTGTTACTTTGTGCATGCCGTACAGGAAGCTGAATTAATTAATATGTTTAATTACTAGTTATTGCTTGTTTTATGGGGGAACTTCAATATCTAAGCTTTTGTAATTTGCTCACGAAGTTGTTTTCCCTTATACATAGAGATCCTCAGACTGGGAACTTTAGAACTAAAGCACAGAACAGAAAGAATTGAAATACATCCTTTCTAGGCTCTTCTCCAGTTTCCAAGCAGTAGGGCAAATTCAGAACTTCCTACTATAGGAAGGTGCCTTACAGTCTTCTCTCTAACACTGCTATAAACCTTTCTGAAGAGGCACAAATATTGTAAGAACTCAGGGACAGTGTGTTTCCAGGCAAAAGGAGTTACACAGAGTCTGAGCCTTGAGAGTAACAGGACTGTTTCATTTACCAACTATGACAAATACAACAGATTAACTGGTATCAAACCACACAGACACTTGGAATCCAGACTGAATTAATTTCTGGAACAAACTTCACAGCAATACTTCTTGCCCTTTATTCTCTTTGTAATCCTTCTCCATCCATGTCTAGATGCTATTTTCTCTGTCTTTTCTGACACTTTTTGGAAATACCAAGTCAGGAATCAGGACACACTCTTGCAGTTTAAGTAACTGGGAGAAAAATGACCCTCAGAAATCCCAGAAAAAAATAGCTGCAGAAATGTCATGCTTAACTCTAGGATGAAGCATACATCACTTGATAGGATCTGTATATGTTCAGGGCATGTGTCCCATAGAAGGTATGTTAGGTGGTATAGAAGTCTGAAGATTTCAGCTAATAAAGAACTTTTTGTTCAATACATATCAACTGACTTCATGGTTTGACCAAGCTTGAGTGGATTTAGGGATGACTGAAATTCCATTTTAGCACCAGAGGATCTTTCAGACGTATCTAGACACTTGTCAAGTTTCCTGTTTCCAAACTTGCAAGTATTAGACCAGCTTGATGAAATGGATGATGAGAAGAATTTCTGTTTGGTCTACAAAAAGACTTTTGGGATGTCTGTTCTTGAGGTACAACTAAACAAATATAGCTGAAATTGTCTAAATAAATTAGATTTTGTTTGAGATGGATATCTACCCTATCAAAATTCAGATATGTAAAGCTTAGCAAATTCTAATGATTGAAAATAAGGTCTTTTAGTGGACAGAGTTAGACATAAGTTTCAGCTCTGTTAGAAAATTGATTCAAAATGAAATCGAATTAATTGAAATGTTTTCTAATTACAATGCAAGATTCATATTCTGAATGTTTTTCTTTCTTTCTTTCTTTCTTTTAAAGGAAATGGAAAAATCTGATGCCAATAATTTCTTAATCTTGTTCCGGGATTCAGGCTGCCAGTTCAGATCTCTGTATACGTACTGCCCTGATACTGAAGAAATCAATAAATTAACAGGAATAGGTCCCAAATCTATCACAAAGAAAATGATAGAAGGACTTTATAAATACAACTCTGACAGGAAGCAATTTAGCCACATACCTGCCAAAACTTTGTCTGCCAGTGTTGATGCAATTACCATTCACAGCCATTTGTGGCAAACCAAGAGACCAGTAACTCCTAAGAAACTCTTACCCACCAAGGCATAGTACATGGGAAAAAATTTGCTTGAGACAATTATGATAAACTTGCACTTCATCTTTACTGCCTATAGGAAATAGATTTCTAGTTGCCAACAAGACTCTTAGAACTTAAAACTGGACACCGAGTTCTGTTATCATGTCCAACTGGAATGTAAACACAGTGTTTAGGAGTGCAGAAGATTAACTCTTAGGTGAATAATTATGAGTGATTATGGAAATGTTTGACTTGTGTGGAGATTTGTATGTGCTAATGCAACATATAGAGTATATTTGCTCTGTATTTTGATTAGATACACTGAAGCACTGAATGTTCCTCTTTAGTGACTCAAACTACATTTTTTACATCTGTTGCCTTATATGTTTGTATTTGTGCTTGTCTTGAAATATTTTTCTTTCACTAAAGAAAAACTTCTTAATATTCCCAATACCATCGAACTTTGCATACTGACTTACAGTAAAGACTAAATGATAAGTTGTAATTCACTGAATAACAGCTGAATGGGTCTGTTCTCCAAGATCCTTACTGTGTGCTGTAACAAAATCAAGATTCATTCCCCTGTGTATTTATAACTCTTTTTCAATTAAATAGTACTGATTTGCTTATAAACGAAACAGTAAAGGAAAAACCTTTGAACTGCTTGAAGTTTCCTTCAAATGAATTATTTAACAACTCAGGGTAAAGGTGATGCAATTATTTCTGTTTCAGTAAGTTGCCATCTGAGATGTAATGACTGACCATGTGCATTTCATAACATCAGTAAAACTCAAAGTAAAAGGATTTGGTAGGTCTCTGAAATGGTTTAAGCAAGTGTGCATTCATTGCTTTGCACTGTTCCAGCTGGAGAGAGAGCACACAGTCAGGTCCTGCTTCTTCAAGGAAGGAATAGGAACTCATGAAACATTCAGAACTAGATCCCTGATGTGTCCTTACGGAGCACTAAATATTCAGAAGAATCACAGAATTCACTAAGTCACAGATCTTTGAGAAGTCGTGTATCTAATTCCCATTAAGATCCAGGCCACTTCCTGCCTTCAGATCTGCCAACTCAGACTTGAATCAGTTTTCTAGGGAACAGACACCTGATAAGAATTTTCAGTCTGTCTTTGTAAATTGTTTTCTTGACACTAACAAGTGATGTGTTGTGACACAGCAATTTTTAAGTACGTATGGCAAAAAAGCCTAACTGACATTTCAGTAAATCTATAACATGACCATTTGCAGAACCAAACTCTAGGCATACTTCAGTATTATTTATAAAGGGCTGCATTTTATTTCAAAACAGTGTTTGATTATTTTGTAAATCACTCTCCCATTTCAGTGTTTGTTTCTCTTATAATTTGCTTTTAACATAGCACTGTTCTGAAAAAAAAACAAAAAAAAAAAAGAAAACACAAACTTGAAGCCTCCCCTAAATCTGTGGCTATTTTGATAACATCATACACCAGAGAATTTGTTGGGGGGGAGGGTAATCTCATTCTCAGGAAAAGACTTGAATGATTTGTGATTCTGTTCTGTTTCAGTGTTGTGACAACTCCATTCACATAAGACAGTATTGTGCTATAAGTATGTAGTCCATTCAGTTTCATGGGAGACTAAATGATGTTCATATTTCTCTCATTAAACTGCTTTGACAGAAACTGCCTCACTACTACGATGTGCTCATTTACTTAGAGAAAAGATGCACAGGAATGAGATGTCATTAAGCAGTTTAGAACAGTACTTTTTTAAATTATTATTATAAGGCCTTAGGCATCAGTGCATCTGGATTATAAACATTTTCTCAAAAATGCTGTCAGTTTACTGTAATTTATGTTCTTATATTTATGTATATTTGTTAAAACTGTAAAAAAAAAAAAGAAAAAACACTTTAAAATACATGTTTAATATGTATGTGGCTCAAAACTATTTGTGGTTAGCTGATTCCTACTGTTTGCATGTATATCACCAAGATATGTAACTCTTATATTTCAAGTGTATACATATTGTGTATATAGGATATAAATAATATTACAAAGGGGGGAAAGAGGGTTTGCACATTCTGCCTGTTAGACACTTCCTACAGATACCATTGTAGGAACATCTTGCATAACAGTATGAAGCTGTATATAATATACAGTAATTCAAGAAACCAGGAGGTTGGAATTAACTGACACACATGGTGAATAACTTCAAGAGAAGTTTTATCATGGGAGGCTTTTTATTTCTAAAATCTGTTCTATGATTTAACTGAAGGTTTGCAACACCACAAAGACACATGCATCAACCTAATCAAAGTGAGCTTAAATACACGACAGGAATTCTTTGAGTAATTTTAAATATATCTGAATGTATTATGAAATTTGCATTTGTCAACAGGTTAAAGATTTGTGCAATGTCTAAAAGTAGAATGTGAATAATGCAGTTGAAAATTTCATTGCTCGCAGTATAAGGTTTTACTTAATACAGGAAAAGTAAAGCTAGAGATGCTTTTCCTTTTTAAGCCTGCAAATTTTCTAATTACAGTGGATCTTTGGTTGGGATCATGTTTAAAAAAAAAGAAGAAAAATTAAAAAAAAAAGCTTTCCATAAAGGCCAGTATTTATCACTGACCTTTCCAGAACACACTGGTGCTTTCATCAGGGGTATTATTATTGTTGCTATGACTGAATTGCCAAACTCTCATCTTAGTTTTTGGAGCAAAACTTCATCTTCTAACAGTCATAATAGCTACTGATTTTTTTTTTTTTTTTTTTTTTTTTTTAATGTTAGTATGACTGTTAGTTTTTATTATTTGGCTGTTTAAAGCCAAATTCAGCTATTTAATTATGATTTATTGGGCACTGTTGAAAAATGTACAGTGTATTGTGTGCTTACTTGTCCACTTCTATGGAGCATAGCTTCCATATTTTTTCAAATGCTGTGCTGTAAAATATTGTCATTGCTACTTATGTGGTACAGTGTAGTTTTTTCCTTTCATTTAAATAAAAGCATGGCACCAAAATAACTTTTTTTTTTGTTTTCTTGCTTACCTCTAAATATAAACTAAAATTATAGCATGTTCACATTAATGTTTAAATCTTGTTTCTTCTCATATTTCAGCAATGTGGAAATTGTAGGAAATACGCACCATTACAATTTCTTCTTTTGTTTCCCTTCTTGGGTCATACTTCCATTGGTAATCTAAATTTCTGATGTTATCAGAGGAAGGCTATTGATTAATTGAACAGGCTTCATATTTCATTCATGAGGACAACAAGGTGTTACCCTGTTCACTTCAGAAGTGAATTTCACAATTTTAAGTCACCTGATAAACTTCTGGGCTCTGGTTAGCTTCCGTTTTTCCAGAGCCACAGCAACTTACTGGTCAGGTTAAAAGATTTGCTTCAGACTGAGAGATTGTCAAGGTGAACTGAAGTCTTATCTTTGTCAAGGTGCTGTATAAGGCATGTGTGTGACTTCTAGTGAAATAGTTTGTACTTGCTAGTGATGCTATTTTGAACAGAAACACTATCAAAAAATGAGGGACCTCTTCCAGATTTGTAAATTAGCAATTTTTCCAGTCCAAATCATGCTTTTTTTGGAGTTTTGTGTTGTCCTGCTGGGTTGCAGTGTGAGAGCAAGGACTTGCTGAAAGTAGCCAAGACCTCCCTGCACTGTCAACAGGCAGACTGAGTTGCTGGGCTAACTTACACAGATAAAGAATTTCAGAATTGCAGAGCTGGTTGAAGGGTAACTCTGGGAATACCAGCAATCTGACAGTAGGGCATTTAATGCTGAATTGAAAGCTACTGTGGAAGAAAATTAATAGCCTTCCTCCTCCCTCTGAAAACTGGTTATTTTTCAGGCAGCTCAATCAGCTCCCTGTACAGCATCACAAACAGGCTGACACAAGCAAGGAATTATACTGGAACACAGACACACAGTTGCACCCAGTAAAGCTATTTTTTTCAGTGGTGCACCCAGCTCAAAATTTTCATCTATAAACAGCCTTTGTACAGATCTGCTTTGTTCTTTCTATCTTTTGGCCAATAACACCATCCCTGAGAAACTTCAGCTCATGCCCTGGTTAATGTGACATAATATGACTGTACTGTGTACCTGAATTTGTACAGAATTTCTGATTCAAAATTTGTGCTGCTGTGGGATCCCATATAGAGAGTTATGCTTGGAACAGAAGGCTGCGGATCGATTGCCACACAAATGTGATGCAAAAAATAGCTTTGTTTCTCAAATCCAGCTGTACTGATCAGATCAATGTCAGATTGACACTGTCTTTTTTCCAACAACTTACTAAAAAAGACACAGGGATAAACTTTTAACTATTTAGATCTCTTCAAATAGCAAATAAGCATTTCTTTGCTGCCTTGCTGCTAATTTAATGAGCTGAATAAGCAGCTTGAAGAAATGTGGCTATAAACATATATCTTGACAGTCACAGCCCTTTACAGCTGCTTTTACGTTTTCTAGTTAAATAAATGAAAAACAGGAAAAGGAAAAAAATCCCCTATAGACACTCATATTCCAAGTGTAGATGCCAGGGGAAAATATATATGTAAGATGTACATCTTTGTACATTTATAAGAAATTTATTTTTAAAAGCAATCTGTTCCATTTAGGTAAAAATATATTTGATGTGTGTTTGTATGTGCATACATACAAATGCACATTTACCTTCAGACTTACTTGCATACGTACAGAATAAAAGAATACATGTTTTATTTAGACAACTACAGCAATGAGTCAAATGTGGTAGGGAAGTTACTCCAGCTTATTTCCTTCTAGCAAGAAAGAAAAGCAGCTCTTACACTCGAAACCACTGCTGTAAGAGGCAAGAAAGCAATCTACAACTGCACATTTCAGTACAAAGTCTTTGGGGCATGAAGTTCTTTTAATCAAATTTTTGAATTCAAGGAAAATGCTGATGAATGCTAGGCAAAACTGCCACTGATCAGAAGAGCTAATAACCATCAGGATTCAAGAAAGGGCAGAAAGCACAAATCAGGTAAGCATTCAATAAAAGTTATTTAAAACTTTCTTCAGACTCCTATTCAACATTACAAACGCTTGATGTGTAAGATGCTTAGGGGTAAAAAAGTATTTCATTATCCACTGACAAATTTGTTTAAGCAAGATACTAAAAGGTTTTTTTCACATGTGTTTATGTTTGCAGTTAATGGTATGTGAACTTCATGGAGACATACTATCTGTTTGTACTTTATGTCACAGTTAGTGGAGCTTTGCAGAAAGACTAAAAGCTAATATGGAGCTTGCCATCACAGCAGCTCTGTCTTATTATTTCTTCATCATCACTGATCTAAATGTCTGCAGTACAAGACCTGGCAAGGCCTCACAAGCCTGCAATTATTTAAATTACTTGAAGCTGGGTTATACTTTGGCTCGGTATTTTTCTTGTTTAAGCTACCTGAAACTAGAGCTATGGTGCTGACAAAGAATTCCGTAGATTATGCAAGAATTCTGCTGAATTGTCACCTCAAAGTTCTGGAAATCCTCTCTTGAGATGAGTAAAAACTGCTTCAGAATAAAGTTTTGAACAATTTTTTTTTCTAAGTTTTTACAAAGACATGTAAATATAAAATTTAAGGAGTTAAATGGCTCTGTTACAAGTACAGAAAATTGGGACTGGCCCATTTCTAGGGCCAACACACAGAATCAGAGAATCAGCTGAATTGGAGGGGACCCACAAGGGATCATTGAGACCAACTCCTGGTCCTGCATAGGACACCCCAAGAGTCACACCCTGTGCCTGAGGGCATTGTCCAAATGCTTCCTGAGCTCTGTCACACTGGTGCTGTGACCACTGCTCTGGGGAGCCTGTGCCAGTGCCCAAACACCTCTGGGTTAAAAATAAAAACCCTTTCCTGATATTCAACCTAAACCTCCCCTGATACAAGTTCTGGCCATTCCCTCGGGTCCTGCCACTGTTAGCCCAGAGAAGTGTCTGCCCCTCCTCTTCTCCTCACAGGGAAGCTGTAACTGCACTGAGGTCTGCCCTCAGTCCTCTCCAGGCTGAACAGACCAAATGCCCTCAGCCTCTCCTCATGGCTTCCCCTCAAGGCCCCTCACCATCCTCGTGGCCTTCTTTGGACCCTCTCTAACAGCTCAATGTCTGTTTTACATTGTGGCACCCAGAACAGCCCCCAGCACTGGAGGTGAGGCTGTCCCAGCTCAGAGCCCAGCAGGACAATGCCCTCCTTCACCTGGCTGGTGATGCTGTGCCTGGTGCCCCCAGGACAGGGATGTCCCCCCCTGGCTGCCAGGGCACTGCTGACTCGTGTCCAACTGGCCTTCGACCTGGAGCCACAGTGGCCCTTTCCACGGTGTTGCTTTCCAGCATCTCATTTCTCACCTGCAATATTTGTAAAACAGTCAGACAATTACTATTTTCTTTCCTGAAGGGCTCCAAGCGCAGACTGCAGCACCGTGTTTTGTCACTAGGCAATGCAGATCTCCTCCTCCACTAATCCTGATTTTCAAGCTCTCTAAAACCCACACCCAACAGCTTTGCTGTTCATGGGAGTTACCTTCTTTGCAGTAATGAGTAGGGTGTTCAAAGCAAGCTGAGGCCATCCCAAACAGGTTTCTATCCTTAAGTAAAGAGTTGCAAACAGAGAAAAAGATCTTCCATTGGCTTTATTCTCATAGGATGCTACTACATGTATCTTCACCGAAACATAATAGTATGACTGCCTCCCAAAGCAGGGCCACCAACTACTGCTACCTATTCTTCCATATTTCTTCCTGATAATTCTTGAAATCTCTTTCCAAAGTATAGGAATTTGCTGCTTACCTGTGAAAAGTCCAATATTCTGAGCAGGAAACAGAATAATTTTAAATTCATAGTTTTCCTTTCAGGTCCATAAGTGGGAAAAAGCTTTATCTTTCTTGCCATCCAAAGGTAGTCTCACAGATTTGGTCTCAGGAGCGTCACTGAAAACAAAGCTACTGCACAAAAGATTGGTAAACTACTGCAAAACCACCCTAAAATTAAGATTAAATTTAAAAGCCTACCGATGTTTGCCTAGAATTTTTTTAGGTTAAACAACGTTTTAAATGGATTTTTAGTATCTATCTCAGTAAAGTTATACATACCACTCAGTTTAGACAATTAACATCGTCTTGTTTTTACCTCTGATTTATCATCTCTACTGTATCATATGTATTGGAAAACAGTTTCATGTCAGGGCATCTCCAAAGGTAACTAAGCAACAAGCAGCTTTGGAAGTAAATAGAAGTATTCAGTGTTTTACCAGAAAATCCATATTCCTGGGAAGTGAAACTGGGACTTGAACAAAAGGAACCATCGAGTTCTACTGCTGTGCAGCCAGGCACACTCCTTGCTGGACGGCCTTTGGGACATTTGTTTGTATTCCTGTTCAGAAAGAAGAGAGAAAAAATTACATGGTCCCTCTCTGCCCTTCAGCATATCCTCAGCAAAACAATTAGTAAGTAGACTTGACCTCACTGACATTTTGTGACTGTGACATAGTATCCAGTTCAACTTCAGTGAAATCCCTGATAACCTTCCCCGATCTCTGAAGCATGGCACACAGGCCTAATTTTAAAAATTAGAAATTCGTGCATCATCTTGTCAGAAAATTGCCGCCATCTCCATTTTGGCAGGGCCTGCCAGTGCACTGCAGGCTGTTCACAAGCACTCTGACCAAGTGCTGTACTTGCATTTTAACATCTCACCACTACGTATAAACACAAAGCAAACTTATGGACTGTTCACCGTAATGACTCTTGAGGGGCCATAATCTTCTGACAGTCACAAAAAATGTAACTGAAAGTCAAATTGTTTACGAATACATCTTCATAAAACACAGGTATCACACATGCATACATAAGATTTCTGTAAAGAATGCATGCTTCGCTCAACAGCCTCAGGAAGCAGATGACGGCATAAGCACACTAAAAAATCCCTGGCTGACCTGAAACGCGGCAGCACCTCTCGCAGTATTTCGAGGTGCTGCCAGCAAGCCTTTAGCCCGCGCCGCAGGAGCAGAAAGCCGGCTGGCGGCAGACGGGCAGTGCCACCCGTGTGCCTCGGGGTGTCAGAGGGAAGCGCCGGGAACGCGGCCCTTTGTGAGGGGACACCGGGCTCAGGGTGAGCGTTCCCACCGGCAGGAGTGTCGGGGGCCGGTCGGGTTTCGCCCCGCCGGGACAGACGGGGGCGCGGGGGATCCCGCACTTGCCGGCGGCAGCTGCAGCCCCGCCCGGCTCCCGCCCCACGTTCCCTCAGCGCGGGGCGCGGCGCTGCCCGCCGGGCGGGCGGCTTTGCCCTGCCGCGAACAAAGCGGCTCCGCCCAGCGCGGCCGCCGCCGCCATCTGTCCCTCCCACCGCCCGCCCCCGCGGCGGGGCGGCTCCGACCCGCCCCTTTCGCTTTCCACTTCGGCAGAGGCGCCGGGAGGGCCCCGGGGCGCCGCCGGGCGGGCAGCGGTGCGGGCGGGCAGCGAGCGGAGCGGCAGCGGCAGCAGACAGAGCGCGGTCCCGGGCAGGGCCCGCCCGCCGCACAGCCGGGCCCGCCGCCATCTTCCCCTCCCGCCCCGCCGGTGCCGGCGCGCACGGGCCGCGGGGCCCCGCAGGTGAGCGGGCGGCACGGAGGGCGCTGCGGGCGGGGGCTGCGGCACCAGCTGGGCGCTGCCCGGCCTCCTCACCGGCCCCGGGGCCCGTCCGAGCCTTCCCCGCGGGGGACGCATCGCCCCGGCCCCCGGCGACGCCCGAGCGCCGCCGCCCCTTTGTTGTGGCCCTGCCGGGGCAGCGCTCTGTGCCCGGGGCCGTGCGGCCCTGCCCTCCGCCCGTGCTGAGCTCACCTTCCCGAAATGCTGATGCGGGCTCGGCGGGGCGCAGTTAACCGGGGCGGCTGCTGTGAACCCGGCAGAGCTGGATTTCGCGTGGAATCGCGCGTCGAGAGGAAAAAAAAATGTTGGAACAAGGCGGGGTATTGCAGTCAAAACGCGTTAATGTCTAGTCTTTGGAAGTTGTTTGTCTTTTCTTATTTTTCTGCCTTTTATTTTCGCTGTGATGTGAAGCATTGCATAATTTGATGTCACCTTTTTGTCATTCGCGGTGCGGAATGCGCTGGGCAAGGCGTGTTGTAACGGGGGCTGGTTAATGCTGAGCGCTCTGCGGACACCTCCCTCCCGAGCAGGGATTACCGGGGCGCTCGGCAGCAACAGCTGATCGGAGCAGGGCAGCAAAATGGATTACGGGAGAGCAAGCCAGCGACAAATCTGTGCGAGGCAGGAAAGGCTGCTGTAAGAGGACACGGGTTTGCCGTGTATTGGAGTAGAAAAGGTCTCAGAGATCAGCTGTGCAAAGTTTGCTGAAGGATTTCTGTTAAAGGCCTTAATGTGCTCAGTGCATTTCATTTGAGATAATGAATTGTGTGATTCCTTAGGGTGAAATGGGTGTCAGCAAGCTCTGCTCAGTGCTGTGGGAATCAGTTATGATAAAAATTGGGCCTAGAGTACTTTTTTTTTTTTCTGTAAATTCTGTTGATATAGAATAACTGGAAGGTGATTGAGGGCACTTGAGAACTGGAGCCACTAGGGACTGACTGGGCCCCGAGTGCCCTGTGGGCTCTGTGTAGCCAGAAGTCTGGAGTGGCCTCTGGGAAGGCACAAGAGTCAAATGTAAGTGACTGTGAGGTGGATTAAAAGGTGAAATAGCTTAATGCAAAATAGCCAGCTTTTGAAATATGTATGACCTGCTCACGCTGAGGTTTTCTGTGACAGCTCACCAGGATGCTGAGGTTGTTGGGCCCGCATCGCAGCTGTCAGTGAGCCGAGGCTCCTGGTTTGGCATTGAGTGTCCCTTTACATGTGGCACTGCTCTCACAGCAGGACACGGGAGATTTGAACTATAATATTTATTGCTTGTGTTTCAGAATACTTAGAAACTTTATGTTCCTCTCCTGGTTTTCCAAATGTATATTCTATGCTATTGGCAAGTGTCTTGTTTCAGTTGATAAATGGCATATAAATAATGCTTACTGTAGAATTTCACAATTTGTTTTTTCTAATATTAACTTTACTTTTAATTTTTATAATGTGAATGCACAGGCATTTTAACTTCTCAGAAAGCACTGAACAATCTCACTCTTTAAGCTATGTATCTTTAGATGCTTCTAGTTTATAAACATTTTCCTGAAATCATGCATTTATATGCATAAATGATTATAAATATGTTTAATGTTTTAAGAGTTATTTTCTTGTGCTTTTAACACTGTGGGAAGGTTCTTGCTGCAGAAATGTTCTTAGAACATGGGTAAGAACAGAACAAGGGTGAAGCCTCTCGATGGGAGATTTAGCATCAGGTATTATGTTCCAAAGAGCTTGTTTAAAGACATCTTGTTAACTAAGGTTAAAGGTGTGTCAGGTTTGTGGCAAGAAATTTTTTGGTTATCTTTATGTAGAAAAATAAATTTAAATACAGAAGTAGCAGAAGATAAGAGGGCGTGGACAGGAGAAGGAAGGAGGATGTGGAGAAGTGCCATTCTGAAAAGACTAGGCAAGATAAAAAGGTTGTATCAGAAATGTGGTTAATACAAGGCACCTGAAATATTAAGCTCTAACTCTTGTTTGCTTTCATTTATACCTCTAGCTAATGCTGTGCTTCAATCATTCTTGAGTATTAGAGCTTGAGCTGATCAGATTGTGACGCTGTGTGCCATATGTGCCGGCAGAAAGCAATGGTGTGATGAACCAAAGATGCAGCTTCAGCTCTAATCTTGAGTTTCCTTGCTGTTCTTTGGGGTTTAATTATTATTATTTTTATTTATACACATACTGATATACCACTGAATACCCGAAAACCTCTTAGATTTCATAGAGGGTGCTGTGTATATTTATAATTTCATGCTAAAGTGCTGTTTATTGCAGTGACACCATAGTGCTTATAAGAGAAGTCTGACCTCATCAGACTAAATACCATCAATTACATGAAAATCTTCTTTAGGTTTACTGTTCTTTTCTAGCTATTTGTGTTGCACTGATAGGGAATGCACACTTAATATTATAATACTGTTAATGGATCAGCTTATCAGTGTACTTCAACACTTTTTCAGAAGTTCAGTAGCCAAACTATGTCTGGATGTTGTAATACACTTTTCTTTACCCCAAAAGAGCTGTTAGTCCTGTATCAAATATGGAGGGTGCAACCATTCTTTACCCTGATCTATGAAAATGAGGTAAATGAAGTTAAGTGTTCAGATTGTCAGAGGCTTTATGTTCAGGACAAACCTCCTATTTTGAAAACAACCGCAGTGGAAAATGGAAGACAGCTCACAGATGCTGGATTTTACATAATGTAGAAGTACTCTGAATCAAAGTACTGACTAGTATGCTTATTTTGTCATCAGTATAATATATAAATAATTAGGACAGGCTTTGAAGCTGTGTAGGGTGCCTTCCTGTTTACACTTGGGTCCAGTAGAGCCTGTTGAAAAGAAAGCTGGACTTGGTGTTCCTTTCTTCAAAGGAATTCTTAGTCTGATTTTTTTTTTTTCTGATGGGGAATCTCAGTATAGCTTTGCCTAAGCCATACTTTGTTTTTTGACAAGGAGGTTAATTAGTTTATATAAAAACCACCAGTGTCATGAAGCATAACAAAAAGAGAAGTGCAAATGCTTTAGATGAAGTTTTGAATTAAGAAGTTAACACTAAACTGCTGGTTAAATTTGTATTGATTTTTTTCCCCTTCAGTATGTGAGAATAGGGTTGAATTTTTTCTCTGGGACCAAAAATCCATATACAGTTGCCAAAGGGGGAAGTTGAAACAGGACTAAAACATAAGGAAAAAGCATCTTTCTACAAGTTCTGGATTTTGATTTGTGGATGTGTGTATCTATCTTTTTTGCAGCAAAGCTTTCTGCAAGCCAGAGTTTAATTTTGCCTTTTAACTTTACTAGCTGAGAGTGTGCTTATGGTCTCTGGGTGTGTCTTTCATGAAACCCATCAAAATACTTGGTGATTGGAGTCTTCTGTGACTAAAATGAGAATAGACCTAGCCATTTTAAGAAGTTAGGGCATTTCATCTGGCACAAATAGGTCTGTGTTGTTCCAAAATAAACTGTGCTGCTATAATCAAATGCTTTGCCAGTCAAATGATCTGGCAAAAACTTAACGTGGAAAAAAAGTGGCATGCAGTTGTGAGGAAGATGGAAAATTTGGGGGTTTAGAAAGTAATGCAAAAAGCTATGTTATTAAGGCCTAAGGTTTTGTATCCCTTCAACTTCACTAGCATTGGTAATTGTCTCTTTTCCTCTCTGGTAAATAACTAATTTCTTGTTAATACTCTGAGTGTTTTATTTGGTTTATTCAAGCTCACTCAGATTCTGTGCATCTGCCCCTAGTAGGAGGCAGATAGTTTGTTAACTCCAGTTTTCCAAGGACGAGCTACATGAAGGCTGCATCATGTTTTTGAGTTGTCTTGGAAGATGGGTTGCCCACAGCTGGTTGTCTTTGAGTTGCCGGATCTGCGGAAGTGAATGATTTCATGAGGGAATTTTTATGTCCCCTTTTGAATTAAAAGGGAGAGGCACTGGGAACTATAACCTATTGCTGGGGTTGTCTTGTTATGTATGATCATCTCCCCCCCTTTATTCATTTTTTGGATGACTGTGCCCCACTGTCTCTCCTTCTTCTGGGGCAGCTGCCTCCTGCTCAGTTCCTCACTGGTGCTGGTTTCTTCTCTGGTCTTAAACTGATCATGAGAGTGCACTGAAGTCAGGTTAAGACTTTGCTACTGCCAGAGAGCAAAGCTCTGCTCATTCCTTGTGTCAGCATTCCTGCCCTTGTGCCCGTGGAGTGAGCAAATGCTTGAGTTGCACCTGGCTCAGAGGAGTGGTCTGGCTCAGCACACAGCCCAGCTGTGGGGCTGCAAACTGCCTGGGATGAGTGCAGAGGTGAGAAGAGGCACTGCCTCTTTTTGCAGTAACATGGGATTAAACTGAAATGTTCCTGCTGTTGAATCGTGTTCTTGTAGCTACTGGAGTACTGCAAGGTATGGGGGGGATTGGGTTTGGGGTTTTTTAGGGCTCCTGATAAGGCAGTACTCTGTAAGTTGTCTGTGTTAGTGGGTTTCCTCCCTCATCCCCAGTTCCTTTTCAGCAGAGCAGTTTAGGAGTTACTTGTAAGGTCTTTTTACCATTTGAAAAAGAAAGTTCAGTACCTTCTAGTTTAAGTCATACTTACTGTAATCAGGCAGGACTTGGCCAAAACAAGAATTTAATTCAGGTTTCCTTAGAGGAGGAGTACATGCTGCAATTCTCATGTCCTTGGAGGAGTTGTGTTGCAAAGGAGCTTGGACCTTGTATCTGTGGGAGCTTTAAACAAGCAGCCTGCCAGCCCCAGCTACATCTGCCCACTTCTCTTGCTGGCTGGACAGCTCATTAGAACACTGAGCCAACTACAGGAGCTGGTGGAAAAACTCCTGCAGTGCCAGAAGTGAGGAGGGGCCAGGAGCACGCAGCTGGAGGCAAGTGAATGTGTAGAGTCTGGCAGCCAGCAGGCCCTGTGTTAGGCCACCTTGGGCTGGCAGCTTTAGATCCTTCCTGAGGGGAATAAACAGAAATAGTCATCCTTAGGAAGGAAGAATGGAAACCCCTGGCTTAGCTGTCATGCGCTATTTCAAAGTTAAGGTAAGGAGAGATGGCATTTTTAGTGTGCTGTGCTTTTTATATGTGTTAGAAATATTTTAAGTTCATATGTGAGAGCTCTAGATGATGACACAGTAAGTGACTCTTATGCTTTTTGAACTTCACTGCTTGCATTTCAGAGAGGAAAATTTTATATACTGCAAGCTTAGTAAGCACAATATTTTCACACTGCTAGAGGATTGATTTCTTGGTAGATTTGTTTATCTGGGCCCCTATTTATGCATAGGACAGAAAAGGAAAAGTTGCAGGTGCATTGGTAGATCTTAATTATGGCTTCATAGTCAACCTCAAAATCGATTGTTTAATCTTGTTTAATTTTTGTAATACCACTATGTTCTGTCCTATAAATCTGCTTTTTTATTTTTGTTGGCAGCCAACATTCACTAGCCAAGCAGAAAATAAGATATTGATCAGAGCTAAAATTCTTTTTTTCCTATTAGGCTGCCATCATGACGGCTGAAGAAACAGTGAACGTTAAAGAAGCTGAAATAATTAAGCTAATACTGGATTTTCTGAACTCAAGGAAGCTTCACATCAGCATGCTGGCACTTGAGAAAGAAAGCGGGGTCATTAATGGCTTGTTTTCAGATGACATGCTCTTCCTAAGGTAGGACTTCTTTTTCAGGTGCTTAAATACCACACTGATGAAAACACAGGAGTTGGGCTGTGAGTCAGTCACCAGCCCCTAAACAGGAGACCTTAATTTGTGCCCTCATGTCATTCTGCTTTTTCATGGTCCCATTCTGTGGCCTGGCTCTAGAGTCACTGACATTCTTCTGTGAGCCACTCAGAGTCACTGACCAGGCAGCAGCAGCATGCAGTGACAGAGGCTTGTTTTGTTTGCTCGTTCATTTTAACTTTGTTGTTTTTCTGGCACACCAGTGAATTCAAGTGGGAAGAAGCCTTAACAAGTGCCAGTGTCCTAAGTTGGGGGAAAGCTGTAGGCATAAATAAGGAATAAGATGGGAAAGCAATACCTGTTAGCATCTGTGATACGTTGTTATCTGCTTACCAATCACATGGTCCTGAAGGTGTGGTTTATTGACTTCTAGGAGGTTTTTACAGTATTTTAGTGCTAAGATCAAGGATAAGTGGTTTCTAGAGCTTTTCCCAAAAAATACTATGTGCATTTCAAAATAATACTTGCATTTATCTTAAATTTAACAACATGAAAGGAGTGTCTGTTATCCTCAAGGATGAGGGTTGGTGCAATTTACCATTCAGGATATTGCCCTCAATATTATTAAAAAGAATCAGTATACATCCATGCTAGTTTTTCAGCATTGATGTTTTCTGTTCATGACACAGGTACTTAAATTACTTTCTCATGTTTCAATATTTTTATCTACCTGTTCTTGAAGCATTTAAAAATACATTCTATCACTGAACAGATCTTCTCACTTGTCTTCCCTTTTCATTAAAATTATATATATTGGACTGAAATGAAATGGAAGAGGAGTTGCAGAAAGATTCGAGTTATTAATCCTTTTTTTTTGTTTTGTTTCATTGTTAGCAGTGGAGAAACTCATCCTTCCCTTGTATGCCTGGGCCCTTTATAGAGAGCTCTGTGTGATGGGAGGGCATGAAGGAATGGATCTGCTCTACCTGTGTGGTCCAGCCCACTGATGCCAGAGATGGAGCCCCTGTGCTGGCATCTTTCCTTCCAAACTCTTCCTCTTAAATCCTTAATGTGGGAGCTCTTTGTTTTCCCATCCCCTTCATAAAATATCCCTAGCAGTATTTATACAATTAAAATGAACTTACTTCTATGTTCTCTTTCATTAATTTACATGTATTCATTGAAATGATACTTTTGTTCAAACACTTCCAGTAAGATTTTTCTGCTGTATTTTTAAATAAGAATAACAGGTAAAGCAGGAGACACAGAATCATTTTGCCCTTTTTGATATGCCTTTAAAAGTACTTAAAATTTTTCCTTCTAGTATGCAATATTTTTTCAAAATATTGAGAACAGACTTGGATTTTGCTCTTATTGTTAGTCTTATTAAACCATCATCTTGGCACCAATGACTTTTTGACTAAATTGACTTTTTAAAATGGATTAATGACCTGTTGTGTATTTAAATTATTGTTTTGTGTTTAAGTGAGGTGCTTATTTGGAAAAGGGATGTTCTTGTCCAGTGATATTCATGGAATGATCCTTTCTTTTACTAGGCAATTGATTCTTGATGGCCAGTGGGATGAGGTTCTTCAATTTATTCAGCCTCTTGAATGTATGGAAAAATTCGACAAAAAAAGGTAAAATAGAATGTATGTCAGAGTTCAGGTTTTTTTAGTTCTGGAATATACATGGATTGCTAAGTATTGTCTATTAAAAAAACAGTGGTTATGAGTTTTTCAGTTGAGTTTTTGGTGGTTTTTTCCTAGCCTGTGTGCTGTTCCTAAAGTGTTTGCATGTGTTTTTAAACTTGTACTTAAAATACGTGCACACAATCTATAATGAGTTGTCATGTGGCCATACACTTTAGGAATATGATGCATGGAGTGCAGCCTTTTAATAGATGCTCTGTCATACTTCTATCCAAGAAATAATATGATTGCTATACTTGGGTTTTTTTTCTGATTAGCCTTCTGATAATTTGTAATAGAATATTTCTGAAAGCAATTATGAAAAAAATATTCCCTGTTTAAAAAAGACTATGTTGTGGTTACCAATTTGTTAAAATTCACATCAGAGTTTCTTGTCATGACAATAGTTATGCCTAACTCAGAAATTTGATGTAAAATAGCCTGCTTGTCTCTAGAATAATGTTTAACTACTGGAGCAAGATGTATTTATCTTCTCACCTGCAGGTTTCGTTACATTATTATGAAGCAGAAGTTTTTGGAAGCTTTATGTGTGAACAATGCAATGTCAGCAGAAGATGAGCCTCAGCATGTAAGAATTGCCTTTGGTTTGGGAATTTTTTTGTTGTCACAAAATCTCTTGAGATTAGTCTGATTAAAGGCAGAGCAGAAGCTCCCAGCATTAAATACACAAGTTTTAGCTATTATCAAATGGTTTCATAAGCACTGGATAAAGTAATCAGTATTCTTTGGAAATGGGTCTGGCTCCCTGGCCTCAAATACAGTTGTACATGAAAGGGTTGCTTGAAACTTTGCATATAGATCAGTGACCATAAGCTGTGTCTGTGGTCCTGACCCTCAGATTTACTTTAGGCCATTGTGCTAAACTACAGGGCTCTTCTTTTTTTATTACTAATTTTTTTTCCCAGAAGTATTCTGGAGTATGCCTCAGAATCACATAAGTTCATTGTGGTGATTCAGGCCAGATGAAAGTTTGATGAATTTTATGCTTAACTTCTGCTGGTTTTGGAGAGAAAGGCCAGAATTGGTTTTTTTGTGGGAGCAGATGTGTTCACAAAGGATGCTTTCAGTTAAATGTGCAAACAGCAGGAGTTGTGGACTTAAGTGTTTGATATGGAAACAGGCATTAATTCAAACTGGCAAAGAAGGTGTGCAGATTGTGAAATTAATTAGTTTTTCATTTCTGTTGACAATACAGTAATACCAAATTTCTAAGACAAAAGTGTTACGGAATTAAAAACAAAGGACAGTAGTTTTAAGACAAGTGATTTTGTTTTCCAGACTGAATTGATTTTAATTCTGTCCCATTACACTTACGCTGTACTTCAGGGGTTTTTCTTGACAAAGTAGAAAAAGTTAAAAGTAAGTCCATATTTCTAGTCCTAAATGGGAGGAATACTAGTCCTTTGATCCCTCAATCTGTATATTATTAGGATAGCAGTAGAGGGGAAAATTCAGGGGAAAATAATGTTCCTTATTTTTTAAAAAATGTTACCAAATATGTTAGCGTGTTGTGGGTCAAAGGCTGCTTTATTGAAGTGTCTAGGTAAAAATCTAGGGAATTTTTACTGATTTTTAAATCTGTGTAACTAAAAATGTCAGGTTTTGTGTATTTGACGTGGTCCTTGGCTCTTAGGCTCTCTCAACAGGCTTTGTAATAAAGTGTTCTATTCATTTGGAGGTCTTATCTTCTGAGACTCTTTGAACTTTTTTAACGTTTTTTATTGAAAATCTCAGTATAAAAACCTGCTAATGAGTGGAAACTAGAGCAATCTACAAGGTTTTTATTAAAAGCTACTGGCATAGGTTATAGAAATAAAGGGGAAAATAAGTCAGCTGGCTTTGAGAATGGAAGTAACCTTTTGTGTTACAATAGAATTGGAGCTGCTCAGTCACAGATTTAAAATTTTAAGCCCATCAAACCTGCAGTGACATGAAAATGTTCCACAAATCTGTAAAAAAATGGGACTGGATGGGGGATTTTAGTAAGTCAAAGCATCTGGAATTTGTCTCTGTTGTAACTACACTTGGATCAGCAATTTCTGACTTTTTAAATTAGTATAAGCAGTAATAGTAATAAATGAGTGAATGATAGATAAATTTTGTTGCTGCCTGTTCTTCAAGTGTGTTCTTGTGGAAACACACGTGCTGCAGACGGCTGTGTTGCTGTTCATGTTTCCATAGCTGGAATTTACCATGCGGGAGGCTGTGCTGTGCCTGCATGCACTGGAGGAATATTGTCCCTCTAAGGAAGACTACAGCAAACTGTGCTTGCTGCTGACACTGCCTCGCCTCACCAACCATGCTGAGTTCAAGGACTGGAATCCCAGCACTGCTCGGGTGCACTGCTTTGAAGAGGCCTGTGTCATGGTGGCAGAGTTCATTCCAGCAGACAGGAAACTGAGCGAGGCCGGCTTCAAAGCAAGTAACAATCGCTTGTTTCAGCTCGTAATGAAGGGATTACTTTATGAATGTTGTGTGGAATTCTGTCAGAGTAAAGCTACAGGAGAAGAAATCACAGAAAGTGAAGTATTGCTGGGCATTGATCTCTTGTGTGGTAATGGCTGTGATGACTTGGACCTTAGCTTATTATCGTGGCTACAGAATCTGCCAGCTACTGTATTCTCTTGTGCTTTTGAACAAAAGATGCTTAATATTCATGTTGATAAACTCCTCAAGCCTACGAAAGCTGCCTATGCTGATCTTCTGACACCTCTTATCAGCAAACTTTCTCCCTATCCATCATCCCCAATGCGACGGCCTCAGTCAGCGGACGCTTACATGACCCGCTCCTTAAACCCTGCCTTAGATGGGCTCTCGTGTGGATTGACAAACCACGACAAGCGGGTCACAGACCTCGGGACCAAAACTTCTCCCATGTCGCACTCCTTCGCTAATTTCCATTACCCTGGAGTACAAAACCTCAGCAGGAGTCTCATGCTTGAGAATACTGAATGTCACAGCATTTTTGAAGAGTCACCAGAGCGGTAAGTGCAGCAAGAGCTCTGTTTTTACCTCTACAGAACCTGTTTGTGTTCTTACCTGCACTGTAGCTCCAAACATAATTGTAACACTGAAACATAATTTGGTTGTTTAAATTCTGTCGTAATGAAAACTCTGTATAGAGGGTGTTTTCTTCCTTATGTTTTTATGATCTAAGTAGATTTTAATATTTGGGTTTGAGCCTTATGGATTCAATTTGGGCCTTCTTAAAGTTTCCTAGCACCGAGCATAAATGTGCTCTGAGTATGTGATATGGTCTAGCTGGAGTTTGTGTTTATATTACTGTGTTCTTCCATTCCAGATAAATAAATGGACTCACTGAAGTAGCTGTAACTCCCATCTTCTATCCCCACTGCATTCTGTCCTCAAGTCTTGATAAATAGTTTGGTCCTGACACTGTAAATTAGTTGCTTATGTATACTGAAACAATTTCCAGTGAAGTAGGTGGAAATGACTATATGCCATTGTTGTAGCATTCCTGGATCACTTAAATAGTTACAACAGTAGCTCAGCTGAAATATTTACTTCATATTTTTTAAACCAAAGCTGAGTAAGACAGCTGAAGGTATTATGTTTTTTGTATCAACTTTGAGATAGTTGGATTGTGCTATTAATGAATTGTTTAATAAAATGTAGACTGCAAAATTGGCTTTTGAGAGAAGTGTTCTGGGAACTGGGGAAAATGGTGCTTATCAGTTGAAAGTTTATCATCCTGTTTCTGCCTGGCCATTCTTTTGATCAGCAGTTCTGTCCCTTCGTAATGATTATAGTCAAAATTCCCTAGAAAGCTGCTGCTTTTTGGCTCTTAGAGGACCAGATGGGTAACTAGCCCTGTACTTGGGTGCAGTGGCCAGCAGACAACATTTGGGGCTGTGGTGATCAATCCAGGCCACAGCTGTTGTCTCTATTAGTTTTGCCTTGGAGCAATATTCCATATGTTGTGTTATGGTAAAGAGCAGCTGTAATTAAACTAAGCAAAAAGGAAACAAACACTACTAAACTGATGTCAGTTCACCAGTGATAATGGTATGTTTTAAATATTTATCTTAATACTTAGCTTGAAAGGAGCTGTTTTGTTTGATTAAAATCTTGGGTTTTACCAGGCTCTTCACAACGGGAGTTTTTGTGGATAGGTTAATCTTATGGAATTATCCCTGATGTTACATTTTTGCCAAGTGTACTTCCTGAAGATACTAGTTTATGGTGAATCCTCTGATTTTACTGATCTGTGTCAAATCTTATCATGTGTTTGAGTAGACCAGGGTCTAGTGTTAAAACTGATTCTTGAGTGGCTTTTGATTCCCTTTCAATATTGGAGTGCTAGAATAATTCTTCACAAATAGCATCATTGTGTGGGTTAAAGAAGGTGATTAATTACTGCAGTTCTTTATGTAGGCCTTTTTATGTGAAGTTTGTCGTTTGTAACGGTTTTTTTTTCATTAATAATACATCTCTTGAAAGTTAGGATTAGAGGGTCAGAATTATAGTATTACAACTATAGGGCCAGACCTCTAGTTTTCAAGACAGCATTACATTTTTCAAAAGAAAATCCAACTTCAGGTCAAGTGTCCAGCCTAAATGGCAATATTTGCAAGAGTGGAAGCTGAGCTTTATGTAAATCTGACCCTTGCTTCCTCTTGCATATGACAGAAACACTTGGTTTCTTTTATAAGTTGAGTTCATTAAGCAATTGACTTTCAGTCAGCTGAGTTACTTTTGTTATTGTACAGAGGTACCCAGAAAGTTCAAAATAACTTCTAAAAAACCTTTGCTCCAAGTAATTGAGTAAAAGACTTTCAGTTGACAATATTGAAGACAGGAATCCAAGGCTTGTAATGTGTTCGGCACATTTACTGATTGATTGCCAAACCATTTTGGAAAGTGTGTCATGCAGAAATACTTATAACATGAAAAAAGCAGAACTAATACAAACATTTTTCTACCTTGCACTTTCATGAATATTCAAGGGGATGGATGTTAAACATCCATAGGTATTAGTTTGAATTTAGATTGATAGTGGTAATTAAACTGATACTTTTTGGAAGAGTTCAGTCTCAGAGTATATCAGATACATTTTGTGCACATAATTGCTTTGCAGTGGAAGATTTTGAGTAACCTGAAGGATCTAGAATTCAAATGCAGGGATAAAAAAACTAAATTGGGGTGTGCTATGGTAGTAATGCTTTTTAGAAACTAGTTGGGCTTTTTGTTAGTCAGGGAGTTTATTTTCTTTAGTGTAACATATTGCAAGTGGCATTTTTTCCCTAAGCAATATCTTCAGTTTGACGTGACTAAAGTAGTTTGCATGCTTGTGTTGCCTGATCTTACTCTAGAATGTTATCTTTTTCCACTTGATTTTCTGCTCTTAATTTTTCTCAGTTAAGCATCTCTTCTTTTCCATATTGCTGCGAGAAGTGATACTCCTGTGGAGCCCCAGCATCCCATTGGCAGTGAGACCTCGTGCCAGAGCTCAGCTCCAGAAAATGAACCACCCAATGCAGCACAGAGTCAGGGACCAGCCAAACAAGAGAAAAACGAGGTAGTGCTTGTTTGTTTAAAATAATGAAGCCCTTTGAGCTGCGTTCTGATCACTTCATTAATAATTTGCCTTTGTGTGGAGAGCTTCATGCATGACAGTGAATTGCTTTGAATCTTGTTTTTACTATAGTAAAAAATGCCATATTGCATATTCTAAAAGAAACTACTGCTTTTTGTCCCCCCATTGAATAAAGTTCTGCTGTCATTTGAGTCTGTAATGCAGCTGGTTAGAGTGCCTTGTCACATCAGCAGTCCAGCTAAACTGTTGTGTATCTTTAAAAGTAAGGGAAAAAAAAAGAGCCAACCATGTTAGATTAAACAGTGCCTTAAGCACCTTCTTCATGTTCTAGGGAAAAATCTAGCATGTAGCTTTTAATTTTTGATGATAATACTAGGTTCTGTAGATCATCTTACATCATTTCTTGTCTAAAACCTAGAGAAATTAAAATTGGGCAATTCCCTCATAAGTATATCTTTGCCATTCAGAATCCAATAGCATAACCTTTTTTGGGATTCGTCTTCGAAGACCTGTGCCTTGGCTATTTTTTTTCTCTTTATTCATTTTTTTAACAGCAATGTGGGGTAAGTAAAATAGGGAAGGAAACAATGAAATGAGTTACCTATTCTATTCTTTTTCCACAGTTAAATACCAGTCTCTAAATTTGGTAGTGAAAAATAGCATTGAGTTTGCTGTCTGTTCTGTTGGCAGATTCAGGTTTGATTTTCTTAGGTAAACTTTGTCTTAGCTTATGACATCTCTGTGGGACTGAAAGCCAGTCTAACTTTGATAGGGCTGTATTCCAGTGGGCTCTGGATACTTGGGTGAGGCAGTGGGGTCTACTGTAAAATTAACAAAATCCTCCACATTTGAGGACTTCACTTCCCTCAAGGACTTTGAATTGCTTCTCTGCTGCAGTGGTGCTTTGCTGGAAGGGAAGGAAGAGCTTAGCTAGGTATAGAATGGGCAGGCTTCAGGAAGGGAAAAATAATAAACAGGTGCAGAATTTGTAGGAGAGAATGAGGACAGGAGGTGCTGTGGTGAATATGTTAGCCTGTCTGTTATACACAAATAGAAAAGAAAGTAGTACCTGGTGGAATTTCATCTTGTTTTTTTTCCCACATCATAGTGGTGTACATATAGACCTGTAGGAGTAAGAAATTAATTTACGTTTCTTTTCAGAGCTTTGTTTGTGAGGTGTTCCTGTGGAAGCTGATTTAGAAACCAGAATTTATAGAATAGAGTTTCTGGACATCATATTTTAGGTTTGCATGTTAGTTGGGAAATAGTGACACTGAATACAAAAAATATAAAAATTGAATAAAATTGTAACAAACAAGTATTAGTCATGAAAAGAAGTAAAGACAAGAATATACTTGTTGTTTAGGATGATAATCCAGGGAGTGGGGAATAGTTCATGAATTTCAAGTACAGAACATAAATGCTTTTGACTTCTGTCAATAACTTTGGAGTTTCTGAATTGCAGGTATTCACCATTGGAAGCCTAAGGTGGTAAATACTTTGCAAATGCTACAGCGCTAGGAAATCCAGTATAAATCAAAAAAAATCATGTCAGAGCAAAAAATGATGCAAGTATTGTTAATAATTGTTAACTGAAGAAATTCAAAGGCTGTTACAAAGACAGAATGTATATGAATTGTCTGAACTAATGCAAAGTTATGAGGATGTCCTTATACTTTAAATCACAAATGACAAAGCTGTCAATCCAGAAAACAAACAAAAAACCCACACAAGGGGTTTTTTGCTGTTACTATTTTTTTCCCATTAGTTTTTTTCTGTTAGGTAAATATGCAGTTTAGTTTTTTTTCTTTAGAAAATGTAGGGCAGCTCAATGTGTATAATCTGGCCTTGGACTGAAGTGGTTTTGGTCTTCTTTTTGTTCATTTTTATCTTGTTCTCAGCTGTTAGCAGAAAAGTGAAAGAAAAATGAGGCTTGGGAATGCAGAAGGCAGCAAGTCCTGGGCAGCTGGCAGTGTGGGAAGCTAAAGGCAGTATGTAAAGGAGAAAATACCATGAGAAAGGAAGTTCAAGTGTTGGCTTGGTCCAGAAAATAAGGAATTTTAAAGCTAAAACAGGGCACCAATTTCAAAAGTAAAATGTAATGCTTGGATAGACCACTGCAGAGTTGGAGAGGTAAACTGAGTCTATAGGCTGATGGCAGGGAGGTGTCAGTGTGGTAGAAAATACAAAATTTGTAATGGAAGTTTGACTTACATAGTTTTCTGGGTTTTATTTCAATTTCCAATGACTTTTTTGTTTTGATCTTAAGTAGTACTTTGGAATTTTTTTAGGACAGAGCAGTCTCCTTCGGAATTATGGCAGGACTGGTTCAGCAGTGAATAGCGTAGGCTGGCACTGCTTTCTCTTTTTAATATGTAAATTGTGTCTGGTTTTAAGGAAGAATGAAATCATCACTCCTCAGAGATGAACCTCCTGGCTCTCTGATGCCTTTGTTGAAATACTGAACCAGGAAGTAAATATTTATGTTAAATACCACAATTAACTATTCAAATTCCATGTGTGATTCTCATTTCTTTGTAGCTTCGTGATTCCACAGAGCAGTTTCAGGAATACTACAGACAGAGACTTCGTTACCAGCAGCACTTAGAGCAGAAAGAGCAGCAGCGACAGTTGTACCAGCAGATGTTGTTAGAAGGAGGAGTCAATCAAGAAGATGGAGCTGACCAGCAACAGAACCTTACTGAACAGTTTCTTAACAGGTTGGGGGAGTTTCATTCTTCTACCCACCCATATCCCTCTGTAAGTTCTCACATGAACCTGGTTTGATGGTTTGGGGTTTTTAACTTGTCATTTGTTCTTAGATCTATCCAGAAACTAGGAGAATTAAATATGGGTATGGACAGTCTTGGAAATGATGTACAAACACTTAGCCAGCAATGTAATGGGAGCAAAGGGATTGCATCTACCAATCCAGCAACTAACTTCACATCAGCACCTTCAGATGGTAGCCAGAGGATAACAACTGATAGCCCAAATCTTAATACGAGCACTCCTCGCAAGTGTGGATCAGCTAATCAGATACCCTTTCCTGAAGAGTCACCTGTACAGGGGAATCAAAGGTAAGAGTGCATTCAGGACTGGAAATATCCTTCTGCTAGCACTGTTGGAGAGCTGTTTGTATTTATCTTTAGCTATCAAATTAATTTGTCATTGAATAGGGATATTTAGCTCATGATCAGTGTTTTCTAAATATTTATGAAGGGATTATAAAGGTTCTTTTTGTTTTTGTTTTTTTGTCAGCATGCATGAGGAATAGTGGTTATTTATTATGGCTTACATTTTATGCTTGTTTTTAATCTTCAACTTTTTATTCCATCTTATCTGTATAGTTCGTGTTTATTTTGTGCTATTCTAAGTTTCTGGAAGATTTTCTATGAAATACAAACTAGATGAAGGGAGAAGCAGGGCAGAATGGGAACTGAGTTTCTTCTGTTAACTAAGAGTAGTGCTGACCTGAAAGCAACAGTAATTCTTCCATCTCTCTGTGTATATGTATTGTAGCTATATATAGGTACGTTATGGAATGAAAAATACTTGGGTTCACTTGTTCAGTGCTTGGAGTTGCTACAAAAAGGGCTGTCCCTTGTAAAATAATAGTTTAATGGTAATGATTCAGACATGTATAACACTTCACACTAATTAGTCAGTTCTGAGAATGACTGAAACTGTAATTTTAGTCCAAGAAATACTTACCAAAAACTCTGTCTCTGCTCTTGCTTTGTCTTGTGATGTTAAACACTTCACCAAATAAAACAGTGCATCAGAACATGCTGCCAGTCAGCCACAATCAGAAGATTCTTCGGGGAATTTATCTAGGACAAGAGGTGATGAGGTGAGTTTTCTTGTTGTCTTTCACCATGTGTGTTACCAAAAGATTCAGTACTTAATCCTGAGTGTGACATCCTCTTACTGTTGAAAGATACTTGGAATTAATTTTGGTTGGTGTAGTGCCTGCAGTCACAGAACTTCATGGGCTGATTCATCCCATGTCTGACCACCCTCACAGTGCTTTTAAAACACAAAATAAGTTGAAGGGAATTTGCTTTATTTTGTTTGGTGTTCATTGCCTCCAGTCCTTTCACTGTGTACCACTGAGAAGAGTCCTGCTCCATCTTCTTCACTCCCCCAGTCCTGTATTTATATACACTGGTGAGATTTACACATGCACACCCTGAAAAGCCCTTCTGATTTCAAGGCCACACAGTACCAGCTCTGTCAGCTGCTCCTTGTACAACAGAAGCTCCTATGGCATGTCTTTTACAT
This sequence comes from Certhia americana, assembly GCA_018697195.1. Classification (NCBI taxonomy): domain Eukaryota; kingdom Metazoa; phylum Chordata; class Aves; order Passeriformes; family Certhiidae; genus Certhia; species Certhia americana. The sequence goes on along the minus strand of CM031864.1, from coordinate 22,153,136 downwards.
CCATTGCTTTGTGTTTTACATGTTGAAACTTTGAGTGTTGCACTCCAGTATGATCTGAAAAACCAGGGGAATAGTTAATAGAGAAATAACTGCAGTAAGTACATTCCAAAGTTTCTGCATAAATGAAAATCATAATCTTAGAAAGGTGGTCATGAAGTCACAAGGAGGATAATGTAATAAAGCTTAGCATAAATTTAATGATTACTTTGTGTTACATACTGGGTGAAAATCTGATTTGATGTTTAATATTATGTTTGCTGTAGAAACTGTGTTCGACTTGGGCTGTTTTCAGTAAAAAGGCAGCTTTGTTCCCATTGCACGTTTCACACAGATCAAACGTGTCCACACAGAGATAAACTGTAGTATTGCCCATCTGAGGTGGGCTGTGTAGAAGAACAAAAGCAAGTGGCAGTCTGGAGGAAGCATGAGAAATACTAATTAATGTTATCTGTAAAAGTCAGTTGAAGAAAAGAGCTTCAGGAGCATTCTTGGACTTGGAGTAGACATTGTTTACAAAACTGTACTTTGAGTGATCCAGCCTGCTGTGCTGCTACTTGTTAATACTTTGCTACAGTAGCTTTACATTATCCCACAAAGCAGTCACACCTACTTTTAAAGGTCCAGTTTTACACAGAAGAACCTAATTTTACTGTTATCCTTCTACACAGGATGACAAATCAAAAAAGCAGTTTATTTGCATTAATACTCTAGAAGACACACAGGCTGTCAGAGCTGTAGCCTTTCATCCCAGTGGGAGTTTATATGCGGTTGGTTCCAACTCTAAAACTTTGAGAGTTTGTGCCTATCCAGAAGTAATTGACCCAAGGTAAGAAAGCTAATATAATCATTTATTTTTCTGTATTATAGCACTTCTTTCTCCTGTAGCTATTGATACCTGTACATTTTATACCTTTATTTTATTGTCATAAGTACAGCAATGCTCTCCTTGGAATCATGAGCTGCGAAACAAAAACAAGGTGATGTGCTGAAGTATTTGTGTATTTGTGAGCTACTTCTTTGCTCTCCCTATTACTTGCAAGATGTATTGCCACAAGACCACACTTTTCTGCATAAAAACAGTGTTATTTTCTGTCTCAACAGTTGGGCTTTTTTGAGTTTACTGGTTGGCCTGTGGTGTTGATATTCCTTGTAACAGTGGGAGAAAGCATGTGTCAGTTCTCAAGGCAGCACAAGCTGAGCTTCACAAGAGTCAGCATTTGGCAGGACAGACTTAACAGTGGAGAAAGTTGTATCTTCTTGACTTCTACAGCAAAACTTGGCAGAGCATGTCCGTTGGCATGTTTTTTACTCTAAACATTATTTTCTAGGTATATTGGTTCCTTGACAGAAAACCATTTGCGGTTTACTGTATGCCTGTATTTCCAGGTTTTTTCCACTAATTTTTTAATAGGATGGGGAAAATATACCTGAAAATAAATATTGCCACATCAATAACAATCTCCTTAATTCTGCTCCACTGACATTTTCTTGGAGGAGGGGAGAAGTGCAAGCATCTAAAACTTCACAATTTTGTAGGGAGCTTACAAGTGTGCAGTGATTTTATCTGGGACATCTTCCCACTTTAGGACTGATGTTCAGGCTTCCGAAGTGTTCAAAAAGTAATTTGATTTTTCCTCCTTAAATATCATTAGTAAGGTAGCCTTTGAAGTTTAATTCCAAAATATTTATGAGCAATGTATGACAGAACAAAAAAAGGAATTGATTTCTGTTGCCTAATACCGGGCAGCTTACGGGGCTTGAAGCCCAAACAGCCTCTTGACTGGTAATCAGTGCAAAACAAGTTGGCTCCTGCACAGCTGCTTATTCTGCTCCTTGGGAATGGTTTGAGCAACTCTGCAGCCTTAGTTTGTATTTGAAGTGCATGATCTGATGTGACAAGAGACACAGTGCATCTGGACATGAAAGGAATACTGAGATTTCCTTAATTCTAAACCTGTAATTCTTCCTCTTACTGTTGATTTTACTATGCTTAGTTTGCCTAAAATACTTCATCATGGGATTTACAATTCAGCAGAGAGATTACATTATCTTAAAGATATACTAATCCTTGTAACAACATGAGTCTAGACATGCATTCAAAATTATGTGCTTTTCAAAGAGCTATGGTTGTGTAGAATAACTGTTCTTTGAAGCTCTGTTTCACGTACTAAACTTTTTTTTTTTTTAACTTGTCCTTCAAACTGATTAATTACTCAAGACAGGTTGGTTTGGAGTTGTTTTTTTTCCTTTCTCTAAAGCTATAATAGTAGTGTGGGGGTTTTGCACACCTTTAAGATTAAACACTGACAGATACACGTTACATTTCTGTAAATGTTGTTCAAAAAATCACAGTGCTTCCATGCAGTGGATTGGTAACATGTGGTCTCTGACATGGGGAGGTGCTCCCATGTCCTGAGAGTGATCCTCAGCTCTTAAGATGTGGTGATATGAACTCAGAGTGTGAGATAAGGCATTAGGCCATTTAGGAAGCTCTGTAGTGTGTTGAATGATCTATATTTAGGCTAATCTGTAATGGATTTCCTCTCTGGCAACAAAAATAAAATTAGCTGCTGTGTAGGTTTACTCTTCAGTATTCTTTACTAAAGCAATGTTAATCTCCAAAGTTTCTTATCCAATAGGCTTGGATGTTTGTCTTCTGTCTTTTCTCTCTGCCTCTTCTGATCAAGTATTTATAGTAAGGTTTATGAATTTTTTCATTACCAATTTAACTTGTTAAATTTCTCCAGTTGATGTTACTGGAGTGATATGGAGATGGATACTGCAATACTTTATCCTAAGTACTGATTTCTTCCTGCTGTGAGAGCAGAAAAACCCAACATTGTAGGAAGGTAATTGATTGCAATTAAGGAAATGTAAATTACTGGGCCTGTTGCTTTTATTTCAGCAGTGTGTAAAGCTGATACGGTTTTACAAATAATAATCCATGCTGTATTTAGATGCTGTTAGGATTCTTGCATTAACATAGAGTGGCAAATCTTTTTTTCTTGCACAGGCTTGGCCTACTGTTGCTTAATTGAACTCATGCATATTCAAAAGTGGACATAGAATTAAGTTGTTGATGTATGAAGGATGTGGTGAACACTCACACCAGTTTTGGACTCTGGGGATAATGTTTTGTTGCTCTGTAGCTAGTAATTACTATATTTTACCTGTATCATACCCTTTACAGATGAAGGGACTAGGTAAGTTCTTTATGCATGCTCAATCACAGATCGAATGGGAAGATGAGGAAAAACCGAGAAAATGAGAAGATCCTTTGGTCTTTGATCACATATGTGTTTCAGTGCAAGTAGTCATATGAATTTCATGTTACTCAAAATAAGAGAAAAATAGTATCTTCATTTTAGAATACTTTATTTCCCTTAGAAATAAAAGGAAATACTATGTTGGGTTGTTTTTTTTTTTTTCTTTTAACAGTGCTTATAATACTCCTAAACAACCTGTAGTTCGTTTCAAGAGGAATAAGCATCATAAAGGATCAATCTACTGTGTAGCCTGGAGTCCCTGTGGACAGCTGTTAGCTACTGGTTCTAATGATAAATATGTGAAAGTGCTGCCTTTTAATGCAGAAACTTGTAATGCAACAGGTACTGTGTATATATTTAGTTCAAAGAATTTATTTTCAGTTACTGTCCAGTAATTGTCAAAACTATTCAGTTTACACTGATGTTTTGGCATTTTTTAATCCAATATTTGAATTCAGTCTCTTTTCCTTTTACCATCACTGTGGTCCCTATTCAGCAAAGAACTACTGAGAGATTTAAAATTATCTTCAGGGTTTTGTTTGGCATGGGTGTTTTGGTTTCGTTTTGCAAGACTCTGGTGCTGTTCTGTCTCCTGGCAAATTCCTCCCCATATACAGTAAAACAACCAGACGTTCTTACCTAAATCTAGAGCTTGGTTGTCATTAAGAATTTATTTCCAGTCCTGTAGTCCAGTCTCTTTTATCTTGCCTAGTTCTCTCTTCTCACCCATTTTAAAAAGGTTTCTGTCCCAGCAAATACTACTTTCCATGTCCATCCCTCCTAATCAGTATGTTGAACGTGGCTCTTTTCTGTTTTGAATTTAGGCTGCCTTTCCTTTGTAGTTCAGTGCTCTCAGTGATCTTTTCTTCCTGGTAAAGAGAACCTTTTGAGTTCACCAGAGTTTACAAAAAGGAATAAATTACTCCATAAGAAACCTTGGCTGCAGCTGGCAGTGGTGATGGTCTGTGTACATTTTGCAAAGCTGTAAGAAGCTCAAGCGACACTCAAACCCAAGATTGATTCTTAGGGATTTTATTTGAACTGTAGTAATTGAAATAGTGTGTTCTGTGCAAAAGTGCACAGCCATGTTTGTACTTGGTGGCATGTTCACCCTTGCCTAAAATACACTGTGAGCTGCTTTAAAGAGCTCAACACTAACAAAGGATGCCTTACTTTGTTCCATGATTTTAAAATTATTTTAGGACCGGATTTAGAATTCAGCATGCACGATGGGACAATCAGAGACCTTGCTTTTATGGAAGGCCCAGAAAGTGGTGGTGCTATTTTAATAAGTGCTGGAGCAGGGGACTGTAATATTTACACAACAGATTGTCAGCGTGGGCAAGGCCTGCATGCCCTGAGTGGTCACACTGGTAGGTACAGTGTGGCTTCTGTCACACTTTCTAAGTCTGTATTATATTCTAGTAAAGTTGCTGGGTTGTTTTGGTTTTGTTTGGTCTAAAGTCATTGTATTTTTCTTTTTAGCAAGACTTTTTTTTTCTCTCCCAATTGCTCTTGAGGTATTTTGAAGGGAGGTGGGCAGTATTTGTTGTTAAATATATTTACTGTTAATCTAATGGAGAGAGTTCACACTTCATTTCAGAGAAGGCACAAAGCTGGGTATTGCCATACACTGGTGCATTGGATCATGCAACAGGCAGGTTTTCCACAGGATTGTTAAGTCTCTGAATGCAAAAAATAATCCCAGTTGTAATATTTCAGTATTGGGTTAATGGTGCTTAATCAAATTAAGAAGTCTTCTTGTTCACAGGACATATTTTAGCACTTTATACATGGAGTGGCTGGATGATTGCATCTGGATCCCAAGACAAGACTGTAAGATTTTGGGATTTGAGAGTGCCAAGCTGTGTTCGTGTTGTGGGAACAACGTTTCACGGAACAGGCAAGACTTGCTATTGTGCTTTTAATTGTCCTGGCATGAAAATAGACTTTGAAGATGTCCAGGTTGTATAGAGTGAATTTAAGGGGAGGTTGTGGCACAGGGGGGCGACTTGGCTTAAAGAAAAAACCTGTGAGGATACCTATAGCTGTGGGGTTGGTTTGTTTGTTTGTTCCTAAAGTTCCTTCCTTTCAGAAGATGGGCAGTGCTTTGCCTTACAGCTTTCAAACAGACACTTTTGAATGCATTCAAATAGAGCAACCTAACTGAAGCCCTTGAAGATTTAGGGCCAGGGTGAATTCCTTGCAGTATTCCACATTCTTTTGTAAGAGTGACTTTCTTTCCTGTGATGAAGCAGATACTTTATCATGCAGCTTTAATAGCATCTTTGCTATGAATCAAGTGTGATTTATGGCTTCAGAGTTCTTAGAGCTGTTCGTTTACAATGCATGTTCTTGTGTAAAAAAAAAAAAAAGGAGTTGACTATTTGCAAAAACCCAACTAACTCTGCTGTGGGATTGTTGGGGTTTCTGTGGCCCTGCAGGGAGTGCTGTAGCCTCAGTGGCAGTGGATCCCAGTGGCAGGCTGCTGGCCACGGGCCAGGAGGACTCGAGCTGCATGCTGTACGACATCCGCGGGGGCCGCATGGTGCAGAGCTACCACCCCCACAGCAGCGACGTGCGCTCCGTGCGCTTCTCCCCGGGCGCGCACTACCTGCTCACCGGCTCCTACGACATGAAGATCAAGGTGACAGACCTGCAAGGTAACACAGGCAAAGCAGCACGGGCTGACTTCCTACTCAGCAGGTCTAACGGGGGAGTTGGGAACTTGGCTCAAAGATCGGCTTTTACTTCAAAAGGGGAAAAAAATAGTAGAGCTTTGGAAGGTTGGATGTGTGTGTATGTGGTTGGGGCTGGAAGAAGTTGGCTGGTTGTGGTGCTGAAAGTGTAGGCTGTGAACTGAATCTTGTTTGAGGGTCTTATAACAGTAAAACCACTGATTAATGTTCTTGCCTGGTGAGATGGCCATTGCTTTCAGACAGTTTTCATAAAATTAAAAAAAGCCCTAAAAAAGTATAGTAATTCTCATTTTTATTGGGATGAGTTAAAAGTAGGAAAGATACTGGGTATATCTAATTGATTTGATTTTCTTGGACCATTAAATTGTGTAAAAATGGAGGAGATTTGCATTTTTAAGTGTACTGTGTCCAGTAACACCTAAAAACTGAAACACTGGGGCCTTTTGTTATGCTCTGTGTATGTGGGAGTGAGAAAGGGGTGTCATGTGCACTTCATAAGGTGAAATACAGATGTAAGCTTTAGGTAAGCAAACTGCTTAAAAGAAGACCTGCCACCCAAGGGTTAGGATATGGATCCATGAAATGAGTAATGATTTCTCTTCCTCTCCACAGGGGACCTGACAAAGCAGCTTCCTCTGATGGTGGTAGGGGAGCACAAGGACAAAGTTATTCAGTGCAGGTGGCACACACAAGATCTTTCCTTCTTGTCATCTTCTGCAGACAGAACTGTAACCCTTTGGACCTACAATGGTTAGAGTGCAAACCAAGGCAACTATGCAGCTAAAGCACAGAGACCTGAGACTACAGAACTGTCAAAACAAGTAATAATAATGAGGCTTTGAGAGAGCAGCAGTTGAGCAGGAGAGTGTCTTATCAAGAGGAGGGGCACCTGTCACTGATTTTTCTGGTTTCTAGGAGGTCTTGGTGTTTTTTAGTATATTCTTTTGCAGTGCTTCCAGTCTTCCATGTTGAACTCATGCTGCTGTGACCTATTGTAGTCTTGTTGCCAAAGTCTATGGAGGAGAACTCTTCTGTTGTTGATGTGCACTCAGAGTAACATGAATGATGTGTTTACAGTTTGGTATTAATTGCATTCCTTGTTTTTTGCCTCAATGAGAATTTTGTATAGAAACTTAAGTTGAGGAACACTTTAATCAAGTCTGTATGTAACGAGTTACACATACACATAAAAGAAAAACTACTTCCACTGTTTTTTCAGGTTTGTTGTATTCATCACTTTTAAACAAGAGCTCAAATTTTATAACATCTCTACAGTTTCAACGTTTTTAGTAAAAAAAAATCTGAACTTTAAAGGTTGACTGGGTAGTAACCACTTCTTGATTATGGTCCATTATATAGTGGGGGTTTTTCTTTCTTTTCATCTAACCTGGGAAAAATGTTGCTGTTTTTACTACATGACATTGTTTTGATCCAGCTAACATGTTGGAGGGAGAAAAGTAAAATATTGACTTTTTTCGGTAGAAACATGTAATATTTTACTTTTTGAATGCAACAGAATACCTCTGTGTATAATGTACTGTAGAAAAGAGTGGATTGGCAGCAGCTGTCAGAGTAAGCTTAATGGCTATCAATTTTTCAAGTAAAAGGGATACCATTAATGCTGTAATAGAAACCAGCATGGCTTAAAATGCTATGTCTGCATGATAATTTAAGAATTGTTTAAATTCCCAGTTCAGAAGCTTATCTGAATTTTGTTTCTTGCACTGTTTATGTATGGAAAATGGCAGTTTTATTTCTACAAAACTTTAGATTCTAATGTTATGTATTGTTATATTTTCATATTGTACAGTTCCTTTTACTTTTTAAAATATAAACCTTAAACTTTAGGTTATTTATTTATTTGAACTGCAGTTAAATTTTGGATTCTCTTGGTTACTAAATTATATGTGCACTGTAGTAAGCATTTTTAACTATCGTATAAAAGTGGAAAGGTAACTATAGAAGTGTATCTGTGCTATAATCTCAATAAAGACCTCCAACACCTGCACCTGTTTCATCTGTTATTTTCAATTCTTGGTTTATAATTCCTCAGTCCAGCTACGATACAACAGTTCAACCTATGATTTAGGTATGCCAGCACTATCAAATACTTAAGAGCTTTGATACTGCTTCCAAGTATCGAATTTGCAGTACAGTAAGTAATAATACAGTGGAGTAGAGCTGAAAATCTTTTTTTTTTTTTTTATTAGATGCATATACAATAATGTGTATGTATGATGCATATACGAAGCTAGTTTGGAGGAAAATAGCGTTTCTCTGGTTGTCTGTCTGTGGTCAAAGACGGCAATCTATTTTAAAGCAGTCTATCTCTAACAGTAGTGACTTCCCGCCATTAACGTTATCCCGAGTTGTGTCTTTTAGGGCGGCTCTGGTTTGACTCGGCCCGTTTTACCCCGCCCGCGGTGCCCGCCTTTGGCGGGGAGCACCGCCCGCAGCCGGGGCGGGGCCGCAGCGCCACACGGAGCCCCGGGGCCGGGCAGACAGGGCCCCCCGGGCCGGGCAGCGGAGGCGCCGGGCGGAGCGGCTGCGGGGGCGGCCCCGCACCGGGTAAACAAACACACCGGGTGAGCGACGGGAACGCCGCGGCCCCTCAGGTACGGCGGGCGGGGCGGGCGCTGCCGGGCAGGGCCTGCGCGGTGCCGCGGCCGGAGGAGCGGGGAGGGGCTGAGGGCGCCCAGTGCCGGCGGAGCGCGGTGTCAGGTGGAGGAGGCGAAGCGGGGCAGAGGCGGGCCGAGCCGCTTCTCCATGGCCCCGAGGGCTGCGGCAGCGCCGGCCTGGGCCGGAGCGGGGCCTGGCGGGGCCGCACCGAGGAGATCAGGCCCTGGCGCCAGGCTGGGCTCAATGTCCCTGCAAGGCTGGCCAAGGTGAGTTCTGCGTGACCGTCCTGCTTGGCCCCCCTGAGAAAAAATACTGAAAACCAAAGGTCAGCAAGGAGGGATGCTGGCAGTAGCTCTGCAGGGCCAAGCTGCCTGCGCCCTTAGGATCTGTGAGGGAGCGCCGTGTGTCCCTCAGAGAGGGAACAAAGGATGGCGGAGCGGCAGGAGGTGCTGTGGTCATGCTGTTCTTAAAACAATGCGGTCAAGAGGAACTAAGCCAAAGGAGTGACCCAGAAGGTGACCAAAACCTTAACGTTACTCCGTTAACTCGAAAATACGTGTTACTTTCCACACCCCATCGTTGCTGGTGAAGTTAAGACGTGTACATGCTTGCTGAAGTCACTCAAACTCCACCGAAATATAGAATGTCATCAACTGAAACTCTGCCTTTTACCCTCCCTCACAAAGCCATTATAAGCGTAGGTGAAGAAGGGCGGAGGTCAGAGGAGACAGACTTCACCTTTGTATGCTGGGGCTGCCGGCGGGCTGTGCCTCTCTCCTGCCCCAGAGGAATGAATGCCTCTTGGGGAAGGCTGGAATACCGAGTGCTCCCTCAGGGAATTCAGAGCCAGCCTCTCTTTGTCATTGTGCTTTTAGTCGTCTTTCACTGTAACGTGTTTTTTGTCAGTTTTTTGTTTGTTTGTTTGTTTGTGTCCATGTGCTCCTGCAGACAGTGTGTTTATCACAATCCAGCGTTTCTGTCGCTCAGCAAATTAGTGTTTTGCACCTGAGGGTTGTTGAACGTTTCCAGACTGTGTTCTGGACAGTAGAGTTTGTTGGACATGACCAGACTCACTGGTCACTCAGAGTGTGTCTGTCATGCTGTTTGTCAATCTGTGATTGTGGTAGTTCTTCCTGAATGTGACCAGACTCACAGTGCTGTGCTGGCTCTGTGCTTCCCTTTTTAGTGCTGAATTGGCCATCCCTCAGAACCAAAGCACAGCCACCCCCAGCCCCTCTGGTATCTGAGGAACGGCTGAAATGCAAGGGGAGTTTTCCTGTCAAATATCCTTAATGTGACAGAAAAATTGGCTTTACTGTCAACACAGGGCCCTCGTGATGAAGCATGCTGGAGTTCTGCACTGTTTTACCATATTTAGCAATGTTGAACTCTGTGCTACACCTGCTGATAACAAAATCGGGGTATTGATCCACTCATGCAATACAGTTTAATTGTGCATGTTATTGCCAGCATTTTCCTTGGGAAAAAATATGGAAGTGTATTTAAACCGGCTTAATGGAGAACTGAGCTTTTTAAAAGCTCCACTTTTAGTTCTTTTCATGTAAGAGTGTTTCATTTTTTTCCTACAGCATGTTACACCCTGACCTAAACACCTGAATTTCTTGTTATATTCAGTGATACAGGATGCTGTTTCCTTTGGTATTCTGTGCAATTATGCTGATAGGGAGCTGTAAAGTTCAAGAAGATGAATGGATTGACCCCACGGATATGCTCAATTATGATGCAGCATCAGGAACAATGAGAAGACCTTATAAGGTAGAAAAAGAAAGGGTGTGTGTCTCTCCCAAAAAGCTAAATGCTGTTGGAAGATTGCTTTTAGATGGTGGCAGTAGATAATTCTAGCAGCACGGTGTTTTTAAGGCTCATTGTGTTGTATCTGAATCCATAGACAGCAAAGTCTTTGTGTCCATGGTTAAAATTGCAAGGGAAAAAATAGTGAAATTAGTTCAGGTCCTTTCCCTGGTGAGCTTCTGCTGCACTCAGATCAAGTCATATCAAGCAGGATTTTTGTATTTTCACAGGTGGTGCTTGATTTATGCAGGTTGTGGTACCACAGGTTACTGCTCTGAGAAGTACTGGGTTAAGCAACACTTGCTTTTTTCTCCAGTATGATGTTAAATATCTTGAAAATCAGGTTCCTAACTGATAAAAGTTGGGGGAGTTAAAGTTAATGATTGTATTTTATTTTAATTAACCAGTTTCCCAGCAATAGGAACCAGTTTCCCATTTCTTGTGTGGGACTGTTGTGAATGTGGTGTTTTGTAATGCTGGGCTTCAGTTTTCAGAAAGAAGACCAGAATAGAGATTGAGTGCTGTACTTTTAATGATTCATTAACACTGAAGAGAATAGGAAAGTAGGAAAAGTAGGAAAAAAATCAGTTCTAACGAGATGAATTATCTCTGTCTTGTATGAGGAGCGGGCTCTAAGTACCATGAGATGCATGTTGGCTATTTTGTGCATGTGTGCACACATGGCACTGTAAACTGCAGGTGGTTGTAAGGGCACCTTTGATTTTTGCCATTATTCAGCTTTCAAGTTTGATTTTACGGTCTTGAGCAATACTTTTTAAACACCACAGAACATCATTTTCTGTAGCTTAAAAAATGCAGAGTGCATTATTGATCAACCTCCAACTTCTCCAAGTCCACCTGATTGTCATTAGCATCCTTAGAATCCAGCAGCAAGCTTTGAGTCTTGAGCAGTCTTTAAGCCTGGAGCCCAACTGCTTCAGCTTTGACAAAAAAAGTAGTAGCTTTATTGTTGTCTCCCACAATAATAGAACTACATCTCAAATGAGAAAAAATTGCTACTTTGTGTTAGTTCATCTTCTCAGGATTTCTTTTCTGCTCTGCAGAGAGGTTTTTAGGTGGTCAGGCTGTGTGGGCCACTCAAGCCCTCAAAACCAAACTTTGTTTCATCATGAGTTCACTGATTCATGGTGCTGTTGTGCTTCCTCTTGGAGACTTCCCTCAGTGTGCACACCTGGTTGTGTAGAAGCAGCACTGCTCAGACTGGGTGTGAGTAATGAGCAGAAAACATAGGAGTGCTCTGGAGCAGAGCAAGGCAGGCAGCCCAAAATGGGCTTTGTGTTTACGTGCAGTCTGGCTGGTGGTGTGGCCAGCTGGACTGGGAATTTGCCTGGCTGAAAACTGCCCCTTTGCCTGCTGAGTCAGTTTTTAGCCAGTGCCATTATCTAATCTGATGCACTCGAAGGAGGGGAAAGGGCAAGTGGGGGAGGACAGGCAGGACCTCACCTTTTGAAGGCAGCATGCATTTAGATAAACTCAAAGCAATTGTCCAGCTGGAGCTTAAAAATAACAGTGGAGAGATAGCTGGAGTGTCATTGGGAGAGCATTAGCAACAAAGATCTGTACTCAGTTTTTAGCTTCTTTGCTCCTTCTAAAGTGATGTGGCTGTAGAAGTGTAACAGGGCATGTTGGTCAAATTCTTGGCTTCTAAAAATATGTTTTTCTTCTGTAATTTTAGCCAAACTATCATGACTCCGAGGAAAAGGCTGTGGATACAGTCAGTACTGAAGTCTCACATTGTCCCAGGGTAATAGATTCCTTGCAACACAAGGTTTGTTCTTCAGAATATTTTCCATTGTTTTATAGTTTGTGCTTTCTGATGATGCTTTTCTGGATAGTATCAAGCAGGTGCATTGCTGGCATAATTTATGCTTTATGGAGGGGGAACCCCTAGGCAGAGGAGAGACTGGAAGTGGTTTGAATTAATTTTCAAGTTGTTCTGCCTACAAAGGTCTGTTTCCTGATGTGTTCAATAGTGTAACAAAATCAATAGGAGCTAGGTGCTTCTGTCCAGTGCCAACAGTTTAAAGGTGTGGTGCTGGTGTTACCCATGCTGTTCTCAAGCTGTTCAGTCCTGTTTGATTTTAAGGGGTGTGTTGTGGGCACAGGGCACAGAGCTGCAGCTCTCAGGTGCTGCTGTCAGACCCCCTCCCAGGATGTGGGGATGCTTGTGTGGCTACTGGGCCCTCACTGCCCTCAGCCATTTGGATACCAATGGCATGTGTGTCATTTTTATGTTGTTTTAATTACTTAGAATTTTTGGCAGTTCCCTCTTTTTTTTTTTTTTTTTTCCTGATGCAAACTTAAAATGTGAGGAGATCCAGATGTTTACATTTGTTTCTAGCCTTACTGAGGTCAGGATTTGAATATTACTAGCAGATGTGAAATCCCCAGTACTGGCCAGTTGTATGGAAAGTAGTATCTTCATATTCTTCAAAATGTATGCTTTTTATCTGGCATATTAACCATGGCATCATTGCTAAACTAAAGAAATGTGCCCCTGTTAATCCTGAGTTTAATATGTTGGTATATTTGGGGTTTTTTCTCTCCTATGAAGAAGCTGGTTTGAGCAAAGTGAATAAAAGTGTCTTTTGCACGATTGCAGATTGCAGAGTGTGAGAAGAAGAATGCCAAATCACATGAGAGCCGTAGCTTTTATATATTTAAGCGATACTTAAATAAGATTTTAAATGAAGCTGGGAAACTTGGCCTTGTAAGTATTTGAATAATCATTTTAAAAAATACTTAGTTAAAATGAATTCATAGTACTGTTTTATGTAGTTTTCACAGTTAACAGGCACTGAGTAATTATGCTGGTGTACTTTTAATGAAATGAAGGGAACTGAATGGCAAAGGGAAAAATAATAGAAGTATGCATCCATTACTGCTGAGGAGACACAGTTATAATTTGATCTGTAAAGCATCCAAAGGAAGGATTTGTGAATTCAGTGTATCTAAACATCAGTTGCTGGAACGCAGCTATAGGAATACCTTGTTCTGGACATGTTAATGGCTGGAAGGAGCCAGATTTGGGTTGTTTGTTGTAGACTTTGTAGCTCTACCATGTTAACTTGTAGAGGGTGGAAGCAAGGACAGATAACCTGGGAAGGGTACAGAGAGATTGTCCAAGCAGGGACAGGGATCAGGTTAGGAAAGCTAAAGCCCAGATAGAATTAAACCCCTCAGGAAGGAATGCCATCCAGAGGAACCCTGACAGGCTTGAGAGGTGAGTCCGTGCAAAACTCATGAAGTTCAGAGAGACCAAGTGCAAGGTCCTGTACATGTGTTGGGGCAATGCCAGGAACAAGAATAGGCTTGGGTGGGGAATGGATTGGGACTGGCCCTTAGGAGAAAGACTTGGGAGTGCTGGTGAAGCTGGCAATGTGAGCAGAAAGCCACAGGATGCTGGGCTGCATCCAAAGCAGTGTGGGCAGCAGGGCAGGGAGGGGACTCTGCCCCACTGCTCTGGTGAGACCCAACCTGCAGAGCTGCATCCAGCTCTGGGGTCCCCAGTGGAGAGAAGAACATGGACCTGTGGAAGCAAGTCCAGAGGAGGCCACAGAGTTCATCAGAGGGCTGGAACATCTCTCCTAGAAAAACAGGCTGAGAGAGCTGAGGCTGTTCAGCCTGGAGAGGAGAAGGCCCTGGAGAGACCTTAGAGCACCTTTAAATACCTAAAGGGGGGCCTGTAAGAGGGACCTTTTATAGGGGTATGCAGTGCTAGGACAAGGGGAAATGGTTTTAAACTGAAAGAGAGGAAGTTTAGATTAGATATTGGGAAGAAATTCTTTGCTCTGAGGATTGTGAGGCACTGGAAGAAGTTGTCCAGAGGAGTTGTGGATGCCCCATCCCTGGAAGCATTCGAGGCCAGGCTGTGTGGAGCTTTGAGCAATGTGGTCTATTGGGAGGTGTCCCTTGACCATGAGGGTTGGAACTAGATTATCTTTAAGGTCCCTTCCAACCCAAACCATTCTGGGATTCTAACCATCAAGCAATAGTAGCTTATTAAAGTTTCCATATAAGAATCACCTTATTACTTCCTTCATGCAGTGGTTTCAGCTGGAATAGAGTGAATTTTCTTCCTGGTGGCTGGTGCAGTGCTGTGTTTTGGATTCAGTGTCAGAGCACTGTTGATAACACACTGGTGTTTCAGTTGTTGCTCAGTGCTGCTTTCTCTAAGTGAAGGACTCCTCCATGCCCCGTGCCAGTGAGGAGGTGCAGGAGGAGCTGTGAGGGAGCATGGGCAGGACAGCTGAGCTGAGCTGGGACAGGGACATTGCAAAGCAAGGCTGCTGTGCTCAGGATGAACTGGGGGAGTTGGCTGGGAGGGGCTGATCACTGCTGGAGGATGGGCTGGGCATTGGTCAGCTCAGGGAGAATCTTAGTGTGTCCCCATCCTGCAGTCTGCTTCAGAAGGGTGCTGGTACTGAATGAATATGATCATGCTTTGACCTATGGATGCATTTCTATTTCCAAATAAGCAGATTTTAACCATTGTTTTGCTTTGCTTTGAATTCAGCCTGAGGAAAATGTGGGCCATGTCCATTACGATGCTGAGATCATTCTTACAAGACAGACATATTTGGAGATCCTCAGGTTTGTCAATGAGGAAGCCTGGCAGCCAGGTGCCCTGGATGAGGCCCTGAGTGATATTTTGGTCAATTTTAAACACCACGATGATCAGGCTTGGCGGTGGAGATTTGAAGATGCCTTTGGAATTGATCTATACAATTTGTTTTTGGTGAGAGAATAAAGGTTGATTATTGGGTTTAATTGCTGTTTTCTTCAGTTTCTGTATGCTAGTCAATTAATATTAATTATATTAACTCCACAGATCAAGCAATTTTTTCCATCATACTTTCAGTGAGTTACTTTTTTTTGTGGTTGCTGAAGGATGTATTTGCTTCAAGAAGGAATTCAGGTTTTTTATTCCTGTGGTTATCTGTTCTCATTGTAGCTTTAGTTTGGGTCTTTTTTCTGGTGTGCTTTTTTTATTCTTGTCTTTTATATCTGTGCTGCCAGACTCATCATGCTCTAGCACTTTCTAGTTTGCCCTGAACTGACACCTGATGTATTATTGATCTTCCAGATTTGTCTCTTGTTCATGTAGTTGTTGGTTTCTCCAAGAGTTGGAATAGATACTGAGACAAGTATATATTTGAATTTGACCTCCTATAGGTCAGAAGCTTTTGCAAAGTTTTTGGAAAAAATTGTATAGTGTTGGAGAAGAGAGCAGGACTGGGAATTCTAAAGTGCTAAGCTGAGGATCTCTAATAAATTGAAGCTTTCTGAATAAATCTTTACAGTTCAGAATATGCCAGTGTTTTATACTGACATAATCTTGCAAGTAGCCTGTCTAGATACGAGGGGTCCCTGGAAGCCAGATGACAAAAGCAGGCTGTCAGTAACCTCTGATAGGGATCCTCAGGTGGAAAGAATCCCTGAAGTGCTTCTCCTGAAGTATTGCTGCTGATGCCCAAACTGTAACTTTGTCTCTTTTTACCGAAGTGCAGCAGTTGGCAGCTGGTGTTCTGTGGTTCATAGCAGGCACAAACTGCTCAAGCACTGACTGACACAAATTTGAAAATTTAGAAGTTTGGTTGCTAACATAACAAACATCCTAAGAAAGAAATAACTAAATATTGCAAGAGACAAATGAGCAACTGCAGTGTAAGGCTGTGACAGGGATGAATGTTAGTACTGCCATAAAACTGTTCTGCCTTGTGCTGCTCAGATAGGCTGTGGAAGCAAGGAAAAACTTCTCAGCTATTCTGTGTAAATGACATTAGTGAAAACAAAAGTTGGAAGTTTCTTCATGTGCATTGTTAGTAAGCTTGGTAAGTTCCAAATGTGGGTTATAATTTTTTCCTCTTTTCTTTTTCAGCTACTCTTGTGCTTAGTGTGCATTGTAATCGTAATAGCTACTGAACTCTGGACACGTATTCTTTGGTTTGTTCAACTAAAACGTGTTTTACTAATAAGTTTTTTCATCAGTTTTGCATGGAATTGGCTTTACTTATATAAGGTAAGTTCTGTAATCTTAATGACTTTTCAGCTTAGAACTTTTAGAGTTATGAGGGAGTTAAAGTTGTTAAAGTGATTAAGTGGCTGATGGCACAATAGGATCAGTTTTATTGAGGAGGAATTTTAGCTACCAGATCAAAGCCCAGCCACAAAATCTGCCCTCACATCTTGTGACTCAGGACTGAACTGCACAGAGTGCTGGAGAGTGGGATGGCTCTGGCATGGGAATGGAATGCCATGCAGATGGCTTGGGTTGAGGCAGTGAATGTCAGTTTGGCAATGGATGATTTGGCTGATTTTTTTCTGTTTCAATTATCAGTTGCAAACTGTAAGGCAAAGATATAATAAATACAGGTATTTCTTATGGGAATTATTTGAAAATAAAAGAGGATGTTTTAACTAGTAATTGCATGATAGCTGTGTCTCTGTTCCAGAAACATTTTAAGAAGAGATGTCATCAGTTTACTTTTGCCTCAAACTTGTATCTTTGAATATTGGAGTCTGGCCCTTTGGCAATTCAGATTCCTTTTGGAGAATAACTTGGAGGTAGCCATTATCTCAGGGGTTTTGTCCATTCCTAGGAAATTCTTAGAATTTAACTCCATTAAATTGTTTAAGTAGTAAACTTTTCTAAGTACTTATTACACGGGGAATTGTCATTCCAAGGGGACAATGCAGAGAGCAAGCAGAGAGAGCTGAGGAGCAGCACTCCTGCTGCAGCAGCTCAGTGCTGCCCTCCCTGCTGTCCCTGCAGCTGGCCTTCGCTCAGCACCAGGCAGAGATCGCCAAGATGGGGCACTTTGACAACGTGTGTGCAGAGAAGCTGGACTGGCGGGGAAGTCTCATTGGTGAGTGCTTGTCTTGGGACTTTGCAGTAGTTAAGATAACAAAATAACAATTCATAGTCTCCCAGGATACTCAGATTTCTTCATGAGTATTTTTCTTCAATACATGATTATGTGGTTTTACCCTTTTTGCATCCCATAGGACTCTGTTTTCTGGGCCTTGGGAGGAGAGCTGATCACAACACTGTACTTGGGGTGTGTCATGGTGTTAGTCCTTTTTCTTGTAACTTATCTGTGTGTCCCCAGCCACCATTCCCAGCATCCTTCAGTGCTGTTTACTAAAGACAGGCAGGCAGAGTTCAGGACAAGGATTTTTTTTATGTATCAGGCCTCTGAGTACAGTGGATTTCAGGAATTGGATCTGTAATTGTTTATTGAGGTGTATTATTTTACAGAAGAAACTGATTTTTTTATTAGCTGTTATTTCTATCCAGTTCTATAGTCCATAAATGAAGGGTGGCAGCTCTTAAAGAGTGCTTGTTATGGTCTTCCCTGTGTAATTTCTTGACTCTGTTCTGGTTTTGATACATGTGATTGATTTATGTTCTGAGTGCAGTAGAACCAAACTACAGAAACACTGATGTCATGAATCACTTGTTTATAATGTAAAAGTTCCCTTAAGAAGTAAGATTTCCTGCTTGTAACTAAAACAGACCCTTGAATCTAGCAAGCAAAGTGGACTATTTCAGCCTCCCTGTAGGCTGGCAGATGAGCAGTAACACAGAATGGCATTGTGTCAGTAGCTGTCAACACAGTGTGCAAGTTCTTATTTCCACAGATAAGAGCTTTCCCTGAGGCTCCTGGGGACTGATCTCACCTAAGGAGCTTTCTTGATTATCCATGGGAAAACTTCAGGTTCTGTTCTTTCTTTCCAGCCTTCCCTCCCCTTCCTGCATCCCCTTGACTGGATAAGCTGTACTGCCAAGCCAATCTCAGCTGTGTAAAAATAAATCTGTTTTGAACTGTATCTAGAAGAGTTCTCTTCCATTTGTAACTGAAATGCTTCTTTCTGTATTGCTGCTGTGTCACAAAATGTATTTTTAAGAAGTAATAAAAATATATCTCTGCTTTGATTTCAGAATGGCTTAGAAGTACATGGACTTTTCAGGATGATCCCTGTCAGAAGTATTATGAAACTCTGCTTGTAAATCCTATTTTGCTGGTTCCACCAACAAAGGTATGTGCCAAGCCCAAAGGGAGTGTTCATGGTTGTTGTTTGTGTGACAACACTGGGTTTCTGTTTATTTTTCTAGGCCTTGGCAATAACTTTCACCAACTTTGTAACTGAGCCTTTGAAGCACGTAGGACAAGGTATTGGTGAATTCATCAAGGCACTTATGAAGGAGATACCATTAATTCTGCAGGTTCCAGTGCTCATTATGATGGCTCTGGCTGTCCTGGTTTGTATACAGTCATCTTTCATTTCAAAGCTCAATTTTATTTTTTTAATATTAAATATATTTATATTTAAGTATTATCTATTATATTACTTAATTCTTATTTGTACAACTGAACGGATTTCTTAGTGCAAAAAAATTACTTCTACAAGGGAACTTTTTCTTCACAAAGACTTCATACTACAGTTGGTCTAGGAATTAAAAAGAGCCAAGTTTTGTATTCAATCTGTATTCCTTTCCCACTCCCTAAGTGGAATATAGTAGCATTAAACTGCTTAAAATCTTAGACTCTCTGACAGTTTATTGCACCTTAGTTCCCATTTTTTCTTTGAGTCATTACATCGTGATGCATGTAGTTGGTGTTCAACACAAAAGCGTTGAATTAGAGCCTTAAACATCTTTAATGTTGCACCAACAATGAACAGCATCCAGCCTGGCAGTTCCTCCAACAGTCAGACTGCAGAAAGCTTGAGCTGGAGCCACTCTCTTCACCTGGGCTTTTCCTTCAGGGTCTTTCAGATATACCACAGGAAACCTGTGTGAAAACCATAGGCTGCAGATATTTGGTGTTTTGCTCAGTTTGGGTTCTTTCCTCTCCCCCAGGCTTTTTGCTATGGTGCAGGATCATCAGTGTCTGCATTAAGACACTTAACATCTTCTCAGAAGAAGAGTCTTCCTCTGCCTGCCAGTGAGCAGGAGCAGCTCACCTTTGGGCAGTACGATGGGAGGCCAGTAGAGGAGTATTACGTGCAGAAGCAGCTGTATGTCCCCAGAGGCCACCAGGACAGAGGGGACGCCTCCCCGAGGCCTCTGCCCACGGTGCGAGCGGGCAGCAGGAGCACGGACACGGCGCTCAGCAGCGACGAGCTGGATGCACAGGTACCAGAACAGGCACCAGAGTCACACAGACCAGGGCCTGATGTGTCTCCTGGTGCTCTGGGAGCTGGCATTAAACTGAGCAGATGGCAATGGCACCTGCTAGAACGTGTTTAAACAGCACACTGAACCCAGATCTGGGGGAGAGAGGAGTTAAGGAAGTACACGTTCTCCTATGGAACAGTTTGATAGAGCTGTCTCAGAGGTGTTTCTTCTGGAAACATACCTTGCAATGGCTAACTGTGGCAGGAAACTACTGAATTAAAACTCTTCAGTTCTGAGAGATCAGTGTGTTTGTGAGCCTGGGCAGTCATAACCCACAGAAGAAATATGGAGGAAAAAAGCAGTGCTGACTTCCCTGTAAACTACAGAAAATTCCAAACAAGATTTATACCTAATATTGAGGTTATTTACATGTTCTGTTTCCAGTGGGGGAAAACCTCTACCCTTGTTGTGCTTTGGGTGAGCCCTGCCCCTTGAGCTGGGATGCACTTGAAACAATAGGTGCTGTCACTTTTGATTGCTTAATTAATAGATTATTATTAATTTTTTGCAGAACAGGTTGTACACTGAATCTGAAGGTCATAAGCCTGAAACTCTCAAAGCTGAAAACCCTACTGAAGAAGCTGCACTTAAGCAGCAAAAACAGGAGACAGGCAAAGCCGAGGGAGAGACTGGAGAAAACTGTGACCCTAATAAAAAGCTAGAAGGGAAAAGTTCTGCTGTGGAACCAGGTGAAGAGAAGAGTGTTTTACATGACTCCCAGGAAAGAGACTAAGGAAGACCCAAACTTTGCTGTAAGTTTTGTCTGATCTGATCTTGTCATGTACTTGCTTATTCTGCTGTATCAAGTGTAGAAAGAGAACCCCATCTGTTAGGTGGGGTTGTAAAATCTGGGAGAGTGATCACATGCATTGTGTCTGGAATCTGAAATAAAGGTGTTGAGTGAGATGATACACCTTTAAGTGGCCAGAAAATCCCAGGCTTTTGGAGTGTTGCTGCTTGTTGGAAATCAGATTTGTGTTGGTAAGTTTTGAGTAATTCCTGTAACGCCAATTCCCAGCTCCAATGGCTCAGGTCTGTCTTTGGCTTTATAGTCCTTAAAATCAGTTTGCTTCTTGTCAGCTCAGTTTCAGGACAGCTTATGGATTTCCTCCTGGTGTGATGGTTTGCAGAGAGTCAGAACCTGATGTTGTAGCAGGCAATTTTCAGGCAGTTCATAGCTGAACAGGGCCAGGACCAGAAGCTACCCTGGGGATGGACATTCCAGAGGCTGTTCCCAGAACTCCCCCAACCCAGCTCATCCTTGGCCAGAACAGAAGAGGAGCTGAGGTCAGGTACAGGAAGCAGCCCCTGTGCATCTCGTGTGTGTGACACTGGAATTTGGGGAGCTGCAGGAACTGCCCCAGGCCCATGGGAGCTGGGCCCCAGTGCCCACCACAGCCCTGTGATGCCTGGTGCACGGGTATGGTACCACACAAGCTGTAGAGCAGCATGAGCAACTGTTTCTTGAAAGTAAGTACTTCTTGAAAACTTCTGCTGATTGCAAAACTGTTCTGAATTAATGTAGGAAACAGTTAACTAAATATTAAAAAAAAAAAAAAAAACAACATCATGTTTGAAAAAACTATTTTTTATTAAAAGAATTAAAACTTTTTTTTAATTAGAAATGATTTTTCCAAACTGTGTTTCTATAAAGAGACTAAATACTGAAGCTATTTCTTTTTTTTTTTTTCATTCTTTTTTTTTTTGAAAAGTATAAAAGAAAGCAGAACTTTTTTTCAGGAGGTACAAATTAGGGGGAAAAAATCAAGTTTTCTTTAAAAAGAACATAAAAATTTAAGTCTTGCACTAGATTGAGACAGTGGTAGAATCCATGAGCAATGAGAGAACTGACAGAGAAAAAAAATCATAATAATTGTGATAGACTGTGATAGAGGCAGTTAAGAGGGAGACAGTACCAGTACCTCAGACACTGCTCTGAAAGCAGCTGCCAACTGCAAGAGCAACTGTAACTACTGCTTACCAGTGTGCTGCTATTTCTGTAAAAAATCAGGAGAAAGGAGACAAAGCTACTAATTGTAGTCATCTTAAAAAAGGCAAGTGTGCTTTTTCAGCAAACCAGAATGATCCCTAGGATGCTGCTGTACAGTACATGCCCCTGGGGTCTTCAGCTGGAATCAGGTCCCTTTATAGCTGAGGGTAAGTGAACTCTCTGCTCATCCATTCTCTTCGCTTGGGAGCGCAGAATCAGGCTGAAAAAATCCTCATCTGGTACAGTGGGGCCTTTGGCAGCTCCTGGAGGAGCACATCTTTGATCATCCAGTCTGGAACCCTACAGACAGACCAAGCAATAAAAGCTGCACATTTACAGGAAGATATAGAATAAGTGAACAGTATTAAGTGAAAAAAAAACTACTAAGAGCTTTGGGTATCAGGTTAAAGCTAGTAGAGAGATTTAATTTATAAGCTTTATTTCAAGTTAAACTTGCTAAATGAAATTAAGAGTCCAGGTGTAACTAAAATGGTTCCTCTGACCCACTTGTCCCCATGTGTCTGAAAATGACCCCCCCCAGTTCAGCTGTTTGAGGCACTGCAAAATGAGATTTAAGTCTGCAGGGTGTTTCTGGCCTCATACAACAGGAAGCATGGCTTTCCTTACACAAGGACTAAAAACTGGCTGCAGTGGTGTGAGCTTTGGGAAGGCCCCTTGCCTTCACACTGTGCAGCTGGGAACAGTTTCATGCCAAGGTTACAGTGCAGGTGGCAAACCCTGCTGGGCTGAGTGTTCTCCACAGGAACTGGCTGCTGCTGGAGGGCAGTGTGGCCATAGGTGGAAAAGCACAGCTTTCAGTGGTGGGTGGACCTGAGACAAAATGGCTCAAAGGCATCAGCCTTTCTGTGCTTGTTTAAAGCACTAGCATCCATCCTGAGCAGAGGAGATTAAATATTTTCCCATTCCTAAAAGAGAATATTTCTAGATTCTTTGCTTGACTCACAGAAGGAAACAGACAAGCTGCTACAACAGAACATGGTATTTCAGCAGGCTGGTGAACACTCACTGTAGACTCAATTCCAGGTGCTGCTTTCTCACCCAGGCTACCATTCTTACTGACCCTTGGAGAACTGTGCATCTGAATTTTGTATTTTGGGCTGCTTATCAACCCCATCAGACAAACCAGCAAGTCTTTTTAGTCTAATTGGTATACACAGGTGCTCTAATTGAAAATGGGTCACCTCACTTGAATATTGCTATAAAGTATCATTTAAACTTAACCTCATGGGAATGATGACCACTATTACCACCAAACCTGGATACTGAATTCCTTCAGTTGATAAATTAGGATTGCTGGTGTATCAGGTGCCCTCCTTAGCAAGCTAGGTTTAAATACTTAAAACCACTTTATATACTCCTTTATTATAATAGCCTCACTTGTTTTTCCTCACTTTTTAAGCATTTCTTCCTTCTGTAATAGTTACTGTGGTATACATACCAAAATTACATATACTAGCCATTGGGTGATTAAAAAAAGCCCCAACCCTAATCTTTTGTTCTCTTACGTTCTTCCTTATCTGCCAGATGAATGTGTGTACCTTAAAGCACATGACAGACACAGTGGCTTTTTGCAGGAATTCAGCAGCAGGAGGCACAGATGAAGTCCCCAGGGACAGAAGCTGAGGAGGCTGTTCTGCACTTACCTGGCATTTAATCAGTGTCTCGAAGAAGTCATCATCCAGGTCCCTGTTGCTGCTGGCCATGAGGTGGCCCAGCACAGCCTGGCTGCCGTGCTGCCGCAGGCGCAGGCCGGGCAGGTCGCTGAAGCTGGCGCGCTGGTCATCGAGCCGGCGGCTCTGCGAGCTGGCCAGCAGGTCCAGGAACTCGTCTGTGTGTGGGGACACTACGGACGTGGAAAAGGCTGCCCAGGACAGACAGAACAAACTCAAGTTAGCCTAGGGGTGAATCCATTGCTGGAGTCAGTCTTGAGTGCAAATACGTTTTGAAAATAGGATTTGGCAAAAATGCGAGTCAAATACAGACGTTACTTATAAAAAATTACATTTTATCATCGTTTTAGGTGGAGTAGAGGATGTTGCCACTGAAGCAGCTGAGAGTTTGTTCTTCTCCTGGAAGCAGCACCTCTGATCATCCATCCTGTTACTCTGGAACCGACTCAGCAGATCAAAAAACCCTTCGTCTGCCATTGTCTCGTGACTGCTTTTCTGAAAAGAAGATTTAGGGTATTTGACCTTAGAGTGTCTACAGCTGGGAAAACTACATCAGAGTTTCAGTGATATGTTTGATATTTACATAGCTGACAGTTATTAAATGAATTTTTTTAGTCAACCATTTCTATTGCCAGAGATCTATCATAGGAGGAGATGCTAAGGCTAGGGCAGTATTTTGGAGAGTGAAATACATTACAAAATGTTTCATTCCCTGAAGTGAAAAGAAACAGTGCTCTGATCATAGTACAGTGGGAGACATTCCTCATCAGCCATCAATCCAAAAAAACCCCAAATGCCCATGAGAGGAAAAGGAAACAAGAGCTGCAATGAACAGTTGTCATTGTCACCTCAGGTCTATGACCAAATGACTCAGTTCTTTTATTTTGAACTGACTTCTATCAAGGGTGTAATAACCTAAAATGTATGTCCAAAATATGTCCCACTGCCTGAATCAGAAATTTTTAAGATTTGATTTTAGATTTTTTTTTAAGTTTGGAGAAGTGGGGTGTAGAAGAGACTTAGAAATAAAACTTATTTGCAAGCTGAGCTCTAACTTCAAAAAACCCACCATGAATAAAATGTTTCAGTAATAGGAAAATCTTAAAGGTGGCACCACCCCTGTGAGAGCTGTACAATGACAGATTCTGCATCAGTTTACAGCTACAGTGTTTAAATCAAGTTAAACTAAACAGGACAGCTGCAGGAAGGTGTTTTCCACAATTCTGATCACACAAAGGAAAAGCAAAGGCCATGATCTCCACAGCTCACCACACCTACCCTCTGAGAATTTGGAAGTCGATGATCAATGGAATTACTGGCATCCTGCAGAACTTTGGAGGTGGTGCCATTTTTGTACTTTTTGCCTTTTAGTCGATTTACAAAATGAAGTTTTGCTGAAGTTTTGGCAACCAGTGGTTTCTGTTTAGCAAGAATCTCACTGTTCCAGTTGGGAACCTAGGAAAACAAAAGTCAGGAAATTAAGCCTTCTGATTTTATTTGCCACTACTGTTACCTCTTGCTGCTGCTTTGCCTCCCCAGATTGAGGCAACTTTGTACTGTTTTGTTATTGCAGCCACAAGGATGTGGTTTTGATTCCTGAGCTGCTGTTAGCAGGCTAGTGCTCTTACTGGTCAGTCTGAGAACTGAACTGTGCTGGAACACCTGATGGACTAAAGTGTGATTAGAGAGTGGTTTTAATTAAACACACTGAAATCGTCCCTGCTAACAGCAGTACAGGAAAGGCAATTAATACACTGCAGGCGCAGCTGGCATTTCCCACCTAGCATTTTAAAACTGGAAAGAAAAAAAAAAAAGAAAAACCCACCCTGTATGAGCAGAACAAACCCTTAGACAAAATGCAGCTACTCACCCAGCCTTCCCTCAAGTTTTGATGTACACAAACTTCCCAATAAAGACTGAAAAACAGAATTATCCACAACTGACAGACTCTTGTAACTGAATAAAAACAACCTTTTTTTTTTCCTGATTCAACATCAGAAATCAGGAACACAGTCACACATTGTCCAGCAGTGCTGCCTGCCCAGTGGATTTCCCTTTTCAAGGCTTTACTGAACACAAGCACAGACTGAGGAGATGCCATCCTGTACAATCAAACCCTGCTATTCAGATCAGGGAATGTTCTACATACCAGACATTTATGGAAGTTACTCCACTCAACAAGTACCTTGAAAAAAGCCCTTTGTAAGCTCTAGACTGCAACAGTAAATTAATGCCAAAGAATCTACAGGAGACATTCTAGTGTATTTAGGGCCAGACTCTTAGAGAATACATATTTTAAAAGTGCTCCCAGATAAATAAGATTCAGAGAGTAAGACAACCCAGCTGATAGGAGCCAAAAGCCTACAAGGTTCCCTGCAGAGGCCTTGCCCTGGACTAAACACAGAGTGTTTCTAAAGCAGCACCCAAAGAGGCCCTTGAGCACCAGCGTTGATTTCAGCTATACTGACTGCACACATGCTTTGAGATTTTATTGCTTAACATGATAGGCTTTGCCTCACTTGAAGAGACTGGAATTAGATAGCTCAGTGTGGAGGAAAATATACCAATTTCAGGCTGCCAATTTCAAAGCTACCAGCCCACTGTTGAAAGGCAGAATGTGAAGGAAATCCCTCATAGACTGACAAGGATTTTAATCGGGATCTCCCATCACCAAGAGATTTTTGAGCTTGGGGGAAAGTTGTTTTGCCTGTGACTCAGCTGTAACATTTCTGAAATAGCATCCTTACTCAAGATGGAGGTTGAAGCTTCTGATGTTTTGCTATTTGGTTGAAATCTCAAAGTGAAAAACACAGCATGTATTTTAAGTGCCTATAAAATGACTGTAATCAAAGAAAAAGCGTTCAGAAGAGCTAAACTAAAGCTTTGGAAATTTATTCTGAATTACTTTCATGCTGCAACCTCAACCCATCTCTATAAAGAGATGAAAGAATTCCTTTGATGCTCATTAGAGAACCCCATTCTTTCTCATTTGTGCAGGGAATAAAGCAAGCTTCCCACAAGTCATTACAGCCATTACCTGTCATGACAAAAGTATTATTTGTTAGTATTGTTGACCTGCTGTTGTGGAGCTCCTATGATCAACTAAATTAAAAAGGGAAGCAAATGGCACATCAGGACACCTTCAGAAATGTTTTACTGCAATCTCAGCAGCAGAACAGAAAGAAGCAAAGTGCCAACCTTTTCTGGTGTTAATTTCATAAGTTCCATGTTCTCCATACTGTAACGGCGTCCTCTTGGTCTGCCACCTTCAAGAGACAAATCATCAGTTTATTATGAAGATTTATGGTGTCACTTGCAAAGCTGTGGCTGTTCTCATCTAATCTCATTACTAAGCTGTAACCTGTGATTCACAATATAAATCCTCCAGAAAAGGAGGTCCTGAAGGGATCCAATACCACAAGAACCTTTTTTAGCTGCTGGGGAGAAAACCCAGCAAACCTGTATACTCAACCATGGTCAGTAAAGAACTCAAACAAGAGATTCATTTTGAAGTTGTCTGTTGGGAAGGTACTGCAGAAAGAGGCACATACCATTCAAACTGTTTTCTACCGCGTGGCTTTCTGCCATCATGGAGTTGTTTGTGCTGTAGCTTAATCCAAGAACCATTTGAAGATCTGAGAGATTAAGTCTGGCAGTGAGTTCTCCACTTCTGTCTCCTACCTTCAAACAAATAAAATAAGCAGATGTATTACCTTAACAAATACTCTCATGTCTTAAGTGTAAAGCAATCCTTCTCCCATAGACTTCTGAGAGAAAATGGCTGAAAAAGCTTTCCTGGTTGAAGACTGAGAACATCTTTTTAAAGAAGTAACAACTAACAGGTAACATAACAAAGTCTAAAATAATCTCTGCTAGGCTATTAACTTGGAGTCCGTGATGACATTATACTAGAATAATGATACTAGAATACTAGAAGGAAGGAGCTGACTGTGGTGAGAGGGTGGCTGAAATAACATGGAGTCAGGTGTTTCTAGAATCATTCAAAATGCATTCCGTGACTCAAAATCAGATGCATGAACACACCTCCATAAAACCTCTGTGGGTGAGAGCAAAAACCAACAGCCAACATAGTGGGAGTAGGAAAATCATACCTCTCTGGAAATCTCCAGGTGCCTTTCTGCGAAATGGATGGCTTGGTCATGATTTCCCAGAGCAGTATAAGCATTCCCTAAACTCCAGCAGGCTCTTCCTTCCCCAATTCTGAAAGCAACACACATTTACAATTACACCTCTACCTGCTGAACACCAGAGGTCAGGTTTTCATGGCCCTGCCAAAGTAATTTGCTGGGCCAAAAAAATGAAGGCTATCATCAGAGACCATTCTAACACCAACACATTAAATATTGTATTTAAAGGAGTGTGATCTGGTTATAAATAAATAGGAACAAATTTAATCAAAATTTTTAATTTTTCAGCTCACAGTAAACAAGTTCATCAGTTTTGTAAGCATGGAACATTGTGTAACCTACCTTACATTTCCCTCAGTTTGCATGCCTTATTAGTCCTCTGTATTCTTACTGACTTAAGAAGAGGTACATTTAAATGTTGCAAAAAATTATGGTTGCATCCAATACTATAAAAAAGGCCTCAGAAATCAGGATTGTAATATAAACATTACTTGCTGCTGTGATATTCTTCCTCCCCCATCCCTTCTTATGTTATTAACTTGTGGACAAGTAGAACACAGATTCTAATGAAAGTAGTGTTAATTATTATGATGAACTCATGAAAGACAGATTTGCTTTTCTTTTCCTTAATTTACACAGACATGCTGACAGGAGATAATGTAGAAACAGTCATTCATCAATTTGTCTTTCATCTCAGACTCATTAGCTGAAATACCATTATGAGTAATTTTTGTTTTCCATATGAAAACCAAAGCCCAGCATTGAGGGAATTCACATTAATGCAACTGTCACCTGGGGAACAATGACAGTAGTGTTGAAGGTAAGAGGATTTGCTCTGAGTGTCACACATACATTAAAGAATCTCTTAGGGCTTACTTGTCGTGTAGTTCCTGAGCAATCACAAGGTGTTTGAGATGATAATCAATTGCTTTCTCATAGTCCTGCAGCAGAGTGTAGGTGTTCCCCAGGCTGTAGCAGGCCTGTGCTTCCACAGCTCTGTCCTTCAGCTGCCGAGCCAGCTGCAGTGTCCTCCTGCAAGAGAGGGCCAGTCACCTCAGAAACCCCAGAAACTACTGCAGGGAAAAGCTTCCACAAGTGCACATGCACAGCTCAAAATCAGTTATACAGCTTCAACAAATCAGGGCAGCAGGCTAGCAAATTACCAGCTAATAAATTACTATCTTGTAAACTACACAATCTACACTCATAAAGTCTTCCACTCCCCTCCACTGCTACCTACTTCCACCTACTTTATTAGAGAGCAGGCTGATTCCTCAAACAGCCATCTTTTAATTTACTGCTTCATTAATAATTTGTAGGAGTTTCCCTGACAGCTGCACTGTTTAATACCAGTGTCACAATATCTACTTTCCCATCAGCATGGGCAGGACAAGCCTGTACTCACCAAGCCAGCCCAGCCCTGCAGGGCAAGAAGAATTTGAGTGCTCAGAGGGATCTGCTCAGTACCGAGGCTTTTTTCCCTAAGAACAGGTGTGCTCTGAAATCCCAGTCAGATGCCAATAACACCTATACTGTATCTTTGCCAAGCTTTTACTTTCCCAGGTACAGCAGTAACTGCTTAGTGGCACAGAGATCAAGACAAGTCTGGCTTGAAAATATAAAGATGTAAATTGATGCTGGTGTGCAGCAGCTCTCTCAGCTGGTGAGCACACTGGGGGCAGCCACCCATCTCAGGATAGGAAAGCTACTCACATCATTCCAGAACTCACTAAGAGCTGAGACAGTAATGCCTGCTTCTAGAGCAATGGGAATAAATGCCTAGCAGTGGAAAGATGTGTCTCTACGCTACTGCAAAGAATCTATTTAAAGCAGCAAGAGTTAAAAAAAAAAAAAAAGTATTAATGCTGCCCCTCCCTTAAAAGAACCAGAACAGTTAAGCAACAAAGGAAAAATTTCTTTGCTAAACAAATGGAAATTTCTCCAAAGTACATTTTGAAGAGAGGTCTGTTTCACAGTGAGCTACAGTATCAGGCACAACAGAAGTAAACTGTACAAGAGGTATAAATGGTGTTTATCAGCAGTCACTCACCTATAGTATTCAGCAGCAGTTTCAAATTCCCCCAGGAATATGTAGGCATTTCCAAGGTTGCTGTATGCTCTTCTTTCTGCTGATCTATCACCAAATTCTTTCGCAATTAGGAGGCGCTTAAAAATGTGAAATAACTGCATTAGCAGAAATGCATGAAAAATCTGCATTCTTTAGGTCAACAATGCTTGATGAGGACAGCCAAACTTGAAGTTTGTACCATTAAGATTTAAAACCTGCATTAAAAAGCTTGCAACAAGATCCAGCACAACTAAAGGTCAGGAGCAACCTGATATTCTGCTAGAACAGAATGCATTACTAGCACATTGTTGTACCTGTTCATGGGCTAAAACTGCACTCCTGAAGTTGCCCAGGAGATAGTGTGTGTTTCCCAGATTTCCAAAGGCACGCCCTTGTGCTGCTCTGTCACCCAGCTCTGTTACTATTGACAGGTTTTCCCTGTTTTGGGAAAAGTGAGAAGGAGAATAGTGAGTGAGTTTTACAAGGTTTGGGGGTTTTCCTCACAGTCATTAAATAATAATTTTAAAAATTCTTATATAATTCTTTTGTAAAGGAAAAGGCAGAGGTATTCTGCTTTGGCCTATTTTAATGGCCTTGAATGAATGAATGAATCTGAGTAGGAAATATTTCCTGTGAGCTACCAAACTCCACTGCATTCTTACTCAAGCCAGTGTGCTTCCCTCTAGTTACACACACACGTGTAACAAGGTCCTGTGTCTCAGCCTGGTTTGAAGAGTTCTGCTGGTTTCTAAGGGTTGTCAGATACAGTACAAGTGAGGGCATGATAAAAACCAGTGCACTGTCCTGTTGAAAAGACCAAACTGACAGGTCCTCAGTTCTGCAGAGAAGCATTCCACAGTTTAGCTCATGGCACTGAAGATCCCCCACATTCTAATGAACTCCATGATCATATCTTCCCAGCCCCTGACATTTAAAGTTACTACTTACTCATAATACTTTGCAGCTTTTTGTAAAGCATTTTTCACATCATCTGGAAGTTCCCCTGGATCATGAGTCCCAGCATTTGCTACGTTTTTCCCTTTAGAGTGATATACATTTCCCAGATTATACAGTGCTCTTGCTTCTCCAACCTGAACCAGAAGTAAAAGAATGCATTAAAATTTCATGCTTCAAAGTCTTCTTCAGAACAACTATTTGTACAATCCACAGGCAGGAAAAAACTTCCTTAACTACTGGTCACTACACACTGTGCCCATTCTGAACATGTTATCATCCACTCAGTCATATCCCTCAATCCAGTGGTTTTGCATACTACTTCTTTTTGAAGAGCAAGATACTTTCTTGAGGTCAATTACCATTAAAAATTAAATTAAAATAAACAAACCCACCACAAAATAGGCAGTATTTAATCTGGACCTAATGTCTTCCAGGTACAAACAACTGTATTCCAACTAACAGATTCTTACTGCCTAGAATAAATAAATAATTGAATATTCACTGTTTTCCTCTGAAAGGTGCACACTCCTTACCAATACCACAGGGTTCAGGAATGTGTTAGCACTTTACATCCAGATTCCTGCACAATTCTTACCTTATCATTAAGTTCTCTGGAAATATCCAGATGTCTCTGACAGCAAACGATTGCTTCTTCAAAATTCCCAAGTACCTTTAAGGTGTTGCCCAGATTCCCACTAGCTTTAGCTTCTCCCAGTAGATCTCCAATTGTCCTAAAATTGCAGAAATTAAGTACCCAGGAAACAATGTATAATTTAAACCAAGCAGAATGTCAATGCATGATAGAGAATAACATGAATTTATGAAAAGAGACCACAACCATGTAAATTTATATATGTTCAGTTCCTTTTATATCTGAAATGCACTCAAACATTGGTCAGTCTGTGGTTACAGACATCTTGTCCTGTCAGTGCTGTTTGGCCAGCTGCTGGTGTTCATGGGATTGATCATCTGCTTAACATTTTTTTTTTTAATTCACATCTTTTAGGAAGAGAACAGAGAGAAAACTCTTAAAGATGATTTAGAAAGATGGTCCCAGCAGTAGAAAAAGAGGTTTAACTGCATTTGTGTTTTACTTGACCATCTTCTTTTAAGTAAAAGTCTCCTTGTAATTAACAAGACACTTAACTGTAAGGTTAAAGACTTACAGTCTCCTCTGTAGCTCGAGGTACTACTTCATTTCTAGATTCTAAATGAGACTAAGGCAAGAGACTGCCACTGAACCACTGAGACTGTCATACCTGGGGGATAACAAAAAAACAAATGCCCCAAGGTCACTGTACAGGAGCAGGGTAAGGCAGGGGGAAGAACAAATTTATGCCTAAATTGAGGTTAAGTACATTGTATGCCTGTGTCTTTTACTGGATCTAAACAAATCAATAAAAGTCTGATACATAAATAGCATATGAAAAGGATAGGGGTTTAGATTTCAGTGTTACATTTTGAGTTTTACACAGATAAACATTAAGACAGTGGCTTAACAATACAGGGAACTAGAAACACTGAGTTTTAGAAACACAAAAGGGTAAAGAAAGGGTGGATTTAAAGCAGCCACTTAATTATCCAGAAACCTGGTGAGGCCTCAGTCAGTTCTAGGATTATGGTGCTAGACCAAGTATTAGCTGCCAGGTTAGAGGGCACCCGAGTGACCTGCCAGGCCCCCCAGCCCTCTGCCACCACCACGTTCACTCATTAGCCAGTATTAATAGCAGGGGTTGGCAGGACAATGAACAGAGAAGCTCCTATCTACCAGAGGAAGGTGACACAGAAAAAACTACCTTGCAAGAGTTAAATCGTGGTGATGGTATTCCAAGGCCTTTGCATATTCATGCAGGTAGAAATAGGCATTGCCCAGCTGGCTGTAAATAGCACTCAGGGTTCGAAGATCTTCAGTTCCAACCTGAACAGCTGCTTCAAAGAAAGACACTCCAGCCCTGCAGTCCCCTGCCTTGCACAGGCGCTCGCCTTCCAGAGCCAGCTCCAGGCAGGAAGCCTCCATCCTGCACGGAGACACAAAGACCAACAGTCACTCCAAATGCCACACTCTGTCCAGCACCTCAGCTCTCAACAGGGCATTATTTGACTCAGAGGGTCTCTGTTTGTTTAGGAGAGGGAATTAGCACCACACTACAACCAAGGAACTTTGCTTTTAGAGTATTACAGAAACTAAGGCTGAAATGGAAATTACAACTTCGACGGTAATGAGCAAAGTAACATCTGAACAAACAGCTATAATTTCTTATTTTTTCAGTCCCAGAGAGAAAACCAAACACTGCTTTGTCCATAGGCAGCACCTGAAGGGTTCAAAAACAGTTTTCACCATCTAGATAGTAACTTTTAGATACAGATAAACTTGCAATAGATAAACTTTTTCAGAAAAGTTACCTAGAAATCAAGCTATTAATGACAAATACTGAGTCTGACAAATGGAAGCACTTCAGATTTTTAGGGTGATGCCATAGTAACCTGCAAAATGATTCACAGGAAAAAAAATGAATTAGAATATTCTGTGTATCAAAGACTGACTAATTTTCCCCAAGATGCCTCCTATGTAATTCAATGCTCCTTAGCACTTCATTGCTTATACTAGCACTGCTCTGAAAATTCTCAGTGTAAGAAAAAATATCTAGATTCAATTAATGACAAAATGTATGTCAATTCAAGTTAATTCACTGACACACCATTATTCCAGAACCCACTGGAATATTCATATTCATATTATTATGAACAAGTAATTGTGTAATTATACAGGTACAAAATACTGCAGTCATGAATGAATGTATAGAATATTACATTTTGAACATGAACAAAGAAGCTGATAGAAAACTACAATGGCAAAAACCATTCACATTCATTTTTGCCCCTGTGAGTTCAGGAGTATAAAATGCAGCATTTCAGTAAATGTTAACAATTTTAACCAAACCTTTCCTACCTTCCAGTTCTGAGATGCCAGGGAGGCAGAGGAGAGGAAGATGAGAAAGACAACAGCTCCAGGTCTGAACCCTGAAGCAATATGGTTCTCCAGTTTTTTCAGGATACATGCATTTTAAAAAGCTTGCAAAAATGTCAGCATTTTATTTCTTTAAAGATTTTTTTCAAAATCAGAACCCACTAAGAGACATTCTGTAATAGTTGAAAAAGTATGTGCTAATATTGCCAAAAAATGGACAATCAAATGCTGACTTTTGGAGAAGTTATTTTAGTTGAAACACCAGATGACAGCTGTTTTGACTTGACAGTGACGAAGCTTTTAACCTACCTGCATTACTTACATTCCTTTATTTTTTTAAACTGGAAAAAAAAATGAGTTATACAAACTTCTACTCAAATCTGAACAGGAAGAAAATATTTTTGAAAAAATCTAAAGACTTCCAAAAGAAACTAGAACTGGGATCACAAGTATAATAGAAAACACAAAATACTACCATACCTGCTGGTCTTGGACATGCCACAAGTTAAGCACAGCGAGATGACCGACATGTTTAACTTTTGCAACCAAAAGCACTGTCTGCTTGGGGGTTGCTAAGGATGCTGACAGCAAAAGATAACTCCAGCGTGAAGTTCTTGCCAAGCCAAATTTCTCAGGTTGGATATCCATAACACGTGCAGTATTTTTAGGTCTGCAAACTCTTCTCAGAGAAGTTAAAGCATCCCTATTAGCTACATCACACCACCTGGCTCTCATGACATTGTGCATGTGTCCAATGTAAGACAGGAGAAGGCAGAAATGATTACGTACCATTAAGTAGAGGCAGAAATGATTACACCATCAGCAACTGAAGGTTTAAGACTTAAAACACTTCACTGGGTAATCTTAATCCTATCCAAAGAGGTTCTCTCCGGGCACCTCATGTTAACTGACATGTCCAATTAGAGTGACAGCTAGAAAATGTGGTGCTTCTCAGTGCAGGACCACTACACAGCCTCTGGATATTTAGCTTGAATGGCTAAAAAAATGGCTAAAAAGAGCAGAACTTTCAGCAAAATGTGTGTGTGACGTAACAGTAAAAATGCTACACTGGACTCTGCTTCTGGAAGAGAATTTATTTCATTAAAAAAATGAAAATTATTTTTAACTGTGATGCATCAGCCACATAATCAGTGAAGAAAAGGCAGTTAAAAAAGGTATAAGGGCAATATCAGAGTGCTGCAGTATGGTAGCTCCCCTGAGAGACTGCATTCATCTAATTTCCCACTACACCAAAAAATGCCAAATGCCAAGGCAGCATTACCATATCAACAGGCAATCTGAAATACAATCATCTGCCTTTGCAACCCTAGATTTAGTATATTATATAAATGAAAGATGTGGGTTCTTTCATACAGAACACAACTAGGAAGCAAATGGCTTATACTCAGACTGATGAAAATCTGCTGTTATTACAGAGTGTTTAAATTTAACCAGAATTACAGGAAGTAAATGAAAATGGGATTTAATAATTGTTTGAGTAAAAAAAGAATGCAAAAATTACACAATTCTAGAGAGGTTGTGTTAACAGGTTGCTAGAATCTGTACAGCAAATTAAAGCTTTGTTTCCATCTGGATCCGTTCTTTCTGACCTACCATTTCAAAATCTAAATAAGCTATACCAATATAGAACAGAGAAAATTAAATATTTATTTCCACAGTTGCCTGCACTCGCTATTTTATTCGGGTTATATAAGAGCTATGAAATCACTCAGTTATTTTAAAAGTTTCCTAGGATTTTCCATTGAGTACCAAAACTGGATTCAGAAGAGCTTTGGTTATGGCTTGTATTTGTTTTTTCCCCCCTCTTTCACTTAAAGGACTCTTATGCAAATTAACACCTTTTTTTTTTTTTTTTTTTTTAGGTTTTACGTAGGTGTTCTCCACCTGCCACTACTAATGGTTAAACAGCACTTTGGCAGACTAGGCAGGGCCAGGTTATCAATGTTTTAGGAAGTCATTAAATAGTTACAAGGAGAATATGACATTACTTTCTCTGGTCCCTGGGTTGAATTGAATTATTTACTCAACACCCAGTGGCCAAACAAGAGATGCATTGAATCTGCAGAGAGGAGAAGAGAACAAGCCCTATTCATCTGTGCACTTCTAAAGCAATTCTGTTCCTGCTGAACAGGATAATGTTCTCTCAGATATTACTTGGAAATACTCTCACAGGGCTTCATTTTGTTATGCTGTCTATAGCTGCCTGGACCTGTTCTCTGAAAGGCTGGCATCTCCTGAAAAATTTCTCATTTGAGAAAACACTAAATTACAGCTTATTTGCTGATTTTTCTCCTTCCTGGCCATGAAAGCTGGCTGCACTGCTAACCAGGACACTGTACTTGTATGAAATGAAATGAAGGACCTGTGTTCTATGAAATTGAAGAGAAGACCACTCCAACAGCAATCTAACATTGTCAGAAGGTTGAAAGGATTAATTTTAAGCCACAGCATATGCTGTCTTACAAATACAGGTACTGCCTTATTGCTGTTAGCTAGTGAGAAAAAGGCCTCCAAAGAAAGGAAGACCAGGGCAGGGGTGGGGGGAGCACACAAAAACCACATTTTTTATTTCTGTGTAAACAATCATTTCAGTCTTTCTGTGTCCCTTCCTACTGAATGAACTGCAACATTTACCCTTCCAAACACCATGCACTACACAATGCTCCTGTAGTTCAGCTGCATTAGAGCGAGTCTAAAATGCTAACAAGTTGTCCCACACAGTAAAGGAGAATCAGAAGAATAATGATAAAAGCTCTCAGAAGGGAATTCCCATATCCTCTTCACTTACAAGAACAGTACTTTCGAGTGCAAGGTACCAAGGCAGTTTCCATCTTATTTTAAGCAAGGAAAATACCTCATCGTTCATTGAAACAATAATGGGCCAAGTACAGAGAACTTTAGCAGACAAAACTCAGCAATTTGCATATAGGCAGCCCAACAGCTAAAAGAGGGAGCAGCTATTACCCTGCAGGCACCATACTTCATATCATACTACCCCAAAAACAAAGAAATACAGACAATGATGTACTATTCTGCTACCATGCCAGTTTCAATACTACACAAACATGTAATCATACTAACATAATTTGCTACATAGCAAAAGTGAATTCTCGCTGTTCAAAAATCAAGAAAAAATGGGTTTAATTTTAAATTTCAATAACATTACTAGCAGAGACACCAAGCTATTTGTGACTTGTTTAGCTTTCTATTATTAACAGCACTTACTCCTTTACAGCAAAATTACCAATCTTACCTGTATCGCACGTGAAAGGAACGATCTTCAGGCATGCTTATCAAAACATTATCTTCCGCCATTGAGTTACATTATTAGTAGAGAAAGAAATACTCTTCTCTAGTATGGCAAGTGCTTTATTATGGAGAACAGTTGTCACAGCACCATTCCAGTTAGTATATTAAGGAGCTGAAGTACTTCTTCTAAGGTCCTGTAAAAAAACTCTTCTTTATTACTGAGGTAAGGAGGTCACAGCCAGACACATCTCACACCTTCAGAAATGTTCGTGTTCTTTCTTTCATCCGTGGCCCTTTAAGCTCCATTCAGCCTTGGTTCTGCAAAGGGAACACAAGATGATTGGCTTGAAGTCTCATAATTAATAACTCATCAGCATTTGCAGCTGATGTAAAAGCATAACGCTGCTCCTACAAAGCAGGAAACGTCATTCAAGGACTTAAACACAGACATGGCAATTCCTTTAGGCAAGTGAGAAAGCCAAAGAGGTTTCACAAAAACCAACACTCTCTTCTCCTGGAGACTTCAAAGAATTTACCCTTGTTAGTATTTTCTGGCCTCATGAAGTTCCAGACAAAAACCTTAAAGGATGCAAACTACAAAAGGCTAATATAGAACAGATCACAAAGTGCTTTACATGTAAACACTGCTGCTGAAACCCTGATCATCAGCTGAAGGCCCACAGCAGTCAGAACTGCTGGGCACAATCCCATCTGGAGATCACCTGTTCTGGAGATTGTCCCACCTGGAATACTGTAAGCACAGGAGCCAGCAATGGTTTAAGCTCTATATTTTTTCTTCTCCAGGCTTCCAAAAGAAACGGGGCAAGTATGGGAGTTTGGAGGGAGAGGGTTGTTAACACTGGCTTCCTATTGAAAAATTCTGCAGCAGTGCAATGTGAGCTCCAAACTCTCCTTCAAAGGGACTGCAGAAGCCAGCATGTAAATATTAGAAGTGTTTAGGCTGGCTGGGGAAAATTAACAGAAAAGAAACCCTGTAATCAAAAGTTTACCCACTTTTAAACACATTTTTAGTAGAGACAGTGACATATTTATGGCTCAGTACTAATATTACCTTCCTTTGCAAGTAAACAGAGTTGTGTAATTCACAAATGCATATTTCATCAAGAGACTGCAGAGGTGTCAAAAAGACAGGAACAGGGCTCAGATTCAGAGCTGTCATCAGAAAAATATGTAAACCTGTATATTTAATTGTCAATATAGCCCATGCCTTTTCCTCTCATTAGTTTTATCAAGTCCCAGCTGTGAAGATTCATGCTTCCTATCCTACTCTACCTGGACAGCAGCCTTCAAACAGACTATCCACATTCTTCCAATTAAACAAATATTTTGCCCTTCCATGCTCATCACTAGAATTATTTGGCATCAACAAGTGGGTGTGGGTGTATTTTTGCAATTATGAAGCGTGCCACCCAGAGGTTACACTAGCAGTGCATCCCACACTCAGGGCAGGCTGTGTTCCTGGTATTCACTCTGCGGAAGCGTGTCCTGCCTCAGCTCAGGTAACTCGGACAGGCAGAGGGCCCTAAGCCACCCTGTCTCCAGCAAGCCTCCTGCACTCCTGCTGCTCAGCAAATCCAAGGCATTTGGAAGTTCTCCTCCACAGAGGAACACACCACAAAGTAAAAGGTGTGTATTCTGGCAACCTCCACAGATCACCAAATGATGACTGTGGTAATTTGTTTGTGTATTTACACTGTAGTGGTAATTGACTGAATAATTTTCAAAGCTGTTTTTAAAAATAAAAAGCCAACTTTAATTAAAAAACAACCCAGTTATACTTACAAGTACATCAGAACATCTATGTTTATTTAAATACCAGTTATTTTTAGCAGTACATTTTACATCAGGTGTTTATAACTTCACTATATTTGAGCTACACACCTGTCCTCATTGTCTGACTGATGCCACCATCTCCCAAGAGCTGGAACCACTACTCCTGCTTTTCTCCCTCCTTACTGGCCATGCAGCACATTCCTATTCTTGGGAGGGTGATACGGACACACCCACATTGGCCAACACATCGTCATGACAGATCCAGCCAAAATTACTGGGTCTGCTCTTCACACCTGGCTTCTTCATGGCAATTACACCCTCAGCCATGCCAGTGTGTAATCAGGAACCAAACCTCAATCACACTAATTAGAGAGGGGAAGGCAAAATGCGGGGGGTGGAAGTCAAACACGTGCACGGACAGCATCTCTCAGGTGTAAACTGACCTTGGGAGGAATGGAGTACAACAAACTAAGCTTGGCTCTTCCAACTGCTGCACGGTAACTACTGAGAGCATCTCTGTGTAACCAAGCACTGCCTGAGCTGGTGATCAGCATGGAATTGGCTCAGGAGACACAGGGCTGCAGCAGCAAAGCCTAAGGAATTAACAGACCTCAGGAGAAGTTCTACACTGTCAGCATAACTAACAGTGAAACAGGCTTTCTCCTAAACTTGCATTTTTAATTAAAATTTTATGCAGCTTGAAAAAATCACTTGAGGTTTACTAGGGAAAAAAAATTGTATTAGTGCAATCGAACTGCTTTAAATTTATTCTCTCTACACCTCAGAGCAATACAAAATCTCTATCCATGTTAAAGAGCTGCCTTTCAGGAAAGCATAAATAAAAAACTGATGTTGTATACACAACCTTAAAATGCACAATTTTACTAAATACAGGAAGTCCTAGGGGTTTCTAATATTACAAAGTAGCAGCAAAAAGCCCACAGAGAAAAGATTGGGTCTCCTTCAAAAGAGGAAAATGAAACTGGTGTTACTAATTACACAGTTGTTTAATACCAAAACAGAAATGAACATCGGCCTCACCACCCCCAAATCAAATGAAGCAAGGCAGAGGTTGGGCAAACAAATCTGGCAGCCACTTCATGGCCCACAATAGACAAAACGTATCAATTCTTTATCAGAAGAAAATGGTGAGCCATAATTAGGGTTTACCCGCCCTGGCTATAAACAGCGAAGGGATTTTAAATTAAACTGTCAATAAAAAGGTAAATTTGCCTCAATTCAATGCTCTGTCTTTAAACATTTACTTTTTGCTGTCAGAAAGTCACTTTTCCTTCTTTTCTTCTATTAAATCACAGATTTCTGTAGAAGCTATATGAATATAGATGGGGTTTGCACGATGAAAGTACATCTCAACCTTCCATTAACATCCCTGCACTGAATCAGTGATACAAATGGTAAGACTGGAATAAGGCTCACTGTCTCTCAAGAAAAATTACAGAAGAAACCAAGGCCCCCTCATTTTAAATTCTAATCAGTATTTCCAGTTCCTGACAGTGATAAAACAATAGTTGCTATTTCTTTCCCCAAAGCCTGTATGCAAGCTAATAGCTCTAGTTAGCTTCCAGACAGCTGTTTCACCTTTTAAGGCATTTTCCATTTCAGCAATGATTTGACTACACACAATAAATTTTATCTCAATGGTAGACAATAAGTCTAATCAATTTGCAATTCTTAGTTACACTGAATGTCTACAACAGATTTTTTCATTTAAACTTTTGACAGAAAACCGTATTTCTGAACAAGTGAAAATTCATCAGCAAGAGCAGACAACCAATGCTGCAATTTATTTGCAGTAGACAAAACTACTAATCACAACACAGTTGGAGAAGATGGTTTTATTCTCCTTCATCTCCTCAAAACGGTACATTTTAAGCAGCTTCATTTGCTCCTTTGCTCAACCCACACCTTTTTTTTTGGAATTTGTCAGATGATCAGAAGTTTTGCTTTGCTGATGCAGTCCCATGGCCGCAGAGCTGACAGATCCTGCCCGGTCACTTGGGGGCTGGTGGAACATCAAACAGTTCCCTTCCTTCTGCCTTTCCCTAAAGGAGATGATCAAGCCATGCCTTCTCTCCCCATCTGCTATTCCTCACAGATCTGTGGGAAAGGAGCATCTGCCAAATGAAGTCATCACCGACAGAGAGATTCAAAAGCCACTAGAGGAAAGTACAGATAAAGGCAGATCTACTGCACGAACTGCATTTCCGAGAAAAACTAGTGACAGAGACTTCTTGTTTCAGGAGTGAGACAAATTCCCCAAGAGTAAACTGAGTTTCAATTTCCTTTCAGAAAGGTGCTACAGAATGGGTAACAGAAAGAAAAAAAGAAAAGAAGCTTGAACTGAATCGTCTAAAAACAAAACAGAAAAGCAGAGCTTTACATAAGAACCAGACTACACAACAATAAAAATATACCAACAGTCCGATTAATGAAATACAAGGATTAGCTTGGCTTCAGACCTTCAAAATATAAAAGAGCATATAAATACAAATAGCACAAGGAACACTTAGAAGTATGCTGTTTAAGGATATTTTAAAAATTACTTGAATTAATGAATAAGCCTAAAATAAGCCACCAAAAAGCCTTAACATTTCACATCAAGTGTAATATTGTATTTACATAGTAAACAGCATCATCATTAGCATTTCTGCAGTAATACATATTCCCCTGTGAATGAGCCTTTGAGTAAATGTGGGCCATGCTGGGGAAAACCTAATTTTTCCAAACCTTGAGCACAGTACAAGAGACTAGCCATGAGAGTGGATCATGCAAATACAAGAAACAACTGCACTAAGACCACTGTGGTTATTTTTGGCAGCTTAGTTTTAAACTCCTCTCTGCACCATTTTTGACAGCTGTTCAGCAGCTGATGAGCTGAATGCACGTAGAAACCACCTTCACTGATGAGGTGGATTTGAGGTTTTATTCAGGATCAGGATGATATGGAGCAACACCTGCTCTGAAATACTGCCTTTGTCTCCTGAAGGATTTCTCTGTTGAGCAGAAAACCCCAGAATAAACCACAGGGATTCTTTTATAGGACTGGCTTAGCAGCATGCAAGCCACTTTGCAGCTCCTGCCACACATTAATGGACAGAAGAGGAAAGCTAAAGTTCATAACCAGCTCCTGAGCTGCTCCTCCCAGGTGTGAGTGACAGAGCTTGTGCTGCAGAGCCTGTACCACTACAGAGCATGGCAAAGACCCCACCTAAACATCCTGTGCCATCAGGCTCATCAGCCAAGCTACAAATAAATTAAACCACTATCTCATGCTCTTGGCTCAGATGCTTCCTCCTCCACCCCACCTATATTTACCGTGCTGATTTACGGGCCCACACAAATCTAAGATGCATTGCTGAATATTGCAGG
Organism: Certhia americana; assembly: GCA_018697195.1. Taxonomy (NCBI): domain Eukaryota; kingdom Metazoa; phylum Chordata; class Aves; order Passeriformes; family Certhiidae; genus Certhia; species Certhia americana. Next base: position 22,111,259 of record CM031864.1, on the reverse strand, counting down.
CAGCCCCAAAATGGCAGGAAGGGCTGGGTATGGCACTAGCTTTGGCCCAGAGCTGATGTTGGCTTGTAATCCTATCAACCCACTGCTCCACAAGCCTGGAATTTCACTTGTAACACTCTAATAGGAAATGGAATATGAGGGTTCCTCTCCTTTGTCCAAATGATGTGCACAGAGCTCTCTCTTGTATAGGAAACCATCATTCCCTTGCTACAAAGAGAATCACCAAATTGTAACTGAGAGCATAAGGCTAGACAGGAGCTGACTGCCTTTTGTGAAACGAAAGAAAAGAATTACTAGAGTGACGGAGGGAAACTCGACTCCATTATCTCTGAAATTATTCCATCTCCCTTTTTAGCCACTTAATGCACAAGACTTAATGACTTCAGTAACCAGAGGTCTTTCCAGATGGTCAACAGAAGCACAAAAGGCTATAAAAGACCAAAAAAAAATATCAGTAATAGAAGTTATAATACTCCAACAACGCTCCTCAAAAAATTAAAATAGTTGATGAGTAGTTCCACAAATCCTACTGTCACAAACTCCGGAGCAATCTGATTCTTTTCTTCATTCCTTTCCCTAATTTCTAATACTGTGCATAAACCCAAATCAAGAAAAGGGTTTCTGTCCAATTATTTTAATTTACTCATCAATTTACTCTAATTTAGTCAGCAATATGACTACAGGAAGTGACAAAGGAGCACAAGTATTCCCAAAATAGTCCCAAAGAGTCCCAAGTAGGTATGCAAAATAGTTTTATTGAAAATATTACTAACTACATGAAACAAGGTAAGGAAAATATTGCATAAACCCCCAAAACTACTTTACTTTTTTTAGGATATAGATCATACTAGTTTATGCAGCTCTATTCGGTTTTTTTTTAAAAACCTTTAAAAAGGTCCTAGCAATGAGATACTCATCTCAAGATTTAAAATTAATTTTAAAAAGATAAACAACCCCCCCACAACAATGACAGGCATCAAGCATTGCTGAGACAAATTTTGCTGACAATGAAGTGAGGTTCTCAACACATCCACAGCTGGAAATGAAACAATGGATGTGAAAACTGGAGGAACACAGCTCCAGAGCAGAGTCCAACATCCATTACCTAATTGCTGATGTGGCCCTGCATTATGACAGACATGGGAACAGTAGAGATATTTAATTTATCACTATTTGTACAATTTTTTTTTTTGTGGGGGTGGTGGGGGTGTGTCTATTTCCCTGGTTGCCTAAACCCAACAGACCCTGCTGGTGGTAGGTTCTAAACACAGTTAAGAGAAGGTTCATCTCCTTCCTTTCACAGGTTGCCCCTCTGGCAAGCACTCCCACCTCTGGCATGGCTGCTGGATGTCCTGGCTCACACAGCACACTGCTAAAGCAAACACAAGCCCCGGAGCATTTCCACCTGCCCTCTGGCATTTCCTGTATGTATTCTGCTCTAACTATTCTCTAGATCAGGAGGAGGATTTCTCTGTTTGTGGAATACTTAGCTGAATGGAGTGTTTGGGGCTTTAAGTAATGCTAAAGGTCTGCAACACACCAAGCCTTTCAAACTCTGTATCCCATGCTTATTCCTTTTCCCCTTCTTTTTCTAAGAGAACCAGCTGGAAAACAGCTTGCTACCAGATGTATATAATTACTGTCCAGTGTGCAGGTTAAAGAACCCAGTGTAGCTAACACAAGTAGCCACAAGTATTTTTATTTTACAGACACTCCTGCTGATAGTTAATGTAAGCCATCTATTTAAAACTTGAATTAGGGGGATCCCACACTAAGATAAAATAAGAAAGGAGAACATGAAGTGACAGCAAAATATAACTAATCATAAAACTAATCAGGCAACTGAAAACTAGCTCTACATGCATCAAGATTAAGATTTCAGATACAAGAACAGTACAGAATAATATCACAGTCAAAATACATCAGAATTTTCCCACATATTTGATACATCAAGGTATTAGAATTCCTTATCCTTTCTGCTTTTCTTCTTTTTTTATCAGAACCAGATCCAAGTTTATTTACAAATTGTCATTCACAGACTGCAAACAGACATCGTGCTGCGTTCTTTCCAACATCTCCCACAACTGGGGATGAAATTTGCATTCATGCACTTTAAATGCACAACTACCACAACAGACTGCAATGACAGTTCACAACAAAGCAGTAACTTGTGATCCTTTTATTCACAGCTTAAGTTGAAATCATTCCAAATAAATCAGAAACAGTTTTGTTACCAATTTCTGAAGGTAAATCTGAACCCTTCTCCTTTGAGACAATCTCATCATGCAAATGGACATATACGAGGCCTCTCCCAGGCAACCAGACACTCGCCTACCTTCAGTTTGGGAACTGGAGCATGTTATCCAATGTGAAAGAACCCCACATTGCAAGGGTTCAACACAAAAGGCTGCCTATTGGCACTTAAACTGACAGAGCAAGCTGATCACAAATCTCTCCAATAAAACGTTCCACCTAACTTAGCTCCTTCTTAGCCTATAAAATCTCTTAAAAAGAGATGCTGGTATGTAAAAGAAAGAAGACAAACATCATACAAGCATCTTACAAAGAAATGGAAGAAATTACCTTAAGATTCTATAAATTAAATTTAAAAAAAAATCCTTAGAATCATTGGCAGTAAGACACAGTAGCAATTTTAGTGAACACAGGTGCTGTTTCAAAATTCCTAGCTGGCTCCGTGGTGCCCATTTCAGAGCCAAAGCAGACATTCAGCATAAGGAATCCTTACCACTCCAGCAAGGTTCTATCTTGCAGGGAGCAGATGCAGCTCTCACAGAACCTGTTACCCAGCTGCAATGATCCATGACAGGTGAATGCCAGCAGCCCTGCATCACCTGTGCCCTCAGTTCCAAAGCACCAACAGCAGCCATTAACATCCTCTCTAATGAGTCTACAGCTACAATCTGAAACAGTCATGGTGTGGGATGAACACTCACAACAGTGAGAAGAGCACGTGTGGGGTTTTTGTGCTGTTTGCTTCTCACAGATAGGGACAGTGTGTGATGTGTACAGCACATCACCTATGGAGACTGAGGAAAACACTCTTTGTTGAGGTGCCAAGTTATAAATTGCTTTGCATATTTATTCCAACACTTGGGATGCAGCTGCAAATCTATTCAGAATCTCCTCAATGCAGTTTCTTCCATCAGTGTGATGACTACTGGACTGCTATTTGCCAGTTTATCCACTATGTCCAGGCATTATTACACTGACAGAATTGGTCACAGTAACACATCCTGTTCTCTAACAAACCAAGGACCAGCAGACAAGGTCCAGGCTCCAAAGTGCTGCATGCAAGAAACAAAATTCCTAAGAGTATACTAACATGGCAACGGGAGGAAAAATAGTATAGCAAACAGAAATAACAAAGAAATAAAATAGATTTAGAGAACCTGCTTTACAAATCATATGTACTTTATAGTCCCTGTAACCCAGGTGAAGGAAAGCTTTCCTATCTATAAGCAAAAGGTTTCTAATGCAAAGAAGTTTTATTGTATGAACAAGAACCATATTCCTCAAACACTGCCAAATTTGAGTTCCAAGAGGCAACTTGACATTAATCATCTGTTCAACACTCTGTGTGTCTCAGACCATCTCTTGCCAGTCCTTCCACTTCTGTTTTTCCTGTATTTTGCATTCCTAATATTGTGGTCTTCCACCAAATAATACCTTTTTTCCCCTTTTAGATATTATCACTCGTATAGCTGACTTGCTACTGAATGGCTGAAGAAAAGTTTAAGGTTTTTTTTGGTATCTCTCAGCATTTATTTGCAGGAGCAGTGACAACAATAACAGGTTGATCCCTCACAAAGTCTTGAGATGATCACTCACCCCTCAAACAGAAAAACAGAATCAATTTCATTAACCTTAAAAGCTACTGAAACCAGTTACAGATCTGGGCAAGACAAAGTTGTGGAAAGTGAAACTGACCACACAAAGGAATAAACCTGGAGGACAAAAAGTACAAATATGTTGGCTATTAAATTCAAAAGTGGACGATGAGAAACTAATTATAAACTCTAAAAAAATTTAAAATCCCCTTATGTTTAGCAGTTAAAACTATGGACAAATAGCACTTCCTTTTAGAAGACAGCTTTTCAAAACTTACTCTGACCTTCGAACCATCAATTTGTGAAGTAATTCCACAGCAATACAAAATGCTAAGTAGTTTTAGGATGCTTGGAAGTGTTACAAGAGCATTTAAACAACAGCATGCTAAATAAAGCAACTGAGAAGACTCACATAGGTTTCTTCTAGTCCAATGAAGTTGTCTTAAGTTTCAGGTAAGTTTTGTCCCAGCTTCATAAGGAAGTAACTGGAAGTACAAAGTCCTTCCTACCTAAGGGGGATGCATAATCACAGTCCAGAAGACTTGCTAATCGTTAATTAAACTAGTAAGAAGGAACACTTGGGCAGGCCCACAAATTAGTTTTAACACACTATAAATATATATAAGCAATGAATTTTGAAGGACTTTTTGCTAGCATTTTCAGGTCTAACAGAATAATCGTTTAAAAAAGAGGTATAAAGTTTCCAAACAAAATTTAAGCAGGGGCTAGAATCTCTTAACTGATCTTTATGAGATACAAGACTCAGCAGGTTCTTCCAAATTCTGAGATGGTTGCACAGCTCTCCATGGCAACCCAGGATACATTAGCCCTGCAGTCACTGGCAAGAATTTAACAGGAAGAGCACATTTGGCTGAAAAAGCTTCTAAAGCAGAAGAAAGGCCACAGCATCAAGGTGGGGTAAAATTCGTGTCTTGGCAATCAGGTCAATAAAGGGATAGAGGGCAATTCCTGATTTACTATGCTCCTCCACGGAAAAAGTGAAAAAGCAATAGAAGGGCATGAACCCCACTAGCAAAACCTACAGTCTAGTAAATAAATGAGGGTAGGTCTGGTATAATCCGAGTTTAGATATAGCACAACAATGCCTAACTCAAACTCTCGAACAAGAGTTTAGAGCTTGTTCCCTGTATACCTCACTGCTCGCGTTATGCTGGCAGATCCTTTGGCTCCGGTTCTTTGCCCAGCCTGTTTCACTCCCGCCCTTACGCTTTTATTCTATTTATCCATCTCGTTAGCACGAGTGCCCAAAGCCGCCCGATGCACAGCCCTGCTGGTCCCGGCTCCCTCCAGAGACACCAGGGCGACCGTGGCACACAGCGCCGGGCACCTCCTGCCTTTGTTCGCCACGGGCACACGGCACCGGGCTGGCACGGCACTGCCCGGACCGGGCCGCGCCGAGCCTTCACTCGCCAACACACCGGGCCGCGGCAGCTGCCGGGGCCGCCGGCGGAGGCCCCGTTCTGGCACCCAGCGCTCCCCGCCGCACCGCTCACCTCTGTACCGGGCTGTGAGGGGCTCCGAGGGGCCGGCGCTGTGTGAGCCGGGCAGAGCGGGGCTCGGAGGGGCTCGGAGGGGCTCTGGGCCCCGCCCGCCCACGCGCAGCCGCTCCTCGAACCCGCCAATCGCCGCCGCGCGCGCCCGGCCCCGGGGGCGCGGCCGCCAACGGCCGGCGGGGCCGCATCATCCGCACGGACCAATGGGCAGCGGGGGGCGGGACCGGGGCGGGACCGGGGCGGGAGGGGCGGGAGGGGCGGGGGAGATGCGGGACCGGGCGGGACCGGGCGGGACCGGGCGGGACCGGGCGGGACCGGGCGGGACCAGGGCGGGACCGGGCCGGGACCCGGGCGGGGATGCGATCCGCTCGGGATCGGGCCGCCCGGGATGCGGGTCCGCCGCCGATGCGGGGCCCGCTTCCGGGATGCGGGCGGGGCCCGGGCGGGGCCTTGGGGCGGGCTCCGAGGCACCGCCCGGCACCGGCCCCTGCAGCCCGATCGCGCTGTCCCACCGAACGGGAACGGCAGGGCCGTGCTGCTGCACTGGTAGCCCAGGAAAGCGAGGCTGCACCTTCGCCTCGAGCGACTACAGATAAGGTGAAACAACGAGTTTTTTGGTGATGAGCTGCTAATTAATTGCATTTTATCTGATGCACGGGGACGAGAAGTAGGTTGGGAACAAAGTTTGTGATCTTATCTCTAGAGCATAAGCTAAAGGGACGCTTTAGAGCGGTGAGAGAAGCGGGGGGGGGAATAAGGGGGTTAGGGGATTTGTTTGGGTTTTATCAGCCTGAGGTTGAACTCTAGTGCCACTCGTGGCTCTGTTACAAAGTTTTTTTGTCTTTTCCACTGCAGCGGCATTAATGAGCAAGGACAGGTATCTGGCAGCAGATGCTGTTCCCAATGCTTTTGTCATTTGTGTTTATTTCCTCCACAGTCAATGCAGACTTAACACTAGTGCAAATAGGGAAGCATCCACGTCAGTACGATTGTTTAAAAAAGCTACAATAGAGAGATAATTAAATATTAATTATATAGAGAACTAGGTATTATTATTATAGCATGTATATTTGAGTATAAAATAACTATTAATCATACATTCCAGATTTCGATCCATGCAATAATAAAAGCTCTGTCCAAAACTGGCAAAGCAATGGCATTGATATTCTACATAAATTGGATATGGAGACTACAAAAAAGTGCAAACTGTCAGACTGGATGAAAGCCCAAATGAATAATTCATTTTCAGGTGCATTAGACTGTAGCACAGATGCAACTGATGAGGAAGATTACTTAGTTTATGATGGAGATGTAGGAATAAGCTGTAAATACAACGATAATTCAGGTAATTTGAATGCCTGTAATTGTACAAAAGATATTTCTGGTATTTTAAACTTAGCCTGTTCTGAAGATAACAAAAACATAAAAGCAGCAGCCAATTATGAAACTCCTCTACGGTCTGAAGAATTCTCCAGTCATCACAGAGGCACCAAAGGAACAACTGGAGTTCCAACTGAAATGCCTCAAGCTTCCTTTAAGAAGGAATTACCTGTTGGTAATAATAAAAATAAACCAGATAGCAAAGAACATGGAACTACCTCCAAGATGTCCAATGTGCTCCTGCGTCATTTCTCTAGGGGAGAATTACTAAGCACATGCCACTTAATTGAATGTGAGACAATACCAGAGGTGTCCTTTACTGAAAGTATCGATGACACTGGGAGCAAACCTGAGCCTTCAGAACACAAAGGCCCTTTAGTGCACGAACAATGGGCAACGAGCTCCGAGGAGTATCCCTTAGAAAAGCATGAAGAAGTAAAGGCTCATGACAAAAATGGGAACTTGTTAAATGAAAATAGATCTGTTTCAAAGAAACCTATTTTTTCTTCTGGTCAGTGTGGGTGCAGACAAGAATATTCACAACTGATTAATGAGAATGGAGGTACACACACCTTTCAAAACATGAAAGATGAGAGAGTCCTGTTCAAGAGAACAGTTTCACCTTGTGAGCTCAAATATGGCCAAGGGCAAGCTCACTATTGCCTTCCAGACTTCTCTGAAGTTGCTTCAGAAGTTAAAGCACCAAAAAGACCTGACAATATTACCTCAGTTCCTTCAACTGGGAGAGCAAAACCCTTTCCTATTTTGCTAAGCAAATCAGTAACTGTGAAGAACTCTTTGGAAAATAAGAAGTACATCAATTCTGCTGAAGTAGAGAATCAAGAAGAAGAGAGTATTTCAGAACTGCTGCAACAGTTACAGGTAATTAGGATGCTTGAAGAGACTCTTCACATTGGATAAGAGTGGTTTATTGTAAGAAGATACTCTGTATCCCATAAAATCTAACATGACTAGCTCTATAGACACTCTGTAGGTATCAGTGAGGTACATCACTTGACTCAAAAACTGCTTTCACAAATAAAGTTCTGTGGGACTGGCTTTATGCAGAATTGTCATTACCAATTATTTAAAGGCTGAGTATTGTTTAATACTCCAGTATTTAACACTGGAGCATTGTTTGTGATGATAAAGCATCCTATCAAATCATTAAGAAATCCACTATAAATTGTTATTTCTCGTGTTATATTTAAATGTTTAAATTCACAAAAAATACTTCATTCTTAAGAACAACATTCTATTTTTACACTCTGCCCATGTTAAGACATCTTTGCCTTTTTTCACATCTAACACTCTTCAACTACTGAGACTGGTATTTATTGACAAGTTAATTCTTTCTAAAGGATTTTTTTCAACAATAATATTTCTCTTACTGGAGTGAATTTATTTTAAAGCTTGTTAGTAATTAGATAACCACTGCTCAATTTCATGCCCTGACATGGAGCTCACTCACTGAGCTTTACAGATTCTTAATTCCATTCCTAGATTTATATCTTAGTAAATTGCTTGAGTTGCAACAAGTTTTAATAGTTTTTCCTATTATTTCCTGGCTGCAAATGAGATGCTGACACAGCATGCTGACATCCAGAATCATATTGACCATCTGAGATTCAATCCTCAGGTAAATCTCTCAAAACACTTTTTTTAAAAAATCCTTCTTCTTTACCTCTAGGACTATGACTATCCCCTAAACTATTTTGTCATCTTCATATTGTATTTCCCATTTATACAAATCCTCTGTATTATCACAACACAGAGCAGAAGTATAATTATACAATGAGACACTTTATACACATCTCAAACTATCAACTCAGAAAATTAAATGGTACTGTTACAATAAACATTTCACTAATATTTTTTATTTTGAGTTAAAGTTTTTGTCCAGGTCCATAAGTGTTCTGTATATTGTATCTATAATGAAGGTTCTCATTTTAACAGATACTTCCTCAGTCAGACTTTGCAAATGCCAGCATTGCCATTTCCTCAGGACACACTGGGACACCACCTGATGTCGTCACATTACGTGCTCCTGTCCCTGTACAACCTACATATGGTTTGCTTAAAGCAAGTAAATAAAATTACAAAAGCTCTACAAATGATGTTTTAATGTAATTTGATTACACTTTCGGGTCAAAACTTCAATTGAACAGTCTTACCTTGTATTCCATAGGACTGCAGCCTGGAGCAGCAGCAGCAGCACTACCAGCAGCTGGGACACTAGAAGCACAGTGTCTAAATCCTTCTGATTCACTGACAGAACAAACACTAGGAGAAAAGATGTCACAAATTCTAAAGGATCAGACAGAGCAACTGACTAAGAAAGTAAGAGCTCTGTTTCAATATATACTTTGCACTGATGCTCAAATTCTGTACTCACTTGGCAGATTTGTTTAAATATAATGCAAGTCTAATATTTTGTCTTGAAGGTGGAAGAGTTCTCTAAGCATATGATCCAAGAAACAATCTTTTTACAAGACAAATATCTGGTAAATTAATTTATGTATTTTGAGCTATCTGAAATGCACTTGAAATGGCTGTAGACTTACAATTTTCTGGCAAGATTCTTGATGTTTACCTGAAATGGATGTTTATTCTTCTCAATTCAGGTATGAGATTAGGAAGCAAAAATGAAGGTGTTCAGTAGGTGGACAAACTCTTTAAATCTTTTAAGGATTCTGACTCAAAACCATTAATAAAAAGCCTGAAGTTGCCATGTAAGTTAGAAATTTTGACATGTAGGGCATCAGTTCAGAAATAATTTTTATCATTTTACTTGCACATAGTAGAGCAGCACAGATTATTAGGTGAATATACAATATGCAGTCCTGTTTCAATTCAAAGAACTACCAAAATTTTCACCAACAGCACTGCAAATAACATCTGGCTTACACAGCAAGACGTAGTAATAGCTACTTATGCTAAGTTATCATGAGATTTTGTATTGAATTATTTCTTATTGATGAAGGCATTAAATCAACTGAAACGATACCTTGATGCCTTGGAAAGAAATTATTTAAAAGCTAGAGAAGAACACCACAACTTACAGCTGCAGAACTACAAGGACAAGCCCATCAACCTTGGAGAGTTTGATCCTGAGAGGTTAGAAGAGAAGTGCTAAGTACTACATCAGTATGTTTTCTTTCACTGTCTTACAGCTTTTACTTCCTTTATCCATTAGAGCTTTTCTGAAGTGAAAATACTATCTTAATGTGGTAAACTATGAGTTATTTGGCCAAAATTTACCTTGGGCTTTATATATCCTACTTGTAATTGGCATGTCTGTTTGATTAATTTAAATACTTAAAAGGGACTCGGTGAACTCCATACATTTTACTTTTTCCTATGGGAAAGGTACTGCAATGTCCACTATGGTTATCATGGTGAGAAACAGAAGATAAGTTTAGAGAGTTTTAAGTAACTGTGGGTTGTGATTGGATTTAGAAGGGTGGAAGGAGGAATATTCAGACTTGGCATGCTGCTTGAAGACATTCAAGAACAAATTGAAGGCAGCAAAGGCAGCCTGTCACTGTCACTGACTTCCTATGAATCTGCCCAGTCCTTCTGTGAGGTAACTGACTTTTATTAAAGACTACAATTACTCTGTTTTATTAATGGAAGTCTTGAGGACCTGAGTGCACTTGTGTGATTTATGTTCTCCTCTAGTAAGAGCATGATGCTTTTAGAGAGCATGTTACTTCAAAAGAAAATATTTGTAATGAAATATTAACTTGCTAATATGTTATTAACTGTTACAGAAACCTAAGTATAACAAACACAACTATATTGAATGTTCTTAGTTCCAGGTAATTTTTTATTTCACAGTAAGAAAATATGAGTAGCTAATATAACTTCTGCAAAGCTGTTTTGGGGAATTAGTCACTATCAGTTCATGGGAGCAAAAGTTACTTTGTCAAAGATTACTTTGTTCAAGATCTTAAGCTACAGAATACTAGAAGACCAAATAGTGTTGTGATAGAGAAAACTGAGTTTACTCCTAAGAATGTTTTCTCCCAGCTCATAAATACACATACTCACTCCCCACCCCTTCCCCCCGGCAAAAAAAAACCAAAAAACCAAACCAACCAAACAAACAAACAAAAAAACCACCCCCCACACACACACAAAAACAAACAAACAAACAAACAAACAAACAAAAAACCCAAAAAAAACCCACCCAAAACTTTTGCCTTCTACAAATCACAGGTAAGTCTCAACAAATGCTTTCATAATCAATGTTTCCTTGTCTATGCTTTGTTACTTTGTACAGAGCTTGGCAGCATCAAGCACTGCTGATCTTCCACAAAAAAGAGGCACTGAAACTCCATTTTTTCACAAGAACCATGAGGAAGAAAGAAATCATAAAACTGACGTAATCCCATCAACAAATCAACTTTCTTTAGAAGGCAAAAAGTGCAATATTTGCCTTCACATGTAAGTGAAAACTTGGAAACAACTGTTGAAGTTTTTATAAAAACATACATAAAATTAATTGCTGAATAAGAAAATTAGGATGACTGAAATCTCTGAAAAGCAACACAAACATTTCCAGAATAAAAATTCTACAACTACATATCCAAGAATTCCTCCTACTTTTTCAGTCTGATAGTATTTCCTGAAGCCAAAACACCATCACTTTCACCTACGAGTTAAACCATACTTCCCTATAAAATTCTTGACAGCCACACAAATTCAGGATGTGAATAACTAGTCAGAATACAGTGCCAGTAAAAGATAATTTGCCAATATTTGTGAGGTATTTTTAATTAAACAAGAAAGAGGAGGGATGCAGATCCTTACATAATGAACAATCAAAACCTTGTGAAAATTCTAAATACCATCTCCATCCTCCTGGGAAGCACTTCATAGGTGTTAAGCATCTCAGTAAGATTAGAAAAATAAAATAAATGGTCTCCCCTTAACCAGTCTAATGTTAAAAAAAGAGAACTGAACTAAGTTCCAGTAGAGAAGCAGAGCTTCTGGAGAAAGAATGCATGCAGCATAGAACACAGTCATATTAACCTAATTCTGTCAGATTATTTTACAGGGCAGGTATTAATAGTCGTCTAATAAAACTCACCTAGCTTCTACTTTTTTCTGTCATTGAAAGAATATTAGTTCAATCTTCTGATGAGTATGTTCATAAATGGGCAGAAAATCTTCCAAATAAACTTGGTGAATCTGTACACCCAAAGTTAAAAATACACATCAAATAAACACAGAACCTTGTTCTTTTTCTCTCAGAAGGTACATCTCAAATATTCCTCTGACTATCTAAAGGCATTAAATTAAAGCCTAAATAACAGCTCAAAGTTACTAAGAAACCAAATCATATTTTATGTATGTTTATCAAAACACCATCAGTGGTAACAGGTGGATGTATCTAAGATGTCATACTACTTTACTATTCCAATACAGGATTATCAAAATCTCTACTTTTAAGCATTTTTAACTGTGGGAAGTCAGGGTACTTTTGTAAGCATGTGTCCTTTAACTAAAGGGTTCATTATTTTTCAACTAGTTAATTATTAATTTAAACTTCTGCTTACCACCTTTTCAGATAACTGATACAAGTAGTTCTTTCTGTGAATAAATCTGATTTCTTCTCAATTAAGTAATTAATCATTAGTATAAGATGTTTATAAGTCTTATCATAGAAATATTAAGATACAATGAAAATATTCTGTTTCCATGCTCCAAGAAATACAAACATCCAGGAAGGAAAAACTGGAACTTCTCCACTCTTCGTGCAGAGAAAACCAACTGATTTATCAGATACCAACCTGAGTAAGTCATGAGGGCATACAAAGGTCAGAACTGTGCTTAAACCTGCTAGGGAATCCTGACAAGAAATACATTGCTTTTATGTCTCAACATGAAAACTGTAGTTTTAGCAAACATTGCTTAGCAGAGCACAAAACACTAAGAATAAAAAGCAAACTAAAAAGAGCACCAGGTCAAATTCACTGTGGAACTCTCAGTGACAGACCAAGAGGCAACAGACAGGTTGCAATAAAATTTTCAGTTAGATATCAATGAAAGATTTTTAACTTGGTCAAACATTGAAACAGTTTGCTGTAGGGAGATATTCTGAGAGATATTCAGAACTCAGCTGGACAGTGTTCTACGCAACTTCATTTTAGTTGAGCCTGCTTTGAGAGGGGACAATCAGATGACCACCAAAAGTCCTGTCCAACCTGAATTACTCTATAAATCTAATTCAGCTTTCTAGGTAAGTTTCCAAATACTGCCACAGCTAATGTTTTCAACAGCATGGCAGTGAAGTGCACACAATGTTTTGATTTTGACTTTTCTTCTAATGTGCATTTACCTCATGTTCTAGAAGATAATTCCAAGCTTGACAACTGAGACACTTCACATCAGTACTTTCAGTTTTTGGATTCAAATCCGTTATTCTGCTTAAAAACAATTTTTCCTTTCCACTGCAGAATATTCTGAAGCTTTTAGTAACCAGCAACTAAAGAAGAATAGCATGAACTGTCCTATATTCAGTTTTAAGTCTGAATATACAGGTTTTCTTACCTTTTGTCTATCAGTTGTCCTTGACTTTTTTGTGATATCCTTTTTATTTAATATAATACACTGGGATTATTGTTTGCTCTGGTTGGTGCAAAGCAGTGCCATACTAGAGCTGCTCAAATTCTCATCCCATTCCTATTATGCTGCACTGTTTCCATAATACTATGGACAAGGGACATGGAGAACTTAATTAAAAAAAAAAAAAAAACAAACAAACCAATTCTTGGTCTGAAAATAAGCACCACCAGAAAAATACATTCCAAGCTTACAGGCAGGGCTGAAAGCTCATCTTGAATTCAATCCCCACTCTCCTGGGGGTGAAAAGTGCTTCCTCAAATTACAGTAGCATTAATGGCAGCAAAAGGCTCTGAAATTACAGTACTGAAAGCCAAATAATGACCTGAGTACATTAGCCAAAGTTTCTCATCTTTCAGATGCTTTTAACTTATTTTTTGAATTTTAGGCAGCGATTCAGAAGACTTCTCAGCCTTTGATTCTTTTAATGATTCACAAAGCAAGGACCTTGTCAACTGTGACACTCTAAGTTACAAATCATTAAATACAAGATTATGTGAAGAAAGAAAAGGTACAGTGATTGCAAAACTATGAACACCTACAAGGAAACATTGCTTACAGTTTTGTTTTTCTAATCCACACATCTCTGTTTCCAGGAATTAGATGCAGATGCCCCAGGGGAAGCAGAGATCAAGTAAAACTCAGGAATTATAAAGAGTCTGTTCATTCTTGTACCCTATGTAGAAAGAGAAGCTCTGGTTCATCCTGTAAGTATGATGTGTAATTAACAAACACAGGCTAGCTTTTAAGGGGCAGAAAGCCACACTACACATACCAGGACACACTGAATTTAGTATAAGCAGTCATTGGCACTGTAAATCCAACTTTGACATACCTGGTCAAGTTTAATCTCCATGCACTGCAGATTTAACTTTTCCTGGTTCTTTATGAGAGGAATCCCTTTCATACTTAGTTTATGGTATATCTCATTTTGCAGAACCACATGAAAGGATAAGAAAATTAAACATTAATGTGCCAACTTTTATAGTGCCAGCCATTACCTAATGTAGCATAAACAAATACTAAAGAAAATTCCAGCTATACCTTCATATTGTGTGACATGCAAAGTCATGGAGAGCAAAATTTAAAAAAATTAAATGTTGATCATCTGAACATGTACCTTTTAAAATCACTTAGACTCTCTCTAGCATAATAAAAGATAGCTTAAAGAAAAATCTAAAATTTCATCAAGAAGAAAGTACAATTTAGCTATTTGACTCTAGCAATCCGGTGAAATTACAAATCAAAGTAGTATTCATGTAATTATTAGGATTATGACACTGATTTTTCTACACTGCTCCACTACAATCTTTCACTGTAAGCAACTGAATATAAATCTGCATTCCATTTGAATGAATTCATCTGAATTTGAGCAAACACAAAAAGGTTAATCTGTCTTCATTTACAAAAAACTTTAAACATATTCAAGTTTTATTCAGCAGTGATAGTTACTTGATTTTTAATTTATGCCAAAGAGAGAAAAAAAGTTAAAATTGCAGAAAATTACCTTTTTTTTTTTTTTTTGTCTTAAACATGGCCTCAACAACTCCAGCTTATTCACAGAAGAGAATCTCCACTCAAAAGGCTCAAAAAACCAAACAGCCAGATGAAGTTGTAACCAGACCTTGTGGAAGGTAAGCTGTAGCAGTAACTATATAGTACAACAGAAAACCCCACTGTTGCAGATTCAGCAAGGAAAAAAACACAGCAGGTATCTAAGGAGGAAGAATGTTTTATCTTTCACAGTGATGTTATATATTAGAATTTCACTCTTTAGTGAAATCAAAGTATTTACTCTAAGAACATGGTAATTCTTAGATTAGTTCTTCAGGCCTCCTAATGTAATGAAGAGTAAAAATGTAACTTCTTTAGCTGACACATTTAGTGGTGAGAAAAAATACATTTTAAGAGGATGTTCCTATAAAAAGATTCAAAAGCATATTCAAAAGGTATTATTAGGATGCAGCTCTGTTTCCTATCAACTATTTCTCCATAATTAACATTCATACTTTTAATTGTTGTTAGCATTAAATTACACTGTGTGACAAAAATAAAATGGATTCCTAACAGTAGCACAGACTAGACTGAAATGCAAACAAGTTTTGTCACAGTATTTTTTGACAGCTTCATTCAATAGCAGTAATTGCCTGGAAGTACAGCAGCTGCATTTGAGAATCAATTGCATAGAACACTGTGAGAGAAAGTTACAGCAGCAGCAGAGTGCTGCTATTATGAGAAATTTTTTCCTTACTCTGCATCCTACAACATTTTCTGTCTTATTGCAATGCAGATAGAACACAAATAATGATGGACTGTGCTTTACAATTCAATAGAAAATTCTACTCACCCTAAAATTAACTTGCAACTAAATGCTATCAAGGTGTATGTATGATTCAAAGTTTAGAAGTTCTTTTTCTTAAATTGTATTTATTCTATATATCTCATCTTTAGGAACTCCTTTGAGGCTGCCAAAACCTGCTGTTCAAGCACATATGATAAAATTATCCTTTCACATCAGTACATACCCAGTAAGAAATCTGCCCAAAGAAAATCTGCAATCAACATCAGAAACAGAAATGCCAATGATTCCTATGCAAATGTAAGACTTTGGAGTGAATATTAAAAGCCACACAGCTTTCCTGAAAGGATTACCTCCCTATTTCATGGCACTGTAGAACATCCCGTTCTTAGCAAACTGATTACTACAATCTAAGCATGTGTAGTCCATTTGAGGGTAGGACAAGAGGGAGCCCAAACCCCCAAGAATTTTGGTTTATATGTTAGTATATTTCTTCATACAGGTTTTTACAGGCTTGTTGTGCCACTTAGTCCCTCTATAAATGGTGAAATAGACCAAAAAAATAGCACTGGATCTTATCTCTAGAATTATGTTTCATATACTGAAACAAAGCCCAGCTAGACAAACCACTATCAAAACCTCCAGAAAGCCTTTTCAGTACCAAAACCATCACTGATACAGCTGATACATTAGAAAGGTTTAAATGTCTCTCAGTTCAAATGAATACACAAAGAGAAATAATTAACAGATACTTCCAACTTGAATCCCAGGGCAATCTATCACACAACTCAATTTTTACTTCTCAACATGCATTCAAGTGAAAATCATGGACAAAACTTTAAAAATCATCTTTTACCAGTACCTATGTATACATTTACCTTCACTATTAATAAGGGTACATTTTATTATTTCCAACAGGTTTTAAGTTTTACTCTGGATCGTGCCATAGAGACAGCAAACAGTTTGAAGAAAGCTACAGAGAGAATGGTACAAGCAGTTTCAGAAGACCTAGCTGAAGTTAAAAGAAAAGAGTTTTAATATTGCTATATTGTTTTGCTGGTTTATACTGAAGTGTTAGGATCTCTGCAAAAATAAAATGATGAAAACAAACATGAAAAAGTCAGCTAGCTAATTTTGTCAGCTGTTCTGTACCTACAGGTACTAAACCAAACTAGAGCATACAGGTATTCCACATTTACACTCAGTCTTAGAACTGTAAAACAAATTATTAATTCTACTGAAAGTCTTCAGTAGGTTGGCTAATCCCCATTACTGTGTACACATACCTTCCCTAAGTATTCGCTTAAGATGGCTTAATAAAAACTGGCTTACAAATGCAAAATTAACTTTCTGACTTGGATTTCCCCCACTCCCAAGTGTGAGAATAAACCTCAGTCATTACTACATATCATCTCTTCCCACACTTCAACAGCATCTGCTTAATCACACCAAGAGAAAACAGCCTCTGTACCTGAGACATCTAGAAGTAAATATCATGTTAACATAGCAAGACATAGCCAACATTTGGCATTATTCTGGTTTTAGAGTGCCCTACATTGAGAGTTATTTGTTTTTAGGGAACATCCTCGTACGTTGCAATGACTGAGTTACACCATTTGTTGTTTATGTGTTTGTAACAATTAAATTGGTGCCTTCAATGTAATGTCCCTAATTTATCAGATACATCTGGCTTTGACACTTTAGCTGATGGTATATAGGTTGGAAAATTTTAAAATACTGTAGAAGTTCAGTGAGCCAAGAAAAGTCATCTATTATTTTCCTTCTAACATTCATTTAACTGCAGTGATTAAAGGCAAGCAGTTAATAGCTACTCACTGAAGCCAAACTACATAAGGACTGATGAAAACCAAATTAGAAATGCCAGTGCATTCCTTAAAAAGGAGTCATTTTCAGGCAAACCTGAGCAATTTCATCAGTGGTGGATACAGAAATAATCCAGATTCTGTTCATACAAGCAGTGATTGCTAAACTCACTGCCATGTGCCACTTACTCACTAGCCTGAGTCAATGGCTTTTTTCAGGGCTTCTTCCACCCTCCACAGCAAACAATACCATTCAACTCTTTTCTTCCTTAGTCTCTTACTGTATACCCTTATAACTTCATTTGCGTCTGCTTATTATCCCTGGTTTTGCTTTATTAAGTTTAATATTTGGAATATCCCCATTATTTTCAAATTAACTTAATAAATGAAGTAATTGCTGCAGTTTCCTTGAAGCAATAAAAAGATTCATCTCTTTCACAGAAACCTCTCCACATCACATGAGCAGCTTGTTCTAAACATTTTGTTTATCCTGGAATCCTGCACTTGCTGTCCTGTGCCTGACAGCAGCTGCCTAAGAAAGATCAGACTCAATAAGACAATCACATAATGACATTTCCTCAGAACATTCTCTAGCAAATTGAAAGCCTAGAATCCTTCCAAATCAGCTGTAATATTTATACTTGTTAGCCCTATAAATACTTGTCTTATGTTGAGGATTTTCCCCCCACATAACAATTTAGAGCATGTAATTACTGTGTGACATCTTGGATACTAAAGGTCCTCGTTCTGATTTGACAGCTGCAGGTTTCATGTGTTACTTCACACACTGAATAAGAAGATAACCCTTCAGTCTGAACACTTAACAGGATTTTTGAGATTTCCATCACACACTCCACAGTAATCTTTTTTACCCTTGATCAAGGATCCTAGTCTAGCTGTTCTTGACATGAAGATTGTTCCATACCTTTGATTTTCCTTAGTAATTTCTGAATCTTGTCCAGATTTCCAGATTCAACTTTAAAAATCAATTGCTGGGCCCACATTTAGCATCAGATAAGTATTTTAATATGCATAACATGAAAATACAAACTTTCAAAATTATAATATACCTTGTACGTGGACTCTGAAATACTAACTTTTTGTTTATCCTGACAGAACTCTTTCCCATTCTTGAGAATATGATTCTTGATCTAGAAAAAATGTAGCAGAGAAGATCCTTGGGGGAAAAAATCCAAATATCTTGAATATAACTTTCACTTAACTCCCTTCATAAGCTGTTTTGAGCTACATATCGGTGCCAGATTTCCTATCATAAAGCATCTTTATTATTCCACCTTTACAGTATCATTTGGCTTTGCTTTTCTTGATGGAAAGTGAATAAGGGGTACCAAAAAAACCCAGACTAAGGCTTCTGACTTATCAGCTATCAGGCTGAGCTGGTGATAGCACTTAGGCCTGAAGCAGAGACATGGAAAAAGACAACTCCTGAATATACAAGTAATCCAGAATTGTGAGCTGGTATTTCTTCAATGCTATGCAATAAAATATCAATACAATAGATATTATATATAGTACTGAAATAAATTATTTCAGTCCTTAAGTGTAACACTGATATCAGCTGTTCTTGCCTGTACTTAACTACTTTCCAGCTTTAGGAATAGGAAAAAATTGCACCTACATATAGGTGTTAAAACAAACTTGGGTTCCTTTTGCCAAAGGCATAAGAAATATAAATAATTTTATTGTAATTTTTCAGTACCAATTTCAAAGTGTGCATCTTGATGAAAACATTGAACACAGCATTTCTTAGATAAGTACTTTTACTCTGGATTTTGACTGTGATAGATGTATAAACTAGAATTCATAAAATCAACTCATATCTCTGCTATGTTTTTTTAAGGTTGTGATGTACATGGTATTTCATGAACCAGTTGATATAAGAGTGTTGTTCTGTAGTCCTATTGAAAGAAAAAAATCCATGTAGATTCAACTCCAAACTCATTTAGGTGCATTTGAAAGCTACAGCCACTTATTGACATCATGCCCCATGTCCTGCAACGTTTTAGAATCATTCTGTCATGTTCTCCCCTGTCATTCCTCTCTGATGCAGGGGAAGAGCTTGACCTCTTTCCACCTCCTAATTAACTCTGAATTAACTTATCTAACAAAAATGTTCTCTGAAAGTACTGGCTAACCTGAGAGCAAAAATAAAGGGAAAAAACCCCAAAATCACAAAACAAAAAATAAATACTCATCATTGGAAAAAACGTAAACAAAAGACCATGAGTAATCTATTCTTTTTCATTATAACATTTCTCTTGGATTCTACATACAACAAATTAACATTTCAAGGCACATAAATACAACCTCCCTTGAAAAGTTCAGTAATTTTAATTAAGTAATTTTTAAAGAGAAATCTGAACATTACCAATATTACAGAATTCATACAATTTGATTTTTTATTCCCTTCAATACATATTTAAGTATTTCTTAGTATGTAACAAAATTTTTTTAAAAAGTCAATTCTCTTGAGTACATCAGGTTTTATCATTTTGTTTGCTTTGTACTTTTCTTTTCCAAATTACCAAGCCCTTTGAAATACTGAGCTGCTTCCCTTTTTGTCCTCTCCTTTCCCCTTGCCTCCACTTCCTCAGAGACAAGCTTAGTTTTGGAATTTCTGCATCACAGGCAATCCAACTTCTGAAACAGACACACTATGTAGACAAACATTAGGTATTTCCTAAGAAATTAACTTTTAAAAAAAGTAATAATCTCTGTATATACTTAAATATAAAGTGTACTTCAGTGCACAGTTGACAGCATTTCTCCAAAGTTATTTACTGTGATTAGAACTGCTCAATAATTCTGTGATTAACTATCTACCTTACCCAGCACCATCTAAAAGGCCTTGAGATTTTTCCCAATTTCACATATTTAAAGAATTTTCAGTGAGTTATTTTTAGAGAAAACATTACACTTTAAGACACTGAGCTTGTATGAAAAATTTTTACCATAAACCCGTATTTACAAGTTTTCTCTTGAAGTCCCTACCCAAGAGCCTAGGCACAACCTTTTTAATTCAGTAATTTTTAGAAATAAATTCTATTATAGAAAGCCTTCACAGTTCTTAAAGACAATTCCAGTTTATATATAATTACAGTAACTTTCAGCATAATTAGTTAGGAACAAACTTGCCCTCTTGAAAAAGTACTTGCAGTGTAATACTAAATAGAACCTAAGAAACACACGTGTTCATCTTCTCATTTCTCTGCCTTCTACTCCCCCAAAAGCAGTAAATTTAAATTATAACATGGCCTCCCATTAGGAACCATGTAGTATTGAAGTGCAGTATTTGAAAAGGTCAGTTCCATTAGAATATGTACATAGTGTTTGTGTTTTTAATGGATCATAAACACTACCATATCTATTCATCCTTAATGCAGACCATATCCTTGGGTTTACTAAGGCTCTTCACTTCCTCCAGTAGTCTTCTAGGTGTCAAAATATGAGTAGAACCTGACAAAAGAACATAAATATGAACTGCATCAGTCAAATTCTGACTTTCAGACATTCCCTCTTGAAAACATCAGTTACATTCCAGTGTTTTTTACTGCACGTGGAAAATTGAGGAGTGCGACATTTCAAAGTCTTTTCATATAAAGCACAATCATGTAAGTGTAGGTAGGCAATGTCCCTCTTCCCACACTCAGACATCCAGATCAGGACTCATGCACTGAACATGAGTTTGTGCCCTGGTTGAAAGACAAGGCTGAACCTGGGCAATTGTCCCAGCCCACAAGAAATGTGCCATTCTGTGAAAGGGTAAGTTAATGACAGGCTTTACCCTGGAATCAAGAAACTATTTGGATTCAAGATTATCACAAACAGTATTGTTCCACAGAAATACCAGTTACAGAAAATTTTCTTTTACTGATTAACATTTCCTTGAAAAAAACAAACTCAAGTCTTGAGCAGCAAAGAAAATCCTTATTATTCTTCAATGTACAATTACCTCTCATTCTCACAGACAGTGATTATAACTTCTGCCATGAAGGGTCACCCTGCAGTTCTGAAGGCAACAATCATTCTGAATGGGCTAATATTCCTGGAGTTCTCAATCAGGAACACAGCCAAATGTTAATCTTCCAGTAATCCATATGGAAATTTGGAAACTATCACCTTCCCTCAGAAATCAGGATTACAAGCAAAACTACAAGGAATCATCTCTAAACAAAAGGGAAGATGGTGCTGTGGTAAGTGCCAGAAAACCCAGCGAAAGAGTCACCTACAGTAAAAATGGTATTGTAAACAAGTCTCAGATGAAGAAATAATCTAGTTAAACCACATTCCTGTTGTCCTGGTCATTCCATTACTACTTGGAACTAGAACCAGCACTAAACCTACCTCAACCACCACCAATGAAACCAGCGAATAAAAAATAAACCAAAACAAAACCAACCACACACAAACACACTTACAATAGCACTGAATATTTTGAGGTAACAGACTCTAGATCTCAGAATCAAGGTTGGCACTCTTTAAGGAAGAGTATTTGTTTAAAATCATGGTAAATAGATTCAATCTGAATCTCAAGACTAAATTTAAATGCCAGATGTAGACCTCTCAAGCAATTTAGAATGCTTTAGATGACCCTGCACCCAGCCATCAGCTCGTGCTGCAGATGGACACAGGTCAGTGGTTCTGTATCTAGGAGCTCTTTTCCTACATATTATATATACGTACATGTTTTACCACTAATTATTTCCTGTAATGCTATTTAAAATTCATTTGAAGCACAGCAGCTGATGGAACAAGCATTTCCCACCTCTGAAGTGCTGAGAGGTTACTACACCAGCTGCCAATTGCCAAATCTTAAGCAAGGGCGTTTTCAGGACCCAAGCAGTTAATCATTGCGTGGTTTATGCAAAGCCTCCAGGTAGCCACAACAGAAATTAGAAAATGTTGTAAAGTCAACTGAGCTACACTGAAAAAATGGTTTGGGGTTTATTTGTTCAGTAGAATATTTATTTGGATTGTTGAGGTTTTTTTAATACTGCCTTCCAAAGTGAGCAATTTTGCAGTAATCTGTCAGCTTTCCAACAGTAATGAGAGTAGCAAGTGCCACTGAAGGTAAAGCATAGGCAGATGCAAAAGTTTGTGAGGAAACTAATGCAAAGAAATAGAGGTCTCTTGAAATCCTGTTCGTAATACACTGACATATCTCTTACATAATTCTTCTGTAGACCAGAACTGTTTTATCCTTAACATCTTGTAGCCAAAAAATCCCTCTAAATATCAAACAGTTGAGATAACATGAGAACAGATGCTTTCAAGTGCATAGTTTTAAAAAATACACTGGCTATAGTATTAGTGTGGTGAACCAACTGAGGGAATCTAAGGAAAACGACTCTTCCATTTTCCAGAACCACAGGTAGTACAGCACACCCCCCACCCTTTCCCATGGCAAGCTTACCAATAAAGACTTCACAGGCCTTGTAGGCCTCAGAAACCTCGTAGGCACTGCGCAGCTCTGAGTAGGTGACTCCTCCAATCACAAACACAATCAGCCTGGCAGAGCCCCTTCGCTCCTCTCTGTAACTCGCTCGAGGCTTCTGGCGGGCGCTGCAAGACATTTCACAAGATGACATTTGGACAGCTTGCCTGATTAATTTCTGCTTAAAACTATAATACAGTCAACAAGCAAGAGCAATTTCTGTCATGCAGTTCAGGGCTTGATTATAATTTCGGCAGAAGTATTTAGATAAATTGATAACTTGTTTTTATGAAATTTTTTAAATTATCACATTAGTCAAACTGTTTAGGTATCACCAGGGGAAAAATAAATACAAAACAAAAACCTTGTTCCACACACAGCTAACATGCCAAGGGCTCCTGCCAAGCAGCTTAACTCTGCATGTGCCCAATTCCAGTGGCATTTTTCATAAGAGGTTCATTTGAAAAAGCTGGAGTCTTGGGTTTTTCAATCTCTAAACATGAACAGAATCTCAAGAGAAAATATTTGTCTGTTATTGAGTCAGATTCAGATACCTAGGAAGAACAATAGCAGCCTGAATCTCTTAGAACTCTAATACACATGTAGTAACTGCAGACTCAGGTTAAGTCATTTGTAGTCCTGAGATCTCTGCTAGAGTGCCTTCAAGATTCCCACATTTCACCAGCCTGTAAGACAGAGATCAAGTTCCAGTGTACAGGAACTTACTCCAGTATTCCCTGGCACTTATCATCCTAGAGCATATCCAGGAACAGAAGGATACACCACCAACAGTTTCAATAGGTGTGGATGTAAAAAAACTATTTTTCTAAGGTGGTGTATCCCTACGTTTTGTTTTTTATTTAGTAAGGTACAAATTCCAGTTCAAGTGTGTCTTCCACATTTAGGATATGTTTAATGTTACCCTCCCTGCATTCCAGCATCTGATTACTGCAGTGAGCATTCCTGAGAGAGGAACACTTACTGAGCATTCCTGTGATAGAAACACTCTTGGGAATCTTTATTCGTTTGTCTCACCATTTAAATTACATTATAAAAAAGTGATAAAGCTCTCAAACTGGCAGGTATTGGTCATGAGACTCAAGATCTAGTAGAATCAAAAAGAGAAAGAAGGAACAGTTCAGGTAAGCTTAAAAATTCCAAAAATCACCTCTCAGTGACAATCATTAAATGTGTAAATACGCATTTCACATTCATGAGCAGAAATTGATTTCAAGATTTCCAACTGTCCTGAACTTGCCTAAACCACTCCCTGGCAACAGGAGTCAAATGCCTAACAGGCCCATATTTCCTAATGTGAGAGCCTAGAGAAGATGAATTTCATTTCCTGAGGTCATCAACCCCACTAATGTCACCAACACTAACATAGCAGAGATAACTTCCAGAAGTAAAGTATTCTTTTTACTTAAGTCACAGTACTGAACATTCATTCCTGAAACTACTTCACACTAACAAGCTCAATGGTTTAAACTTCTCATTCTGGGAATATGAAATGTTATTTCTAACCTTGAGGCAAAAGGGAGATACTACAAACAAAAAAGGTATACATTTTATATACTAAGAATTATTAAAATAACAACCAAGTTGAGTACATTTTAGATTAAATAAAAATACAGACTTGGCACATGAACATGACCTTACATGTGTTATTTCTCTGTTCAGTAAACACACTTCTGTAAGGCTTTAGAATGTAAACGACAAAAATACTGAGATCTGGGTAAATTATGCTTCAGGAAATGAAACCATTTACCTTACTGCTCCAGAACCATTCCACGTGGGAGGACACCGGGAACAATAAGGCCAGTCTTTTGAATCTAATTTGTTTTCTATAGCATCCTGAAGTGCAAAATAAAGACAAACTTTAAAAAGCCATACAGACCTTAACCCCATCAAGTTTCAGCTTTCAGAAAGGATGTCTAACTGCAATTTCATGCCAACACATGCAGCCCAACAAATAAATTCAAGCAGCATCTCATGAATAACACTCCTATGTAACAGAAATGCTAGGCCACAATCCTAAAATGTATCATAGGTGTTTTGTGTATCACAAGGAATTGTGAGTACACATGCTTTTTTTATAAACATATTACTGATTTAACTGTTCAGATTTCACCTGCAGCTTTTCATCTGTAATAACCCTAATGTATTTAATTTCTATATGACAATGTAGGAGAGAAGTCAGAGTCCCCTGAAAACATAAATGAACATGTGAAAGCCACCAAGAATCTATGAATGACAGCACTGGGTCAGACTAACACTCCAGTAAACTCACTATCCTGCATGACATCAGTCACTGACTGATGCTTAGGAAGAGCTTTAAGAACAATTAAACTACACTTCTGACAAGTAACACCTTCCAGGCTCTACCACACTCCAGTTTAGATTGGAATTGCAGTTTGAAGGCCCACTGGAGTTAAAACCAAGAAGATACAGATCGAAATTATACCAAACACTGCCAATCCAAGGACAACCTGTTCTAAAAGACTTCTTGCTTTCACTTTCATTTGCTTCACCTTTAAAATGACCTCTAATAAGGAGTGTTACTAACAGCAGTCTAATGTTCCATATTAAAGACAGACGAGAAGTGATTACTTTGCCCACCAGATGTATTAAACAAAATTAACTCAAAATACTATGGAATTCAAAAGATTAGCTATAACAGCTCACTCAAGTAAACTTCCACACCACACCCATGAATTAATTAGTTGGTGAAATTTACCTCCATAACATCTTTGATAACAGGAGTCCACCTAGAAAGCTGAAAGGTTTCTTCTTTAGAACGGTCCCTTCTTGTGTATTTATGCTGCTGAGCAACAAACTGAAAATATTTTCAAAATATTCTTGTATTATTTAGTGTTTGAATTTTTGAAACTTACTAGCAGTCAGTAGCAGAAGGTGGGGGGATAAGTATGAGATTATAAAGAAACAATAATAAAGAACAATAATTAAGAATTCAGGATACAGTAGAAATACTGACTTGAGAGACACAGAACTGAGTAAGTTGGCAGTCTCCAAAATCAACTAGCTCAAGTCACCATCTGATAATTGCAGAGGGAATGTTATGGGTATCTTACTTTAAACAACCAACATGAGTAATTTTCAAAGGATTTACCAGTTAAACACATTACAAAAAAAAAAAAAAAAAAAAAAAGAATTCCTAGGAATTATCTGCTTCCAAGGCCAGACTGGATAATATAGCTAAGAGTTGCTGAAAGAGCTGTAGGTCCTTGAACAGTAGGAAATTACAAAATAAATACATTCTTACTGAAGAGATAACAGGAACATCAAGGTATTTCCAATTCCTTATCATATCACTATCACTTTCTATTTGTACATTCTGGATCAGCTTGTCCAAGTTCTCCTGGGTAGTTCCTTCAATATATGGAAAACAGACAACAATTACCAAGTGACTGTGAGTAAGACCAGTTTTGTTTCACACATTCTGGGCTATTACTTTGTCGAGAACTTTTTTGTTTGCTTTGTTTGACCAGTCTAAGTTTAACATAATACTATATTTTAGATAAATTTTTGTTTAATGGTCCATTCCTGAGACCAAAACTCAATATTGTTAGAGAATCCTCAGACTAACATTCTGCCAATTTGCTCCTTCTCTACAACAAATTTTTCCCCACTGAGTTAATTTTCAGGTTGCAACAGGAACTCCCCTTTTAACAGCTTCAATCCCATGTGAAAAAAAGAGAACGAACTATTGCACACATTCAAGAATAAGAATTAAATCAAAATACTGTATGAATCTACACTTGAATTACATCTCTTAACTCCTTAGCAATAGTATCTTTGTATCTTCTCTCAGATTAGTAGCGGAGGATGAAAAGGATTTCTTTCAAACCCAGCTATCAACTCCAATACAGAGATTTAGGTTAACTAAAACTACTGTACTATCCTAAAACCTGAGTTCAAGCTCATAGCACTGAGGAAAAAAAAAGCAGGGCAACTTGTCATACCATTTGTGCTAAAGATATACAGGAGAATAGCTCTGATTTTGTCATAGCTGTCATGACTTTTGTTGAGCAGAACTGGAAGGAGGACCCTCATAGAGTCTTTTACTTTTTGACCTTCTGCATCAGTTCCAAGAGCCAAGTCCTAAATTATTTAAAAATAAAAACAGACAGCAAAATTAAAATCAGTAAAGTAACTTAAATCAACATTGTTCTGTGTGTTCTGCAAGGCATTTTTAAGAAAACACAGGTTTCAGGAAAAAAAAACAAGCTGCATCAATTTAAGCTCAGTATGACAAGTCTGACATTTATTTCAATAGTTACAGCATTATAATAAAACTATATAACACTAAAACATTTAAAACTGTGATATCTAGAATTCTTAGAAACATAAATAATAGTCACAATGTAATGCCACACCCTAAAAGGTGCTTTCCCCAGTCATTTAAAAAGGGCTTCCCTCTGCACAACATACTAAAGCAATCTCATAGGAGTTTTGAGCCATGAAAACAAATGTGATCCTTATAAAAATTAGGCAGATTTCAAGACAAACCCCCCCCCCCCCCCCCAAAACTCTTAGGAACACCTCCTTATTGGGACACTAACAGTCTTGTATATTACACTTAGTTTTAATACTACCATATCTAAAACTGATCACAAAACAAAGGCAAGAGACATAGTAGTTTAGTCACTTAAAACAAGCTTTACTCCTGCAAACAAAAAAGTGGTACTTGCAATATTTGCCAAGTTGCTGTTGGGTGTGTGGCTTTTCTAAACATACCTGTTCAGCTTTACAGAGCCTTTCTATGTTAGATTTGAACTTGCTCATGCAATCTTCTGCTATGTTAAGATGAACAACTTGCTAAAAGACAAAGAACAAAAAAAAGAAAAGAAAATCATGAGCTGCTGTAGCTTGATTTTTCTAGCATATCCATCATTTTTACTGGTTACAAGAGTGAATCCTTCAGTGCCATCATGCATTTTCTGTTTTCCCCCTTCACATAGAGACTGACCCCCATGACAACTTGCAAAATATTAAACTGTTATGATATCTTTAATCCTCAAAGCACATAAATTATTTCATTCATTTACACAGCAAAATGAAATACATGGAAACAAGTGCTCCTCTCTAAATTTTACAGCAGGTGAAAATATTAATTTGGAGAACAGCTATATAGCACACTACAGGAAAACAACTAAAACTAGACCTCAACAAAGAGTTAAAATGCACAGAATTATTTACTGTGAAGTTATGATTACAAAAGACCCCTTACCTTACTAATCTCTTTACGATAGAGTGGCATCTTCTTCATCAACTGGGACAGGGCAGATATGGATAACTGGAAAGAAATTACACAAGTTAAAAATCTGTTCTCCCAGTAAATTACATGTGTTTTTCCCTTCCTGTTGCAGCCTTGCCTACACCACAACCTCTGAAAATTCCAATTGAGAAAGCCTTAATTTCTGTAGCAGATCCACAAGTTACATGGATCTGATCAGCTGAAAATAACTAAGTTACCAGGAAAAACAGTACCTCAACTTAAACAACTTACTTTTCCTTCTGTTGCTTTTGTTTTTGATGAAGCATCTTTCAAAAGTTTTGGTATTTCCCTGAAGAAAAGAGGAAAATAATGAAAGGAAACAGCACATGAGTTCTTAAGTCTTCTCTTAAAATCTTTAAAGAACTGTGCAACAAAAACTTCTAAATGAAAGTAAAAGCCTGAAATACAGGTCTATCTTCAGAGAAAAGAGTAAGTTTTTGGTTTTTTTTTTTATAAAGGAAATATTAAAGATTCTATTTGCAATAACTTCATGATGTCATTTGACGCAGCAGCTTGGTAGTACTGTATGCAAAAATTCAGATTGAAAATGTTTGAAAATACTTGCCAGGAAATTACTTGATTTCTATTTACCTCAAGAACTGCAAGCAGCATTAGTATAACTGCATACCTGGGTACATACTGTATTTTTGAAGCACAATTTCTTCCTGGCATTGATTACTTAACTGAACCCAATCTGTATTGCAAACCACGTTCATTACTGCCTGTATTGCCACTGAACAGCTCAAACACCCTCCCTCTCAAAGAAACCAAGCACTTGGCTTTGTTATTTATTCACATACTCTATCACATCTGCAATATGCTTGTGCCGCATCTTCACCCACAGGTCATCATCTTCCTCCAAAATTGCCTCCTTTTCCTTCCCACCAGAGCCTTCTGTTTTGTATCTTCCAAGAGAAAATTCAGACAATTATTTGGGGTTCGGGTTTCCCCCAGTTCTCAACACTTATTACAGTACTATTTGTAACAGTTTAATCAACATAAACGGTGACAACAGTAATAGACAAAGGTTTTCATTTATAAGCCAAGCTATTGCCTGACAAAATGTAATTTACAGAAGGATTTTACAGATTACATATTTTAACATAGAAGCAGCAGATGGATTTTAGAAAGATTCTTTGGGGCAATAGCTTCTGGACATTCTTTTCAACCAACAGCAACTAGAGTTTCAAACACACATTTACGTGCACCTCAATTTCTCTTAAGTTTTCAATGCCAACTTCCCTTCGATTTCAAACGTAAACTGCACAGAGTTTTGCACACACACTGCAATTGCCAAGCACAGCTTTCTCTGTGTACTATAAGACTTTAAAACTAAAGGAAAATGAAGTCACATTCACCAACAAAATGCTAAGCAGGACAAAGTAGTTCACATATAAAAGAAACTGCTGCACAGCATAACAGAGCAGCTATTATGTGACTATAAACAGCAATAAACCTAAAACAAGACAGCAGTCATGCCACATATTTTCACATTTACACAAACTCACACAGTGCAGATTTCCAGAAAGCAAAAGAATGAAAAAAATTACAAGATTAATGATGAAAGTCATATCGTGACTACCAAGAAAACATACTCTGCTACATCTTCCTACCCAGCAATCAAACCCAGATTCATAGAACTCTACACTTTCTATTAAAATCTTCACTCAGTGCTTCTGAGTGAAAATACACATTCCTCTTTGCTTGGCTAAACAATGAGGCTATCAGGACTCTTGTGCTGTAGTGGCTCATCAGAAAGCAAAGCCCTACCAAAATCCTTGTTGTCAGAACAATCAGACAGTAAAGCACATAATTTCAGCAAACTAACATTACACTACTCCAAACAGTGTTTATAAACTGAATGTGACTGATTTAAATGAGTATTTACAATAAAACATGTAAATTTTAAAAACTACACAGATTTAATGCTTTGAGCTATGAAAGTGAGCATTCCTGAGAAATAACCTAGCTTTTTCTCAGTATTCAGTTACTGGTATTGTCTTGCCATGCCAAAAAAGTTGAGAATATGAAAGAAAATGTAGAGAATCTCAATGTGTGTGCATTCCCTAGGCTTTACTTCAAGAGTAGTACAAGGTTTTTAGTTCTTAAAAGTTACAATTTGTTGGACTCAAAATTTAGCAAAAAATACCAATTAGACCCTATCTAAACTCAGCTAAGGGGGGAAGTCAAGAAAAAGATGAAGTTACAAATCCAAGAGAAAATACTAACAATAAATGAAGCAACCATTATTCAATATAAGCAGTTAATATTGCCATAGTGCAATTGAGCTAAACAAATTCAGGGATTTTATAATCAAGAATAAACTATTTAGCTTTTTTTTCTTTTTTTTTTTTTTAAGTACTTGCTTGTAAGTATCATTTTCAATGGGTAGCAGATCATATGCCATTGCCTGGAAGGTGAGCTCATGGAGTACAGTTGATACTGGGTCAAAGCCACGATCAATTATTATTAGTTGGGAGTGGGTTTTAGCCTAGAAAGCCACCAAATAAACACAAAGTTAAGACATAAAGTACAAAGTTAATGCATGTTAAATCCATTTGCATTAAGTCACAGCACATATTTTTAGAAAAATAACTGAAAAATACTGCACTACACTCCAAGTGTTTGAACATTTTAATTATATACAATGGGTTTAAATACTAATTTTAAGGCAATGCTCTTAGCTCACTGCAATACACTCAGAAATCTGAATTTTATTCATCTAGCGAAAAAAAGATATAAAAGAAAAACAAACAAAACCCCAAAAAGGCTGCCCAGAGATTTAATAGATAATTTTATTGTTGCATTGCAGATCAGATAGTGCTGCAATACAGAAAAAAGCCTCCAAACATGCAAGTGAAAGTTTCATTTTGGGGTTTAGTGAAATGGAAGTAGCAGCAGCAGCAGGCACATTTATTTCTGTAGCAAATGCAAAGTCAAAGTCAGAATGGTTTACCCCGTGGTTTTTTGTTTAAGCAACTGCCCTAATCAGGCTTTATTTGTAGTGACAGATCAAAACCATTATTTATGTGAACAGCTGTACCTTTGTAGGCAATAAACCCCTTCAGGGGAAACATTTCAATTCTGCAGGAAGTCCCTTCTACACATGGCCTTATGGAAAGTGATACTAAAACAACATTTATCCACTGGTCTTCAGGTTTGTAGCATCCCCCTACATTATCACAGGGCTAATTTTTCAAACAAAATCAGTTTGATCACACAAATACAGCTTTACTCCAACAGTTATTAACTCTACATTGTTTTCATACACAAAACCAACAAAATGGCAACTAGTTGCTTTTATTATTAAATAAGATCTGTATTTGTGGAATTTATATATTGAAGAATATTAAAAAAAAATTTTTCCTCCAGACTCACAAAAAAAATTTTTAAATCAAACATTTTAGTTCTTTCTACCTTTATTTGGCTTTTCTCATCTGTTTTGTAGTAGTTTTCAAGAGTTTTTTCAACAAGCTGTGCAAGTTTGCTGGCTCTATCAGATGGTCCACTGGGAAAAAAGGAAGCATGCAAAAAATAACTTGTATGTCTTCTTCAGAACACTAAAATGCTACCTTTAAAACAGAAAACTCCCTAGATTGATCTTCTGCTTTCATGAGTTTCTGAACTCCATTCTAAGCATTTACAACGTATTTTTACTTTTACATTATGATTTCACTCTTAGAATTCTTCAGGTATTTCACACAGCAGACACAGCTTCAGCCAAAAGACTGGCATTAGCTGGCACATGACCCAGCACCTAAAGTTTCACTCAGAGGCAGGAAACAAGAAAGAAAAAAAGAATAGAAAAAAACAGTCAAGCAATTACTTGTTACCCTTGCAGAGAATAAGACACCACATCACACCACAGAATGCAGTCCTTGAATACAATTTCAGAAGCCTACTTTGACTTCAAAGATAGTAAACCCCTTTCAAAGCTCAAAAGAGGCATTCTTCTCAATATCTCCACTACAATAAATCCTGATCCCATGTGCCACAGCAATTTCTGAACTCCTTGGTGCCAAGCAGAGCTGCAAATGGCGGAACAGAGCAGTTCTCTGACAGGAATATGCATGTGGCACACAAGAATGCAGCACATTAGTGTCACCCTACTGACCAGATTTGAAACAAGCCATTCAGAACAACACAGGGCATAGCAAGTTCTGTTACTTGCATATACACAGAAAAACACTGCTCTACCTACACTTCACAAATTCCTATCATTCCATATTTCAGACTCGTGGATTAAAAACCATTAATCCACAACCACAAGGAAAAAAGAAAAAAAAATCAAACTATGCTGCAGCTTTGAGCTATGACCAAATAATGCGGTAAGCCCTAGAAGTGAAAGCAACTACTATAAAACACTAATTTTGCCCCACCTTTTATATCGTACTCCTGGATTCTCATCTAGTGTGGCACATAAGGTAACAATTTGTTCAGCCATGACTTGCAGTACAGCATCTTTATCCTTTGTCTTTTCCAGAGTGGGACTGTAGCAGCGGTAGAATGCATCTGGGATGTTGAGAGTAAATACCTACGTAAAGCACAAGCAAGAAAAAGAAAGCCTAACTTGCAGATTGCCAAAACACCTGGGAAAAAGTCTGCTAATAATTTAAAACTACATGCTGCAAGAAAAAGTCATATATAGGACATTTAAAAAAAAAAAAAAAAAAACAAATGCACACTTCATTCCTCCGTCCCTGCTGAGCTCATCTTCTTGTTCTCAGACATCTTCCTTATTACTCTCCTACATAAATTACACTATTTTTCAAATTGCTTACAGGACAGAAGGAAGGACAGATGAAAGGAAGGAACTAAACACCTGTGAGTGTCTTGTACAGAGCCATACAATGCAATATCAGAACGATCATAGAAGGTATCAAGGTTAAATTGGTTTAAAATAAAATTTTACAGGCTATATCTGCTTTTAATATGAAGAAATTACCTTCAATAGCTGAAATTCTTTAAATGCATTAAATCTTGACTAAAACAGCTTAGTAATACAGAGATGAAAGGCTTTTTCAACCGTTTTGTAAATGGAATGCAAACATGGGAACAATCCCATTGTCACTAAATGGATTTTCTCTAGCTTCAGATGGACTCTGTAACTACAGAGCCAAAGAAGAATGTCCATCCAGATAAAGGTGTTTGCTTCACTCGAGTAGATAATCACCTGGACTTTGCCCAGAGCTCAGCCTGATTATTTACTCTTAGCATCCCAGAAAGCAGGCAGACTAGTTAACATTGCTTCTCTGCTAAAGATTCCAAAGATTCTCACAAGCCCAGATACTGAGAATACAAAACTACAGTAAAAACAAGAAGAGTGCTGCCCAACCTAAGTGCTGCTTATTTTCAACTTCAGAAAAGTAGTCCTGATTTCTGCTTTCATGTTGAGTCCTCCAGAGAACCAGGATCACAACATTTTCATAGACTTTAGTTGGTACAGAAGACCAGCTTTGGCAGGGTTCCCAAAACCAGCTTGAAACCAAATTTGTAAACATCAGCCTCACTGGAAAGCAAACAAACAGGCCACCATACTCATTGTCCCCTGATGGCTTCTCAACCAAAATAATAAAGACCTTTTATAATAAAAAGAAGTGTGTCCTCAAACCAGGAAACTGCACCACAGTGAGACAGGGCTAGCAGCATATATTCACCTGCCACTTGGTATACAGAGTTGTCACCTTTGATATGTTGATAATGTTTGACATGGGTAACATTCATGGTTAGTTCTTCAGCTCCAAGAATTGGGCAAAGCTTGGAGGCATCACTATCTTTGTGAGTGTCAACATGCATTTCAGTCCTCTGTGTCTGATGAAGGGCATGAGCAATGAATTGTTTCCCAACACAACACCCACTGTGTGGCTGCACACAGAAAACAGCCATTGGTTTCCTCTGGTAGTATAGATCTTCAATTGAGAAAACAGGATTTCCATGTTCTCCTCTCACTGAAAAGACTGTCAAGTTGCAGTAGTTTTTGTTCCACTCCCCTTCAGTTCTCTTAGTCCATTTTTTCCCCTCTCCTGACTTTCACCAAGTCCTTCTTACTCCTATTCCTATGCACCAACCTACTTAAGCTATCAAAGCAAAACCTCAATTTCAGCAGCAACAAACTCTTATTAAAGACTAACCAGAAGAGTTGCCTGCTCTGAGGGAACAGATTCCTTCTTTAGCCTCCCTATGCTAACTGATATCAAGTCTTGCAGGGAGGTCAAGTGCAAAGAGTAAACCTTTGAATACAAGAGCATTTGTTTTCATCTGAAAAGCATAAACAAGCACTGGAAATGTGCCCAAATGGAAGTATCTCTCAGTTTTTCAGTAAAAGCTACATTCTATTTCATTGCCTTCTAAAAGGCCAGCAGCACTTGAAAAAAAACTCCAGACTACTGTTAAGGTTGTTAACCTTACCTGAGATTCATAAGGGAAGAAGGAAATGTTGATCTCTTTGCATCTCTTTATTGATTTTGCACATGAAGCCTTTATTTTATTGAAGAGGCTATCAGGACAAACTGGGGGAAAAAAGAGACTAAATATTAATAATCTGTACTATTCCAGCTGTCAGCTCACTTATGAGCATACAGTATTCAGAGCAGACAAGTCTAAATTCAGACCCAACTAACCATAAAATACCACAAAAATTGCCTACTCCTCCTAAAGTGAAATAGATCATATAATCAATATTTTTTTTTATGAGATCTTTTTTGAGAAGCACTACTGCTCAATTTTTACTGGCTTTTTGCAAGCAAAAGGCTGTTGAACACTCATTAGCAGTCTGCAACTGTGAAGGATGTAGATTTTATCAAAGTAAACATTTCTGCTATTTCTTACCATGTAGGAGAGAAAAAAAAAAAACATTTCCCAAGCTACAAAAAGAAATCATGTGTACATACCTAAAACCAAAACACAGAAATACAGAATTTGATTATAGATCTCTAAGGTGTTCCACCACATTTCCAGGCTACGTTGAATCCCGGTCTAGAAACTGAATTTAAGGAATACATGGATGACACAAATACTACACAGACTTGGAAGTGACAGAGTTATTTCTCCAACTCAAGAGCTATCAACAGGAAAAGTTTTGGCAAGTATTCAAATACTTGGTTGCTTGCCCACTTGCAACCAAGGAGCATACAGCAAGAAAGCAGTATTTTTCCAGAACAATAACTGCTGCTTCAGCATGAAATTAAACAAGAAGCCAAGAATTTGGATAGTAATTTAATACTGCTTTGAGAACATCCAGTAGCAGATACACAGTCCACAAAGACAGGCATGCCTCAGTCTCTGCCTTCAGCAGCAATTTTGGGTTTTTTGTTTTCCCCTCTTTACACGCTGTTCCAGTCACACTGATCGAATGCAGGGACATGTGCAGTCACATCAACCTTGTCCTCTGCTGTGCAATTTATGTCCTGCATGCAAGGGCTAAGTGGGCCCCTTCTTTCAGGGAAGGGAAAAAGCTGGCTCACAGGTCTGAAGGAACTACCTGAAGCAACCAATTACACAGTTCTTGCAGAAAGTCCTCATTATGTTTTTAGTACTATTTTGTTTATGTACAGATACATAGTTTGACTTGAATTGCCTTCCTCCACACTCCAAAACAGGAGAAGGCTGGAATATTTAAAAATAAAACTAGGTTACTTAAATTAAAAGCAGAGGTGGAGAACAATTAACACTGTTTGGTAATTGTGAAAGAAATTACTATTGCCACACAGCATTGTGACCACAGCCTGGCAACCCACATATATGGCTAATGACTTGTGTCTCAAACCTTGCAAGAAACAGGGCCCAAACTTTTCATTTACTCAACTGCAGACAGGGAAGTGAGCAGTTTATTTACCCATATAAATTTACCAAACTACAACCCAAAAGCTTACTTACAGTCAGTGAAATACACGTATGCTGCTTTGTATCTGCTGGATGATTTAGTGATGAAATCATCAATCAGTCCATCTACAGACTTATGGAGGCAAGAAAATTTAAAAAAAAAAAAAAAAAAAAAAAAAAATTATGCCAGAGTTTTTCCTTTCTACACATACCAGACAAAGCTTCTCCCTCCTCTCCTCCTGCCCTCTTACCAAGTCCCACTTAAGAATACTGCAATTCAGCATATAAGAAAACAATGAAGTTTAAGATTTTAAATTCCAGATGAAAAATAACATGCAATTACAGACAGTCAGTCATGCACCAAGTTCATTTCAGGAAGTACACACATCACAGTATTTGCATCATTTTCCAGCTGTAACAGTGCTGAGATTTATTCTCTCAAGAATTTTTAGGAAGCAACAGTAATCTCTTATTAGAGTCATCACTTTGAATTCTATTTTTCAATGTATTGAATCATTATGTGATTGTCCAGGGGTGACTTTATGATTCCTGCATCCCCAGTGGTCCGTTCTGTTTCTGCTGGCTCTGAAGTTCTGCACCTTTAAGGCTGGTTCCGAGGGCAGAAAGAAGCGCGCAGTTTGTTTGCAGAAACTGCGCTCGCTCCCCCGCATCCTTCCACGGCCTGTGGACAGACAGCGGGACAGAGCTTCCCTTTGCTTTTTAGTTAGGGGGTTTTCAGCTAGTTGAGGCAGAGAAGTTCTCCGGACCGTGGTTTTTGTTTTTCTTGGAGCTGTTCAAACCTGCTCTGGATTGAAAACCCAGAAGAGCACCGGGAGCTCCGGCCGGAGGGACTGACAGGGACTGAGCGAGCCCAGCTACAGCCCGCGGCAAGGGCTGTTTGAATTTGCTGTCGCCTCAGAACACCGAGAGGTTCCATTGTGTCATTTTATTCAGTTTTTTTCCACTTTTCTCCAAGGAAATCTTTTCCCGAACCAGTACGAGGAGGGCCTGCTTGAATCTGCTTTCTAGAGAGACCCCTCTGGAAGTTTCCTCCCAGATTTGCCCTAAAGTAGGACAAATCTCTGTCAGTGAGGTTACAATTGCTAAGTGATGATACAGTGCCTACACCGACCACTAGGTCCACGTTTGCAATATATTCCACGGTGGCATTACATTGTCTTTTCATCTTGGGAAATTAGGCTTCACACAGGAGAGTATCACAGAATGCAGAAGTTAAGTACTGCATAGCTGTACACAATAAATAAACATTTTAAAATAAGGGTTTTTTTCCAGTCTGAAAAATCTTTCAACACTTTAAAATACTAACCTTTTTGGTGGGAGTTATTAAATATATTGCCTTCATGTGTGGGACAGGCTCACGGTTTTTATACACATTCTCCACCACTGTAAAGTAAAAAAAAATTACATTTTTATAATTAGCAACATTGTGCATCTTTAAGGAAAACACTGCACATATTTTAATACAAAGCTGATAAAAAAAAAGTAACAGCAATCAAGTTGCCCACAGTATTATAGGTAAGGGTGTAGCTTCTGCTGAGAGCCTTGATTTATTTCCTTGTTATTTTCCATACAGAAAGTTACCGCAAGGCTTTCTCAACTCTCAGTCCAGTGACAACTACATTTGTAGGACTAAATTCTTCCTAGGTATTCTACACTTCTACAACAGAATGGCAATGCAGACATACTCCAACTGTGGGGCCCAGTAGGAACTCTCTTGGCAAGATAGTTCTATTTCCAGTACACTGAAAGGAGAGGGAGAGAGAAACTATGCAGGGCATCATTTTGGACTACAGCCTCTTCTGTCCTTTGTTTGCCTATTTCCTGAACAATTACTCTGTTTCAGCATAATTGCAGGCACAAATTAAGACATTTTCAGCAAATCAGCTTCACTCATCTCTTGTTTCTCTCTGTTTAATAAAGTCATTACTGTACAGTGTTACAATACACCAGCTTGAGAATGCAGAGATATTTTTGTGGCTCAGAAATTTTGTGGGGGAGGAACAAGGAAGATAAGTAATGTCAGACATCTGGATGTGGAAAGACAGGTTCCTTTCAGCAGTGTGCTCACTAAAAATGAAAGGTGTCTTCTTGATGAAGAGGATACATGCTCACCAAAAGTTTCTCACAAAGGATAAGTAGCATTTATGATTTAAAACACACACCAAATTGCAAAATTGATACAGCTCTACTATTGTATTTCCAGAAGAGTCATGTTATGCTGAATAACTGGAATAATAATAGTATTGTGGAATAAATAACCAAGTCTGAACAATATCCTCTTATGCAAGTGTTTCTGAAAATCTAGGCCTAAAGCTAATTAAAACTAGTTCATTTACATTTTGGGAATTCAGTTCAATTTCAAAAATAGGCATCAGCAAACAAGCACCCATTCCCACCTCCCAAAAAAAACCCAGCAAAAATCACCACAACAACCAACCAAAAAAAAGTAAAAGCACAAAAATACCAAAAACACCCAATCAAACAAAAAATAGCCTTAGACAATCATTAGAAAAAAGTATTTTAAAGGTGGATTTGAGTTTTCAGGCAGAGAAACATTTGGTTTTTTCATTATTTAAAAAAACCCCATCACAATTGAATAATTACTGTAGAAGCCTGAATGTCTATTATTTTAATATCCCATAACTACTTGTCATCTTCAACCAAATCAAGACCATTTCTTGCAAGGGTACTATCAATGTCATCAGTCTCTCTCTTTTTCTTACCAGGATATTGCCATTGGTATATTATTAAGAATTATGCTTACCTGTGATACCCTCTGCCAGTAGATCAGTCATTTTGCAGCACAGTGACAATAATTTAGTAGTGTAATCATCTAAAAGCATTATCTAAATACATTAAAACAAAACACACAAGTATTTCAATAAATTAATCAGCTGTATTAAACCCATGTCATTTCCTCAACACACAAACTATAGAAACCATAGAAATTTGAAGCTAAAACTATTTTATTACTCTCTTTTTTTTTTTTTTTTTCATTACCTGCATACAACAACATTGCAGGGGAAAATTAGTCTCAGAAGGCAGCTCCTAATGTACAGGATTTCCAAAGATGAGCTCAATCTCAAATATGAGCTTTGTTCCCCTGCTCATACTAGAAAGTAACTTTGAAAGTTTCACTTGGACACAAGTCTTTTGAATTCCTGCTAATTTACCCCATGGCCTGCTCAAATATATCTGTATTTATTCTAAAACTGTTTTATAGCTTAAGCAGTTCCAACAGGTATCATTCTGCTGAGTCCTGCTCCACCTGCACTGCAGTGCAGTGTAATTTTTAATAAAGTAAAAGTCTTTCAAAAGGAAAGTGAAGATTAACACAAACAGTCCCTAATTCTTCTTCACAACTAATTAAAAAAGAAGAGACTATTAATCATTTGTTCTTCCTGTACTAGCCTCTAGATTTTTCAATATGTATAATACAGAGATCTGAGCTACCAAAAGTAAAATCTCTTACTTGGACAGAAAACAAATCTTAAGTGAAAATGCCAGACATTAATTTAATGTATTTTTTCTCTACTCAACAATACAGATTTCTTCTTCAAGTGATGGATGACAGAATTCTTATGAAAATTTTAACAAAATTGTACCTTCCATTCTTCCTCTTTGCTAAAGTCATCAAATACTGCTGATTTCAGCTCTGTAAGAAGAAACAGTTCACCAGTTAGAGGAATCAATTTGTTATTAAGAAAGAAACAAAGTAATTCATCCATTTAGACTCATATGCTCAGGGCCCTAAAAAGAAAAATCTAAAAACCCTATACTGAATTTCTATTCAGTATTCTATTCTATTCTGAATTATGTAAATACCTACATAGAATTCTTCATCACAAACTCTCCCTGTCTGTTTCTAGGTCTGTACACAGGTATAATAACAAATTTTTAACCACATGAAAATTTTAACATTCATGTTTTCTGAGAATACTCTTGCCAATGAATTAGTCTTTAGCATTACACAGAATTCCTCTCAATAAACAGAGTGTCCAACAACCTTGTCCAAAATCTCAATTATGTTTTTTTTTTTACATTTGCCTATATAAGACACCAGAACATACAAATGCATAATTCAGTTGTCTTGAACCTCATTTCTGCAATTAAAGAAGTCATTTTTCTCCCATAATAAAATGCAAGTTTATTCCAAGCTATCAGTGTACCAGACACTGTGAACTTGCCCCCGCACTAATCCAACTATTATTTATTTTGCCTTCAAGCTGAAGCCACTTCACCCAAATAATTGGCCTACAATGATTCATAGGCTCTCAAAATATTTTTTCTCCTGCAAGCATTCTGCACACACCAAAACCAAACCCAGGTTACTGCTCCATATTTGTCCAGGCTTTCATTTTTTTCTCACAAATTTTATACCAACCATACATCCTAACTACCATTTCAGATTTTGTCTTCTCTGAATACATTCAAAAACTATAGAAAGAACTATATACAACCTTGACAGAGCAGCAGCTGACAAATCCCTGTGTAGAAAAAGAAAAAAAAAAAAAAAACAAAACAAAAAAACCCAAGCAAACCACACCTTGGCAAAATTAATGACCCGTTTATAACACACTTCCTGAAGAAAGACTAAAGCTAAGCAAGTGCTACAAAAAACAGAATTGCAGAAATGCTGAATAATTTACAAAAATTAATATAGCTATCTATGGCTGGGCTAGAACTTATTATACAGGTCTACAAAACAATTTAAAGTTGTGGGAAAAAACCCTAAAAGACAGAACTCCTCATGGAAAGGACTTCATTTAGAGATTAACTATATACAGTAGCTCTCTGTATTTCATGATTTTAGCCAGAGGAACTACTGTCTCCTAAATACAGGTAGCTTTCTCTGTCCTCATAACTGAAAATTTAACTGAAAACAAACTTGCATGAATTAAATTTTCCACGCTCTTCTGCTTCAATCCCACACACCACAGGTGTAACTTTTATGCCTATTTACAGAGCAGGAACAAGATACAGGTTGACACAAGCTGCTACATAAAGCATCAGCATCGCTATTTTCAGACAAATCAGCCTTAATAAAATCCCCGACTTCTGCTGAAACATTAGGAAGTAGCAGTTTATGGCCTTCAATTACCCATTTTAAAAGTGCCAAACAATGAGTAAAACTTAGTTCATCAATTTTCACTGTTGTTATTGTCTTGGAAAGACAAGAGGAACTAGCTGACTAACAAAGAACTAATTTCAGAAGCTCCTCTTAACTAAACCTGCAATATAAATGTTTTATTATTCACACTGCTTCACTGTCACTCTAATCTTGGTTCCTCACGCTGGAAACACCATTTTCAAAAGTCTTTATGGCCCTTAATGACACACTTATGCTTTTACCAAATTATCCCCTTTTAAGGTCCGAGTCTTCTATAAAATATCTCAGGACAGAACATTTGCTTTACAGTCATAGGCCCAAATAACAGAGCAAGACAGCAGGACAAGCAAAGCAGCAAAAGTGGGGATTTCTAAAGGCTAAGTTTTGAACGAAGTTATCTAATTCATACAGGCAGGGCACAGGTGCCAGTAACTGAGGAC
The DNA here is from genome assembly GCA_018697195.1 of Certhia americana. NCBI lineage: Eukaryota > Metazoa > Chordata > Aves > Passeriformes > Certhiidae > Certhia > Certhia americana. The sequence goes on along the minus strand of CM031864.1, from coordinate 22,069,619 downwards.
CAAACTCCAGAGGCACGGTCTGCTTTTTGCTTCTAGTGACACAAACAAACAGCTTTCAGGTGGAAGCAGAGGAGAAAAATGAAAACAAGACGGCAGCAGGACCTTCCCATTTCAGTGACAGTCGCCAGGCTGGCTGAGCAGCTCATGGAGTCACAGCCTCAGTACAATTAAGCTCGGGATGAGGTGGCTGCCAATGCCTTTTCCCCCAAAGGTCTCACAATACCTGAAATACTATAAGCCCTTCTACTCCAGCAAGGAAGGGAGCAGTTACAACTTCATTTTCTGTAACAAACACCAGCAGAACCTGCTCCAAAACACGGAGATAAAAATCTGCACTTCATTTGTAAGCCAGCCTGGGAACACCTTCAGCTTTTTCTCCTGAAAGCCGTGAAGCCAAAGGCGAAGCGGGCAGTGCCGCTCCGTCAGAGAGCGCAGAGAGCCCCCTCTGGGGCCGCAGCATTCTCCTAAAGCAGCAGCTCGGAGGGAACAGAGAAGCGCTTGAAGAGCTGACTTAAGTTTAGGCTCTTCAAGAGCCCGGCAGGCGGGCTGTAGCCTGCAGAGCTCACCCTTATCTCGTAAAAAGTCACAGGCGTCTCTTTGCAGCGCTGTCACTGCGGACACCCGCGGCAACGCGGCAAGCCGGGGCAGCCACCTCCCAGCAGCGCGCCGAGTCACCACCTGCACTAGCCGGCAGCAGCCGCCCCCCACAGCCTCGCCGGACACCGGCTGCCCACAGAGCCGCCCGAGCCCAGCCCCGCTCGGCCGCCTCAGCTCCGACACGCAGCGCGGCTCCGGCCGCGTCGGAAGCGGCCCCGGACCCCACCTCAGCGGGCACCCCGGACCCCACCTCAGCGGGC
>CM031864.1:21971091-22068752 GCA_018697195.1 Certhia americana | reverse complement strand
CCCGCACCCCCCGAACGGCCCCAGGGCGCTCCCGCCGCCGCGGCGCCGGGAAGGAGCCATACAGTCACTCACTCTGCCACACGAAGCTCTGCAGCCCCCGCACCGCCGGCGCCATCTTGCTGCCAGCCCCGCCTGGCAGCGCTGCCTTCCCCTCCCTCTTCAAGGGGAGGCGGCGGAGGGCCCAGCCCGATCCCGGGTGGGGCGGCTCCTGCCGGCCGGGATCAACCCCTCAGGAGCCCGGAGCACCGGGCCGGGAGCCGAGCAGTCTTCACCTGCCACCATAGGGTCCGAAATTCCCACTGGGGAAGTGCTCGGTGACGAGGGCTGGCCCCCTGAGGAAGGAGCCTCCTTCCTGCTCAGGTGAGCTTGGGAAGGCGGGAGCCGCTCCCGGCCCCCGAGGCGGCCCCTGGCGAGCTGTGGGGAGAACGGGGAGCTGGAGACCGCCTGGCCGTCGTGGCTCCCGAAACCTACCCCGGTCCCCGGGGAAAACCGGGGCTCCCTCACGAAAACGGCCCCCAGGTTCCCGCTGACAGGCGTGTAAACCACCAAGGAAAACACTGTCGGGACGTAGAACGATAGTGGCTGTTGACGCCCATAATCGTCTGTCGGAAGTTACAGTTTGAAGACTTAAAGAAAGTCGTGTTCTCAAAGGGGAACCAGCAGCTGGAACAAATACGAAGGGATGCGAGGAAAACTTTACTTCCCAGTCTGTACGGCGGTGTGCCGTTTGAAGGGGAGTGCGATGAGAGCATCATTCCCGACCGTAGAAAGATCCTTGTGAGAGGGCAAAAATGCAATAAGCAACGAGCCGAAGAGCAAATTTCATTTAGCTCAATTATTTTGTGAGCCTTGTACAAACCATACAGAACCTGCTGCCTATAGCAGAAGCGAAGAGACCCCCAGCAGCCATGCGGCCAGAAGCCGAGTGCTGCGGTGTCCCCGTGTCACCAGGGGTCGGTGGCAGCAGTCCAGCTGGGATGCAGCAGGGAGGAGCGGCCAGCCCAGCGCCACCTCCTCTCGCTGGGGAGTGCGCTACAGTGACAGCCCCGCTGGGGAACGGGCACCCGCCTGGGCTCGGCCCCTGTGAAACTGGAACGGAGCTCTGACAAGATGTGCAGCGCACGAAGTAAATCATTAGCGTTTACTGGAGTGCTTCTCGGCTGCCTAGAAGTGGTGAGTGCGACTTACTTGCTGTGAAGGTACTTTTAGCGATGGTACTGCGCTCTTCGGAAAAGTAAATAAAAGTTAGGGTGGAGCACTATCAGACATCCGCTTTCACATTGGTATTTCGTTACTATCACGGTGTTGCACTGCTTACATATGAGTGAAAAATACTTTCAAAGTCCGTCAATAACTGCAAACGGGATTAATAGGCAGGTTCAGAGGGGAAAATGCAGAAGCAGTACAATCTGTAGACCTGTACCAAATCCCATTGGTTGTGCACTCTTTCCATGCTTAAAGAATCTGAGCAAATACATCATATCAGTAGAATGTGTTAATAAACATAGTATTTTAGGTTGTTGTTACTAACATACTTACATTTTTAATTTTCAAAATACAATACATCAAACCATATTTCTAATTTTGTTATGTCTTCTTTTTCAGATATTTTCAGCAAACACAGGTAAATAATCAAAATGGTATTTTGTTTTTGCCTGCCTATATTTGAATGGGTCTGAAGAGAACACCCACTTGTGATTTTTAATAAAATATTCTGTAAGTTCTAGAAGCTTTATAAACAATTTTTTTTTTCATGTTTGGTTCAGGCTTTAAAAATTACATTGATGTCTTCATAAATTTAAAATCTCATTTTTAGGAGTCACAATTCTGTTGGACACTCACACAAACATTCAGACTTATGCCTTGATACTAGTGTGAACTAGGGAGAACAATCAGATGAACAAATTCTGCTGTTCATTACATAGCTGTGGTACAAATGGGGTTCACACTGTCCCATATTTGCAACCAATTAATTTTATATTCTAATAATTTAAAAAACAAACAAAAGAAACATCACAAGAAAACTCCCTCAAAAAAAAGCAAACTAACAAAAAATACAAAAAAATTACAAATAAATACCTGATGCTAAAAAAAAATGCTGATTTTAGTGTGACAATCCTGATTTCTGAACATAAATTACTCGTGATTAAGAAATACGCTGTGTAGTTCTGTGTCTGCAGGACACATGAGCTCTTTCTGTATGGCAGAGCATAACACCAAAGCATTGTTACAATATTTGATTTGTCATGTTATTGAATAGCTAAGTATATCTGCTTTGAGCAAGGGTTTGGTGAGTTCCCATGATCCCTTCCAGACTGGGTTCTCCTATGTGGCTCTCACATAGAAATGCCTATGGTTCAGCATCCCATTTCAGACTGCTTTGCATAAACATGCATTTCTTCTTTGTGTATATTGCTTTGTATGCTGCTTTAGTTAGTAATATAGTTAATTTGTTTTAAAGGAGAACCTCTCAGTGCAACCTAGGCTAAACAATTGTCTTACAATAGTGATTTCAGAGTACTAGAGTGTTTGTATGCAAAGATGCAATTTGATCTAGAATATTGCAAGACTCTCTGCATTTTGTTAATGTTCACTGAAAGTCCATTTAACTTAAATTTTAATTGTTCATAGAAAGTGTAGACTATTTGTCCTACATTTTGTCTTTGTGAAATGTTCAGAGCATGCAGCATTCCACAGGACTGTGTTTTCCAGCTTCAGTATCTCTGTCATTTCCATTTTAGCTCCAGATACACCTGTTATTGACCAAGCTTATTCAAAACTTAGCAACAGTATCACAGTGGAATGGAGAGCAGTACCTGGGGCTACTAATTACATGCTGACTGCAGAAGATGGAGATTCCTTTGTTGAAACTATGGTAAAAAATTCTCCAGGCACAGTGACAGGACTGAAGCCTGCCACCTTGTACCGAATCACTGTCAGATCTGTAAATTCAGGAGGAAAAAGCCAGCCTTCACCCTTCAGAAAAGTAAAAACAGGTGGACTTTCAAAATCTTATTTCAAATTCTGTAATGTTATTATAGAGTAAAACATTCATGCATGTACCATGTATGAATTATTATAATCTTTATTTTAATTGTGCTGATCACATTCTTCTTTCAGTTTTTGAGGTCTAGAATTCAGCCATCTGACTTAATGACCAGGACAAAAGTCTGAATTAATGGTTTACTTTATGGTACAGTAAGTTAAAAGTTCACTTGGGAGTTTCACTAGTATTTGTATGAATATATGTATTTCACTTAACCAAAGGCATAACTTGAAGGAATAGAAGAAATGAAGAAACAACCCAGAGTATAAAATAGTAAGACAATGTGAAGCTTCGAGGAGGAAATGCAGTATCTTCTTGGTGATTTTCATTCTTCAACACATGCAGCCCTTCACACTTTCTGTACAACTTTTGTTCATTTCACAAAATGTGCAGTACAATAATTTACACACCAAATGACTTTCCAGATTCATTCTGTTGGTATTGTGTTAATTTATTTCTGGCTTTGTTGTCACTGAATTTGTCTCTTAGGGTTAGTGACTGGTTTTTCTGTATATTCATTTCAAATTTGGCCTTTTCAAACTGTACTACTGAAAAACCAAAAGCATAATTTTGTTCTTTCTCAACAGCCCTGGCTGCTCCTGTTCTGTCTGTTCATTCTCTGAGTTGTGACTCCATTGCAGTGAGCTGGAAAGCTGTGCATATGGCAGCTGGATTCTCTGTGTCACTCATGAGATCAGATGGTTTGGGCAGAATGCTGAAGCAGAACACCACCAATACATCTTTGGTATTTACAAATCTAGATCCAGGAACTCTCTATACTATCAAGGCTTATGCCTGGAATGCCAATGGGATGCCTGGAGATGATTTCACATATAACCAAAGAACAAGTAAGAAATGTTCTTTTCTGAAACCAAGTCATCATTCCAAAAACAATACAGCAACAATATACCAGAAAGTACTTATGTGTATGTACATATGTGTATGTGTGATTGTATTATGTTTTTTAAAGATGCATTTAGTAGATTTTCAGATCATATTTTTGCCTCATCCCAAAGTTTATGAAAGCTCAGATGACATGGCTATGTTTAGTGAAGATTACTGAAACAAAGGTACTATTTACTGTCACTAAAGTTTTACTTAGGACAGGTCTGGATAAGAGTCTGACAAGCTCAGACTGATTTTGAGGATTTTTCTAATTGTGAGAAGCAAATACTCAAACAAGCAGGGAGTTTCAGCAGTGGCCAACTAGAACTATTTCTTTTTAAAAATGTAATTTTAACATGAATGAGGGTAAGGTTTGCACACACACACAAAATGCATTTAGTTTGTAAGTTGTTAAAGAGATCATGTCTGTAGGCCATCATCTAAGTTCTATTTCTGTGTTCCAAATTGATATACCATAGGTCCTAAGGCACCAGTGGACGTAAAATTAGCTTTCAATAGTGGTGCTTTAAGAGCTGTTGTCTCTTGGATGCCAACAGAAGGAGCTCTAACTTACAGTGTCACAGTCTCCAGTGGACTCCTGAAACTGAGGTGTAACACATCTTCTGCCTCCTGCATGGTGCCATCCCTCCAGTGCAGCTCTGAATATTATGTGTCAGTCACAGCACACAATGATGCTGGATCCAGTGAACCTTCTGAAGCAGTAAGCTTAAAAACTAGTATGTGTCACTGATTCTTATGTAGCTTATGTCATTTAAACATCTACTTCTTGAATTTCAAATGTAAATGAGTCCATTACAATTCACTGGTGATTCTCAAATAGTTCTGCTTTTGACCTTTGTTCATGAATTACGTCGTATACTTTTCTGAGGCAGGGGTAAAAGCCTAAACATTCTTCCTATTTCTGTGACAAAAACTTGCAGTGGTGGAACAAATTTGTGAGGAAATGGCATGAAGGACTGCCTCTGAGCACAGAACAGTTCTGGACCACGTCAAGTTCTTAGTTAGAAAGGGGGTCAACAAAAGCACATTCAGCCAAAGTAACACCACTAGACTAAATTAAGAAACTATCAACCATATTCAGGACAGGACCTTGCTCAGTTCAGCTACAGCACCACTGTCATGTCAGAGATGGTTGTTTCCTGACCTGTTAGATGAACTGCCCATGTCATCAAAATCTAAGCAATTTCTTTTTACTATATGCTACTTGAAATACACAACTTTACTTCCTTAGTTATTTGATGTAAACTGCCTCATTTTGACTTTTGATAGGAATTAGGAGATCAATCATGTGAACAACTCTGTAGTGCATCTAACAGGATGAGAGAGCCTTATGCATGAGACAACTATTAAGCTGTGGGCTGTAATCTCAGCTGAGATCTGCTTCAGCTAGATCATGTATATTCATTCTAATAGCAGCAAGCTGCACTTTACTGAACTAGAAAGAAAGTAAATGCTATTTAAACAAAAGCCATGGAGTTTGCAGTTTAATGTGGCACTTTGGAATGCCAACAGAAAAGAAAACTAAGCAAAGGACAGTTCTCAGACACAGCCAGTAAATTTTATACAAAAATATAAAGGGTTTTCACATATAGAGGCTTTTGGATGCCAACTGCTATTTATGCTAGTATTCCTATTATCATCCAAACCTACTATTTGTGAGCCCACACTGTGCCAGTTCCTTTTGAAATATTGCCTGGTGTCACTATTTTTGTTCAGAGGGCTCCTTAAGCAGATGTTTCTGTAAAACATGATGGTAGCATCTGTTTTGTTCTGTAAAAATTATACCCACTTGTCATCTAAATATAAGCAGCAACCTCTGTAAAGGCAGCTCAGTTGCTGTTTTCTTGGTCAAGACAAAGCAACTGCTCAAGCTGAGTAGAATAATTCTATATATCCCTCATTTTCCTTTATTCCCCAAGAGTGTAACTTCAAGAAAGAAAAAAAAAAATTGTATTGAGAATTTTTATTTTACTGTTTGTTTTCAGTTCCTTGTGCACCAGTAAACATATCAATTGAGGAGGATGAACCTGGTCACTTGCTGGTGTCATGGTCTAGCGTCAGTTTGGGTCATTATTACGTGGTTTTTGTGAAGAGTGACGATGGCTTGGAAGTGCACTGCAACACATCCTCTACTCAATGCCATTTCCAGTCAGACTGTGGTTACACTTACTTCATTAGTGTCTTTGCATATAACAAGGCAGGACAGAGTCCTTTAGGTGATGTGTTCAATTACACTACTGGTAAGTAGCCATGTATTCCTGCAAATTCATTTGGATTCTTTAACTGTATTTATGGTAGAGCTGCTTGGATATTTTTAGGGGAAGATAATGATTTAAACTTCTGGTTTTATTCAGGTTTTGGGCATAACACACAAAGGTTGGCAGAGAAACAGAAATAATTCACATTGCAATTAAACTTAACTTGCATAGTCAAGTGCAACAACATGCATACAAACTTGAAAATGGTTTAACAATTCACAATCATCAGGCAAGGACATATGAATAACACACAGACCTGACATAATATTTGAATTCAAGTGCTGTATGGGTTTTTTTGGGTGTGGGTTTTTTTTTTTTTTTATTATTTTTAGTTTTACCGCAGGAAGAGTGTACCAAAGTCTTCAACTTACTCATAGGGAATTTTCATACTTAGAAAAAAAAAAAAAAAAGTAATTTCAATGGGAAATTGAGAAGAACACTGTTATTTAACATCTAGACTTTTAAAATTTTAAACCAAGGATATACATAATTATTGTGTCTGACCGAAACACTAGTAGGTCCTCTAGCGATTTGGAAGGAGTGGTACTTAATTAATTTAAGTTAAATCTGGGATTCATCATGTTTGCACAGGACTGGTCACCTTTGGAGAAGACATGAAGCACATAGATCAGTTTTCCACTGCCATTCGGGTTTCCCTGTCTGCCTTTTCTGTTCGCAGCTCCTTGTTGCCCCAGCGACTTCAGGGCCGTGTTCACGTCAAGCGACACTGTGCGGGTCACCTGGGCTGCTGTGCGAGGCGCTGACCTGTACGAGACCCGAGCAGCCGGCGGCAGCGGTGTGGTGCTCTGCAGGGACACGGCCACGGCCTGCACGCTGTCGGCTCTGCAGTGCAGCACCCCCTACAACATCACCGTGTACTCCTTCAGCGAGGCCCGCGGCAGCAACACCTCCTGTGCGCCTCAGTACGTGGCAACAGGTACTGGGATCACTCATTCTCCTTTAGCTGAAGAAAGCATTATTGTACACTGCAGTGATGAGTGGATGAAAAACATTACTGGAGTCATAAGTTACTGTTAAACTAAGTTTACTGATAAAATTCTTTCAAAACCCAGGAAGACCCAGCAACTCCACAATTGAAAGTCCTTAAGAATTCACGGCAAGAAGGGAACTTATATCTAATTGGTATTGAAAATTTCTGATCACTCCAGTATTTTGAAAATCAGAATTACATTTTATACACAAAATCCTTACATTGTCTGTTCTGTCACAATGTCTAAATTCTCACCAGGAGTAAAGCATATAAAGATCATATACATTTCCAAAGTAATTTGTCAGTTCTAACTGGAATTTAATTTTCACATGTAACTTATATAGTATGCATAAACAATCTGTTTAAATGCTATTCATATGAAATATTTCAGCTCCCTGCAGTCCTGAAATAAAAAATATCTCAAAGGAGGGTCTATCTGAAATCAGTGTGCAGTGGCAACCTAACAATGAAGAAGCCACATATGTTGTCACTGCCAGAGGAGAGGCTGGACTTTGGCATTGCACAAGCACCAGGAATTCCTGTACCCTAATGGATCTCCCCTGTGGATCTGCTTTCTCTGTAAGTGCTATAGCAAGATCACCAGCAGGACAAAGCTTACCAAGCTACAGTGTCCCTTTAGAGACAGGTATGGGGAATTGTATATAGTTCAACATACTTAGCAGCATAATATTAAAATAGTTCTCTGATTCTATGGCTTTGGATATTTTTTATTCACAATATGTGCACATTGTATTATGTATTGCTGGATGTCCTTTTCGTAAACCTGTCTGTATGTTTGTGTGTATGGCAAGGAAGGGTCATTTGGCAGTTGCCTCAGACTGAGAGGCCTTAGTGCAGCCAATTATCTTCTGGCAAAGCTAACTAAAATGTAATAACATAAGCCACTAATGTAATGCATAACTTTCTTGTCAGCATTTTGATATTTAGTATTACCAGGAGAGGCAATGAGGTCATGTACATGTCAACAAATAAGTAGTGTAAAGAACAGATTAAAGCACATCCTACCCTCTATTCTGGCTATTGATTTGCTAACAGGTTTTGTCCTCTACCACCTCTCCAGACAATCCCCAGGCCCAGTACAGAGATTAATATACACCAGGGTCTATTTTTAACAGGCAGTTTGGCTGCAGTCATTGTAAAGGAAGATACTTTAAACAGAGACAGAGCTGGACTGATACTCAAGGGGTAGAGACAGACCCTGCTTAATTAAGCTACGGATGTACTTTGATAGTCTGATGAAAAATCTTAGTAATTTTTAGAATCTTGGTGAACAATCATTTTATAATAATACCAGGGTTCTAACCCACAGTTAGAGACAAATTGATCTTATATTGATATTCTGTTTATTAGAAGTTTGCTGGCAGAGTCAACTATTCTTCAGCATGCCTGAAAACTATGCACTTCTTCAGTCCTTTACTCTTGGTCTAGTACAATTTTATTTGCAACCCTCCAAATAGCTTCCATTTTCCAGGAACAAACCAGAATTCACTTCTGTGGTTTTTTTGTTCTCTTTCAGCTCCTTGTTGCCCTAATGACATGATACTAACTCAGGTGACACAGTCAGTAACCAATATCAGCTGGTCTGTTGGGAGGGGTGCACAGACATATGTAACAACACTGGAGTCTCCAAAAGGACAGGCAAAGTGTCACACACTTCAGACCTACTGTCTCTTGGGATGTATCACATGTGGCACCAACTATACAGTGTCTCTGAGAGCCATTAGTGAGACGGGTTTGACATCCAGCTGCACCTATCAAGGATATTCTTCCAGTACGTAAAGTGTAAATGCAACTGGGAACAAAAACACTCCATATACGATGTGCTTTGTGTGGTGTTCCTCTCATAAAAATAGCACAGCTGAAATTCAATACACAGCTAATACCCCTGCAGTTCCTTCTTGAAATAAATGCACTTCAGATTATTTTCATATAATCAAGACCTGTTCTTATGACAGCCATCAGCTGGCCATATAAAGAAATTCTAATATTATTGCTCCAGAAACAGCTTTTTTAATTTAAAAATTATGCTATAGAATAATTAAATTTTAGAGATCTCAAAAGGATTCTGGGTAGTTCTTATGCCAGGTGAGAGCACCCATACTCCAATGTGTAAAACAGCAACTGAATTCCAGCTCCATAAAATTACTGTAATAATACTTCTCCCTCCTAGTTGAGTTCAAGAATTATTTTGGCTTTGTGAAATAATAATTTTCTCCTTGAAATGCTGGTAATCACAGTAATCTGGTTTAAACTGCACTCTAGAAATTTGTTACAATACATTGTGAATTTACAAAATTTGCTCGTTAATGTTTTTTACTTTCTTAGGTGCTTGCTGCCCTTCTGGGGTGAAGCTCTATAGACTCAGCAACAATGGCATCAGGGTGTTCTGGCGAGCTTCTGATGAAACCATGAGCTACAATGCTGATTTACATGGCTCTAAGGGCAATTTCAGCTGTACCCCCAGCTCAGGTCTGAGTCACTGTGATATCACCAAGATACCTTGTGGGGATGTCTACACTGTGCTGGTAGCTCCAGTGACCGACAAGGGGCCAAAGCTCACATTTTGTCCTAAGAAAATATATTCAGGTAGAAATTTAAATTTCTTTTTTTTTTTTTTTTTTTTTTGGTCCATGCATGCTAGATGGCCAAAATGTAATCCAAAATTATGCAAGTAAAGGTGGCATAGAATAGAGTTTTCTTGCTCTATAGTGTTGACTATAAAGTAAACTAAAGTTTACTAGAGTAAACTTTGAGTGTAGTCTTGCAGTATCTGTGATGGGGACTTCACAGCAGCATTTTGGGTCTGGGCACACTTATCTACACAGGTGCCTCTTAACTGGATCACCCATATCCTGAAAAGCTAATGTTTAACTGGGAGGTTACGGATAGTTAGATTATAGAATCAAATAAATGAACATTTTTTATGTATTTAAACAAAGGAACAAATCAATAACTGCAATGAATCACTCCTAAGAACATTCTTTAAGTAAAAATTGTTTAAAGGAGAAGAAATTACTTTGCCTTTCCCAAGATGTGGATTTAATCCATTATAAAATTACTGCTATCTGATGGGAATGAATAGTAGTATAGATGGACTACATACTACAGACAAATAATATTTTCCAGCTTACAACCTGACACCTAACAATTGTACCACTGTTTCATGTCATTTCAGTCACCTGTTCTGGAAGCTCTGTTGGAATGGGTAAGAGCAGTACATTCATTAAAAATTCATGAAGTTTATAGAATGCTTTTGCATCATCTTCAAATATGCATATAGCATACAGATTTGATAGTCAAGGCTTCTGTGAGTGTTATGCAGATTTATCTCATCCCCTTCCCCCATCTTATAACGTATAATTTTAAAAAAACCCTCAAACCTTACCTATATTGTGGCCTGCATGCTATCATGCATGGTCACACCACTTAATACTCATCTGATAGCACATGATAAACAGGTTTATCCTTTATAGCCTTCCCACATCCCATTACAAATGAAGCTAGGTGGCACTTCTGCTTTTTCTTTTTCAAAAAGGTAAAGAAAAAAAATGTGGCTTACTGCAATCTATTCTACCTTATTTCTTCTGGGTTTCAGCAGGATAGTGCTTTATTTGCCTATGTCAACTGCTAGAAACAACTTTAAAAGCAGCCACTGAAACAAAAATTTCTCAAGACAGTTGCTTTTCCATAACTGGAATTCTCCTAATTTCTAAATTCTTTTATAGTTATTTATAGAGGAAAGAGCAATGCAAAACACATCTAGATGAAATTCTGGTTCAGATAAGGAGGTAAGTTGTAAGAATCGCAATTCATATTAGAATGTACGAATCCAACTTTTCTTGATGATTAAATCTTTGGGATTGGAGGGAAACACTTCACCAGTACTGTGTATCAAAAGCATAAATGGTTAAAATCCATCATATTTACCTGTGAAATCTCTTGTTTATTTCTATTAGTACTACTGATTTGTCCTGTCCTCCATTTACAACAATCTTCTTTCATTTCATTAAGCCTTTACTTCATTATGCCATAGTTCCCCAGAAAAGCCCTTAAAATCCAAACAGATAAAAATATTCTTCAGCACTCATTTACTTTTTCCTGGTGTCCTGGACTATTTTCTGCTCCTGTCTCAGAAGGATGGCAAGAAATTGCTTACTTTTTCTCCCTAAGGCTGATCTCAGTTTTGCTGCTGTTCACCTACTGCTATTCTGGACATTAAGATTGTTCATAACACCGTTCTCTTTAAATGTTATTTTCAGTCTTTTTCCCTTGAAGCTGGAAAGATGGATCTGTGCTTAACTGCAACATTCACAGCTGCTTGAGGACTGGGAGCAGAAAAGCTGAACACCCAGCCATATCTGAGACCTAATCCAGGCAGGACCTTCTCTCATACTTCACGGAGGTTACTTTTTCAGCCAACTTTGAAAGCAAAGTTTAATGACAATGGTTCTACAAACACGTGTGTAACCTAACACAGTCTTCAGAAGCTCCTGAGTACAAAGGTATTCCAAAGATAACAGAGTTTTTAGCACTACTTTCAGCTTATAAAAACAGACATCATCTATTCTGGGAATTGTCTTTCTTCAGAGAACACATTAGGTGTTAGATATCTCAGCCAACACTTCTGATCACTTGCACACAATCTCATGGGAATCTCACGCTTCAGTAAGTTGCTTGTAGATGGCCCAAGAATCATATGCTGCTTCTTAAAACATGATCTGCATTCAGTCATCATCAAACAAGTCTTTCTTTAGGAAACAATATTTAAAAATGCCCTGCATTAGTTAATAGAAAGTTGGTTTTATTTCTCACGTGATTAAAAAAATAAATAAATAAACGGCCTTCTTCCTTGAGGGTTCTATTTCAATATTTCTTCTTTGTAGACATCATGCCCAAACACTGTAACCAAAGCATAAAGTGTTTAATTGGGTATTCAGAGATCTAAAGCAATTGGTTTCTTTTGGGACCAAATTTAAGCCCCCAGCTACTTTTTTTCACCTAAGCAATTCTTATAATTCCATGCTTTAATAGTAACTCTAATGTACTTTAAGCCATTCTAAACTGTTGGCGTATTTTTTCTTAATTTTCTGTGGCATACAGACCTTAACACCTCAATTACACACTACAAACAATGCTACAGTACTATTTCCATCAGCTCCTCTCCTGTTTGTTATTGCGAAGTGTAATTGTATCAGAATGTATTTGTATGTCTGTTGGGGCAAAAAAAGGCAAAAAGCTGAAGAGTAATGACTTCCAAGAAAAAAAACAGATTGATTCAGCTCTAAAAAAGCGGGTAGCAGATGGATACAATTAGGAAAACAGGGAGGAAAAAGCAACACGAGAAACTGAGCCAGATACACTCCACCTACTGTGGCAGTATGTAACCTCAAGGTGTTATTCAGGTATTAGACATTGTCTAACAGTTAACACTGATTAAAGAATTTGGTCAGGATCGGTTGCAGGTTCTCTCCAAACTGAGGTAAACACACTTTTAAGAGTCATGCTGACTTCACGTCACAGGAAAGACAATTAGATGTGTTTTTATAGATGCTGTTTCTGTACTATTTACTTGTATGAAGCTCTGGACCCCAAGCAATAAAATTCTCAACTAACCAACAAAAATCCTACCAAAAACCCCAGAACAACTCAACCCCAGTCTCTTGAAAGAAGACTTGAGAACCAAGAAAATTCCTGTTGGACGCTTGGATGTAGGCAGCATATGGATATGCCAAAATGGATATGCTAAAATGGATGCTTTCAGAGCAGTATCTGTGAAATCATGTAGACTAACAAATTAGGTGATTAAAACCACCTAGATTATTTCACTGCAGATGACTTCATTAATGCTTACTTAATAAAAAACTTAAATTCAATGCACAATAGTAAAGATGCATTAGCTGGAATTACACAAATATGAACACTTGCAAAAAATTTGTATATATTATTTAAAATACATTGGTTTTAATTGTATCTGACACAGAAATTATAGCTCAAAACATATATAGGTTTTCAATCCACTGAAGGAACTACCAAAAATCTACCCTTCAGCTAATTTCAGACTTGACCCAAATTCACTGAGATTTGGTGTTCTACCACATCTATTGCTGGTGAGTAAAAGAGATACAATGACAACCTCATTGCAAAACATCAAGAGTGGCACTTAAATGCTGTTTTTACCCTGCTTAATACCTGGTTGTCATCCATACCTAAAGCTACATGCACTTCACAGTGGGGAAAAGGGCTCAAACATCTAAAGCCAGCAGAATTCATCAAATTCTTTCAGGTTTCCCTAAAGAGGGGAACTTGTATGCTGTAGGAGGCTATTAATATTACTATTCCAGTACTTAGCATTGGAGCCACAGGAAATTTCCAAGACAGATGAGGCTTCCCAAGGATAACTATCCCAGCTAGGCTATTATGGACACGTGGCATACCATGGAAACTCCGGGTTCATAGTGCTTCAGACATGGTCAATTATCCTGAGACCTGAAGAGTGAGTGCACAGACTGTGAGACAACAGTTCTGCAATCACAGCTCCTCCAGCTAAAATTGGCAGAAATTTTCTTCTAATACCCCCGAGATGAATGTCCAGTGCAGCTGTACTGCCTACAATGCACTAGAGTGGGCAGCACCAGCACCTCCACTAGCTCACCCCTGCTCATCAGAGCTGCTTTCCCAGCCCTGCAGTTCCTTCTGCTTTTTAAGAGCACATGAAATAAAATGGCATCAGAAAGACAAAAAGGAATTAAGAGACCCTGGATACAAACTGAAAAGCTGTGTAACAGTAAATCCCAAGGATAATTTTAGACAGGTGTCATGGTTCAAGTAATTTTCACAGGTCTTGGCTGGCAGTGAATATTGTGCTGTCCATTACACTGCTAACTCAAGTACATAACATCCAACATATTAAATTCAGAGGTCAAAAGGACTACTTATAAAATAGGAAAATAAAAGCACAGTCCTCAAATTACTGCACTCATAAAGAAATACTTGGACGGGCCACTCTTTGCACAAGCTGTACCAAAATGTTCACCATCTTTGTTTAGTGAGACAGTGCTTGTCTGTGTTCAGGTCAGATTGTCTCTCAAATACCTGCATTTTTTCCTGCAAATAAACCATTCCTCCACTGTATTGCCCAACAGTTTCAGAAGAGGAGGAAGAGTCCTGAAGAAACAACTAGAAATCAGTAATCCATTTTCCCTGACAAAACACTGGTTCTGCAGCCTTTCTGCCCAAGAACATATTTGTTTCAGAAACTGAAGGTTAAAAACATGGCCAAAAGAAGCCCTCTAGACACAAACGAGATAAACTAAAGTTGTCCTCACTGCTTGGACAGAATCCAGGCAATCACTTGGCAGACTGCAGAGACAGTTTTAGTAACCTACTGGACATGGTATTTCTTTTCTTCTCCAATCTTAAATTAAAGCTCAGTATTTTAGTTTTACACTGCATGGGAATGAATTTGTTGAAGCTTAAGTTTTGTTTCAAGCTCAGATTTAAAATCGGGCAACACAAATATAAGCAGACAACCTTAACATCAATGTTAAAAAATATTGATTACTAAGGATAACGTAGATAAAGACTATTACAGTTCAGAAAACAGGAAGAGCAGGGAGGAAGAAAAAAAGTCTGCTTCTTGGAATACTATGGAATGAAGCATACTGTGAAGTTAAAACACCATTTTCCCTGGATGTTTAAAATTCAGTATTTCTAGATGACCTCCATCACACATAAGCAAAAAAAAAAAAGGCACCAATATTTTATTTCTACCCTCAGGTTACTTCATGATTGACTCCCACTTCATATTCTTCCTATCTTGGGGCTGCGTAGCAGAAGCTAGAAAAAAACATTTCTTTTGTTTGCTATATCTTCCTTGTAAGTTACTTATTACATAAAATCCCCTATTCATACAAAGTGTCACTTGATCTGAAAATAAAAGGTGGAGGAACTGAAGCACTCTTTAACTGGCTATGAACGTGCAGGGAAAAGCTGACACTCAATACAAAGGAATTAATTGAGAGTTTATTCCATATGGTTCTCCTCACTTAGTATACAAGTCATCAGAATAATCTATGAAATAGACTTGGACTTTAATGATATGATCTTTTTCTAGAATGCATTTTGGTTTTTGCTTTTAACAACCGGTTTAAAAAAAAATTTGCCAGATGAAATGTTCAGCACAAACTGTGATCTTTACTATTTGTAGAAAATATGAATTAAAAAAGGACACTATCAGTTAATTCTCATTTTAAATGTATACACTTATAAAAATGCTTTGGAAGCTTGAAACTGAAATCCTTTGTAATATTTTTCTTCTTCCTACCTCCCTCTTCCCATCTTAAATGCCTTTATTAGCCCAGGATTATCATAAATGACAGAGTGCAGCTGCTTAAAAACATTGAAGAACCACAAATGGATAAACTGTGTTTAAAAAAAAAAAAAAAAAACTTACAAGGATTTTCTTCAAACAAATAAAATGCATAGATGGCTACAGTCATGATGGTTATCTGTCAACCTTTACAGTGTCCGCTTGAGGTAGCCTTTCTACAGAATTACTAAACAAGCCCCAACATAATCTAAATCCTTGCATAAAACCCACTAGCTCTGAAAGTCCACTCAATTTAACACCACTGGTGATCAACATAATACATTTTAAAAGCTTTGGACAAAACAGCAGGTACAGTGGACATAAATGTTAGTTCTAAATCTGCAGCCCTCAATGTACATTGTACGCACATAAACATCTCAGCTATAATACACATTCCAGATCCATCCCTAAAAGCCATACTATTATGGAAAGCACAGCCATGCTAACTTCAGGATACAAACCATAATTCCACGTCTACAAAAGGAAAGTATAATTAGTGGCAGTTTATTGCCTCATACAAATTTAACCAACATGGCAACCATGCCAAAGGAATTAAAACATTTTCAGGACATATGTACAGACTGTACATTTCAGAAACATCTGAACAATAAAAATGCAAGAACAATCTCCGCATTACAAATTAAACTAAACAAATGGTTTGAAACCGTCAATGCATTGAATGGGTTTACAAAGGCACTTCCCTACCCAAAATAGGAAATGACAATCTGCAGCCTAGAGGGAGGTTGGAGAAGAGTGCTCATCAACTACTGCACAATCTCAACTTTAAGAAAAAATAAGCAGGATTTAATCAAACATTTATAGGATTCAATGTGATCCACTTCTGAAAGAATTCACACAGTCTCATCTTTGTTTTTCTGTTGCTTTTCTTGGCTCTCTCGTTCTGTACTTTGGCTCCTTCGACGATCGTGTTTGTCAGAATGGTCCTTGCTATCACTGTGATCGTGTTTGTGGGAACGTTCTTTGCTTCTGCTACGCTTCCTAGATTTTTCTTTGCTGGGACTCTGATCTCGTTTTCTGGACTTCTCAACGCTATCCGTTCTTCCTCTGCTCCTGCTTCTGCTTCGTTTGTTTGACTTTTCCTTATTTTCATTTTTATGTTTACTTGATTTTTCTTTGCTCCTGCTTCTGCTGCGCTTACCTGTGTTCCTGCTTCGGCTCCTACTCCTATGCTTTCTTTCCCGGCTTCGACTTCTGCTATGCTTTCTCTCTTTTTTGGAATCCCTCTTGTCGTCGCGGTGTTTCTTCTCATCTTTGTCATCCTTGTGTCTTCTCTCCTCTGTGTCACCCTTACTTTTCCTTTCTTTTGACCTTTCTCTAGATCGATCTTTTTCCCTCTCACTACCTCTTTCCTTATCATAATCTCTCTCTTTTTTCCGACTCCGTTCATTTTCTTTCTCTCGCTCCCTATCCCTGTCTCTTCTATCTCCTTTCCTGTCACGACTTCGACTCCGGCTTCTGTATCTGTCCCTGCTTCTGCTTCGCCTCCGTTCCAGTGAGCGATCCGTACTTCGAGATCTCCGCCTTTCTTTTTCCCTCTCCTTTGCTTCGCGTTCTAACCTCTGCCGTTCTCGTTCTCTTTCTAGTTCTCTATCAAAACTAGATGATCCGTGGCCTTCCCGATGGTGACTTCTGCTTCTGGATCTTCTGGGAGACCTCCTGGGACTGATGGATCTTGGTCTTGGAGACCTTTTAAAAATAGAAGATATTCTATATGAAACACCTCCTTCAAGAGTTGACAGATCCTCTTCCAATTTATACTTTACATACACAACCTGTATTTAATCTCAAATACCAAATATCATCTGATTATTTTAATCCACTAGCATCTATAAACTGTTGCCTTAAAACCTATCACAGTGAAAAGACAGCATGTTGCTGTTAATAAGTAGTTCAATACTGAAATCTTAACATTAATTTTTAAAATAATGTTTATGTAACCTTGAACGTCTACGTTCTGCATGCCGGTCTATTTCTTCCATCCCCTCCTTGCCATCTTTCTTGATTTTTCTAGGTCTGCTTTTAATTTGCTGGTCAATGGCTTTCTGGACTGGCACAGGAATTCTTGGAAACAACGTGGAAAACCATTCGAGTTTAGTGAGGAAGGAACGAAGCATCTCCCCTATGGTCATAACGCAACCCCCACCTGCCTTCACATCCAGGTCCTGCAAAATACAAGCAAAAAATATCCTGATGGTCAAAAATATTCTTTACTGATTAAAAAAAAATGCTGCTACATTACTGTCCTATTGAAGTCTCATGATTATGAAAGTTTACTTGTCTCATATTCTAATACATTTCCTTAGAGAAATTCAAACTCTGCACCCTTTGGATTTGGCAGAATGTTACAGACAGGGAATGGGACTTAATATATATGCATGCAGGCACATACTAATCCTGCAGCCATCTGGATGGTAAGGGACTGTCGATGAAGAGATTAACACAAAATCCCCTTACACAGTCTGGTTATATGGTATGATCTCGCATTGTATTTAAATGCCACAAAGTTGAGAAGTCCTCTGAAACTACATTTAATACTCCATTTTGTGGATGTACAACTGTGTGCCATCATACCCAACCCTGTGGCCTAAATCATTTATGGACTACATCATTGCCTATCTAAAAATGATCATAGAAAAACCTCTAGTACAAAATGGCATCCTAACAGAATTGGAAGCAATAGCAAACCAACTGCCATGAAGCAGTGAGGTTTCTAATTTAGAAACATGTAAAAAAATAAATAAATGAACAAATAATTGGAAACGCATAATCCATGATGACCATTGTCTCTGAAAAGGGTCATTACCGCATGAAGGCCTTCTTGCTATGCCCTCTCACAGCTCAGGACATGTTAGTCAGCTATTGTCAGTCCCAAACCTATAGTGCAAGCACACAAGGAAAGTGAGATTTGTTATCTAAACAGGAAGAGAAAATCTGAACGTAAAACTGCTTGCACTCACACACACTTAAGTGTTCAGATATACAGTTTTTCCAAATATAATCGCTGCAGAGATCTAAAGAAGAAAAAGAGGAGTTAAACGTAGCACCTGGAGAGTACGTACAGTTAAACAAAATAAACATAAGAAGCATTTTGAAAAGTAACTCTTTGTCCTGGGAAGGTTTTCACAGCAGCATGACAAAAGATGAACTGCTTCCACATATTTAAGAACTGGAGGGAAAAAAAAATCCTGTAGGTTTAAATAATTCCATATATAAAAATTTGCTTCATCCTATTGAGCTTGACCAGGACCAGTAAGAAACTTAAGCAGCCCCAAGAAGATTTTCTACATAACACAAAGCTACTGACAGCAGCTGGGAAAGGAACACTAATTCAAAAAATATAGTGGGAAATTTTAAACAACAAGAAATAAACACATCTTGATAACCACTATCAACAAGAACTGAAACATATAAACTAAAAAATGTGCTCTGAATAATGAACCAGTTAAGACCTGCACAATGCTTTGCTGTCCTTGGAATTGACTTTGTGGGACCCTGGGAATGAAGCCACCCCAATCCTTCTCATAAATTACAGCCCAATGTTGCAGAGGAGAATTCGTATCAGCCAGCCCCACCTGATTCAAGCAAGAACCAAAGCAAATCAAATTGGTTTCATTCTTGTTAAAAATCTACTATAGTATGGGTTTATTGAAATTACCAGCTGTTTCCTTTGCTCAGTATTTTTGATACTCAGCATGAAAGAAGCCATTTAAAATAAATACACTGCATTGCAGTTAGACACAGGTATAACTAACACTATTTTTAATACCAGTATCTGGACATCATTTGCAACTCTGACATTTGAAATTTCTTTAAGTAGATGTCTGCCGTCACACTGAAGATGGCAAACGATCCTTCCTGTTCTAGTTTTAAATTTAGGATGTAATTTAAAACCTGCTCAATAAATACAAATTGCAGCAGTATGTAGCAGACTCTGTATTCAACTTCATAGCCCAAGAAACATCACCTACCAGCTCCCTACTGTTTCTCCACACAGGACTAGTATACTAAAGGTATTCTCCTATCTGACTGCATAATAATTCAACCTCTGTACTGAATTTCTTCAGTTAGCAACTCATCTCTATCTGCCCCATTAACAAAGACATTAAGGTTCCAGAAATAATGCCACCTTATGCCCTGTTAAGGCTTTTTCCTTCTCCTCCGAAGAAATCCTGGGTTCAGTTGTTCCAGGACATGAATAATAACCACAGAGATTTCTGGCCGTATTTCCCAAGGTGAATGTTGGTTTCTACAAAATAGTTCCCACCCTTTTATGGAAGCATCAATTCCCCTATCCCAGGAATAAATAGATAATACAAATTTAGCACTTGCATGACTTACTACACCTTCCCTAAAAGCAACTATGATTTTAAAAAACACAGAGATGACACATTCACACAGCCTGTTGTCTGCATTCTGATTCAGCACACCTGTTCCACACTGCTTTGTAAATCTGACACAGTAACATCTTAAACAATGACAAAATCTGTTAAATCTTCAAAATCTAAGAGAAATCACCCAGGTCCCAGCTCAAAGCTGCTTCCTGCACTAATTAATGTACATAATGTAAACATGAGCATAATATTGTAACATTCATACTACAGAAAACCCTATCAAGCAATGTTTAAGCCTAAAATAGTAACATGAAAAGAAACAAAAGAAAACAAATTATTACCCTCGCCGACATACCTCTTCGTCATCAAGAAAGGATTCAAACCAGTCCCATAGATCTGTAGGTGGCTGTGTGTACCTTTAAGCACAAAAACAATGTAAAATTTTAATACAGCTTTCTGCATATTAGATCAGTCATTAGTTGAGGATATTGACACTTACCTAATATACATAAATCCAAGAGCCCTAATATATGGGGAATCTGTATGAGTGATAAGGCCCATCACTTGCTTACGAGTGAGCTTCAGTGTAAATAATTTGTAGAGCAGACAAAAAGCAGTAGACACAATTCCTCCAGTTCCAACACCACGCACCTTTCAAAAACAGAAAGTTGGGTGAGGATGCAGGAAGTCACAAAGACATTATCCCAAACCTACAAAAGAATATGAGAACTAACAGAGGAGAAAATCTAAATCTACAAAGCTATGTGGAAAAAGTAACGCTACTTACATCCACAGCTTTGGAAGTGAGAAGAATGTATCTACTTCTCTGCAATAAATATTTTATATCTAGACACTGAGCCAACATACAAGCACATCTATGCTCTGGAAAGTTATTCACCAGACAGAAAAATTTAAGAAGGCACGTACTTCTACTTACCCCTCCACACATCCCTGTCTGGCCTGCTGTTTTTCTGCTGCCCTTTTCCCATGGTTCAACATGTGTGACCTGAAAGGATGAGGTGGGGAACAAGAGGAAAAAAAGACAAATACAATTACAACCTCCATAATGTTTAGGTGACCACACAAGCCTGATTTAACAATGGATAGCCTAAACCAATCCTAGAAAACCGTCTTCTAGCAAATTCAAGATCAAGTCTGTGTTGTCATTAAAGCAAAGCACTTGGCTTTTTTAATTATCATCTTTAGAAATTACAGCCAAAATTTTGAATGAAATTCAAACCAAACAATTCCCATAACCCCAAAGGAAATATCCATGTTTATTCTACATTCCATGTACTTTCAAATACTTTGACTAAACCCCACCATTACTATTTCCTTGGGGATAAAACAACTGTCTTTATTTACACCATCTCCTTTCAAGTTTAGTGATAACTGCTGATAACAGCTACAAAAGTCAAAACATACAGTCTCATATTCCTGTCTCATTTCTTTTCTTTATCACTTATTATTAAGACAAAAGAAATATATTTATCAAGGGAATTATTTTAACATAAAGTCAATGTTTTTTTCCCTTAGACTGCAGTGATATTCTTAGATAAAATAATTCCTAAGTACAAACAAGTAGAATTTGCCCAAGACAAATCTTATGAGATACATGTAGGGATAACTGCACAAACACAGCTAATCAACACCATTCCTAAAACTTGACAATAAGAGTCATAAACAAGCTCAGAACCATATAACTGCCTATGCTACATTTGAAATTCTGAAATTCAGAGAAGCAATATCTGGCCGAATAAACAAGTATATTTCCTAAACACATCAACTTAAAATATATGTGAAAAACAAAAAAGGATACAATGGTGCTACCTACACCAGATTGGGAATTAGAGTTCATGTAGTGAGGTACTTCACAAATTAAGTTTCTTTAACAATACATGAAATAAAACCAACTATGTACACAATCACATGGAATCGGAGATACACTAACAGCAGAAGTTGCTGAACTGTTTGTTTGGGTTTTTTACAGTTGCTGTCTTTACCAAACAGGAAACATGAGAGATGCCAATACTGCAGATTTCAAAATCCGCTATGACTTATGCTACAGATAAATTGAGAAGTTCACAAATACTGCAAAAATATTACTGCATATCCTTCTGGCTATATAGTATTGCCTCTTACAGGAAATGAAAAGTATTTTTTAATCAAAGTATCAAGTACAACACTATCAAAAATGCTAGTCTTCAACTTTTTAAATTACATTCAATGTAAACATGCTGGTTTTGACAGGTATCAAAATAAACCCCAAAACCCTGAAAACAGTATTAATTTCGACCCCACAAAGACTGCTTTGTATGCTTGTGTTGGAAATACACAGATGAAATGAAGCTGAGGACATGCACATGGTGTTAAGGTCAGGGATAAAGAAAGAGGAAGTCCTGCACTTCACAGATACAGAACTGAAACAGGAGCCCAGAATTACAAATGCATTAATTCAAATACCTAGACACAAGCCATATTTTCAAAGATGGTCCTTATCACTAGCTGCTTGTGTGATTTACAATCACCTTCTCTGATAATTCAGCACCCAGCATTCTAAAATTTTCTCAAAGAGCCACTTGTTTCTTAGACAGACAAATACACTTGAAAATACAGCTGCTATGACAGGGATCACGCTCATTAGAAATAAAAACAAAAACAACAACTAACACAAAAACCCACAGCAACTATTCAGGAATCTTAAAACATAAAGAGAATTCAAATCTTCTTAATATCAATGAAGCAGCTTAACCATCAAGTTATCTTCTCCCTCACAGCCATTACTCATGAGTGAGTAAGGGGCTGAGTTTTCTCTTTATTTAGCATGCAGTTTTGAGTCACTAACTGTTAAGTTCAGTAAACAAATCAGATGAATATGCAGATTTTTAATGGCACGTCAAAATTCTTCCCAAATATAAAATAAAACCACTTTTGTAATGAATCAGTAGGTCAAGCAAATGAACTATCTGACCTACTGCTGCTGAGCTCTACCAGTACAAAGATGAGGAATCACACCAAATACTTTTTAGTGCATCTGAAGACGTTTGCTTTAAAAATAGAGTAAGCTCTCAAATTTTCTGAAAATATGTTTCTTTCATAATTTTTTCAGCTCTAAAAATCAACTGCATAAGCAATCTCTGCTACTTTCCATTCAGATAGTCATGAGTCTCTCACACATGCAGCATGTAGTAAATTAACTGCAGAGATGCTGCCAACAATACACTATTACACTAACTATTAGGAGAAATAAATAATCAGCTCCAAATCACAGAGCATAGGCAGAGAAATGCTATCTTTATGTGAAAAAAACAGTAGCATAAGTGCAAACTGCCAAAAATCTCAGAATACTGTGGTGGAGTTATTTTTCACAATTGTAGCGCCTTAAGTAACTTGATTTGGCTTGGAAAAAGGAAACAAAAAGGCTACCTTCGCTTTTTATTTTATTTATTTCAAATATACCGAAACCCACCAACTGACACAATAAATTATCAAGCAAAATTAATTCACCTGAAAAAATACGCCAATAACGACCAAAACACAGGTGACTAACTGAATTATCTAAGCTTGAGTTATCTAAATTTTGGTCTCGTTATCAGAACAACGAAAGTGGCTGCGTTGATTAGCATTAATTATGCATACCTCTACCTGGGAGAGTGGCTTGATGGAAGCCTCGGTGCAAAACTGATTCAATCCTGCTAACAAAACAAGAACCGAGACATAGGTGCCCTGATACAGATCATTCATCTCCCCAGCACATCCTACCTAACGGCAGAAGAAGCACTAGAACGGACTCGTTAAGTTGTAAGCTGAGCTATGGAGGAGGGAATGCTAACCTGGAAGTGCGAAGGAAGGCAGACCCCTGAGGTCAGCAGCATCCCTTCGGTGCGGGGAGGGCGGCTCTCCGGCAGCGGCCGCAGATCCGCGCCCTGCCCGCTCTCTCCGCCGCACGGCGCAGCCCTCGGACGGCCATTTCACCCCACCGCCCCGGCTCACGCTGCCCTTTGCACACCCCATTTGCGGCTCCGCAATTCCAAATCCGACGCGGAACACGCCTCTTCGGTGAGGCAGAGAAGGCAGAGCGTTGGATTCCCCCAGCTCAGCGACACTAACCGATATTTACTGCCATCCCTCAACGCAAGATAAGGGGCGAAAAGGCGCGGGCCGCAACCAAACCGGGCCCGGCGCCAGCGCGGCCCGCCGGCTCACCTTGAAGTAGATCTCGTCCACCACTTCGTGGTAGGTCTTAAGCTCGTAGAGCTGCACCTTGAAGTAGGGCGACGAGAGGATGTTGGTGAGGATCATGGGGTTCAGGTTCATGGTCTTTTCGTTGCCCCACAGCGGCAGCACGTTGCCCTGCTTGCCCGAGGCCGCCGGCTTGGGGCCGCCGCTCTGCAGCGGCTGCTGCACGGGCGGGACGGCGCCGGGCGGGTGCTGTGCCGCCTGCTGCCCCTGGCAGTTCGCCACCGCGGGGCTGTTGTTGGCCATGGCGGGTCGGCGCTCGGGGCAGGCGGGCCGCGCACACGGAGCGGGACCGGCGGGCGCTGCCTCAGCCCCGACAAGATGGCGGCCGGGGAAGTGACGGCGGCGCCTTCCGGGGCCGCGTCACCGACCCGCGGGGAGCGGCGGGGAAGGGCGGGGGAGCTCCGGAGCCTTGGCGCTGCCCGGCCCTGCGGCCCCTCCCGCTGACAGCCCCGCCGTTTGCCGCCGCTCTTCCCGCCCTCGCCTCGCCTGGCGGCAGAACGGGGACCCGGCAGGCGGGACATCACCGCCAGGGAGAGCGAGGGGACTCTGTCTCCCGAAGGGGGGCAGCTGCTGACACCGTCACACGGAATTCAATAGATTAAACCACGGATTTAACAAAGCTGAAAACTGGTTCCCTCGGTCCCTTGTCGTTTAGTAATGACTGGCACAGCTGGCGCTGGCCGCTTCTGCCTCCACAGCAGTGGAGAAGCAAAGAAGTCATAGAATGACTTGGGTTGGAAGGGGACTTTGAAAACCATCTATCTGATCTCAACTCCCTGCCATGGGCAGGGATGCCTTCCATTAGACCAGGCTGCTTCGAGCCCCATCCAGCCTGCGCTTGAAGGGATGGGCATCCACAGCTTCCCTACTGGGGAAGGGCAAAGGAAGAAATGTTGGTCGCGTTCAGTGCTGGAGCCCCGGAGGGCAGTGACGGCCAGGGAACAGCCCAGCCTGTTCTCTTCATGACACACTGCTCTGGCCAGGGCCTGGCTGAGCAGGTGTCTGAGAGCCCCCTCAGACACCCAGAAAACTGTCACTGTTCCCTGCTGCTCAATTCCAGCTCAACAGCTCTTGCTGAAACTCGTAGTCCTACATACAGACTTGGAACAGGCAGAATTGGGTTAAACAGCTACGAGAGAATCACTGTCTACATAAAATTACCAAGAGAAGATCCTCTGGTTTTGCCTGCAAAAGCAAAAAAACCCCAAACTCAATATAACTAGTTTCATACTCCAGTGTCAGTCTTTAAACCTAAAGTACAAAAGGGAGACTGTAAGCATGATTTAGAATAATTAGCAAAATATTCTAAATATCAAATGACTGTGCAAAAATAAACTGAAAATTGAGTGAAATGACTGCAAGCTGATCATAAACTCCCAAAGTACAGAAGAGCTCCCCATTGCTCAGCACATCAGGAAACAAGTGCAGGGAGAAGTTGGTATGAAATCATTCATGGGAATAGCTCTTCATTACACATTGAAACATTGAGAAATGGTTTATTTTCATTACCCTGACCCTTCAAGGACCTTAGAGCTGGTACTGTAGCAGGAAAGTGTTATCAGGGCCCTAACAGTTAACCGTTTCTCTAAGCTGCCAGTTCTGCTATCGAGGCTTTTCACTCCTCTTTTCTAGAAATAATCACCAGTCTCCTTTTGGCCTCCTCTTCTCATTTTGGCTGATTTCCAAAGATGTTCACAAAATTTCATTACTTGCATAGCTCTACCATATTGATGCAGTAAATACTCATTTAAGAATCTCGTATCAAATCAGAGAACTAATCACAAAAACTAATTCCAAGAAGGTGTCTTTATAACAGTGATCCTGTTCTGGAGGCAGTAAGCTAGATTAGTAACTTTCCTTTGAACATGAGTGGTTTTGTTATTGTTGTTTGGAGCACTTCCTTAATTCTTATTGTGTAACCACTTCAAGACAGCCAGACAGCTCATACTTCTGTTATAGTTTTTATCGCCCTAGTTGTGTTTCCATGCATTTGCCTTTTCCTGTTGGAATATTTAGCCAAACATGTTCCAAACCTCAGTATTTTTTACTCTCTACAAGATCACATTCTTATACTCCTTTCACTCTTTGGTGGTGATGCTGAAACCTCTCATACATAGTTGCAACCTATAAATCCATTTGCTCCAAATTAGATTTTCTTCCCTCAGGCATCCCAGCTGGTTTTTATAGAGTACAGTCAAAAAGAAAAACAAACCCAAAAGACCTCAAAAACCAAACCAAAGAACCTCAAAACAAGGTGATTTTCACTTGCAAATGGCAAGAAACTATATATAATCATAAAAGAGCAAGAAGAATGTGATTTGTGTGTAACAGCATTTTCACTTCTCATTCACACAGATGATTTCTTAATTTTTTTATATGGGCCAAATCTGTAAAATTAAGCTGAAGAGAAAAAGACGAGTACTTCAGTCACTAAACATCCTCTGAGTTTAGGCTGAGAGGACTGGTTGTTAGCTCTTGAATTACAGATGAAGCAATATTGCTGGATGGATATTCCTGTCAAATATCAATATGGACTAGTGTCTTCTGGCAGCAGTGCTGTGTTAAGTTTCTTTTGCTATCAGATTTAATTATATACACTGCAACTTTATGGGGAAAGTACTGGAATTGCATACAGCTTTGTTTCTCATTCCAGTTACTGAAGGAAGTAAATGTCAACAGTTTAGGATTTCTTGATTCATGACTTTATATTGTGAGATGCTTTTATTCCAGTATAGTCATGTAATGTTGTAACAGACCAGCTGGGACTCAGTTTCTTCATGCAGGAAAAGCCAATTCTTTATTCACATAACTCATTTTATACAGTTTTCACAGACTTCGTGTGCAACTCTAATTGGGTAGTAGTTTTCTTACCACTCACTCTGTTGGTTAGTAAAAGGCATTTTACTTGTCTATCAAATCTCTTGGTTCTTGGATTGTTTACATACCTTTTTCACTGATTCTCATGGGATAGATTAATTGTTTACGTAGATGCCACTTATTTTTCTCCCCAAGAATAGATTGTTCAAACGAATTCTCAAGATTTTTTTCACATGGGAATTTACAAGCTAATTCTAGGTTAGCTAGAGTACCAAGGCCTAAACCATACTTCATAAGACCTTTCTTTTATACTACCTCTATCTGTCTGCAACAATATCATTTGTTGCTCTGTGTAGGGTGCAAAAGTAATAGGCTTCTCTAAAAAAACCCTGCTTGATTTGTGGCATATTGAGGTAACACAATTTGAGTATTCAGTTTGAAATTATAGACTGTAATGTGAGAATTACCTTGGAACTGAAGTTTCCAAGTAGCTTCATTGACTTGGACCTCCTTTAAGTAGAGGGTGCACTAGGTAACCTCTAAATGTCCCTTCCAACATAAATTATTCTATGATGCCTTGAGACTGTTAAGTAGATGTACCACTGCATAAGGGAAAACCAAAACAAAACAAAAATTTTAACCCCAACTAGACTAAATCAAAGATTTTTTTTTTTTTCAGTGAGACAATAATAAAAAAACCCTCTTTATTTGATTTAATAAGGAAAAATTCAAAATAATTTTTCAATATTTTTATCAGCAAGTAGATCAGACACCCTGGAGTCCAAGCAGATTTTCCAGCTCAAAACTACAAATAGTGCTCACTGTCTCTTTCATGTTGCCAGTCTTCCGAAGATTGGATCTCCAATCCGATGTCATCATGTAATATGGAACAATCTGAAAGGATATCTCTGTGATTATGTTTTTCATAGTGGAGTATTATAACAGCTGATAATTCAGAAGGCTCCACTTACAGTGGTGCATTTTGGGGTGAATTCTTATGAACTATTAGCACATTATGTGAATTTACAATGTGTTATGAATTGAATTTTACTGTAAACTTTACTACTGTTCTTCTCTGTACTTTTTTAATTCTAAAGATTCCATTATATTGACTTGTAAGTAGAATTTCACAAGATATCAGAATCCATAGCCTTGGGAGCCAGTAAAAGACTTCTATTAATAAACCTTTCTCTGAGGTAAAAAAACACTGGGCAGAATTTAAAGAATTATCTAGTTGAGACATAGGTATTAAGTGACAATTCAGGGTTAAACAATTAATTGACAGCCAAAAAGATTAACTAGGCCATGAAACTTAAAATGTTAGCCAAGAGTTGGCATGTACATTTCTAGTATATCCTTAAGTCTTAAAGGGCATTGAATTATGATCTAAGTTATCTAACTTTATCCTCACTGCCACCACCACCTCCTCCTTGTAGGTCCCAGGCCTACACTGTACACTGTATTAATAACAGCCCTGCCCTGTGATTAGTAAACGCTTTGTTTGCTGTTAACAAAACAAATGGGACATTTAGAGCCACCCTTTCCTTTCTGCTTTCACCGTGCAGCCACGCTGCTGCCTGCTCACTGAGAGCCAAATTTGCCCCAGTGTGGAAAAGACTTAATGAAACCCTGCAAAAGACAGCGATTTTGGATGTTTGTGCTCTCTCCAGCTCACTCACCCAGACAGGGCAAGTTCTCTGCATATGGCAACCAGCACAGTAGAGCCTTTCCCCCCTGCGGCGTAGCAAGGACGGCTTTAGAGACAGCAGCACCGTAAGGGACTTCCATGAGGGAGTGGCATGGAGATTTTTGGGGTATGAGGGAGTGGCATGGAGATTTTTGGGGTTTAGCGTGAACAAGTAGGGACGCCGCTCACCGCCGCCAGTCACCCTTTAATGACAGTGATGGAGGCTGGCACGGGTCAGTGCAACAGGTGGGCCCTCAGAGGGCCGTTGGTGCTGACCGATGGTCTCGCACGGAAGCGCCGTAGGGAACATGCACCCCCGGGCTGAGCGCTGCCACCTGGAACTCCCGGCACCCCGCCTCACCCCCGGGGGCGCGGCCGCTTGTGCCCGGCGGGAACTCGCCGCGGGAGGGAAGGTGGAGCGGGAAGAGCGGCGGAGCCTCGGCAAGGGGGTGACTGGGCTGGGAGGCAGTGGCTGCCGAGGGTCGGCAGCTGGGACGGCTCAGGAGGCGGCGGGGGGTTCGAGAGCCGGCGGGGGTCTGGAGCCGGCAGGGATCGGGAGCTGGGGCAGGTGTGGAGCCGGCAGGGATCGGGAGCTGGGGCAGGTGTGGAGCCGGCGGGGGTCGGGAGCTGGGGCAGGTGTGGAGCCGGCGGGGATCGGTAGCTGGGGCCGGTGTGGAGCCGGCGGGGGTCTGGAGCTGGGGCAGGTGTGGAGCCGGCGGGGGTCTGGAGCTGGGGCAGGTGTGGAGCCGGCAGGGATCGGTAGCTGGGGCCGGTGTGGAGCCGACAGGGATCGGGAGCTGGGGCAGGTGTGGAGCCGGCAGGGATCGGTAGCTGGGGCCGGTGTGGAGCCGGCGGGGTCTGGAGCCGGCGGGTGCCGCGGGTGAGCCCCCGCGCGGGCGCTGCTGAAGGGAGCCTGTCGGGCCCGCTTAGCTCCTGAGGCGGAGAGGGACGGGCCTGAACAGCGAGCCGGGTTTTGTGCGTATGTACACACAAATATATACTTTAATTTGTGTGTAAAAGACCTCTTAGAGCAATCAAGTTGTGTGCAGGCTTGGCCCAGATGCATTTGGTTGTAGTGTTTGGTTGTAGTGTCTGTCCAGGTGTGCTGGATGGAGAGCGACAGATTATGAAATTTGGTATTTTAGATTTGTGTATGATTTTTAGTTGTTTACATAAGCTTATTTACATAATTACATGTAGGGAGAGCAGACTAATCATGCTAATCCCAACATTTTTGTCATTCTTTGAGTGGAACTCAGATCAGGTCTACCCCTACTAAATTGCAACTCAAACACCACTGAGAACAGCAAACTTTGAACTTGGATATGTTGTGAAATGCTTCAGAAAAGAAGAGCTAACTTTTTATTTTAATGTTGCCAAAATACTATGGATAAGAACTTTCAAGAAGAGTCTACACAAATTATTAAATTTGAGCCTCCTTTGTACAAACAACGCTACCAGTTCGTAAAAGATTTAGTGGAGAAATACAAACCTAAGAAGGTTGGTATGTTTTGTCTCTTTAGATTATAAACTTGAAAGTAAGTTGACACTTGGCATCTCAGGAAGGCCAAATGCGTAAATAACCTGTTGATCTAATTACTGAAAAATAGTAGTTAAGGAACTGTTAAAATTGAATGGCCTTAGGAGATACCTTGTGATATGTTGTTTTTCAGGGGTGCATGAAATTAATGTTACTTGATGGGAAGAGGAGAATGCTTAAAAAATATGAATGCATAAGACTGCTTTTGAAAGTGGAGGGCATTCTGGTTTTATTTTAATACTGAGGAATTTGGTTCAAGTTGCTTTCCTCATGGTTGGGTTTTGCTTTCCAAAGCTGTTAGTTCTGTGTAGCGTATCAGATTTATCTCATCATTTACATGAACAGTCTCAGATTAGAGTGTGGGATTATATGAGGCTAACTCATCTCCACTTTCTTAAGGTCTTGCGACTCTACCTGTGTTGACACCTGCGTCCTTCCAATCTTTTCTTCCACTACTCACTGTGAAAAGTTAAATTATTTAAGTAACATTCTGTAGTGTTTGCTGTCTTCTATTGTGGGTTCTCCCCACTTCCTTCCCCAAAAGATCTTCTCAAGCCTGCAGCAGTTAACCCTTAAACTGATGTTAATATCTTAGGTAAATGCAAGAAACTGTTGCACCTGCATTACTTATGTAATCATACTTACGGTAGCTAATAAAAATCTGTCTACGGTGCCATGGCACTATAATCTGTTTTCAAATAGAACCTGTTCACCAGTGTTGCACGTATCTTTAAAGGTTTGAATTTTCTGATTTAGGAGGTGGAAGGGTGGGAGGGTGAACTATCTGTTTATACAGATGGTAGATAAACTGCAAAGAAACAACTCAGGATTTTCACATGGGCAACAGCAGTGTGCTTCAACCTTGACTGAGCCTGAGAAAGAACAGTGGGGGTTGGTTTACATACTCAACTATCTCTTTAGCTTACAGGAAAGAATAACTGTTTTTTTCATTACCAGAATTCCCCACTTAAGCATTAGACTGAGCCTGTAAACTTCTTTTATGCAGATTCTTTGCTGCTAACTTGGCTGCTGGTGAGCCTGTTCTCAGTGTTTTAGAGGGAGAACAGAGCAGTGAAAAGCAGTGGTGAATGTGAAAATTGCTGCAACTTTTATACATAAAATCATACCTTAGTGTTGCTCATGTGGAAGACATTCTCCAGAATCAGTGGAGGACCTGTACACATCCTACATGTACTTGGTTTACAGCTGTAGTAACAAAAGGTTAATTGTTTCTAAAAAATCTTGTGGGATCTTCATATACATTTTTTTAAAAGAATTTCCAAATCTGCATCTGTCCTACTTGCTTGCAGCTGTAAATTTTAGTTATGATTCTGAAATGCTTTATCATTAGAAAGTTTTTTCTATAGGTGTAGAATTTTAATTTATGCAGTTTCTGAAATTACTTAGAAATATATAGCATTTATACATTTTTAAATATTTAATTTACAGGTGGCAGATTTAGGATGTGCTGATTGCAGCCTTCTCTGGATGCTGAAATTCTGCAGTTGCATTGAAGTGTTAGCTGGGCTAGATATCTGTGCAAATGTAATGAAAGAGAAAATGTAAGTTCTTTGATGGTTTTGAGGTTTATGTTTGTCTTGACCTAGTGGTGTGGTGTGTGTGACCCTGGCTGGAGCCAGGACCTTACCAAAAGCTGCTTTGTCACTCCCCTTCCTTGGCTGGGCAGAGAGAGGAAATACAACAAAATGTTCATGAGTTAAAGGGCAGGGAGAGATCACTCATCAGTTACCATCATGGGCAAACCAGACTTGACTTGGGGAAATTAGCTGAATTTACTGTCAAAATCAGAGTGGGCTAATAAGAAGTAAAGCAATTTTTAAAAACACCTTCTCTCTACCTCTCGTTCCTTCCTGGGTTTAACTTTATTGCCTATTCTTTACCTCCTCTCCTGCAGTGTTGCAGAGAGATGAGGAATGAGGATTACAGTCAGTCATGTGAATTCTGCTGCTGCTTCTTCCTCAGGGGGAGGTCCTTTCTCTGCTCCAGCATCTGGTCTGTGCCATGGGGGAGACAGACTTCCATGAACTTTTCCAGCATGGGTCCTTCCCATGGGCTGCAGTTCTTCATGAACTGTTCCAGCCCAGGTTCCTTTCCACAGGAAACTCTTGCAGGAGCATGCTGCTCCAGCATGGGCTTCCCCTCAGAGAAGCCTCTCCTGTAGCCCTCTGGCCACCTTGCCATACAAAACAAATACAAGTGGCATGGTGCAGCATTTCTTGTAGAGGCTTTCAAAATTAGGGTAACTGCAGAAATAGCAGCAGCTTGGCAAATGGAGAGCTGTGTTATTGTTAGGTACAGTGGATGGGGACTCCTGGCTTGTAGGTGCCCATAACATCACCTAATGTAGCCAAAGGTCTGAGTCATGCAGAGGCCCTCAGGGTGTGCACATCTGAGAAATACATTGTTTGTAAAGGCATTAATGCATAGTTAGGAACATCTATGGATGCTTATACCTGCCGTGTTACTGTCTTCAGAAAGATCAGCTTTGATCTTTTTGAAATGTACATGGAACTTTTAGTCACAATGGTGGGAGTTGTTTATCATTTTGAAGTAAGGTTAGCTCAGTGTTTGGTGTCTGGTTTAGACCCTCTCTAAAATGAGAGGTTTGTGTGATCTTTGAAGCATTGGTCCAATGGATGAACGTAGCTTTCTTGAAAGCAGACCAATACAATTACAGTGAATATGTAGGATCTGGATGCTGATGTTATCTTTTGCTCTTTCTCAAGAATGAAAAGAACTAACCTTTTATATTTAATGTTTATTTTGTGTTTTGTCAAGTGCTGTATTTCAGAATGAAATTTGCACATGTACTTTGGTTTCTCAGTGTATTTTACTTGGAAAAAATAGGTAATGTGCTTGCCTGAAACTCCCCCCAAAATCCTGCGAAGCTTATCTAAAAAAAGACTTATAGTGTGTCTGGAATTGAACTATTATCAGAATTTACAAGTGACTTTCAAAGTGACTTGAGAGTATAATGGAAATTTTTGTAAACATGAAGGACAGTTTCTGGATTAACTTCTGCTCTTTCTGTCCTATCATAGGTAGTTACAAAAAGTATTTGTATTGAATATTCTTTTTTATATCCATGTAAAATAATTAACCTTTTTGAGATTTATGAGGTATCTAGGAAGAGTATTAGCTAGTTCGTTTACATACACTATTTATCTTAAGGTCTTTCCTGTAACCTCTTATTTTTAATACTTTTGTAGGCATACATTGTCTCCTCTTCCTGTTGATTATTTGCAGCCATCTGAAAGATCCCTAACTGTCACCTTGCATCATGGTTCAGTTGCCCATAAAGATCCTTGCATGCTTGGTTTTGACTTGGTGACATGTATTGAACTGTGAGTATTAGGACAATACAAAATGGTTTTTTTAAGTCCATTAGAGTGCAGTTTGGAATTTTGTCCATGCTCCAGACAGGTTTGATCAAACCTTTCAAGCAGAAGAGTAGAATTAGAAAAGTGAATAGAATAGAAAGTAGAAGAGTGGCTTCTAACTTGGGTTTAATTTAACCATATTAAGCAATGCAAGTAGTGCTGATGGTGGGAAGAGGATACTGATGAAAAAGTAAAAAATGAAAGGGGAGATTTGCTCAGACAAAATCCCCTGTGCTGCCACTTGACACAATATGAGTGCCAGTGCTCTTATTGCAGAAGTAGGCATAAAATTACAAGTTACAGATATGGTTTTGGGGTTGTTTTGATTGGGTGTTAAGATTATAGTAGTGTGTTTTTAAACACAGACATCAACTTACTCTTTTCAGAATAGAACACCTGGAAGAATCAGAGCTGAAGAAGTTCCCTGAAGTAGTGTTTGGTTTCATGGCTCCAAGCATGGTTGTGATCAGCACTCCAAATTCTGAATTTAACCCTTTGCTTTCAAAAGTGATGTTATACAGGCATCCAGATCACAAATTTGAGTGGAGCCAAGCACAGTTTCAAAGCTGGTAAGGTACTGAACATCATATGCTGGGTGCATGTGATGCAGCTCTGAGTGCCCAGTAGTATGAGAAATGAATGGCTGTGTATTTTCAGAGTGGTTTACTTCTGTGGTTTGCTGTCAGTGAAGTGTCACCTCCTGATTTGGTGGTTTCTTTGCTGTTGAGAGCAGTTAAGCATATTCTGTGGGTTTTGTACTTTATGATGGTGGCTAAATTGGCATTTACTATAAATGCTGTGCAAAAAAGATTTAAAAATTTTACTTTTTATATATCTTTATTACAATTAACACAGTTGAAATGTAAGGTATCAATGAATTTTTTTGCATAATACCCTGCTATAGAAATTCTTCATAAAATCCAAGAAATGTGCTTGCTATGTATAATGTGTAATCAAAGCACTCAGGAAGAGTATCCAAGCAGATCTATCAGATAGCCACAGCAGTGGGGCATGTTGAACACAGGGTATTTTAATGGATCGTGGCACAATGAAGGATTTAATGCAAATCATATGCATTATGACATGACAAAGGGCTACATGAGATCTGTCTTACCCTTAATATCAGGCATGTAATGAAAATAAAGCAAAGAGAAAGTGAGGTCCTGTGATAACATTCAACTGTCAAGCAGTTGTGGAAGAAAATACATGGTACAGTAAAGAATGCCATACCTCAGTAGCCAACCCTTGGTGTATCTATCCTGGAAATTTTGCCACTTAAACTATGTTGTTTCTACCATACACTTTAAAACTATCCAGTGTTTTTTTGAGTAAATAGTTTTAAAAAGTTGGAAGAGCATATATTTTTCCCTACATAATGATACTAAAACCTGCCTGCAATTAGCTACCTTAGAATACCTTAGAGACAATTTCTATGACTTCAAATATATTTATTTTGCTTTTAGATAGATGTGAATTAAAAATATTGGTATCACTGAAGAAATGCGGGCTTTTTTTTTGAGCTGTAAACATGAGAAAGCCTTTGTGAAGTGAAATAGAAATATTACATGAGATGTTAATTTAACTTTCTTTTCATGGAGAATGATGCAGATAGGTTCAGGAATGATTCCCTGCCCCATCTCTTTGTTCACACTGGCTGGTGTACTACAAGATGCTTTTCATTTAGATGTTATGTACACTGTTGTAACCTTGATTAGGTTAGATTTTAGCCTTTCTAAATTTACAGCAAACCACACTTACTTTATTAACTGGTCTCTTGTGGTTTTGGAATTGTATAAGTTTTTTTATGAGTTCTTCTCATATAATTTTTTTCTTGAAAATTGGTTTTTAGCTGACTTCCAGGTTGGTGACTAGGCAACTGTGAGCATTAACATTCTATGCACGTATTTTAGAAGAAGCAGTAATGTTTGGATGGCTAAATTATTGATATTAAATGATTCAGACTATGGTAGGCATCTTACAGCTCTGGTACAACAAAATGTGACAGTGCTTATCTTCAGGCACAGGAGTATTGTTGGAGAAATTATGTTCAAGTCTTCACAACCTTAGAGTCATGTTTCTCCTTAAGAATGTATCTTTATCACATAGAAAGATGACTATTTCATATAATTGGGATAATTGGTCTTTCTTAGGGCTCTAGAAACTGCTAGATGCTATGATTACTCAGTGGAATTTACTGGTGTCGGGCACCCACCAACAGGAATGGAGAAAGTTGGGTTTTGTACCCAAATAGGTGTCTTTGTTAGAAAATATCCTCAAACTGGTGATTCTCTTCAGTCTGAGAAACCCACTGAAGCAGTTTACAAAACAGTAAGTATTATTTCTTCCTTTAGAGGTATGAATAAAGAGTAAAGTTGTCTGTGACTGCCTGTGAGGTTGTTACCATGAAATGCTGCTACTGTCCTGTCCTAGCTCTGATTGTCATCAGAACAAGACAGTCTCATTCTTTGTGTTTCCAGTTTAAAGGTCTTAAACTTTTAGGGTATTTGCTAAATAACAAGATGAGTAATCATTCTTATCTTAAGGTACTCCTATCCTTGGAATGAAATATTTCCTTTCTGCCAGCTATTTTTCCTCTAGTCATTAATTGTATTTATTATGTGGCTGTTGGCAATGACACAGATTTTTCAGATAAATAAAAAATTTTTAAAAAGCATTTTTTTCTAAATGCCATGTGGTATAAATCAAACGTTTTCAGAGTTGACATGAAGTAACAATGCAAAAATAAATACACTGTTGGGGTTTTATTCAATTTTATAAGGCCTTAAATTAATTTGTTTCAGTGAATGTACTTCAATGTTTCAGTTCTTTGTGTAAAAATCTGTAAGTTTCTTCAATTGACTTGTGATCTGAACTGAAACAGAAAGTGGTGTTATGGCTTTATCTTTTGTGCTTTCCAAGCTATAACCAATTTGTAATTTCTGTATTGGAATTTCTATGCATGTGAAATTTCACCTGCCATAATAATAATAATAATAATAATAATGAAGTGCTCTTTAATGCTCAGCAAACTTGGAAATGCATCTAGGTGATGGACATGTACTGGAATTGTTTTCATTATCTCCTGTTACAGGGTCATTTTTGAGTTTTGACATGGGTATCCTTTGAGATTAAACAAGCGTGTTAATGTTGTGTGTTTCTTATCAAATTAATTCTTATTAGGTAACTAATTTGTAGGAGTAATTCAACATTTCAAGATGTAATTGGGAAGTAAGAAATAATTATAGAGAGTGGAACTTCATTGGTAATGTGTTGTATAAAGCACTTCCTAGTAACCTGGTGGGAATGAGATTGCCTGCTCAGTTTCCTTAATTGCCTTGGAGTATAGCTCAGTATAGAACACACTACAACTCACAGAGTTTGATGTCACAATTTATTTTTAGCATTCCCTACAGCTGTGAGAGCATATTTAATGTTTTACTCTGAAAACAATAAATGACATGCTGTAGTCATGGTTTCCAGATGACAGTTCAGAAGTAGTTTAGAATCTCCATTACTATGGAACTGTCCCCAGAACCCCATAATGTGAGAAGTAAGAGAATTATTAAAAAAAGCTAAGAATTGCAGGACTTTACCTTGCCTGGTGTACCAAGTGTAGCTTGCAGGTATAGCCTGTTGGATTTTGGGGTGTTTGTTTAAGTTCAGTTAATTGCCAGTGTAGTTGTAATACAGAAAACAACTCATATTGCCTAGCTTTTGTTACCTGAAACTCTTTAATAAGCAAAACAGGATTGAATAAAAAAACTATATTCACATTTTAGAAGCTTTTTTGGACAGTAAATGTTAAAATCTGAGTTTGTGATAGTGATAAACTTTTTATGTATTCTTGTATGTTGTAAAGGTCTTCAAAGCAGTGTACCCAAGTCTTAAAGATGGGAAGTACTTACAGAATGCAGTGATCAGTGAAGTTATTTTTACAGCCCAAATCATTAAGCACCGTTTAATGTTAAAACGTGAGGAGTCTGGTGATGATCCTGAGAGAAAATCCAAATTCCAACCTTCAATGGACTGTTTTCCTGACTATCCTGGAAAACTGGTTGTTGAAAAAAACATGGAACCATTTGTCAGTGGAAATGAGGTTTACATACCTCTTGCAACAATCTTTTCTTTTCCCAAAGTGAATCGACTTTGTGGTACCTTTGAGAAGTTATGCAAGCTTATTGCTGGCAAGGTCACACTGAGCAGTGATGGTTCTGCTGTGATGCTCAATATTGAACATGAAAATGAAGAGAATTAGATCACAGATTTCTCACACAAAGTTCAGTTGAAGCAGTGAAAGTGGTTTTTTTAGAAGCTGTCAATGGTATATTTTGTATGCTAACTAGAACAGAAAATCTTTTCTAACCTTCCACCAGTGGTATTTATCTGGCAGCACCTCTCTTTGAGTGAAGGTGAGTGATTCTGACAAAGGTGACAGCAACTCACAGGGGTTTCAAGTAGAGTATCAGGGGCTAAAAGGAAATAATTAGTTCCCAAGAAGAAAATTAGGTATTTCTGTTTGCTTTCTATTGCTTTATTGTACCTATCATTACTAGATTATTTCTGGTAGTCTCTTGTTAGCTTCAAGGATAGTTTGTTTTACCATCTACTATGTTGTGCTGCATGATGTGAGTCAGACATAAGGTTAGGGAAAGTTTTTTCTTAATTTCTATAAAATTTATAGATCCCTTTTTTAAGATGAGTACATACTCAATCTCGATGAAAACCAAATGTAGTTCCAGCTGAATAGAAATATGAAACTGACATCTTTGTTCTGTTTTTGAAAAAAAAAATAAAAAACTTAAAGAACTGCAGTAATTGTAAATGCTAACCTGTCTCTGGTGTACCTGAAAAATTTTCTGTGTTTTCATGTGCAGCTGTTGTTCAAAACTATAAAATCCAAATAGAGTTGATGGAAAAAATTTAACAAGAACAAAATCCCACAACACAACTAAAATATCCCTCCAAGACCAGCATCAAGAAAAGAGTGTGGTATCCTGACTATAAGGGAAATAATGTGGGTAGTTATTGTTTGGTTTTGGTCAGAACACTTCTGATCAGCATTCTGAATTTTAAATTTTCCTTCTAGATTAGAAAAAGAATGAGATTTAATTGACACATTTTCCTGATAATATAGATGTCACTTTGTGATAACACAGAAGCAGAAAAAAAGTAAAGCATTTTAAAAAGTCCTTAAGTCCTTTCTCCTGGAAGAGAAACTGAAATGGACTCAAACTTCCATTAGGTTTGTAATTAGTTGCAATAAAAAAAGAATTTTTTAGGAACAGATGCCAAGCTGAAGACATGAGTTTATTGAATGTCTGAGAGATTTGTATTTAAATACAGTTAAAAACCCACATAATTCACCAGTACATTCCCAAACAGTTTACAACATGGAAGGCTCCAGTATTCATATAACATAGTTTACAAAAAAGAAAATTCAGCACCTAAATGTGAAGGTTATGTTCCACTTAAATGATTAGATTATCACTTCATGAAGAGTTGTAAGTCAAGTCAGAAGAATAGATTACTAAGATACAGTTTTATGAAAAGCTGGATTTCT
Organism: Certhia americana; assembly: GCA_018697195.1. Taxonomy (NCBI): domain Eukaryota; kingdom Metazoa; phylum Chordata; class Aves; order Passeriformes; family Certhiidae; genus Certhia; species Certhia americana. Next base: position 22,029,563 of record CM031864.1, on the reverse strand, counting down.
GTGTCAACTTCCCTATTATTTAAAACATCTGCTCAGCCAAGAAAATACTGTTTCTGGTAAACAAATTATCTAATCTGTGACCATTAACTGTCTTGTTTAACCTAAAATGCAATGGGCTATGGAAATTCCCATGAGAATTACAGAAGTTGCTGTACAGTGTTTTCTAAAAATCTGTTTTCTTCAAACCACATGCCATTTTTTCCTAGTAAATGTAAATAAACTACCATTTAACTACTACTAGTTTTAACAGATTTGTTAACAAGTATAGCAGTGTCAAAGAGTACTGAAAGCAAAGAATGTATTCAAATTTCTGGCATCTTTTGCTTGCAGTGGGATTTTTTGTTATGAATTAGTTATGTAACAGGAAAGGTGACTATAATGTTCAGAGACAGTTGTTGAGTAATTTCTGTTTAAAATTCCCGTGGAGAACAGAAACTGATAATATCACACTTCTATTAAGAGCAGATAAAATAGAATCTTTGTATTAATTCTTTTACCTAATTAGACACTCTAAAGAGATTATAATTAACAGTAGAAATAAAAGTATGCGAGTACCAAAACTCAGAAATAGCTCATATTCATCATATTCAATAACAGCATTCTAGCTTTGAAAGCTGAAATTTCATTAAAAATACAAATAAAAATTAAGGAATTCTACTATGGATTTCTGGAAAACAAAGTCTGCTTTTCCTAATTTAACCTATTAAATATGGCCTACTTTTACATCAATAAAAAGATGTCAAACATCACTCTGAATAAAATTCGTGAGCTTTCAAAAGTGGCCACGCTATTTTTACTTATTCCAGGCCTTAACTGATAAACAGTACCACTAAATGTAAAAAAAGTTAAGTCATTTGCAGTTTACAATTAATTACACCTATTTGTTACCCAACAAATCCCTTTGAAAATGGATTTTTTTCATATTCTCAATGAAAATTTAAAGAGCTCTTTATTGCCTATCAGGCAAATCACTACTTGTGCAAATTTAAATACAGTACATTGACCTAATGTAACAGTGGACAGGTAGGAAAAGGAGAAGTGTTCAACAAAGCTGTTGCATACTAAGACTTTTTCAGTGTGCAGAGTATGTCTACAATAAAGTGCTTTTCTTAACAAGTTACATTAATAGTATAGATGTTTACCTAGTTTTAAAGCTTAAATTCCTTAGTAAATGGTTTAATCTCCCTGTACACCCCGAATCCTTCAAGGCACATTCAAAATACAAGCAGAGCACTGACTGTGAAGAACTAAACTACAATTAAGTGGTAGTAAACTACTGACTAGGTTTGTAAACAGTACCATCCCATTGAATCTCAATGTTCAAGCATTTTCAAAGTGAGTTTCTGTGGGAGCAGCTGCTGAACTCCAGCTTTAACAATCAAGGCAGCTTTCTTGATATAACGCTACTGTGCCTTAGTGTTTTGGTGTGGAATCTCACTTTTTTCATCACTTGAACAAAAAAAAAAGTCTCACTTGATGCATTTAAACCTGTAGCCTTAATTTGCAGTTAGCACAACTGAGTAGTGGCTGGTTTAGATCTGTTTAGTTTTGGGGGTTTGTTTTAAACGTACTTGACGTTCGCTTCTTCTGTTGAACCTTACAATGAAGTTGTGCTCAGTCCTCTTAAGAGAAGGTTTTGGTAATGTTAAAACATAGCTGGCCTGTTTTTTGGAGGCCATTACTTTGATGTGATAACACCTGACTTGATAAAGTAATTAGCTTTTGTAAAACTAAAATGGCATGTAGGATCAAATTCAGTAATTACTTTTTTCAGGTTCTTTTAAAGACCAGTTTCCAGAATTTTCTTTGGAAATGATGTTTCGAACGAAGTCCATCACCACAAATGATCTCTCATATAAAATATTGAAATGGGACATGCTTCCACAGATGTTTCACAGAAACTAAGTAATTCCACTAACATCAGACAGAGCTTACAAAAACGGTTCAAGTGCTCTCACAAGGTACACATAGCTAAACATTGCCTTCATACCACAGAAGATGATGCTCTATGAGCAAGAGGCATTCCAAAAGATCACATTGAGTTAATTTTGTCTGTCTTTCTCAGCTCTTGCAACAGAGCAAACAATATCAGAATTATCAACATCAGAGCTCCAAGTTCTCCTCATTAGACATTGCAGTTTAGCGTTTTATCACCACCTGCTCATATGCTCCAGATCCTACTCTGAAAGTTTGAAAGAAAGTTAGTTCAATGTCAATTTAAATGGAAGCTAAATAGCAAGCATCACATATCAGCAAGTGTATTGTTTAAACAACCCAACCAACAGCCCTCTAAAAAAAAAAACCTACAAAACCTCTCCAATCAAACAGCAAATACCAAACAAGCTAAATGTGAAGGGTGGAAAACATCGTTGTTACTACCATGGCATGGAGTCACCAACACTTTAATGCACTAAAGAGATTTGTTGTACTGCAGTCAAAATGAATAAAAAGTAATGTTACTGAAAAAGAAGTTACTGATGGACTTCACTAGAATTTTTTAATCACGTTTAGGGTACCCGTCCCCACAGCTATATCATATGCAGCTAATAGTCTTTATCTACATTTATACATAAACAGATCAATGTGTCTAAAAAACCCGGAAACTGATTGTCATCTTACATTAAGATACAAGAAAAACATCTTCAGTCTTTTGTTCGCTCTGAATTGTAAACAAAACTCTCTCACTTCCCACATGAGTGTGAGGTTTTCCACAGGAAATTGCAGTACTATGTAAAAAATTAGTAGGGCAAACTCTGCCTTAGTACAGTGTTGTGCCTGGATTGTTTTGGCAGCTGCATTGGGACAGATCTCTGTGTGCTACAGGGGTGTGTTCTGTACCCATTCATGTAATCCCAGACAGGTATTGGTGTGCTCAGTTTGCAGAGGAGCCAAGGGATAGTCTTTTAACCATTAGTATTATGTGCATGTATAAAATGCAATTATTTTATTACTTTCAATATATTATGAATTTCCTTTGTACTTAAGTTCATAGTAATTAATAATATAGTAATATTATTGATAGTAATAACATAATAGTAATGAAATATTGAGATTTCTATTCTGATTTCTTCAGCTAAAATGTTGAGTTACATTGGACTGCAGAAACACAGTATTAGTGCATATTCTTGCCTGGTTTTCATGCTTTCTCATCTGAAGATTAACACATTCAGGTCAAGTCATATATCTGGGTATTTGAAGAAGATTTAGAGAAGAAAAAAAGGTCTCTGGTTCTAAAAGATAATCTGAAGCTAACTAGACTACAAAATGGTGATTTTCACAGATTATCAAAAGAAAGAGTTTAGGGCTGCAAATAGTCAAAAGATGAACAAACCATTGAAACAAATAATATAACAAATGGAAACAGGATTTGTGAAAAAAGCTAAATGGAAGAAAATGGAGCTTGTTATCAGGAAGATGTAACAATTTGATACTGTAAAGGCAGATGTGTAAAACACTTAAAATTTTCTTCCTACTCCAGAGTAATGTAATAAGGCTGTAGAGCTCCTATTTGAAACTGGTGTCTGTTTCCTGTGTCCATACTGAAACATTGCTCTTATCTGAAAACCTTGGAACTGAGACTCTTCAGAAACTCTGAAAGTTATAATTCTTATGGCTGACGCATCAGTTCTGTTTTGGAACTAATCTATGTCTATTTTAAGAACTGTCAATCTAGCTCTTTTGGTACTTCTAAATAGTACAGAATAGAAAGATACAAAGGTCAAGAATGTAGATACAGAATAATTTCTGTGTAAGATGCATTTTTATTTAGTGATCAGTTTTTCAGGTTACATACCTGTTAGGTAGATGGTGGCTTCCAAAAGAAGTGCTTCCACCAGGGCCCACAAATAATCTTAAACCTTCTTCTAAAAGGCAAATGAATTAAAATATGTTAGCTTTCTTTAATGTTGCCCATGCTACATCTAAGGAATTTTAAATCTACCAGTTTTGTAACTGATACTTTCAGATGCAAATACTTTAGGTAATGAAGAACCAACTCCTACATGGTGTAGGTTGGAGGAAGTACCTTTGTCAGAGATTTACACCTGCTCTTTTAGGCTTAAGGTAATCACCTGGGAAAGCTCCCTGAGTCACATAAGGGTATTTTCAATTTCTGGTAGATAAGATGAAGTAGAAAATGTAGCACAGTCCTTATGAGTACAAACAACAGGGACTGTGAAGAGAGTGTGTTTTCCTAAGGCCTGTAATGTACATCAATTTTCCCTAAGCTTCCTTATTTATCTCCATACCTTCTGCACTTGAGTCTAAACTGAAGTCTTGACTCTGGAGTATTTTTTCAACTATATCATCAGCATCAACTCTGGTAGCATCAACCCTCTTCAGCTGTGACTCCACAGAGTCTTGCTTTACAGGATGTCTGCAAAAATAAATACATTTCGAGCTCTTAGACATGAAAAACTAATTTAGTTGTGCTAGATAAGGCTTTCAGATTAAGTGTACCTGCATTGTTTTTCTGGTGGTGCATCTTCAGTAGATTTATCAACATCAGCCTCAGCTACTTTTGGCTCAGTCTCTTCACATGGCTCTAGAATACTTCCAGTTCCTGTTGAGGTACTGCCCACTGAGGTGCTCCCCACTGAGGTGTTTCTCCTGTGGCAGAGTTCAGACAGACTAGATGACCTAGAGTGACATGTGCTATATCCTGTTGGGAAAATGCAGGAGAGATGGGTTAAGTATGCTCTTGACAGGCCAGGTCCATCCTGAAAGCAGAATTTGTGTTTTGCTTTCTTCTAAAGGGACTTTCAAAAGCCTTATGAATGCATGTATATATATTAACTAGACAACTGACTTCAGGTTTTGTATTCTAGCACCTGCCAGTTTCTTTTTGTTCTAAGTAACTCCTGTTTTTGTCAGAACAATTAGAATGATAAATATCATCCCCTTCAGCTTTTAGAGCTGAGTCTCCATTTCTTTACTTATGGAAGAAGTAAAAATCTCATTCAGATATGTTAATTGGAGGAAACAAAGGCAAAAAGTTGTCTTGCATCTGAAAAGATAATCCAGTGAATCCAGTAAATTTCAAGGGAAAAAAATGTTACGCTTGCCACACCTGAAACACCTAGGAAAAAGCTTTCAACCCAACCCCTTTTTAAAACATAAAGTGAATTTATTTTCCACTGAGTAAGCTGTGAAAGAAAAATAATCCCTGACAACTCATAACAAAATCATGAACAGCTACCTGATAGTTTTGACTGCTGACTTGCATAGCTTGATGTTCTGGAATGTCCACATGCACCAAGTTCATCTGGGACTGAGGCACTCTTTGATGAGACATCTGCAACATGTACAAGTCAGACAGTGTTCCTAAAGCCAACTTTATTGCTACTTTGCCTGTAATCTTGATTAAATTCAAAAGTCACATTTCCTAGAGGGATTAGAGACTCGATGCTGATTTTCTACAAACCTTTTGGAGATTCAAGTGCTGCAAAAATATTATGCATGGTAATGAATATACATTCTTAAAAAAATAAGAATTATAATACGTATCTGAGCAAAATAGAGAGTACCATTGGGTTAGACAGATTTGTATGAAGTGTAGTTGTAGATTTGTCTAATGTCAATACTAAAGAAATGACCATTCTTTCTCCAGTATCATAGTAGAATGTGGTGCCAGATGTTTTCTGTCTGGAAAGCTAACCTGCTTAAAAGCTTCAACTGATTTGAAGCAGAAACTCATAAGCCATGTAAGAAGGTTCCTTTGCAGGCCAGCTGTCAGCATCCCTTTCAGATTTGAAAGTATTTTGAACATCTTGAAACTATGAGGCCAGTTATAAAAGTATTGAAAAATTAAGAGCATTATTCTATACCTGCTATACCCAGATGTGCTGCTTTTAAATTTTCTCTGCCTTTCCTGTCTTCATGCAAAGACTCTGATTCTCCAGCAATTGCTATAGATGTTGCTGTGGAAGGAGGCCTGTAAGAAAAAGGTGGTTAAGATTTGCTGTACTTCTGTTCAAATGCCTCCAAAATGATCAGCACGTAGTTTTCCTTTCAAATATGTTGGCATAATTCATACTGTGCATCAAGATAACAGACAGTTATCTATCCTGGACACATGCTGCCTACTCCCCCATTAAGGAAAATGGAAAAAAAAATAAGCTTTTGCTGTTGAGCTTAAGGACATTTTACAGAATCAATCTGCTCAGCCCTCAGGCTTCTGGGAATCTTTCTGGGATTGCCTCTTCTGATGATTGGTGGAGTGATACATCTTTAATTTGAAGTTGTTTCTTATTTTTTTCAAGTGTATGAATCACAGGACAGTTTACATGCTAAGAATATATGTAATTCAGCACTTGAAGGTATACCTGAAAAGATGGTAAATTATAAAAAAAACCCAACGTGCACAATCGTTGGCCAAGTTTGCTTCTGTGCTGTTACACGCTCCTGGCTTTGTTTCATCCCTCTCATAAGGCAGGAGATGATTCTGTGCTGATAACCCTCCCAACTCCTAATGAAGGGGTTTATGGCACCATCTCCATTATTGCCCTCTAAATTTTACCTTCTACAAAATCAAAAAGCATCATGTATAACATAGTTTAAATTTTAGTTCAATATTAAAACTTTTAATAAAGCTCAGGTGCCTGTTTGAGTTAATACAGAGAGCCAAAGAGAGATCGTATTAAATTAATAAACCTCTTAGTTTGTGTTTTCGTAGTGCAAAAAAAACTAACTAGGAAATGACAAAGTACAAGCAATCTCTTACAAGCAAGTACAATCAAAATACATTTCAGGATGTTACCTACAGGGTTTTTAAATGCTTTTTTATTTTTTATTTTGGGAACAGACTGTTCTGGTCTGCATACAAATGAGTATTTGTTGACATTTTTAGATTTGACATAGTCAATAAATTAGTCAATGTCTTCATTTAGAGTAACACAGCCCCTCTTGGGTTGTGTTTGAAAGTAAAGAGAGAAAGGAAAAAGCACTTCTTTTTCATACAATGCCTGTGTGACTTAACTGCATAACATATTTTTGAAAGCAAGAACTGCATTTCAGGGATGTCATCCCAGATCAAAACCTGAGCCTTCTAGGCCTCTTCATAAAATATGTAGTTGATGCTAGATTGAGAAACTGTTTTAAGGTTTATTTTTCCTTCTACAAAGGACATCTGGATTAGATAAAATTTTTGTTCTGTTTGTGTTGAAAGTTTATGTTCCAGGAAATGGTTATATCACCAGTTTGGAAGAAAATGCCAAGTCTGAATAATTTGAGTAAGTAATTTTTTCCTAGGAATCCAGAGAGCTATTTAGGTACTAATTACAACTTCTTCAGTACTAGGCAGTAAAAAACAAATACATTGCTTTGTTAGTACCCAAGACTAATAATTAGTTGCCTTTGAAGAATTGTTTATCAGTTCCAGTGATGTATTTGTTAGTAGGTCTGACTCTAAAGTAAATCTACTGAAGTTGTTCTGAAGTAAAAGAGGCACTAAGTAACTAGGCATACAATGAAGTTTTGCCCAGTCAAATTCAGATAATACCCTCTTGCTATTTATTCAGTAAGCACAAGATGAGATTCTACAGTGTTCAGTAGAAGTAGTAGTAGTAACCTTCTCATTAAAGGTTAGTAGAAGATAAAAGAAAGGACATTTAGTGGTACAAGGGGACATTGAAGAGTTCTGTGGTGAATCACCTAAACTAGACTGGTACCAAACCACAGCACAGCTAATTTATACTTCCTTAAGTACAGATTATGGACAACAAGGCCTAAAGAGCCTCAATGTATAGCAGTGAATTTTCCTAGATACCTGCCCCTCAGATGTTACCACTTGCATCTTTTACTAAGCTGCATAATGTCTTTGCTAAGTAAATATCTGTAAGTGCTTTCTCTTGTACTAAGTCATATCACACTTTTGTTGTTTCTTGGGGGGGTTTTTGCAAATGAATATTTCAAAATCATCTGAGGATAAAAGGTGTAGCAGCACATTTTCCAGACACAGGGATTAGTCAGATCACCCCGTACCAAGTATAATTAAATAAGGTCGCTGCAGGAACAGTATCCCTGAAGTGGGATTTTTTTTTTTAACATTACAGATGTACAGGTGAGTATTCTGTGCTTGATACTAAGTACCTAACAGCAAGAACTATGACACTTCTACTGGCAATTTTACTATGTTAGTCATTATTCGGATACCATTCCAATTTTTGTGTGTTTTTTTGTTTGTTTGGGTTTTGTTTGGTTGTTTTTTTGTGTTGGTTTTTTTGTTTTTTTTGGTTTTTTTTGTTTTAATACTGTTGCCAGATTGGAGAGATGTAAAAACACAAATTAGAAGTGTAATTCTCGACATGGAATGTATGATCAAAGCACCACCCCACAGAGATTTTTTACAAACTTACGTTTTAAAGCACGGGTCTCCAGACATCAGCTGCATGTTGATCAAAACCTACATATTAAGAAAACAAAATCCACTGTAAGAAAAAAAAAATTGTCTGTGACACATACATGGTCATGTAAGTAAGTTATATTTGCACAAACATTATATTTAAGAAAAATAAAATGCCATAATCACACTTAGGCAAAAACTGACATCTTTTTTCTTAGGCTTACAAACAACACCAAATACCCTTTAGAGTAACCTAGTTGTACATACAAGATTCTGAAAAAGACACATATATCAAGGAGAATCTTGGAATTATTAAGATGGCTTCAAGGGGAAAACAGAGCCAAGAAACCTAAAACCTGAATGAGCAAACAGAACATTGTTTAGACCAGTGGGTGCTGAAATACGTTCTTTGCTGAGGGTGTTCAGCAAACTGCTGGCTCTCAGGACAGGTTGTGCTAACATCAGAGACAGCAAAAGCACACAGGGTAAGTAAGCCACAGGACACAGTGCATTGAAGGCTTGTTAGGCAGGTCAAAGCCATCAATTACAAGTGTTCTGCACAGTCTGTGACTGTCAGATCAGAAAGTCCATGCACAGATAGACAGTCTGAATAATGTGGAAAATTAATTCCAGTGTCTGAGTAAGAAAATATTTTTTTTTTTTAAATTACCTGAAACAATCTTAATGGAATTATTTTCAGGTTTATGGAGGTTTTTTTTAACTCCCTGGATTAAAGGAAGAGAATATCAGAGTGGGTGTCTTGCAAGAATCCTCCCCAACTCTTACAGTGGTTATTATCAAATAGGAAAATTCCAGGTGTCATGGAGGTATTGCAGGTGGCTTGTACATAAATAAGCCAATTAATAAGTTCACTCTCAGAAAGATGCACAGAAGGCTGCCCAGACCTGAAGATACCATATATTAACTTGTTTATTTTTCAGCTCCCCTTAGACTAGGAACACCTTTTAAAAGCTTTTCTTTTACAGCTATCCACTCCAGTTCAAAGACAGGACAAATTCAATTTTTGGCTGTGTGGATTTTAATGATTGTCTCTAAACAACACTTTTGGTTTTCCTTCAAATAACTTTCCTTCCAGAAAGACATTCAGCAAATAAGTTTTAAATTTCATTAAGTGCTTAATAATAGCACTTGTTCTCTGCTTTATTGCTTTAAGTGTGCTAAAGGAAAGCAATTACTTTGAGAATGGAGTTGTCTTGTCTTGTATTTTTGGTATCATAACCTTCCAGTAAACAGCGACGAGTGGTATTTCCCGATCCAGCAAACTCTGCTAGATTTAGATCTGCAAATCCCAGCTGTTAAGAGAAAATGACAATTAGTAGTAAGCATTTGGCTAAATGAAGGTTGACATTGAGTACACATTGAGTACCACTCAATAGCAGTTTCTTAGCAATGTGTATAAGAGGATGCCCATTAAAGGGAATGGACCAAGGCAAAAAGCAGAAAACAAACCCAGAGTGTAAAATTCAGCATAATTCTGTTTTCAGTTAAAAATTTAAAGTGTCAAGAGATAAAAAGAATGAGGAGAGTTTTCTTTATTTTTTAATGTAAACATTTACTAAACCTTTCCACATACCAGCCTGCAACGAAAAAAGATTTGGTGGTATAACATTGTTATATATTTATTAAACACTGATTGGAAGTTCCAATAGCACTATAATGCACATATAATTATGAATTCATGGGTATTAAGTACTATTCTGGAATTACTTTAAAAGGGCATAAAGTGGCAACATAGAATAGGTTATCTGTAGGCAAAATTAGCTACATGTCAATTTACCTTTGCATATGCCTTTCCTCCTTTTAGTTCCTAGGGAAAAAAAAAAAAAGAAAAAAGACACATCATTACACCATTAGATATACTGACTCAGGATTTTTTTTGGTTTTTATTTAGAAAAGCAGGTACTAATCTTTGTTTTAAAGTATCTCCCCACACATTTGCTAGGCTATGCTGTTGTCATTTAGACCTGAATACTCATACTGCTTTGGAGGATGCCAGCAAGACACTGTTGTCTTGGAGAGAGGAACAGCAAGAGCCTGATGCCAGCTGGCACTGGGCTCTTACAAGGTCTGGCCCCAAAGGCAGGACATGCTGCATGCAAAATTCTGGTACTTAGCACAGTTCAAGGCTTACTGCTGCTTGCTGGAACTGTCAATCAAGAGCTAACTTTATAAACATCAAAGAGAAATTCCTTTGCTGTCCTGCTGGAAAAAGGGTTTTCTTCAATAAAAACATAAACCCCTCATAAATTAGTCAAAGTAAAGTAAGTAATAAGATTACTACAAAGTTTTGACTAAAGGAATACCTGATGTGATTGCAGCTATAATTGGCTTTATGAAGTTTTATCAGACATTCAAAAATTAAAACAAAGGACGAATGAGCAAGGAAAGAGGAGAGGAGGGGAGAGAAGGCTGCTTACCTTCCGTACAGACACCCTGCAAGTGCAAGTATCCAGAATTCCTGTTGTAGCACTGGCACTGATCTTACACATAAAGAAGAACTTCTTCTTCCAGCGGACACAATTTGCCTGTACTACTTCCCTGCAAGTAGAGAGCATATGCTCAGTGTTAGTTGCAGGTACATTCTGTGCACACACATTCATACATACTGCAGTAAGACAGCTCAAGAACAAACACTGGTTCCACTCTTTGTAGAGTGGTGACTTCATGCAAATTCTGGTCCAAGGCCTGAATAATAATAATAATAATCCCCCATTCTGCTCTTAACAGTGTAGCATGACTAATAACAGTTTCAAGCCTTGAACACAGTATTAAACCTCTAGAAAAATTCAAAGGCCATGTGTTTTTGAAATGAACGAGAGTGTGATTTCTGCAGTTTGCCTCAGGAGAGTGAAGTCTTCCTGAACAGCAGCTCCTAGGCACTGTCTCCCAAGCTGCTGAGCTTTGCAATGCACTCAAGATAGCATCTTTGACAAGTAGATTTTCAGTTCAGAGAAAAGGAGTACCATACGAGCAAAACTACATAAATTTGAGGCCTGGATCAGTAGAAAGGAGATGATGTGCAATAACCAGACACAAAGTAATGCATCTGGGGCAAATGAGAATTGCAGCTACATACTGTGAGCTTGCCATTTGAGAACAAAATAAGCTGACACATCTGAAGGAATCTATTTCTCACAGGATAACAATCTGACAGTATGATGCAGTGAGAAAAAGGCAGGATGTAGGATGCTTTCAGTTATGAATGTCATTTTATAAGGTTCAGACAGAACACATTCTGTCTGGGTAATTCTAACCAAGAACAGACTCCAAAACAAACAGGCACAGGGAGAACTAGAAAATCCCTGTATCTTAAAGGAAAAAAAACCCAAACCAACTTATAATAAAAATACACAGGTGATTCAAATACATGAGAGATCAAATAACCAATACTCATTTGACTTAAAAGTTACGACCAAAACAAAGCACAATCAACCATCCATTTAAGATTGAAAGTTAGAAGGCTTCAAACTACAGAGCAAGTTTCTGGAACAGCTTTCAAATAAGAGAAGTAGATGCATAAAAAGTCTTTACTGTGTTTTATGACAAGGTTGGCCAGTTTGTCGCTAACAGGGACTGTGATTCTGAGGACTTGCCTCCATAATCAAATGTTCTTTTCTAGCCTCATGTTTCTAAATTCACAGCTTGGAACTGTGAAGATACTGATAATTTCTTCTATCAGTCTAACCTCTGAAGTACTGTCTTCACATATAAAAAATATTTCCCCTTTTTCCTCTTCCATTTTCCTAATAGATACATTCCCATGTTTTGTACTAACTTCTGACAGCAGCTTATTGAAGAAGCAGCTCAAAGTCTTTAGCAGATAGAATCCTTTGGTTCTGCAGAAGCTGGAGCTAGAGCTCATCATGTGTATAGAAAAATGAAGAATCACAGGGTGCTTACAAATGCTCCCTTTGCTGTGCTGGTGAGACTGCCAGCTCCAGGACTCACTGGGGCTGTGACTTCCTAAGGTGGGAACAAATCAGCCAGCCTAAAATGAGTCAGTGTAATGACCACAACAGACTAACAGATTCTGATGATACAACACTGAGTCACATTCAAGCATGTGACCTGAAAGGAACACGCTCTGTAAACACCATGATCTACTCTTTATCTGGGATGTTTAACGTTCCAAACTTTCCTGTACTGTGGGAAAAAAAGAATCCCATCCTGCTGTCATGTGAGTTATTTAAATACACACAAGAACCAGAATTCAAAAAAGGCAAATTACAAATAGCTATATCTCTACTGAAACTGGCTCAGACAAGAAGACATCACATAAAATACACTCTTAAAAGGGGTAACTGATAACTGCTAACATTTCTGACACATACAAAACAGTGCCTCTAAACTGAAAGAGTTCACTTGTCATCCATAAAGTTCAGAAAATCCTCTCTCATTCCATCTGCTTGTTACAGTCATCATTACTCTTCCCACCCTTTCCTTGTCACCCAGGACACCACTGGCTCTACCAATAACAGCATCAATTCTGCTGCTGTTTATCATTTTGCTAAATTTTTTTAGTGTTTTTACTTCTGTAACATTTCCAGTTAGTAATAGTGAAACTTTTTTCCACTGAAAAAGTATTTTATGAGTAAACTCATTAAGTCAAAGTAATGTGCCAAAATCTTCGTGCTACTCAGTATAATGGTTCAAATTGTTTCTCAGAACAGCCTTCTGCCTCTACAACAAAGTCAAAGCAGCTGCACATTTTACAGTTACAGTGGTCCAGACATCACTCACATCGTAGCAAAAGATAATGCAGTGAACATTAAACACATTTTTGCTTCTAAATGCAAGATAAATATAAGTAACATCTGCTTAAGAAACGTAAGTATCCTTATAACCTTTAAGGAACTTGAATTTATTTCAACATACCAATACTACTATATGGGTATGATGGTTCAAGTAAGGAAGTTAGCACAAAACCACTCTACTTTTCACAGACTCAGTCCACTCATCACAGGCCAGGATTTGCAAACAAGAAGTAGAAGTGGCAGTAAAAAGGTTTCAGTTGTGGATACAGATGGTCTAATTTTTCTAAAAATAAAAGCAAATAAAACCAGGAATTCTGCTTCCTTCTCATGAGGATGTCAGAAAAAAAAAAAAAAAGAATATCATTAGTTCTTTCATTGGCATATAAATCACAAGATATTTGAAAAATTTGTACATAATTAAAAACCAAAGAACTGCCAAAACACCCCAAAAAACCCCACCCACCCAACTGCCCCTCTTCTCACTAAACAGTTGTAATTCCACTATATAAAAGAAAAAAATTATATACTTTAATTCAGGAAATTTTTTAGTAAAGAGGAATACCATCTAGCTGTTCCCCTCATGCTGAAAAAAAGGTCAAATAATCAAACGTTTAACTTCAACAGTAACATCAAAGTTTATAAGTGCAAAGCCTTTGGAAAATAAAGAGCTGTATTGATTGGCTGCTATGGAAATGAACGCAGATAACTTCTGTCAGCTGTGCCGGTGCTGCAGGCCCGCTGGGGAGAGCTTTCCGTTCTGAGTCAGTTTCCTACGAGCCTCCCGGTCACTTTACCACATGCAAAGCAAAGCCAGTTGTTTTCTTAATCAAAATGTAACTTAGCTACCAAGATGCACTGGAATACATAGTAGGCTGTAGTGCTTTGGTGTGATTGAATAAATGCTGTCAGTAGTATGTAACCAAGAATAAATTCAATAAAGAGATACCGTAGGATAAAATGACTCCACAGCATAGTGTGTTACCATCACTGTTTTTTCTTTAGAGGGACAATTTCACATTGACTCTATTTCAAATATAAGATTTAAGCTGTAAACAAGTCCTTATTTATAGATGTTTTGTGTACTGAACACAGTTGCCATTTAAAATGTTGAATAAAAGTATTGGAGTTTTCTTCTGACACACAACAGAAAAAAAGTAAACTCAAATAATAGACAATAAATCCTAGTCCAGTCACCTCCTCATCCTAAATCGCTAACAAGTGATGGACTTTTTTAAAAGATGTTTACGTTCATCAGATTATTTGTTCATTTTCACATGGATAAAATCTATGAATTATGGCTTGTTCCAGGAAATAGCTACAAATGCAAAAATAAATCACTTTTAAGGACCTTCAGTGTCATAAGGAAAATCCCTTCTTGCTAAATGGAAAAGCTTTAGCATGAGAGGCTCTGAAGCCTCTCATGCTAAAGAAGCCAAAACTCCTTGTGGACATTTACCAAAAGACTGTGTTCCATTAATCAGAAAATTTATTCAAGTTTTTATCTGAGTTTTTCTAAACAGCCTATGAAGATCTCTAGCCATATGGGGATGATTATGTTAAACTGCTTGTGTTTGTAATGCAATTATTTTAGATTTATTTGTAACCAAAGAAACCATAAATTGGGATCATCTGTTTTAAGATGCCATTCAGTCTTTATATCAGACTGTGTTCACATGAAAATACTTCCAGAACTACTTTTGGATTGAACTGGGTCAGTACACGTCTTTATGTCAAAGAAAGTGGTGTTTGCTAACGCATCTTTACAGTGTGTGAACAGAACATGAGTTATCTGCTCACTATAAATACTGTGAAAAAATAGCTCTTTCACTACATGAGGTAAATGAGAATTTTATTACCTTCTAAAGCTGTTAATTTTATGAGAGAGTTACCTAAGTTTTGCTCGTTTATTTTAGGAGAAGATCTCTCATGTTGATAAGATGGCCTGAGAGAAGCGAGGCTGCTGCAGCTGCGCTCCTGAGGCGCAAGCAGCCGTAGGGAGGCTGAGAGGGCATTCCCGGGAATGCCGCTGCCAGCACACAGCCGGCCGGGGTCACAGGCACCCAGGGCACCGACAGCCTTCCCCAGCCCTGGGGGGGAGCGGGACACGCTGTGCTAGACACACACACACAATCACACACACACAATCACACACCCCTGTGTATGGCTCCCGGGCTGTGCCACCTGCTCACAGTGCAGCTCCAGCCCGAGTGCACTCGCTCCAGGGGCTGCCCCACAGGCACAGGGATCTCTGAGTGCTGGTCCCACCCCCGCGGCTGGCATTTGCTGTACCCTCTTGTCTGGACTCTCCAGCTGCTGGCACCGTGGACACAACGGGGTGCAGTGACCCCCAGTCCCACTCCCATGGTGCAGGTGTGCTCACTCTGGCCTCTCCTGTAGCTGGCATCTCTGTGACACTCCTGTCTCTGGCACTGACATCCCCTGCCCAACAGTGCACCCTGAACAGAGAACCCTTCCCCAGGAAAGGTTCACAATGTACCTCAACAGGAAAATACAGCAGACATTACTAATTAGAAACAGATTAGACAAATGTACAAACCAGCAAACTATTTTCATCCAACTGGCCCTTTATCCCCTTAACTCCTTATTTTTCCCTACACTTGTACCTCCTCAAACTCATGCCTCCCTCCACCTTTAGTTCCTCCCCAAACTGTCCCATGATAAGCCTCTTCCCCTGTCTCCCATGATGTATCTCATAGACAGCAACCTCCCCTCAGTAGTGCAAAACTTGCTTTAGTTTTAGTTCAACACGATGGGTTTCCTGGGACAGCCCTGGCAGGGGTCCAGAGAGAGCATCCCTTGTCCAAGCCCATAATTTCAGTTCCCCACCTGCCTGTGTGTCCTTGGGCTTGTGAGGATGGGCTTTGATGGGCTGATGGTTCCAGTGACAGGACTGGGAATAGCTGGAGCTGGGTATTATTTTAGGCCCTCCACCCTTCCCCCCCTTGCCTTTGCTGACTGCACTCATTTGTGGGTGTGCAAATGGACTTTATCACCTAAAGCTTCCTTTCATCGATCCCTCTCAGAATAAAGTTAATACAGTACCTCTGTCCTTCTGATAAAAATACAGTATTTAGTAGATTGGAGTTACTTTTAGTGTACTAAATAGTCTTCTAAAATGGGAGCACTATCCCATTCATATAGATTTTTATAAAAAACAGATATAGATATTTTTTAGATCTCTAACATCATTCTTCTGCAGAAAGCTAACAAAGGCCGGTGTCAAGATCCTACCTTACAGAGACAGGATTTAAGACATTAACCTACAATCTAGGAGTGTAGCCACACTACCAGGCTTCAGGTTCAGATAATTTTAGATTCAACATTTCCTAGACTATCTTTAGTATTAGGAAGGTATTGTTGGATATAGAGTTCTCATTTATACAATACATTAATACAAAAAGTTTTGGCATGCGAGAGACAAATAACTTCCTGCACTCCTCCTACCCAAAATCTACTTCTATGTAAAATTCACTCAGTGTCATAGCTGAAGGAAAGATACAGGTACCCATACTACAGGGTCCTTGAGCACTACTAAGCTACACTTTAAATTACTATCCAATAACCAAAATGCTAAATTTAAGCTTCATATAGAAAACGGCATCACTTGAAGTGCTCAGAGCATGAGCTTCAAAATATATGCTGTAGCAATAAGTTTATGCAAAGCTTTAATGCATTTCTCCATTCAGGAACAAATTCAATTTACTTTTCCTTTAATTCTGTTTCCCCCATGCCTGAGGCACATAAGATGATGCATTTTCTCCAACAAAAACATTTTTTCCTAAGCATTGCTAAAAAAAACTGAACAAAAGTCATTTACAAACAGAGCTTCAATGGTTCACAAATTTCAGGACTAAGCAAACAGCTGGCTGTGCAGGAAGAGCTCCACTTGTTTACAGTGCACAGCTCCTCAGTTAATTTGTTGTTAGTATGTGCAAAATTTGAACAGAATAATCATTTTCTATTCCACATGTTTTAACTCATAATAAAACAGGTTACATTTTTAACTAGCAGCATTTCATGTCAGCAGCTTCTTATAAAATATGTATAAATTGATCATGGATGAAAAACTGCTGGGTACAGGCAAATGCAGAGACCTAGAAGGTTATTAGCACCGTGAAGGGTAAACTGCATTAGAAAACTGTAGTCAGCAAGTCAGAGGAAATTGAACATTTGAGACTGTATCTGCAGCAGTACCCTTGGGTTTGGGGCCTTCTTGACAGGAGACTGATGAACTGAAGCAAGTCCAGGGGGTGTGAGACGACGATCTGGAGTCAGGGACAAATTCTTCTCTGATGCAGGAGAATTTGGAAACATGAGATTTTTACAATTTGATGAGGTGAAGGAAGATCTAATTGCCATCTATAGCCATCTCTACTAAGTTAGAAGATGGAGCCAGACATTTCTTAGTGGGAAACAAAGAGAAGAAAAGAGGCAAACCCAAGGTAAATTCCAATAAAATAAGGGGAAAAATGTTTACAAAGAAGTGGTGAACAGCAGGGTAGGTGGTCTACAAGAAACTGGCATCTCCATTATTGCAGGTTGTCTAAAGCTGACAGGACAAAGCTCTGAACTCGCTGATCTGACTGAAATTAGCCTTGCTTTCAGGAGGCAGCTGGACTATGTGATCTCTAGCATCCTCCTTCACCCTAAATTAATCCACGAACAGAAATTGTCCTTAATTAGGAAGGCAATCAGGTGCTATGGTACTTGCAAATAGCAACATTGTGGCAAAAAAATACTGTACTCCATGTGCTGTGCTGAGGTCGGGAAAAAAACAAACCAACACCAGCTCTTTTAAAACCAAGTGCCCGTTCTGCACAAGCCAGGCACCTTAAGCACCTTTTCCACCACCTCTCCCTCTTTAACAGGTGTCTGTCATGTGTCTCTTCTCAAACATTTTTCTGTCAAGTTAGCTGTTGATACTGTAATTGTAAGAACTGATAAGAGATGTAACACACGTCTCCCAAGTTTGAGCCCTTTTTATATCTGCAATAACCAGTTACTCCCCTTGCAAAGAGCAGACGGTACCAACATGTTATTTTCCTCAACTGTATCCCAAAGATGAATCCCTTCAAAACTATTATTATATTCTTTACTCCTCTAATTAATTCTTTGTTTCCCCTCAACCATATTCTTTAAATCAGTTGACTAAACACATTTTACTTTAACTATTAATGAAAGGAGAAGTACAAAGAAACTACATGTTGAAAAAGTTGTACTTTGTGTAGAGAATGTCGTCCTACCTCTTCCTCCCTACAGAGGACAGGGTCTGAAAGCTACTTAACCAAGTATTAACTTCACAACTGAGGAAACATTAAGTGGGCATTCCAGAATCCAAGAAAAGCAGCTACAAAATTGCAAAGTAGGATCTTTATCCCATCCCCAATATTCCTCGCAGTACTTGAAAACTCATTTTTGTTTCAAGTTCCCCAACTGCAAATCCAGTTACAGCTGCAAAAGCTATTAGAAGTAGCATTTTCCGGCCCTGAGGACTGCCAGCAGGATTCATACATCATGGAGGAAGATTAGTGTGATAGGGACAGTGATTCCATGTGTCAGGTATGTTTTTCTAACAAGTACTGTTATTTAAAAAATGAGAGTTAGTTAAGCTGTGTTATCAGGAGAGTTTTCCCCTTTCAAATGCAATAGCAGCAATCAGGAAAAAAAGCAGTAAAAAACAACCTGAAGAATCTTGCTGGTGTCACAAAAAATAGATGTAGTTTTAGTTGAGAAGGAAGTGGCCATGCATCACTAGAAGTAAGAAGTACTTATCTGGTAGATAAGAAGTCAATTTCCACAGAAAACAATTACATGCTCTAGCCTGTACCGATTAGGAATAAGAATATATTCATGCATGATCTCCCAAGACTTCCTCTCAGGACTCAAGAGGGTACATAAAAAACCCTACATTGTTGAAATCCATTGAAAAATAAAATGTTGTGATGAAAAAACTACAGCTCTTGGCCACCTTGAATCTCTGTCTGTTACATACAGCAATCAATAAGCTTCATAGTTTGGAATGTTGCTATGTAAAATAAAGAAGATATAAACATCAGCAGTCTAAATTGTCAGAAATCAGATCTGGAAGTAAGGGGAATATGACCAAGCTGAAGGCTGCAGTCAGAAGAAAACTCAAGTCCTTTTCTTGAGTGGTGTGCAGCTGGAAACCAAGCTAAAAATGGAACAAGCAGGCTTACAGCTACTGTAGCCTCAGTCGATAGAGCATTGAAAGTACACCCTCAAGAAAGCAGATCCTTATTCCCAAAATTTCTTGGATTTCCTCATACTCCATCTGTTCATTTACTGCTGATTGAGCAACAGCTCAGCCTATGAGCCTCAGTTATCTGCTCTGGGGACCTATAATGTTTGATACAGCCTGTTAAAATGAGGGCAGTTGCAGAAAACCTATACTTGCTATATATTTGTATCTACATTAGAATGGCCACAAATAAATATGCTTAGAATTTAGTCAAGTCTATGCCTTAAAATAGTTTTTTTTTCTGTTCAAAATATTAATAGGCGTAATTTCTGCCCTGAAATAATCCTGTGTCCTTTCATAGTGCATTAGCCATTATGTGCACACTATTTTATGACCAAGCAGTATATAGACACACAGTGTCCTGGAATCTGCACAAGTGTCATGTATTAATGTATCCAGTTTCAAAGAGAGAGGAAATTCATTGGCCTGGGGAAAGGTAGAAAGATGCCTTGCCACACAGGAAACCAGGCTTAAGCTAGGAAAGTTTCCTAAATGAAAATGAAGTTTGTTAGCAAAACTTGGCATAGATCCACAGCCTATTGGCTGAAAACCCAGCCTTTATTCTAACATCTAAAACAGAATGGTAAAGATCCAGAAGTCATACTACAAAGCAATTTCAAAAAGGGGAGGGAAGGAATTACACTGTATGGCTGATTGTCAGTTTGCTGAAACAACCAAACTGAGCCTTCCCCCTTCCACAACACCCTTCATGCTTTTCCTTGGTTTAGTCAAAGCTTATAACACATTCACTCTTGCCAGAATTCCAGGGTCCTGTTCTTACAGAGACTCTCAAACCTTTTTCCCAGTTTAAACACTGCTGCCACTTGGCTGGTCAATGTCCTTGGATAAAAATTTTTTGGGGCACTACCAGGTTACTTTAAAAGTTGAATATTCTTGTCAGGTAATTAAAAATTTTATGTTATAATCCAGAAATTTCTTTTCCTACAGTAAGGATTCACAGTGTATAGGGATGTTTCAAATAGAAGTTTTCTAATTGGAGTTCTAAAAAAATATATGCAAACACAAAAATGTAAAGTGATGTGGTTGCTATTTACACACCAGCCAGATCAGTGTGTACTGCACTCTACAGGCTGGTTTCACCTGGTCACAGAATTTCTGTGCACTTCAGGCACACATCAGTGGGAACCAGAAAAATAACTGGACTGTCACAAGTCTCCAATAACACAGGCCATGTCTCCATAATATATTTCTTGTGTAGATCTTTCTCAGCAAAGATCTGAGAAGTGAAAAAGATCTATTTTTCTGTAGCTTGAACTTTCATCAGTCTTCTTTTCATCTCACTTCAGTGATGAGAGGGATGATGAAGGTACCACACTGCTTGCAGGATCAGGACTTGAATCATTCATACAGCATGGTCCATAGAGGGCTGACAAGACAATCACTTGAAACTGTTTTCATGACAACTTGCTACATACATATGGGCCCCTATTCCAAGGCAACTGCTGTTCTGGGTTTTTATGACATTCTTCTCTGTGAGTAAGCTTTGGAAATAAAATGCTAATAATGTTAGGGTGGTTTATAGGCTATTGATTGGACTTTTTTTTTTTTTTTTTTTCCCACCCTTTCTAAAGCAAGAGGCAGCAGGGTATTGGTCTTTATGGGTACAAACTTGAGGACTTCATAACTTCTCCCAAAATAATTATAGTTTACTAGACCTCAGTGAGTAACAAAAATAAAGCTATAAAGAAAACAGAGTCAGTTTCCCCTGTATTATAAAATTTTTGGAATGAATTTGTCTATTACTTTCTGAAACAATAGAATCCATTGAATATTTTTTATAAAGCTAAAAAGATTACTACTTTAGGGATATAACTGCCAGCTCCCAGCGAATCTAACAAATGCATGCAACTAGAAGATTATGGCTATCAGAAAATTTGTAATTGGCAAATTTTGAAATCCTATCACTCTGGTGTAAACTTAATTTCTTCCTTATTTATTCAGCCCTTTGCTGAATCACCACTCTGAAAATCCATCTGTTAATTCTTAAGCCAAGAGCAAAGGCACTCCCTAAACTGGCACTGAAGGATCACTGCAGAAGAATTCTTTACCTCCCTAGTAGCACACCCAAACACTTCTCAGTCCAGCAGGAATGAGTTACACTCACAGGGACCTTGACATACCAGCTTATGTTCCATTGCTGTTAGTTTTTGAGCCATAGCCCCAGAAAAAGAAAATGGAAAAATTTATAAGCTTCAGCTCCAACACAATTTTTTACATCAGTTTCCCTACACACACTAATTATCCTACCACACACATTTTACTCTAATAAACCATTCATAAGGACATGAATGTAGGCTTTCAAGCATTTAATTTTAGCATCAGAAATAAGCAAGGCAAAAAAGACTATGATCACCATAATGTGTCAAAAGCATCTGTTCAGCTGAAAGCGAGTCCTTGAAAATAGACATCCTGTTCAGAAGATGTATGTCAGCCTGTGGAAACGACTTCAAGGCAATAAGGGCTGGAGTAGGACAGTAATGGCACATTAGTGCCTGAATCACGATTGTCATCATCATCATCTATTACTTATGAAGTCGCTCACAAGAAAAACGTTGAGGAAAGACATGAAATGAGAACAGAGCACTGATGAGCTGAACAACTTCCAACCATACAGAAGAAAAAATTATCTTCAATTATACATATTAGTATTATGGAATGGTTAAATAAGGAGGTTCTAGGCCAAAGTTCCATTTTTATTCCTTATCCTTAATTAATCTAATTTACAGAATCAAAAGCAGATAATTTAGAAAGCTCTGTAACAACAGTATTTTAATAGGAAAATAATTGAATATTAATGGATTTGTTACTGTCTTCTCCCAGAATTTTATGAGACATTTTCCAGTAAATCCTTTTTGTAATAATATTGAAGTAAAATAATAACTCATACGACAAGAACGAGTGTAATGGGAAGGGAGTCTCCTCCTCCCCAGACCTGAAGCCACAGCACACATCCTTCCTACTGACAAGGTTCTGCCTCTGCCTGGTACTTGGGAAAAATTAATACACTGGCACTCTATTTACCCATCACTACCCATGGATCGGGGAGCCACTGTCACGACGGATGACTGCTCCATTGCTAAGGCACACTGAGGGAAAAGAAAGGAAAAAAGACATCTGCCTCGCTGCACTTGCGCTGCACAACTGAGCATGAACAAAGTCAGTAACACGACCTGAGCACTTAGACGAAAAATTGAGGACTTTTCCATGGAACTTAGCTCTACATGTAAATATCCACAGAACGAAACACAGCAAGCCAGTGTTCAATAACTAAACAATAAGGTCGCAGAACTCACAGGGGACAGCTCACACTGCAGGCTTGGGGACAAGAAATTCTCTCCCCTCCTGTTACCCGTCCGCTCAGCAGCTCCAGCATTATGGCACATGAGACCTGTTTTTCTGGGACAACCCTCATCACTAAAGGATTCCTTTCCTCCGTCGCTCAGTGTTTAGGAGCCTCAGTAGTTATTTTACAAGGTTAGGACTCCAGGCAGCGAGCAGCCACGCAGACGAGGAGTTCCAAGTGCTCCCACACGTGTTCTTTCGCCGCTGATGCTGGAAAGCAGGCGGGACGAGAAGCCCGCCAGCCTGCCCGTGGCCACGCCGTGCCACAGGAGCTTCCCCTTCGGCGAGGGGAACGGCGAGCAGCCCGGCCGCAGCCGCCAGGAGCCCCGGGGCAGCCGCCCCTCCTTTCCCCGGGCCCCCGCGGCCGAAGGGAGCCAAGGAGCGGGCGGAGGGGCTGCGGAGGCGGCCGCGCTTCCCCCGCTCTCGGGGCGCCGAGGATCCGAGCGGAGCCCGTCGGACGGGGGGCGGCCCGGGGCTGCTGCGGGGGCAGCCCGGCACACCCCGGCTTGCGAGTCCCGGTGGCACCTACCGGGAGGACTCCCCGCTGAAGCTGCCCCCGTCCAGCAGCCGCACCTTGCAGAAGAGGATGCCGTTGACGAAGGGCACGGAGGAAAGCTCGTCCAGTTCCAGCTCCACGCGGAACTTGAACTTCTTCTTTTTCATCATGATGAAGGCCATGGGCCAGGGGCTTCCCGGGGGCCGCCCCCACGGCAGCTCCGCTCCTCTGCGGCCGCCCCGCTCCGCTCCCATGCCCGGGGCGAGGGCGGCACCGCGGGCCGGGCCGGGCAGGAGCGGCGCTCCCTGCCAGCTCAGCCCCTGCCGGCCGCAGCGCTCCCGGCCAGCGCTTACATGGCAGCGGGCGCCTCCCTTTCAAACCCGCCCGCCCGCGCTCCGCCCGCTGCCCCAGCCATTGGCGAGCGCTGCCGCCAAAGGCTCCAACGCTGGCGGACTGCTGCCCGAAGAAGCGGCCGCGGGCCGGGGCGAGGCTGTTCGCTAACGGGAGCTCAGCCTGCCCACGGCCCGCACGGGGTCCGGAGCGCTGACGTGGCCCCGGCCCGGCCCGGCCGCTCCCCGCCTCCCCGGGTCCCAGCAGCGGAACCCCCTGCGCTGCTCACGGCTCGTCGTTCAGAGAACAGCAGCGTAACAAAGAGTCGTTTAGGCGTCGACATTTCAACTCTGAATTTAGGTTCCTTCCACTGTAATTTAACCCCTATAGAGCCGTTCAACCTGTAATTTACAACCAGCGCCGCTTCTGCTACAAGCAACAGATGCTCACGGTCTTGCCGAGATGAGGGCGTACACATCCGTGTTTACATCTAAGAGCAGTCCTGTGGCGGAGATAATTACGGCAACACACACGAGACGCTCGTGTTTAATGTATAGTTCAACACCAGCATGTGCTCTCGAGGGAGCAGCTTTGTCTTAAAAAACCGCTCCAGGAGATTTAAACATAAAGCAAGCTCCGAGCAGCCTCCATCAGATCACTTTCCTCTTTACAGCGTTGCGTAAGAAACACACAGCATGTCTTCCCGCAACCAAGCACTTAATCCCTTCAAAAAGAAAAGGATCTTGTAAGACTTCACATGCAGTGTGATCTGCCCCTGTAATCTCGCAGCTTGTGGAAGTAGCGCTGCCCCTCATTCGGTATAAATACATAGAAATATATTTTTTCATGGAATTCAATTTTTCGAAGAAATATATTTTTCAAAGAAATATTTTTTACATAGAATACCTGATGAATACAGGTAGCACAAATAATATGCACCTAAGTATATCAGAACGTCCCCAGCTGTCCTGTAGCATAATCCTAGGGGGGGGGGAAAAAAGTGGTAGTAAAGGGTAAAACCAAAAAACACAAACAAATAGAAAAATGGAGTGTTTGGAAAATAAATGCTCTTGGGGTTTTTTTTCCTCTCCTAAAACATACATAAAAAGGATTTATATACAGTTTTCTAGTAAACAATAAACTACAATGATAGTTCTGATGCCATTGTCAGTTTTGCATTCCTAACAAAGAATTCCCTACAAAACTCCTAAATGTCAAGAAATAACTGGCTCTGAAAGAAGTCCTTTTACTGGAGTAAAATTAATAAAAAGAGAACTTAGAGAGGAGATCTAGGCATTTGGCATTGACCTATGGCTTCCCCTTTGAGAACATTTCTTTGGTATGCCCTAAAGTAATTCTGAAAGTCTTTTCTGTTTAACAGACCACATGTACCTACAAAGCAATTCTCTGGGTGCTGCACTCATCAGCTCTCAGTTCAAAGAAATGGAAGGTGAAAAGCTTTCAGCATCTAAAGGGACTAAATTAGCACGTAGTTGGTATCAAGTTATACCAAGAGCCTCCTTTCTTTTCAAGTAAAAGACCCAGCTCTAGAGTTTTTTCTAAAAACTGGTTGATAAATGACATCATTACCCTTTTTAGCTGGAAGGTCCATTGCAGTAAGACGAAGAAAGAAAAATAGGCTTACAGGCCAGATAAATTGTCTGTTAAAGTTCAATAAATACAATTGATCCAGTTATTAATCAATATTTTAAAGAAAATCTGGATTAGTTCACTCAATCAAAGAAGTAGATCAGTAACTCTCATAAATTATAGAAGTATTACCCCATGCAAGCAGCTTTCCCACATAACCCAGCTCCTTAGGCAGTTTTGAGAGTTTACCAACAGCAGCCCTGGGCAGCCTCACCCCCCTGACCCATCTAAGCTCAGCCATGAACCAGCAGTCCTTGATTGAACCTTGCTTTAGCTCTCTTTGTCTGCTGTATCTTTGCTGTGTTGACTGTGCCTTGTTGAGGGCAGGCTGATTTCTTAGCTTGATTTTAGAGCTTCCGTTCTGTTGTAGGTGTGCCCGGCTGTGGTTGCTGCTGCTGGAGCCTGCTGTGTTCCCAGCACAGCCCTGGGGCTGCTCTCTGCGGTGCTGCCTCTTCTCCCTGCTCGGGTGCAGCTGGGTGGGCTCTGCCTGGGGGCCCTGCCCTGCTCCCTGGGCTCCTGCACTCATCCTGGGCAGAGAGCTGGCCCTTGCTGTGCCCTGCCATCCTTCAGGGCATCCTGCCTCCTGGAAAAAAGACAACGGGAGTGCCAAATGATTTTAGCAGGTTTGAGTCAAAGGCAACCCTTATCTGAAAAAGCTCAGTCTACTCTAAGGCAATATTTATGTTCTAAACAGGTGACTAGAAAAGAATCTCTATACTCAGTATAACCTTCTTGACCAAAAGAGTCAAAGTCAGAAGTACACATTTTAAAAGATATTTAGAATCTTTAATCAAAAGAGTCTCAGAACAGCAAAAGAGTTTTTAAAAAACAGATGAACACTGTAGGTAATGTGATAATCCTGTGTTGCCATGGATGAAAAACTTCAGTAAGATTAAAGCGCTGGAGGGTTTTTTTTAGGAGAAAACACTAAATCTTTAAAAAAGTTGGATGTTACAGGTATAAAACCTCAAGTATTCAAGAAAAACATGTTTTACAAAATGCCCCAGTTACGGTAGAATAAAACAAATAATTCAAGAGCTGTTTGCTCTCCTGAAGAATGTAAGATTTCAGTTACAAAACTGCAGGACTTAATAGGCAATGTTCTTTATGGACAGGAGATTCAGTGGACAGCTGAAGCACAGGTCTCTGGGATTTTTAAATCCTGCAGAGCATCATAATTGTTAGAGGTTGTGCTAATGTGATCTGTATTCATCCACTTGGTCTGGGTGTTTTCTGTGGCACCGTTTTCCTGCTGGGCACTTGATTTCTGACCTGTAGCTCTTTTTCCTGACAACAGTAGCATCAGAAAAGCATTGAAATGCTTCTAGGCTTGGCTTTAGTTGGAACACAGCTCTGGCTCTGATGTGAGGTCTGGGCTCCAACCTGTACCCAGACCAATGCTTCCAGCAGCAGCACGTTGTAGGCACTTGGTCGTGGAAAAGATTCATTTGGATGCCTGAAAAAAATGAAACTAAAAAGTGAGGTTGGTGGGAGCTAAATGCAATATGTGCAGGTGAACTCTATTATAATGACATTTCTCTAGCTGCTGAAGTCTCAGTCCTCCAAATGTGTTTGCACCTGGCTGGTAGAGACCCACAGAGCTGTCCCTTGGATTACCCTCTGAGGGATCCCTGCCTCTGTGTGGCTTGGCTGTTTAATGCTCAGGTAGCAGCCCCTGTCCTGGGCTGTACTGTGCCCTCCAAAATGGACATGTGTCACAGGAGAAGTCAGAACCCAGCTGAAGCTCCACTGATAACTTTGAATCATTATTTCTTAGCTTGTAAATAATATTGACCTGAATTACAGCACCAGTCTGCCTAAATTAAGACATAGTACTTTTTTCATGCTAAACCAGTCCAATGTTGTGTGCTAGACAAGAACTAGTAAAAAATTATGTGAAAATAATAAAATAATCTAAATTTGCTATAGTTTATTATATGATAGTAAGATTCCATTTTTAAAAGAATTATTTTATAATGTTAGTTTAAAACTGAGCTAATCATATCTATATAATGAAGCAAGTATTCATTTTACCTTAAATAAATTAAAAACACTGAACTTTGTCTGTTGCCACTTAAATATTTATTGTCTTTGTGTTCTTTAATTATATCCTCCCATGTGTGAACTGAAGACTGCTCCAATAGGTGACATAAAACTTCTGGATGTACTTAAGAGACTATTTTAAATGTGTAACAGAACTGGATTTGATCTCATAATTTAAAAATTACTCAACTTCCTTGCAGTCCTTGGAGTTACGCCAGAAATGATTTCTGGCTCATGCAGCAGATGATTTTCAAAATCTTAGGATTATTTTGAAGAGCTTCCTAACTCATGGAAAAAGAAGTACAGTGTCTAGAGCAGGCACCTAATAATGCAATCCAGCTGAGTTATCTTTTAGTCTATTAATAATATATATCAAGTCTGCTTCCAGTCTCAGGTTTTGTGATATTTATAGCACTTCATCTAAGTGGATTGTATTGATGTAATTTAAATATTTATTGTATATGTATTGATGTAACACAAATTAAAAGTTTTTTCTGGTAAGTTAAATGCATATTTTTTGCTATGTTCTTGCTCTTCTGATACTAATCAGTGTTGATATCAAAAGCCCTATAAAAATCAATACAAATGTAATAGAATTTTTTAAAATCCCAAACCCAGAAGGCCCCCACCCAAACATTTAAAATCAGATGTCTTGGGTGAAAGTATTTCTTGTCTCAGATGTCCTTTTCAGGTCCTTTGCAGTTCCTTCAAGCTAGGTAGAAATCAGTGGGCAAAGTCATGGACTATTCAAGACTCCTTTTTAACAAACAGGGACTTTGTAAATGATACAGCTCCCAAACCTGCCAAACAAGGTCATTTGTAGGAGAAATTACAGTCGTGGTAGAGCTAGCTTCCAAATAAAAGGCAAGACTCATTTTCTTGTTGACATGAATACGGCTGATCTGTGGATTTGTTTGTGGTCACTGTCTCACATGTCCCTTCAGGAGGTTAACTAGACCTTTGGCTTTCTCAGGTGTGTGCCTAATGGTTTATCTATCAACATGTGTAAGATACTTGAGGCTCTCACCTCCTCATTATTATCTGACAGTCATACTAAAGTCAAAGCATTTAAACCTTCTGCACAGCTCTATGCTTCATACTTCATTTTCAGAGAGACCAGTGCAAACCTGAAGAATGAATTTCACAGTTGTGTCTCATCGTGGATAAACAGTTGGGTCAATGATACACAGCTGGTACTTCCAACTTCTGCTGTGCACACAAGACAAAGCAGAATCTATTTGCACGTGTTCATTGTCAAACCAGCAAGCTATTATCTGCATTTTCTCTGTGGCCTCCTCTTTCTTCCTGCACAACTCTGAACAGTATGGCACACCATATAAATTATGTGTATGCAGGATGCATTTATGAAAGCCAAGTCTGCCACAAGTAGCTTTTTTTTTCTTGTTCAGGAAGAACAAATGCATCTCTTCCTTGATTACCCTGAATTTTGAACTATTAGCATTAACTTTTCACATGTTTTAAGGACAGAGTGTTGGTGTTAGAGCCACTTTTTGAGTGGTTCTAATTCTTGTATGGTCTTAATATACACATACAGCACTTAGCATGGTACATAAGAAAATAAGTGTCATATTGAGACCTCAGACAGTGACAATGCTGGATATTAGTAGGAACCTATTGGTAGGCAGTGAGAGCTTAGGGTAGCACTGTTTTTCACTCCCATGTATGTCATCTATCTATTGTATTCAGTAATGAGTACAGATACTACTTTCATATCCTGGTTAGGGATAAAAGAGAATGTTACTTCCTTACATAAAGATGTAAGGATGATGGTATGAGGAGAAAAATGGAATCACAGGCTGTACTAACTACTGAGCAGTACTATTTGCTGGGATGCAGTGGCCTTCAGCAGTACTCACTTCCCTTATTTCAGTTTCAGATGTTCAGGCTCTGCCTAGTCCGGTGTTTTCTAGTATTTCCCACAAACTGTGGAGTTCCCCCTGGTGTGCTTGCCATTCAGAGAAGCTGGAGGAATGGAGTGACAGGGACTTTATGAAATTCAACGAGGACAAACATGAAGTATTGCATATAGAAAGAAACCACCCTTGCGACCACAGGGAGCAGCTGTGCTGAGAGGACATGGGGGTCTTGGCAGACAGCAATCTGAGCATGGGCCAGCAGCATCCTGGACTGTACTAACAGGAGCATGGCCAGGAGATGGATTATCCCCTTCTACTCTGCACAAGCTAGACTGGACTTATAAAATACTTATTTATATTTATTTAGTCCAGATATGGGCTTCCCAGTACCTGAAGACCATGGATGAACTGGAGAGTTCAGCAGATGGTCACCATTGACTGGAGGCTGGAGCACTTGCTCTGTGAAGAGAGGCTGAGGAAACTGAACGTGCCAACCAGGAGAAAATAAGGCTTTGGGGTGAATTAAAAAGAGGCCTTCACTTTGCTGGTAACTTCAGAGGGTTTACAAAGGAAATAGGATCAGGCTCCTTGGGGGGTATGGTGGGATGATAAAAGACTGCAGACACAAAGTGAAATGAGAACAGCTCAGTGTTAAGAAGGGAAGATCTTCCTCCCTAGAGTCAGGCTCTAGGCCATGCTACCTGGAGAGGTTGTCCAGTTTCCAACCTTGGAGGTCTATAAGGCTGAAATAAAGACCTGAGTAACCTGGCTGGAGTTTGTGGATGAGCCCACTTTGAGCAGGAGGTCCCTTCCTACACCACTTACTCTGCAATGCAATGAACCTCTAACAACCTGACAGACTGCTACACGCAAGTCCTAGTAGCACGTAGCCCTTTTTGAAACACTAGTCCATGCTCAGACACTGTAGCACATTAGCTTTTTTAATAATAATAATTAATAATCTGAGAACAAGGTTACAGAGTGTCTGCTGTAAGGCTGAAATGCATTTTCCACGGTTGTGTGTTGACTGAATATGCACCAGGAAAGCAAGACTCAATTCAGTGGCAGCTGAAATTCCTTTTCACTGCAACTCTCCTGTGGAGAGAGAGAGACTGTTTGGTGACATTTTCTATCCATTTACTCTTAGACCACCTGTGTACTTTTCCATTAACTCCACTGATTTATTTATGAAGCCATTATGAAGAAAAAAAACTAGACGTTTCTTCTTCTAATGCTTATTCTGCTAGGCCAAGCAGCCAAACTCTTTCAGACTGCCCTTAGGTTGGGATGCTCTTCATGCGCCTTCAACTGAGCCCTCCCCCGCTAGAATAGAATGGGGGCGGACCAGAATGAGCCCAGGTATCCAAACTGGGTCTTTTGCAGCGCTTGTTGTATTTCTCTGCCTGTGCTGGAAACGTTGAGCTGGCAGAAGCGGTAGAAGTGCGGGCGGGAGCGCCGTGCCCAGCCCGAGGGGCTGCGGGCTCCGCTCAGCGCATTCCCCGCCCAGCGGCCCGGGAGGAGCGAGGGAGACCCGGGAGGAGCGAGGGAGGCCCGGGAGGAGCGAGCCCTGCCGTTCCCCGCCCTCCCTCCGCCGGCCGAGCCCGGCCCTTCCCTCCCCTTCCCTTCTCTCTCCTCCCCTGGCAGCTGCGAGCGCTGGCAGCATCCCGGGCGGTGTCTCGTCCGCGCCCGGCCGGCGGGAGTCGAGGGACACCGTCCGTCTGCAGGCGCTGCACGGCCCCGACATGTTCCAGCTCCTGCGAGGTTTCGTTCTGCCGGCGGCCGCCTGCGAAGGGAACAGGGATGGCGACTGCCGGTACGCCAACCTCTTCCGAAAGCTGGACCTCAATGAAGACGGGAGGGTGGACATCGCCGAGCTGCAGACGGGCCTCCGGGCCATGGGCATCCCTCTGGGGAAGGAGGCGGAGGAGGTAAGCGCGGGCGCTGCCGAGCGGGCTGTGCCGGCGCCCCGCGGCCGTGGGGAGCGGAGGGCGAGGCGGGCCCGGCTGCGGCTCAGCCCGAGGGACGGGGCGCGGCCCGGCCGGGGCTTGGGGCCGCTCCTCCATGGAGGCGGCTTCGGGGCTGGCGTTTTCCTGCCCCGGGCCGCTGTTCCGGCGGAGGGGGCCGTGCTGGACAGGCACGCCCCGGCTTGTAGGCGAAGGGTCCCGAGCGCGTACGGCTGTCGGCAGTTCCTCTGCCAAGTAGGTTTACTCATCATGTGTGGACTTTTGACATCCTTTGACTCCGTGTTGAGTGATACTCCATAGCACATTCCTCTTCCAGCATGATAAAGGATGGTAATTTACAGCTTTTGTCCGCCACTCCACCCATGCATAATCTAGATCAGAGTAAATTAGGGTTTGCTTTGGGCAGCAGGTAGTGTAAACCTTCATAGCCGTAGGTTGCAACTTCAGAACTAGTTATTTAAGCTAAACATATAGACATGGAAGTTATTATTCTTGGCATGGACTGTTGTCAGGCCCTTTATTAGCGAATGCACACTTGTAACAGTGGCATCAAAATGTGAAACCCACAGCACTGAAACTCTTTGTGCTGTGGCTTCTGCCAGTGATCAGTTGGACTGTTGCATTCCTTTGTTCCTTGTATCAATGTTGTGACCTCAGAAGTCAGTAAAACTTAAGTCATCAAGCATTCAGTGTGATGCTGATTTACACTAGTGGGTCTGACCTGTTACCTGGAAGAGAAACTTCTCTTTTGTAATTATTTTCAGTAATCCCCAGGGATCAGCATATAAAATCATTTAGTGTCCCATTCTGTAGGCACAAGTGTTTGAGTGGTAAGGCAAGTCTGCCTTGATAGACACGCATAGGTTCATTTAGGCTGAGCAGGTCCAGGTGAGATGTGTGGTTACAGCTACTACTGTAACTCTTCTGCTTGTTTCAATTTAAAGAATGATTCCATGGCATTCCACTGCCGTGCCTGCACTAGCTCTTGCATACTTTCTGAAACAGGTCCAGGAAGAGGAACTTAAATTTCAACTCCATTGTTAAAAGATGTGTTGGTTCAATAATTCAGTGACCTTATGCTGATTGTGTGACAGTTTTCCCCTGTGGTCTCATTATTTGGTCTCTGTTTTGCCTCCTTCTGTTGTATTTAATTCTCTGTCTCCTATATTTAAGAGAAAAGTATCCAACAGACCTCTTGAGTTGAATGGTGTTTATGCAAGAGTATAAATGAAAGCACACTTCCACTTCAGTATTGCTGCTGGTCAAAATCATCTTTGCAATAGGCACATTTTGTGTTCTTAGATTTTCGTAATTAAAGGAAGGACAGCTTGGCCTTTTTGATTATCCATGAGAGTTGTCAGTGTTCAGAGCATACTAGCTAGGAACTTCAGCCACACGTTATACACACATTGTTGTAAACCTGTTGTACCAGTTTGACTGTAACAATTTGGGGGTTTTACTTATATTGAACAACAGGGAAACATATGACCAGCTAATTTTCTGGTGTTTAACAACGGTGGTCTTCCCACATAATTCACTGGAAGTCCTGGTGTGCTGCTGAAGATTTGAGCAACTTAGAATTGAAGTTCCAAGTTCTTTCTTGAAATCAGTGATCTTCATTAATAGTGTACATCTCAGTAGGTGTCAGATTATTCTCAGTTGCTTCAGGATAAACGGAAAGGGATACCCATGAAATAGACATAAGCTAGACATACCTGGATGTGACAGAGAGCAGGAGTTGCTGCCTTAATTGTTAAAGACACACAGAGTAAACAGTATAACCCATGAGTCATCTACTCATTTGGGAGGGGTGGAAGAATTGTGTGAATGCAGGGAAACTTCTGTGTGCTTACTGTTTTTAACTATGGTGAGCACAGTTGGAACCAGAAACTATAGAGTAGTGCTGTATACCTTGAAATAATAAGACTTCTTGTAATACGAGAGCCTCAGTAAATCTTGCCTTCTGCTTCTTTCCTGCCTTTATGTGGCTCAACTGCTTCTTGTACTTTCTTGCAGCTCAAAGATGCCTTCTCCCATTTCAAGCTCTAAAGTGATGTTGAATTCATTTTTCTTATTGCTTGGTAAAAAGGTATTTCATAAATTATTCAGATATTGAGTCATCATATTTGGAGAGGCAGAAGTAGTCTTATAATTACTGATAACTAATGAGTAAGGAATTGAGACATGAAAATATTATACGATGGGACAAAATGTTATCTGCTGATCTGCTCAGCCCTGCCAGCATAGTGGCACTGTGGCACAGGCAGAGTTTGGGATATCCTAGAGCAGAGCTGGCTTTGGTGCCTCATGAGTGCATCAGAGACTCAAGCCTCATTATGTTGATGCTGGTCTCTGTTAGGTTTCCAAAAATCTCTTGCAAGGCTGGCTTCCAGGACATAGGATGAAATCCATATACCTGGGAGTGTTGGCCATTGTTCTTCTGAGCTGCACAGCTGCTTTCTGGCTAACCCATGGAAAAGGGACTGTTTGAGGGTCCCTGGGTTTCACTGCAGCTCAGCTGGTTGATCCAAAGTTGTACCACCTTCACAGTACAGTGTTTGTGCTACTAGTACTGCTTTGCTCTTTTGTCTTTAAGTGCAATTTCCCTCTAGAAGGAATATGCATGTTTTTAAAAGAGACAAAACTACTGTCCATTTGAGTAATAGACTGCAGGTATGCACCTTCCATCAGCTGTGAACCTGTGTGGTAAGCTTTGGAGCTTACATCTCCCTCTGAGGAAGAATAATTTTTCCCCCATAGCAAGATATAGCTCAACCTGACAGAACCTCCTGACTGTGTTCTACTTGACCTGCCTTGTGGCAGTATCTGACAGACAAAAGTAAATGACTGGAAAATCTGGAATGTGTGCTGCTTGAAGGCTGCCAGGGTGACTGCTGTTTTATATTGTAGTATATTACCTGCCAGGAATGGGTTACTTTGCAAAGCTTTGCAGAAGATTCCTGACATTATGTGTCAACATCTATGAAGGAGGAATTCAGTGTGGTAATGATCAGATCTTGCTCTACAAGCAATATTCACAGTTATTGTGCAGTGACTTTGATAAGCAGGGACACAAAATAGATGCTGGGATCAGATCACAAATGATCTCATGCTGTGTCTTCAGAATGCTGTGAGTCTTGTAGGCGGGAGCACCATAAATGGTGTGAGTGGTTGGATGAAGTACTATTTTTGTTCATCCTTCCCTTCTGCTGCTTACAGTAAATCTGTAGGAGGTGAACCCCATATTTC
Source organism: Certhia americana (assembly GCA_018697195.1). Taxonomy (NCBI): domain Eukaryota; kingdom Metazoa; phylum Chordata; class Aves; order Passeriformes; family Certhiidae; genus Certhia; species Certhia americana. The sequence goes on along the minus strand of CM031864.1, from coordinate 21,995,195 downwards.
AAGCTTCAGTTTGGGATAAGAACAGCCAAGTATTCAAATTCAGGTGCTATTTATACATTGAATTCTGGAGCTAGGAGAAGGAAGATGTTACTGAAATGAAAACCTACATTCTGGAACCAGTCTAATGATTTTATTTGGACTAACTTAACGTTTTGACTTAAGCCTTTGGCTACATTAAAGCTCTTTTGGATAAAGAAACAGCATGAAGAGACACCTCTGTGTGGTGGAGACAGGGCCTAATGAAAATAAATTCTCAACAATCAGACTATCCTCTGTTTAGAGTATAGTCTCTATATAGAGAGTATATATAGAGCGTATATATATATATATATATATATATATATATATAAAATTGACCGTTTCTGAAAATGTGAGTCCAATCAAGTCTAAAAATACTCAGAACACTTGCAGTATGTTTCTGCATTTAAACCACAGGAAATTCAGAGTTCTGTCAAGTGAGGCAGGCCCCTGTGCTGTGTTCCACTGCTGTGTCTCAGCATGGGCTGAGAGGTGTGTATTGTTTCCTCCTGTGCTTTTCTTCAGCCTCTAAAAACTGCATCTAGATAGTGCTTCAGAGCTGAACTATCCATAGCAGTTCTTAGTCCAGAGAGCACACAATTGTTTAGTGACTGAGCTAAATATGTCCTTAAATATTACTAATTAAGATTTTTTCACTTATTTTAATTTTGGTAACTTCCTCTATGTGGCAAAATTAGAAGGGAGGTAGACCAAGGTAACTGATGCCTCCTTCATCATGTTGTAGCTCAGCTAGAAACAGAAGAAACAGTGATTACTTTGGCAACTTTGAGGAAGATGCATGGATATCTTGTATCACACTGTATCATATGTGATATGCTGATTCACAGTCTTAAAAGCTTCAGTATTTCCCTGTCTCCCTGTCATTCTTTATATGCATTGAAGCTTTCTCTCATCTTAAGAGTTTGCCCAAAACCTGGTGTTAGAATAGTCTGGCATCTTCAACTTTTTATCAAAACAGATGTCATGTCATGTGATTGTAGAAAACTGGAGCCATTTAGTTCCTTCAAACTTCCCTTTTCTGGTCCTAGTAGATGATGATTATGACTGATTGTGGGAACTTCATCGTGAAATAGGGCAAATATCTTCAGTAATGTGTTCAATTTGTAAATTTGAAATTGAATGTATTCAATTTTCTTTCCTTCCATTGTAAGCAAACATGCAGATCATTATTTCATTTCTACATGTACAGCTTCAGAAGCTTTTAACTGATACTTGCTGTGGTTTCCAAGTCTTCACATGAAAGAGCAAGATGAATCTTAAGTTTGTTTTCGTAACATTTTAAACATCCAAGGAGATAAATTTATTTATTTTTTAATACTAACTTGATAGTTTTTTTCCTGAACAGTGACAGGGTACCGTGAACGATTAATTCTTCTTCCTGTTGCTGTGAAATGCAAGAATGCCAAGAATTCCCAAATATGGGAAGCCTCACCTCTGAGACGTCTCTTAACTGCTGTGTTGAAATGCTTTGCTAAATGCCTGTCTTGAGACAGCAGTGTGTCCCAGGTGAACAAATAAGGGAAACCATTAAATCTTTTGAAATTACTATGGCCGGGATGCCTCAGTAGCAGAGTTGTCCTGTTTAATGAGAAAACTCCATCTACCAAGTATGCTCAAAGTCAAAAATACCAGTGTAACTTGCAAAGAATGCTGAATGAAAGTTCAAGGGATGGTTTGCATCTTCCATGGATGCTGTTTCAGATTCTTGAAATTTAATTCATAGCTGAGTTGAGAGAGTTTATCCAGGTCCTGAAGGAGCAGCCTCTGCGAGGCATTTTGGGAGAGCATACTCACACTTGCATCTTGTCCTTTTTTGTCTCGTTTTCTAGAGATTCTGTTAGCTGAAATGGACCAGGGAGAAGATCTCTGCCTAGTGCTGTCCTGTTGCAGGGAAGAGTGTTGCTTAGGGCAGGGAACAGGAAGGGGAAAGTCTGCAGCTGATAGCAGCATCTGCTGTCAGATTTGCAAGGGTGTAAGCCTGCTGTACTGGAGAGGGGTCTTCTAATGTCTGTCTGTAGCAGGTTTCAAGGGCCTGCTTGGATACTGTTTACATGTTGATAGTATCCTTTGGGAGGCAAGAGAGTAAATAGGAATGCTGAATTTGGACAAGTTGAGAGGCCTTTAGAGGCAGTGCAAATTCCTGTTTTACTCAGTGTTGTGTTGGATTTCTGGAGGTGAAGTGTCAGTCTAGTTTGTGTGTTACGTGGACTCACTGGGCTATAATGCTGTGTGAACACATCCTCAGGCCCTTTCCCTTTATGCTGGAGTTATCTCCCAACAGATGTAGTTTGACAAGGCTGACTTTAATAATCTTTGCTAGTGTTTTTTGGGTTATCATAGTCTGCATTAATTTGTGTAGTCTTAGCAGATATAAATAGGAAAAGGACTGTTGTCCCCTCTGTCTCCAGTAAAGGGAGAAGTGTTGTGTGTACTTCAGCTGTGACTGAATTTGGCATCTGATAATATTACAGTTGAGTAACTTAAAACTGTAGACTACAGAGCTATGTGAATGGCTACAAAAATACTTTAGAGGAAAATAATTGGAAAAGGGGGAAAAAAAGGGAAAAAAATATTGGTTTCATATATAGTACCTCTGATTTGAAAAGTAAATGTGAAACGTGTGAATGTCTAAAGACATGAAGATGTTCTTACTGTGCTGCTGGAGTTCTTTGTATGCAGCATTTGTATCTGTGCCCTTTGGAACTCTGGTTGCAGATTGCAGAATACATAATTGCTACTTACACCAGTGATGTATCTTGAAGCACTGTTTTGTGTTTGTGTCTTGTAGATAGCATGATAGGAAGCCAGTAACTTCTTGATGAATCACTTCCTTTTAGCTATTCTTTACGTTGTATTAACTAGCTGAAATAACAAGCTAATGAATAGATTGGTAATCCTTTGTACTCAGCAGCTCCACCTTTCATGCATGCTTTCAGTTTTGTAAACAGAATGACAGCTCATGCACAATACACAAATAATGATACTAAATAATGTCAAAATTAGACTGTGAACTTAGGAGTCTACATAAAAACATCAAGATTTCTACTGTACTGCATTCTTTGTCTTTCCGTTGTAGCCATGAATGTGTTAAAGTTCATAACTTTGGCATAGAGCAATACAATAATTCATCAGGACACTTACAGAGAAGGGTAGGGAGTTTTTGATGTGTATATAAAGCCTGTCTGTAATTCTTTTTTTTTCCACAGACCTGCTGACTTACTTGCATTTCCACACCAAATACAGAGGTTCTTCTGACAGAGTAGGAATTCAACACTGCAACATGATTTATATAATGGAGAATTCTTTTAAAAAATACCTTCAACTGTTCCAATCTGCTTGTGGTCTCTGGTGTTGGTGTTGCCTGGTTGTGCAGGACTTTGAAAGTAACTGTATTAACACAATATGCAAAAGAAAAAGAACAAAAATAGTAGAATTCTGAAGAAAAAAGAAAAGACAAAGGTGACAGTGTCATGACCAAATGGGTCAGCACAGGAGCATTTTAGTCTGTTGGCATGAAGGCCTGTAACATTGAAAAAAAGGATCACAGAATGATAGCATTGTTTGGGTTTGGATTGGTAGTGACTTTTACAAGGTCTTGTAGTCCAATTCCTCTGCAGTAAGCAGGGACAGCTTCAACTATATGAGGATGCTCAGAACCCCACCCAGTTCCACCTCAAATGTTCCCGGGGTGGAGAGTCTGGGTAACCTGTGCCAGTGTATTACCACCCTCATCGTATAAAACTTCCTCTTTATATGTTATCTAAATTGACACTCATTACATTTAAAACTATTGTTCCCTGTCCTATTGCTACAGTCCCTGCTAAAAAGTTTGTCCCCATCTCTTTTATAAGCCCCTTGAAGCACCAACAGGCTGCAGTAAGGTCTCCCTGGAGCCTTTTCTTTCTCAGTCTGAAAAACTCCAGCCTTTCCTCATAGGCATCTCACAGGAGAGGTGCTCCTGCTCTCTGATCATCTTTGTGTCCTCAGGCCCCTCTGCACCAGGTCTGTGTCTTTCCTGTGCTGAGGACCCCAGACTTGGATACAGTACTCCAGGTGAGGTCTTATGAGGGCAGAGTAGAGGGATGGCAGCTCCCTTGAGCTGGTGGTTACGCTTCTTTTTCTGCAGCCCAGAGTATTCAGGGCTTTCTGGGCTGCAAGCACACATTGCTAGTTCATATCATCATCTAAACTGTTTTCTTGTATGTGTCAGTAATTAGCAATTCTTTATGTGGTCACCATTTCATTTTATCCAGTGAATTATCTTTATTGCCTGAGGTTACAGTTTTTAGACAATGAGAAAAGAAGTGTGCCTTGAAAAATAAACATTTGGACCTGGGCCTTTGTAAAGGTGAGATGATCCCACAGTAAGGCTGTAACAAGAAATGGCAGGTTTTATGTGGCAGGCATGCCAAACATTGTTTCCCAGGACTTGTAAGCGAGTGTTGGCACCTTGGTTGGTTCCTGCTCTATTGTAAGCATGCCTATTTTAAAATGCATCCAGTTCTCCTCCATCTGAGAAGTTGGTGACCCAGGCACTGGCAGAGTAACAAGTGGCTGTAATTATACAAAATCTGGTAATATATTAAATGCAGAACAGCAGAGTTGGATTTAGTGTTGAACTGAAGTGGGGAGTGATTGGCTAATGGAGTGGTTTGCTTGTGGAGGCTGTGGAATCTCCTTTCTTGAAGGTGTCCAAGACTCAGCTGGATGTGGTCCCACACAACCTGATCTAATTAGATCTAATTAGACGTGCTTTGAGCTGAGGTTGAGTTCAATGGACTCCAGAGGTTCCTTCCAACTTGAATTATTATTTGATGCTGTGAAGGGGCAGTTTGTACCTAGGACTTAGTGTGCCAGGCTCCCCACCTGGCATCCAGGAGGTGTCTTCCTGCTGGCTATGCCCAGGGAGTACGGAACCCCACAGTTGGAAGTTTCTGCCCACCAAGTAGAAGACAAACTTTTTTCAAGCTTTAACGCCCATGTAATTAGTTCATTTCATAGACAGCAAAAGGCTGTTGTTTGCATGAGCTTTTAGATTTGTACTGAGAGATAAACACATGTGCCATAGATTTTTGTTCCCTGTAATTTCTGTCCTGTTTCACTGAGAGTGGCTGAGACTGGCTTGGAGTCTGGAAAATAACTATCAAAACAAAAGTAGGAAATGGAGAGTATGTTTGTGCTTACCCTTTTCTCATGATTGCAATATGGAATCCACTTCTCTGGCAGATGAACTGAAAGGTACCCCACTTCACACAGAGAAATTATCAGCTTTCTAAACTTCCTAGGAGTTCCTGTTTTCTTTGGCTCACATCATCCTCAGCAGTGGAGGTTATGCAATTATAATTTAATTCAAGTCTTCTCCTATCTGTGAGACAGAAAACCCCTTTCCTTGTTCTGCATTTTGGTTTGTGTAGTTCAGGCAGCAATACAGAACAGTAACAAGTTGTGTGGAGTAAAACTCATGCAGAGTTATTAAAAGTATCACATAAGTCTCCTCTTCTGAGGAAAGCATGGGAGCCCTGCAGGACACTCAGCCCCTGCAGCATGAGGTGCCATGCTGGCTTGAGATTGCAGTGAATTTGAGAGGGGCCTCTTCAGACTAGAGTAATTTTTAATGGTGAGGTTTGGTTGGGTTTTTGTTTGCCTTTTTTTTTTTTTTTTGAACGATTAGTCTACTAGACTTTCTTAATTTCTTATTAGAAGGTTGTGGTCAGGACTGTATCCATAAATATCTATAAATGTAAACTAACTTTTCTTTGTAATGGGGAATTCTGAACAGCTCTAACCGTATTGACAGAGGCATGAAACAGAATTGATGAGTATATTTATCTGTGTTGACAGGTTATTAATAGAAATGACAATCAGGCTGGACTTACGACTATACTAAGAACTCTGTTTTTCAAAGCTGATACCAAATCACTGTTATCTGAATATGTGGTGTCTTGAGTTGATTTTTATTGCGCACAACTTGCTGTATAAATAATTTGCTCATTTCTCTCTGGTGTACCACATAATTTTGCTCCATTTCATTGAGCAATCCTTGATAATTTTATAAATTTTGGGGTTTTCTGAGATGAAATTTTAAAAGACATTACTTATTGTAGAGGGATAGGGAAGATGGAGGCAACATAGATGTCTTCAGTCTTTTTCAGACACCTGCAAAAAAACCACCAGTTTTCTGCTTCCTTTGTGTTTAGTTTTTGTAGCTTAGAACTTGTTGGACTTTGGTCTTTTGAGGACCTCTACTAATTAAAGGGGAGTAAACAAAATTAAAACCAGATTTTGTGGATTAGAACAGCCATTCAGATCTTGTTGAGGGTTACTTTATTCAGAAACTACAGTTGCACAAGGCAGTCTGCTAAACAGAAGATGCTTGGAAGAATTTTTGGAATGTTCTTTGCCTGTAACCTGAGGTGCTGAATTGCTGTTTGTATTTTTTATCTTCATAATTCATAATTAGACCACTTGATTAAGATGATAGTCAAGGTTCTGCCTACTTTACTGACGAATTTCACATGCAGAAAACTCACAGGCTTAAAGTTCTTTCTCAGGTTTTTCTCCTGTCCCCCACCTCTTCCTCCACAAATTATTTGATACTTGTAGATATAACCTGCCAGTGCTGGTAAGAAACATTAAAATTTCTGCACAGAGAAGTTGTGTAAATAATAAATAATGCTTTCTTAAATATATATTTACTGCCAAGTGTTTTGTCTCCCTATGCAGATACTGAGTGTGTTAATTTCTGAAAACAAAATTATGCTTTGTGACCTGCTGTAATTTGGACGAATAAAATATTCATTTTTCTCTCAATAGAAAATTTTTAAAGCTGGGGATACTAACCAGGATGGACAGCTGGATTTTGAAGAATTTATGCAGTATCTTAAAGAACATGAGAAAAAGATGAAACTGGCATTTAAGAGCCTGGACAAAAACAATGATGGTATATCTTGATTTATTTTATTTGTTCAAACATTGTTTGAAGAAACTGAATTGAAAGTAGTGTAACATATTTGTATGAACTGGAACAAAAAGTTACGAATATGGAATCTTTGGTTCTTTTCCTTAAAGTGATCATAATTAAAATTTGTTATACATTGAAAAAAAATATATAGTCTTTATTTTTTGTATTTTCTCCAAGAACACTGAACTGGGGCTCCTTGTTCCCCAGATGGAGAAACTGTGAGGAAATTTCTGACTATTTCTAGCTATTAAAGATAAACCAGTTTTTAACTAACTGTATATTTGCATCCCATTTGCTTATCCTTGTAGTAGACAATCAAAACACATCATTTGTGGTAAGCTGATTTTTAAATCACCTTTGCAATTACTCAGCTGTTACAATGAGCTTCAAGGTGCTAAGCTTAAGAGCCATATTTTAAATATGTATCATCTTTATTTTAATGTTTCAAGGAAAAATTGAAGCCTCAGAAGTTGTCCAGTCCCTCAAGATACTGGGTATAAACATTTCAGAAAAACAGGCAGAAAAGATCCTGCAAAGGTTAGGAATTACTGTTTTTTTGAGGCAGTGTAATCTTCCTTCTATTATTAATGTTTATATTTTTCTGTTTCAGAGAAGGGGATAAATGGGACTATGACTTTGAAAGGTGTTGGTAGTTACTATTGGAGCATCTGGTTCTGGGAGGAGAATGTTACTTTATTTCTCTGTAAATGTTGTTGATAGAAAGAAGCAGTGTGTTATATTTTTAAATGGAATAGGACAGATGCACTTGGATTAGAGAAGCATAGTGTTGAAAGGCCATGGCAGATTCAGCCTTGAAGTCACTGCATGGAATTTACAGTCAGTTGTTATTGATGTGATAACCCAAGTTAAAAAAAAGGGAGGAGGGGGAAGAAAAAGCAAAAAACCAGAACAAAACCCCACCATTACCATTTCTTTATATAGTTTTGTTCAATTTCTTTTCAGTATTGATGCTGATGGGACAATGACAGTAGACTGGAATGAATGGAGAGATCATTTTATGTTTAATCCAGCTACAGACATTGAAGAAATAATTCGGTATTGGAAACATTCCACTGTAAGTTCAACTTCTCTTTTAACCTAAAAAAGCAGCTCTTAAGTTCATCTCTGCTGTGTTAATCTGTGATATTGAGTATGACAGCTTCACACTTGTTATATTTCAAGCATATCTGTATTCTTTCATTTTCACTTCGTGCTCTCACATTTGCAAGCAGGATTGTGTCAGATGAGTTCCTTCTAAATGAGCAACTTCATCTAAACTTTGCAAAAATCAGTAATTTTTAGGACAGAATCTTTCCTCTTGTGGAGATATTTCACAGAAAAATAATAACCACAATATTAAATACTTTTCTTTGCACATTACAGTACAATTTGATTTTTTGAAACAACTTACATAGACATTTTAACTGTTTCTTATGTTGAAATTAGTATTTTCAGTTATATAGTATCATTATAATTATCATAAAATCACTGGTGTCTTTACTGGTGATATTTTGTGCACAACATGCTCTTTTGTGCCATAGAATTTAATTTAAGCATACAGAATATACAGCAATAGGTTATCCACTGTGCAGAGAAATTTTTTAAGTTTTTATTGAATGGAGCTGTTGACACCTCAGTGACTGATTTTTAAGAACAATAATTAAGTAAACCAACAGTAATCCTATTGGCTAAATATCCTTCCTGTAGATTTTTGGAGGAAATAAAGTAAGGTTAGATGCCTTTGAATATAGTGAGACCATTATATCTCCAGGGATTAGTCAGCATTTCCATAATAAAAAACAGTTTATGAGATCTGAGAGCTTTGAGTGTTTGACACTGTACAACCTCAGTTCAGGAATGCTTGCCAAAAGGGAGTTAGCTCCCTGTTTGCTGAAGAAAGCACTTGAAGCACTGCTATGAGATCAAATAGTCCTGGTCCCAGCTTACTTAGTAGAAAAAAACTTTTGCTTTATTAAAATGCTCCTTACTATTATTAAGCATAGGTCTGTATTTTTTAATTTTTTATTATGGAATGTCATTAGCTGCCCCCAAGAAACAACTGAGGAAGTCTCCTGTGATCTTAGTGCTGCAGTCAGCTGATGACCCAGTTATCACAGCAGGCAAAATCCAGCAACACAGCTGGTCTTTGAGATAAGAGCCGATGTGAGACCTCCCAGCCTGGCTGGCATTGACAGACAGTTCTTACAATTCTGTTTTTATTATATAATTGCTATCAGACCCTTCCAAGCAGATAGCTGCATTGGCACAGAATTATTAGGGTAGCTGTGGCCTTTCTGTTACAAACACTCTCAAATTTCAAATCTTTTTTTCCTTAGTTTTGTTTAGGTCTTGGTACACACAAGGTTTAAACCCTGGTAGATGTGCATAATATCCCTTAGAACCCAGAATTTATGTTTTGAGAGTTTTGATTGATCTTTTGATGTTTCCATGTAGTTGAGCAACTGATGACACCTTACTTTGAATTCTCAAATAGAAGAAAGATGAAATGATTTTCTAATAAATCTATTCTGTGTTCAATATCCAGATCAGTTGGTGCTTATCTTTGTTGTCCAGTGGCTATATTTACACTTCTCATTCTGCAATTTTTGTCCCAAATGACCAGGACAGTATTCAGTCCACTAACAGAGAGAGAATGCAGCATAAATTAGGGATATAATGTCTATAGATAAAATCAGTGGTAGTTCAAAGGTTTATCAGTTAATATACTTTCTGGTCAGTACTTATCAGTTATTAATACACTTTTGTTCTATTTTATACATATAATTTATGTGTAATAGCAGATTTGCATTACCTACAGAGCACTTATATATCATGATTATAGGTTACTCTTAAGAGCAAAAGTGACATGTGAGATTTCAGAGTGTTATGTCTCAGTTTTATCATTAAAACCTGTATTGATGTTTTCTTTTGATCAAATCCAATGGCAATACCAACATGCCCCCCTTAGGGAAATTTCAAATTTTTGTAGCTGAAAAAAGTAATTAAATGTGTTTTTAACTGATGGTAAGAAAATCTGTGAGGTATTTGTCAAACTTTTCATTTTGTAGGTAATACACAGCAATTACTGGAAATAGAATATTCTGATATATCAGGTGTTAAACCCCTGCTTTAAAATGTTAGGCAGTGTGGGGGAAGGAGACATCCCACATGTGTGAATAAATTACCGTGAGAGAAATCTCCTGTTAGCAACCTTAGGAGATTACCAAACTAATCCCACAAGACTGTCTGGTGAAAGGATAGCTGCAATATATAAGCATTTGAGCTTTAGTGCTGACTTGAAAGGACTGCTGATCATGACAGAATGTCTTTGCTTGGGCCATACTCAAGGAGGAAATTTGTTGTAATTTTTAATGATGATGGTGCAGTTTTTGAAATGGTGGGTCTGTGGTGTTATTGCTCAATATCTATGTAGAAGTCACTTAAAGTTGCTTTTCATTGAATAGCAATGCATAGCAAGGTAATTATAGAATGCAAATGATATGTATTCTTAGGTAGTATATTAATTTGGAATTAGAACTGTGGATAAAACTGAGGTGATGGAACGAGATAGTTATATGCACATCTTTGCTTTGGATTCATAAAGGTATTGGATATAGGAGATAGTTTGACTGTTCCAGATGAGTTCACGGAGGAAGAGAAGAAGACTGGGCAGTGGTGGAAGCAGCTGTTGGCAGGAGGAGTGGCTGGTGCTGTCTCTCGAACAGGTACAGCACCCTTAGATCGCCTTAAAGTCATGATGCAGGTAGGTGCAATGTTCAAGAATTTCTTGGTTGCCAGTGTATCACTTCAGATTCTAGAGATGGGAAAAAGTTGAGGGCCAAGGTCAGGGTTTAAATTGCAGAGGTCTGGCTATGTTTTGACAATTTCCATATTTTGCATTCATAAAAATGATCTTTTATAGATGTGGGAAAAAACATAAGCAAAATGTTATGGTACTAGTGCTACTAAAAGTCCATTTTTTCAACAGTGCATATGGTTTCACTAGTTCATATGTTTAATCAATTTCATACTGATGACTTTTATAGTCTAATCAGAGCAGTGTTCTCTACTGTGACTTTGGTTTTGGATTTTTTTCAGGTTCATGGTTCAAAGTCAAACAAAATGAATATAGCCAGCGGTTTTAAGCAAATGTTGAAAGAAGGTGGTGTGCGATCCCTTTGGAGAGGGAATGGTGTAAATGTTGTGAAAATAGCTCCTGAAACAGCTATTAAGTTCTGGGCTTATGAACAGGTAGGATGATAAATCAAGAATGAAAATAATGCTAAATAAAGTCCTAAATTACTCCCACTGTTCGTTACTGGCACTGTTGTATTATACAGGACTTGTTATCATGGTTGGGGATTTTGTCATAGTAGTTTGTGTGACTTTCAGATTTAAAATAGTCTATAGAATACTTTTAGGCAGATTTTACTGTTGTATTATAAGCAGTGCAAATACATTGTATCTGTTACATGTTTTAAACTGTCCCTGATTCTGCATGCCTTTGTGTGGAGTACTGCATTAATATCTGGATTGTTGCTGCAAAGCGACAGGCAAAAACTTGGCATGCATGCTAGCTTAATTTACAGGGGATTCATTTAAAGTCAAATATCACAGTGCTATGTATGATGCCCTCATCCTGGATTTCAGAGTTATATTTACCTCTGAATCAGCTTTAAGCATCATGTTAAGGCCTAATCCTCCTTTGGAAAATGAACTCCCATTCTGGTGTATTTAAATGAGCTTTATTTTTGCTCTGGAGGGCTTGCTAGTGCCTCAAGTAAGACCAAATGAGCATATCGCACATCTCTGTACAAGGAGGAGATAAAATCAAAAAAATATCACATAAACTTGGGGCTGCTGCAAGACTGAACAGCAGATTTTGGTGCCATAGAGTAACCTTGGGCACATTATTTTTTACCTTTGTAATGACTCAGTATGTACAGTGCTGAAAGGGTTTCTGTGAAATTGATAGCTGATCTTTCATTCTTTGGTTGGACAACTGGATCTGCAAGGCAATTTGGTTCTCTTTGTTTTCTGGAGTTCTTAGTGTAGGTACCCTTGAGTTGGCTGTTTGCAGAACACCTGATGGTACTGTGGGTGACTGAGATATTTAATCCAAGAATTCTTGCGGGCTGGAATGTTCATTGTGTTGTGGAGAATCTTTTTGGGTGGGTAAATGTAACTGTTAAATGCATGAAAAACCAAGAACAGCTTGAAAAGACATTTTGTACTATACTCTTGCCTTTTATAATAACTCTTGCCACTCCTAAAAATGTGTGTTTATTTGTGTTTTAACTATGCAGTATAAGAAGATACTCACTAGGGATGATGGAAAGTTAGGCACTGTTGAAAGATTTGTATCTGGTTCTTTGGCTGGAGCAACAGCACAAACTTCTATTTATCCCATGGAGGTAAGTTTCCCAAGGAGGTAAGAGAATCTTCTTCCATTGGAGCCTGCAAAATGTTTGGTTTATTTCCTAAGTAAACCCCATTTTGCTCTTGAAAAGATTGTAAAAATTCCTCTTTAGTCTGGTATCCTGATTTATTTTTACTTTGGACTTCCTTTCAGACTTTCAGTGCTAGGCATTTTAGAATATGCTATGTTTTAACTGATTTTTGTGTATTGTTTCCATATATTTTGCTGTACAGCATTTTTTAAAACAATATTTAAGTAAAACCTAGTGCAGGAATAAAGATTACCCAAGAACACTTAAAATTCAGTATGCTATCATTTTGTAAATTGGGCATAAATCTTTTTCCTGCTATATGTAAGAAAGGAATGGTCTTCTCTGAACAGAACTGAAGTTCTCTTGTGTTCTGATGGGAAGCTGTGTCTGATAAGGAGAAGAGTGTGGGGGAAGGATGTAACAGCTACAGCTCAGGCTGGGTGGATTGGCTGCTCTTTCCCCTGTAGGTGATGCTACACATTGCAATTTAACTAGTGTTAATATATTAACTGATCCAGTGTAACTGTTACACACCATTTCACAGAAACAAGATTTATTTTCTTGGCTGCTGGGTTCCCCAGAAGGTTCATCACTTGTGCAGATCCTTGTTGGAATAGATGTTGGAGCTGGAACTAAACCAACACCAACATCATGTTTGGTAGTAATGGCAAATGTAACCTAAAAAGCTTTTCATGGGTGGGGATTTCAGTAGGAGTGGAACTGTTTTCATTGCTGAAGCGATAATGATCCCTTTAAAGAGCATCCTTGCTGTACCATAGGGTGAATCCCAGCTGACCTGAGAACAGAAATGGGTTAAGTTAGGGAAGAACTGAAGCGTGATGTAGGTTGTCTGGATTTCATTGATCAGTGGAGACAAGGGAACTATTCTACAATGTTTTCTGGTCTTCCTCACAAACATATGGTACTGTCCTAGAAGTGTTTTTAGAATGTTTCTAAGTAAGAGAGAAAAGCCAACTGCCAGGAAATTCCTGAGGAAGATGCATTCCTATGAGGCTTTAAAGTAGACCAAACTGTTGCTCAGGAAACTTCCCCTGTGGTTTCTTTTGGATGCCGCTAATTTCTTTGTCCTAAGATGCAGTACAGACTTATTTGCATTATTAATCAGGTGCTGGGTTTCAGTAGTGAAACACAATCCTTATATTCCTTAACTACCTCTCTAAGTGTCATAATTTTTGAAATATTATTTTCTTAATATGCTTTAGTATTCCCAGACCAGAAGTATCATCTGCTAGCATGTTAGCACTCCCACTTGTGCCTTAGCTAATACTTCTATTGAATATTGCAGAATATTATTGAACACTACACTGTTGCCTACAAGTTGATCAAATAGCTGCCTGTTTTAATCAAAAAAATAAAGCTAAAATGCAATTTTAAAAGGCTAAGAATTTGTAATTTACTAGTATATAGTAATGTGTGGTGCTCTGCACTGAGGACAGCCCTTGAAGAAGCCTGCTGCTAACAATGCCTTACCAGTAATCCAAGGAGATTTGTAGCACCAAAGTGCAAAGCAGTTCTAGAGAATTAAATAAGCAGAGATATACTGTGTATCTAAAATAAATTAATAAACAGATATGTAATTAAGACTGATATTTTTTTTTTTCTTTTAGGTTTTAAAGACCCGATTGGCTGTGGGTAAAACAGGGCAGTATTCTGGGATGTTTGACTGTGCTAAGAAGATTTTAAAAAGAGAAGGTGCAAAGGCCTTCTACAAAGGCTATATTCCTAATATTCTGGGTATAATTCCTTATGCTGGAATTGACCTTGCTGTTTATGAGGTGAGTTTAGATTAGTGAATGCATGTAGCTGTCATTAATTAAGTTACAAAAAGCGTAATTTTTTTTTAGAATGTTTGTATTATTGTACTGTTACAGCTGGTTCAATTTTAAAAAAACAAATGAGACTTTCCACTAATGTTACTAAACCTTAGTGTTTCTGTTTGCCCCTCTTGAGGAGTGCCTGGGCAGATGGGCCCTTCCATGCAAGGGTACCAAGCAGGGAATGTGCTATGAGAGAATTATACAGACCTTGGCAGTAGCACAAGCTTTCATACTTACCTAACCTTGTTAGACTGGAACATACCCATTTTATAGAAAATATGTGCCTTTAAAAGGATATTCATATTATGATAGTTTATACATTTTTTAGCCAGTTGTTAGGTTTACGAGTGGATGATATTAACCTGAATTCCTCGTGTGTCTGTGCATGTCACCAGAATTCTTTTTGACTGACACAGCTTTTCTGAGGAGCTTGAAACACTACTGTTTTTCCTTTCCAGAGAAACTGGCACCTATTTTACCCACAAGCAATGTTGAAAGTCTTTTATCTATCTTAGATAGTATGTGTTGCTTCAAATTGTGTTAAATAACTCAGATACACAGACTAATTTTTTTTTCTAGTCCAGACAAATATTTTTTTGACGCTGCATTAGTAATCACCACAACTGCTCAAACAAACATTTTCAAAGCTCTATGGAATCCCTGTTTCTGCATGGGATGATGTGCACAACTGTGTGAGCTTTCCTTGCACCCTGTGGGGTGCTGAGTTGTTTCCCTCCTCCTCTTCCCAAAAGTTGCATGGACACTTTACTGCTGCTTTATCTTTTAAGAATTTCTCTACTAGGTACTAACTATTGTAGTCTGGTTGAAGTCCTTCCCTGTGTGCTAAGGTGTTTACCTGTCGGAGTCTGGAAATATGAAAAATATTTCTTTGTATGTTTAAAAGATTTTGGAATCTCTGACAAACAGTGTTTTTAACCTTTGTTCATGGAAAAAGGGCTTTTGGGCTCTGGAATGAAGCAGAGTTTTCAAGAGTGTGTATTAGATAGTAGAATAGTGCATAGTTTTATCGCAGGGTGAGAATTTTAGATATATGGGGGTTTTAGGATGGCAGATGATGGCAGGATGGAGGAAACACATGGCTTTTGGGTTTCCTCCTTCTTCTTCATCTGACTCCATCTTCTGCTGTGAGGTGGCACATTATAGTTCGCTTAGAGTAGAGTTTAACCTTCTAACATAGATAGTAGTTATTGGAGTAGAATTATAAATACTGATTACGTGGATTGTAATATAAATATCTACGCTACCCTGAGGGTGGGAGCATTAAGCATTGAGCATTTTGCATTATTAGGAATTGGGCATTTGGGGCTTTGGAGTTTTGTGCCTTGAACTGACCTGCAATGAAGAGCTCTGCAGGTCAGGAACAGAATGTAATGATAAGAAAAACTAAACTATGAAGAAAACACAAGAAGAAAAGTCTCGCAGACCTGCTCTTTCAAGATCTCTGGCTGGTGAAAACAAAATTGTACATTTTTGGGAGAAGATAAACAACTGGCAGAGAAAAAAACAAAAACTCTATTTTTTATAAATCCTGAGATTTACCTGTGCACTTCAATCATGTAGAACTGGCTGGGGAAATCGGTGCTTTTCAGTATTGAGCCCTTAGGATTTGTTATGAATAAAGAAGTATTTGTTTACTTTTTTGAATGCAGATCTCTTGTCTCACTATTTAATTTTATACCTTGGCAGCTCTTAAAGAGTACGTGGCTAGAACACTACGCATCCAGCTCTGCAAACCCAGGTGTTTTTGTGCTGTTGGGGTGTGGCACTGCCTCTAGCACATGTGGGCAGTTAGCCAGTTATCCTCTGGCTCTAATCAGAACACGAATGCAGGCTCAAGGTGAGTGCTCTTGTACTGAAAATGCTGATGTGGGTTACATGGAAATTGTATCAAGTGGGATAGCTCTAGCAGAGATGTATAAAAAAAAGCAACTTGGAAAAACTAAGGATGTATCTGGAAAATTCTTCTTGATGTTGGTCCCTTCTCCCTCTCACCCCCAACACTTGTTCTTTATACTCAATTTAAAAACTAACATTTCAAGCACTGGTGCTTTGTATGTTCTGAGATCCATTTTCCATATGAGACTACCAGACACAGCCACTGTCATAGAGTGCTGGAAGCACTCTTCTAAAACTTTATAAATGTGTTTTATAAACATTACAGATTAAATGATAGAGTTTGAATTGTCCTATGAGGGTAGACAGCAATGTTTGCTCTGTCAGACATTTCATAAGGATAGTTTAATAGTTGAGATTTTTGTTTGATAGGTTTCTGCACACACTTTAGGATGGGAGTTTAGATTTCCAAAGCAACATAAGTGGATAATGCTTTTCACTGGGATTTGGACACGTGTATGTCTCCCAGTTGTCTGGGTTTAAAAGATCTCTTTTCAGTGGACCTGAGACAGCAGGCTCACGATCCAGGTGTTTGATACTGGCTCAAGATTTTTAATATTACTTGAACCGTTTTCTAACACATTATCTTTTTGTTCCAGCCTCAGTGGAAGGAGCTCCACAGCTAAACATGGTTGGTCTCTTTCAAAGAATTGTTGCTACAGAGGGACTCCGAGGACTTTATAGGGGCATAGCCCCTAATTTTATGAAAGTGCTTCCAGCTGTCAGCATCAGCTATGTTGTATATGAAAAAATGAAACAGAATTTGGGAATAGCATGAAATGAAGGAAAAAGGTGAGATACTTCTAATGCTGTTGGAAGCACCAGAAAAATAATGTTTTCTCAAATATCTGCTCTCACAATTAGAGACAGATCTTTATAGAGAGATGCTGCAACTTCTACATTTGCCCTTAAGTGGGAAGAAACTTCCTTAAATTTTAGTTCACCATTTTTAAACAGATTCCTATATTGCACTTTAAAATGTCACTGAGTTGAAAAAAAAAAACCCAAGAAACTGTCTTTAAATCATCAGTATGCTTTTATTTTTAGGAAATCATGCATAATTTACTCATTGATTTTTTTTTTAATTTGTCCTTTCTAAATGTGTATTTGTCTTGGATCAAACCAAAGGTAGGAGAAGTTTATACTGCCTTGATACTGAATAAATGAAAGTGACTTTTTGTTTTGTCACACTGCCTATACTCAAGCAATTCACAGGCGACATTTTGCATGCCTAGAAGTGAGCACTTTTGTTATTTTTGAAGACTGAATGTTAAGTTCATAAGAAATAGGATCTTGGATACACAAAATGATGGAATAACACATTAAAATGTAGCCCATCACCTTTGTCTTCAGGCAAACCTCTTATTTTTCATTATTTAAAGGGCCTGAGAAACTGCTGTTCTGCGGTATCGGAATACCTCAAATGGATTTACATGGTATTTTTTTAATACAATCAGCAATTTTGATAACTTGCTTCACTGGACCTGCTTTTCATTGCACTTGTAAATGTCAGCACCATTAACCACAGTAAAATTTGGGTTACAGCTGCATGTTTTATAGGCTCATAGTACAAAGGAACCGAAAAAGCTTGGATATTAGATCCATTCTGTACAAGTGCAAGTTGCTGTTTCAAAACAGGCTGGAGGACCAGTATGAAGCTGGTAGTAATTGTAATACAGCCAATGGCAGAGCTGTTCATAGCTGCCTTGGGAACAGGAATGCTTCTCATTTTGGACTCTCCATTCTTTCCCTTATTCAGAAGGCTACATCCACTATGTGCTTTTAGCCAGCAGAGGATCACATTAATATGTAAAGGTTTTTTTACAGTTTTATCATGTGAGATTAGTCTTTTGTGCATGCTGGCTGTGGGTGTGAAATTGGGATAACAAAATACTGAAGTGTTTTGTCCAGGTGACCAAGTGGCAGTGCTGACCTCAGGTGCCCATCAGATTGATGTTAATGTAGCATGCACACAGACATGTTAGAGCTTATAACAGCTCCTCCTCAAAAAACAAAGCAGCCCTTCCTCAGTGCAGAAAATTAGGTACTTCCACGTCAAGTCCTTCCAAAGTGACTTTTTTTTTTTTTTTTTTTTTTTTTGGTGTGTGTGGAGGGGCACACAGTTGCCTTCAGGCCTGAACACTGAAATATATTAACAATTATTACCAGACTCATTTGTTAGGCCTTTTTGGCTTTCTATAATGTGTAGTGTCCTAATCTTGGTAAATTTGAGATTATGCTTGCCTTGACCTTCTAAAAGCAACTGTTCTTTGACCACTTTCTGAAATTGGATTACTGAAGGAAAAACTTTATTCTGTTAAGGTCATTAAGGGTCTTCCTTTTAATTCTTTCTATTTCTTTTTAATTCTTTCTGGTTTTGGGTAGGCATGAGGGGTGCTTTTTTTTTTTTTTTTTTTTTTTTTTTTAACAGAAAAAAAAAAAAACAAGAAGAAAAAACTGCCTGAATCTCCCTTGTTCTATAGATGCTTTGGTCCATGTTGTTCAAACAGCAATCATATGTAAATTTGTGCTTCCACGTTCAGTGCTTCCATGGCTGGTGTTTATTCTCCATAAACTGATATATAGCAATTCCATAAAATCTGTATTATAAAATTTTTTATCACATTTCAGAAAATGGCAGCTCTAGCTGTGTTTTGGCCTTCCCTTTAGGGAAACGTTGGACCTTGCACTTTAAAAAAAAAGAAAAAAAAAATCATTCTATCCAAGAAAGTTATATGTATAATGCCTTTCTGATCTGAGTTTTCTTGGTTTTGCCAATATCTTTGTACCTTTGTGGGACTAGTGAAATCAGTTGCTGATAATTTTGACTGTGACCAATGAGCAAATGTATTGTGTGTGTGATGTAAAGATGACTTTAGCATTTCTATCTTCCAGACTTGTTCCATTTTTTTTATAGCGTGCAAGTGCCATTATGAGTATTGAAATTATGGTGACCTTTTCAAATGTTGAAAAGATGAGCTGTTTCAGATTTGATTTTTCATTATGTGCCTTGATGATGACTGTGTTCAATTGTGTATTCTTCGTCTCTTAAATGTATGTTTACCTTTCTAGGTCTATAAAACTACCAGTTTCTAATAAATCTTTGTTTCCTTATCTGGCTGGAGTGTGTTGATGTGTTTTTTTCAAGGTCTGATAGATGACACTTCTTTATTGCATTATATGCATAATACTCAATGTAAAAAATGAAGGCAATTGATCTAAAAATAGGTTTCAGACTAGACTGTGCTTTGCTATTACTTGAAAACAGTTTGAGATAAGTCGATTGTCATCCTGTTTAAAACTGTCTCATTGCTTAATGGAAGACCACATGTTTAATATTTTTGCTGTTCACTGAACAGTATTAGCTGATAATTTGCTTCTGTGTATGTTTAGTGACAGAAGTCTTAACAATCAGGGACAACTGTACTTGCTTGTATTACTGCTGATCTTGCTTTGTTGTTAATCTTACTCGTTAGTCAAAGGATCAATATAAAATCTTTTCAAGGTAATTGACTTAATTTACTCTGCATGTGTAGCATGGCTATGTTACTAAAAGCTTGTTAGCAGTCAGCTTTGACAACTCCTTTTGAGTTTTTCACACCAATCCTTCAAATGTTAAAGATAATTGTAAACAAATATGGGGAAGCTTTTCATGTCTCTGATTGCTGCAAATACAGTTCTTGTAACATGAGGTTTAGAAGTTTTCTTTTTAAGTAATGGAAGAGGTAGATGCACAGTATATGATTCCTGACTAAGTGAACAATTTCTTATTCAATTTGACTTGAGGCAAGAATGCTTTTAACTGCAAATGCTCTGCAAAAAGAGCCCAGAAAGGAAAGGGAAAGATTATTTGTTTTGCCTTCAAGATATATGTGGAGTGTGATAGCTAATTCAGTACCATTAGCACTAGAAAAAAATGCAGAAATGGCATGAAATCTACAATAGTGCTGCCAGTGTGTGGCTTTCCCTCTTGACTGTGGTGGGCTTCCTGGTAGGACATGCCTACTGCAGCAGTGGCATTCCTTACAGTGCCACCAGCCCGGGCCCAAGCTGCCTGGCACCCCTGCTCATGGAAAGGGAAACTCTGTGTGCTGAAAGCCCCTTGGCAGCTTTCCCTTCTGCTAGAGAATGCCTGGTGCCCAGCACTCCCAGGTGGGACTGGGTGTGGGCCTGCCTGGTGCCCAAATTAGCCCATGCTGAGGTGACTTTTGTGTTTGCCTGCTTTGCTTCACACCTCTGAGCTGGCTGCACTCGCTGGTACAGGCAGGATGTATTGGCAGCTTTCTCTTTGTGCCTTTCTGACATTTAATGGTTGGATAAGGTACAGCAAGAAGTGTGTTGCAGTAAGTGATATTGCCATATATAAATTCATAAAATAACAAGGATGGCTCAACCTGCAGGCTATTTACTGTGCAAGGAAGTGTGGTTTTTAAATGCTTCCCCTTCTGATGTCAGAGGTGTATTGGGAATGGCTTTTAGGACTTGAATTAAAACAAGACACTGATCCTAAACTGTACATTGTGGAGAACATAATGGATAAGAACTGGATATTTAACACAGAGTGATTTTGGAATATTGACAGTCTTGGTGTATAAGGTCTAGCTTCTAAGCCCTCTTGGTGTCTGAAAAAGTGTAGAAGTATTACTTTTTTCTGTCAATATTTGTCCAGGGTAAAAATTTCTGTGTTTTGGCAACTAAATCAGTGCTTGAGTATTGTGCACCTAAACTCTTACACATTACGTGTGCTTTGCTAAAGGGTTAACAAAGAGTTCTGTTATGAACTGTGTAAGTTTTAGAGAATACCCATAGTGTATATCATATACATTTACATCTATTTATGTATATATGTGTATAAAACCTTTTCTTCTTTTCCCCAAGTTTGTGCATCTCCTTTGTGCAGCAGTTGGAACAGCTTCCAGAATGGCCTTTTATTTGAACACTCTTGGAGGCCTGAAACTGCTGTCACTGCAGAGCTTTCACCTGCAAGCTAAAAGTAGGAGATTGAGAAGTAAACTCTCTTAAATAATGTGTCAGTGGTACTCCTGCGAAAATCCATAAGTTTGTCCCCCCTAGGCTCATGTGAACTGGAATATCTAGTGCCCATCCCCTTGAAGTAGGTGTTGGCAAAAGTCATTGGCTTGCAAGGTGGGAGTACAGTAGATGACCTTTCAGATGGGTTCTCCTGCCATTTTAAACTAAGCCTTTTGTTAACACATTTGACCTGTAGTTTAGCTCTTGCTGAGGCTCTGATATGGAAGAACTCACTTTCTCCCTAAAGCAAATGCCATGGGTTTTAAGTGTTAGAAACCTGTGTATGAACAGCTCTCTCCTCATCCAGCCATAACTCTCTCTCTCCTCTGGGCTGTGTTTGCAGGAAACGTGCAGGCTCAGACTGCATTCCAGCAGTGCCATCTACTGTCGTGTTGTAATCATTTTGTGGAGGGAATGGCTGTCAGGCTCAACGTTCAATTTCATTCCCTGCAGTTATCTTCAAAGCAGAGAAAAACCAGTTTATAACAGTGCAGGATATGCCCAGCTAAGCCATGTGATGGCATGATCCTGAAGCCTTCCTCATGCCTTCATACCATGTGTGTTGCAGTTTGGTAATGGGGCCATTTTGCTTTCCCTAATTAAACAAATTCCTTAACTTCAACTGGCTTGCTGTGTAGATGCAGCAGCCTCTGTCTCTTCCAGCACTTCCATTCATTGCATTGATACCATTTCTATAGGGGATTTGTCTATGTCTGCTCTATCTAACCCTACTAGGCTAACATAGCATAGCTTCATGGATTTTTAAGTCCACACTCTTATCTCCTTTTATGACCTCCTCTGATAACTGCAGGCCTATTAGCTTCATTAAATTGCTTCAGTGTGTGTCTGTATGTGCCGCATTCATTCCTTCCAGTGGAAAAAACTGAAGCAAGCTTGTCAAATAGTTGGGGCTGAGCAATAACTGAGTAAAGGAGAAGTTCAGAGGCTGGGGTGCCTTAATAGGACTTGGTTTACCAATAGTAATCTGTACCACCAAGATTACCCAGAAATCCTGTCTCAATCCTGGCAGTAGCTCTGAAGCATCCTGAAAATAGATTCATATTAAAAAAATCACCTTTGCACCTTTAAATTCTAAAGCTAGCAATTCCAATTCTGTATGTATCTCAAATGTGAAAGTTTTTACTGTCAGCTCAAAGGTTGCTTGCAGTATACAGAAAAGAACTACATTTTAGAATTTCTTTCCCAAGCTTTTTCTTCTTATTTCTCACTAGCTGGATGGATTTTGCAAAGGTTTCAGAAGGTAAGAAGGATTGAGATGTTATTGCAAATTTTGGTGGTGATGAGGAAGGATATAAAATTCTGACTCATGCATACCACAGTGATCTTGTTCATAACAGAAGCTCTGAAATTACTCTTTATGGCTTAGGAAAAGGTTGTGCTGTCTGGGTGGAAAACTACTGAACTCCCCAAAACTCCGTGACTTGCTCGTACAAAGCCTTCTGCCTCTGGGGTGGCAGCAATATGTAACTTATCCTCATGAAGGGTCTGTACTAATGAATGAGTGACAGTGCACACATCTGATCCATCTGCTGCATAAATGTTTAATTTTTCTTTTGCCAATCAGCCAAAGTTTGGCAGATGCTGCACAGCTGAAAAGAAGATGAGGGTGTGGTGTTGCATTTCTCCACGGGGAATTGGTGCTGGAGTAGGAGCACTTCTGAATCAGTCACAATGCTGCCATCCTCTTGAAGTTGATTTGGCTTAGACATTAATATTGCTCACTGGTCCCTTAAGGAGTATCTGATTTTAGTTTACTTCTCCAGTTGCTTTCTCTGTCCTAGAGAAAAAACAGATAAAGGAAGATTTATTCAATGTTCTTACTTGTTCCTGCAGACTTGTACACAGTGTTCGTACCTTGCTGTGAGGCATTTGCTGGGCTGCAATCTAATGGCACTCATTTCCTCAGTATGGCATTTTGATGGGAAACAGTATGGCCCTCTAGATAAGAGTGTCATGCAGATGGAGATTTTCATCTCAGTTCTGCTACTGATCTTGTATATCTCCTTCCCCAGCATCTCTGGTCTCTTTTCTTATCTTGTAGGTGTTCAGCTCCCTGGGACTACCGTCATACTGTGATGGTTCAGTGTGTAGCCTGAGGTTGTGCTATGATACAAATAATATTCTGATTAAAAATTAAGACCTTGGATTACAGCAGTGCTTGTTAAAAATATTGTGCAATATTTTGGCAGAGATTTTTCTCTTGGTTTGATGATTAAGATACTACAGTGTGAGAAGAAGCCTAATGGAAGCAGGAAATCAATCATATTCTAAAAAAAGTTGATTGCCAAAGCTGCCTGCTGGGATAAATTAACATTAATCTCAAAGGTAGTCTTTCATCTCTAAAAAGAAATTTGTTTTCCTTCTTGATTGTTTTTAGCCTTTTCTCCTAGTTTATTTTTAATTGGCATCTCCCACCCTAATACAGCAATCTCTAACACTGCCAGTAAAGAGAGTATCTCTCTCTCTTTTTTTCTCTCTCTCTTGTGGAGAACACTGAGAACCCACTATGAGCTGCAGTGGTAAATTTTGGTTTAAAAGAAGAAAAGTGCCAAACTACAGGGCCCAGTGTTTTAACTGCCTTCTCTCACTGGAAGCACTCGTGGATTGAGGGGGTCTTGTGCTCTCTGAATTGCAAATGACAATATTTGAGTTTTGCGCAGGGCTTTCCCTTCAGGAGCCAGTCAGTGCTGGGGCAGGGAGGGCAGTGCCGGCGGCGGCAGCAGCTGCTTCTCGGCTCCTTTCCCCTCGGTTTTCCCCTCGGTTTTCCCCTCGGTTTTCTCCTCGGCTTTCCCTTCGTTTTCCCCTCCGTTTTCCCTCGGTTTTTGCCCGGCCCGGCTGTTGCTCCCGCGC
>CM031864.1:21930163-21971081 GCA_018697195.1 Certhia americana | reverse complement strand
AGGAGCTGTGGAGGAGGCGGGTGTGAGGGGCGATCCCGCCGCCCTCACGGAAGGAGCTGTGGAGGTGGCGGGTGAGGGGCGATTGTGAGTGATGGAGGGAAGGACTGCAGTCACGACATGTTCCGACTCTACGGCTCTGTGCCTCGTCAGGCTCTGGGCGTGCAGAGGGCTTCCCACCGCTAAGGTGGGGAGTGGGCAAGAGGGGAGGGGAGTAAGAGATGGGATCGAAGTGAGCAATGAAACCCGAGGCTGAAGGTCAACAGTTTTTTCCTGACAGGGCAGAAATCTCCTCAAGGGATTCCTATTGCTTCAGACACTAATTAAAACTAGAATAATTCAAATATGTGGCAACATGTATCACAGACAGTCCTTTACTGCTGTAGGTCACTTAGGGTGGCAATACGCACAAAGACAAAAGGTTTTTGATCGCCTTTGAGCAGTCAGCCGGTCAGCCAATTTCATTCCCAGAATGTCGATTCTATTAACATTTTCTGCTGGAGTTTGAGGACAGGGATGCCTCAGCTAAACAGTCTCCAGTCTAAGTGAAGTGTGTAGGCAAATGCAAAGGCCTCAATAAGCATTCTGGGCTGAAATCTGATGCTCTGTCTGACCACACTTAATTTCTCATGAGAAACTTTGAACAAATAATTGGATGTTTCATTCTTGCTAGTTTCATTAATCCTCTTTAGTCATTCTGTATGTTCATCTCCTTTAATTTCCCATTGTGCTGTGAGAAACAAGTCAAATGACATCTAAGATCCCCAAAGTTCTGAAAGTTTCCCAGGTGCCAGAAATCCACTTTTAGGTGATTTACTCCATGTAAAGGTACAAGAGCTGGAGGTCACCATGAAAGCTGATTGGTAAATAGCCAATGCTCAAAGCATCTATCTCTATCCCCAGAAGCTGTTATTCAATGGAACTACTTGAAACTTGTAATTACAGGCTCTTTTTATTTAACTTTCAAGTATACCTTATTCATAGTTGAAGTTCCACAAACACAGGAATGTATGTGCTGAGAAATGACCCAAATTCAACAAACCCTTTCTGTGGTTCTCTGTATAAGGTGCTTTGCAGAAGGGGGAAGCTGCCTCTCATGTCCTCCCTAAGTAAGCTTCAATTTTGAAGTTCTTAGTGACTTGATGGCTTTCAACTGCTTGTATGAAAATCATTCAAGTGCCTCCTTAGAGAGAGGATGTCATGGAAAGAGCATTCCTTCATGCACTGGACTGTCCACAGGAGTGCTGTCCAGAGCCTCAGCAGGGCATCAGGGTTGGAATAGGTCTAGAGCATGAGCTGCTTCCTCACAGCTAGCATTGTTTTCCAGAGGTGGAAGTTCAGGATCTTCTTAGAGGCTTCAGTAGCCAGCATGGGAATAAAGGTCATTAACTTGTATTCCTGAATCACTTTGTCCCCCATTGCAGGCTGCTACATTAGGCAGCTACACGCTCTCCCATATTTTGAGGCATTTGTGAGGTGGCATATATGGGATTAAAGTGTTCTGCATGTGTTTGGATCTTATCAGAAGGGATCAGTGCTTAATGTACATAGAAAGGGATCAAATCAGTGCAAAATAACAAAACCAGTTTGTAATGTTTGTAACATTTTAGTTTTTGTTTTTATACCTTTAAAGCTATTGATCTGCCAGAGAGTATTTTGGAGGTTTCTTCCATTTTTAGGGGTTGCATATTTTGATGCGTCCCCAGATGATTATAGAATTAAGACACAAATGTAGTTCAGCTTAAAGAGTTTAAATCAATAATAAATATTTCATTAAGTTGTCTTAAGCTGTCAGGGTGAGGAAATATACAGTGTTCATGATTAAACTCATGGATCATGTTGTTGAACCTCAGTTTACAGTTGTATATCAGTAGCTAAATATAAAGTGGAAGGTCTTAAAGCCCTGTTAAAAAAACCAGAAGCGTGTGATGGAGACATGAAGAAGAGGTGTAAAAATATGGGGCATTTTGACTAACTTCTTATGCTTAATTTCAGTTTGGTTCTATAGGCAATCTCCTTTCAGAAGTACTCATTTTGAGACAGAAAATCAACATCTGCCAGCAGATATCAAAGCTGAGAGGATAAAGCAGACTTTCTCTTCTATCTGTGTACGTACAGACATTTCAGTGGTTTTATTTAAACTGTTTGTCTCCTGATAGTTTCTCATAGCTTATTTCCTAAGAACATGTCAGATGTTTTCCTTTTCTAGTGAAACAGGCAATAGGCAATTTTTGTTCACTTTTAAACTTACTAGGGGCCTTGGGAAAAGATGTTACACTAAAGCAGAATGTGTTCAGCAGCTGGTTTGTCCTTCAGTAGGCACTGGCCTCATGAATCAATGTAACCCAAGCCAACCAAAACTCCTTTTCCCTTGTTCCTGCAGTGTGCTCTCTCTGGGGGCGAGTGCAAGGGTTGAAAAGTCCTTTCTTTACTGACTGGCTCCAGTCAGATTGAGTCACTCAGGGAGAATCTGGATGGCATTAGCATGCAGATTGTTTTTTGTGTATGAAAAATGCATGAATATTCCCTCAGGTGTTAATTAATGCAATTTTTAGTTATTGAGAACTTCAAGCAAAAAAAATCAGAGTGTTCTCAGACTATTCAAATGTGCTCCCTACACCTAATTATTCGGACACACTCCTTAGGAATGTCTGGCAGACAAACTTCTCCTTCCTTCTATATTCCTGTGACTACACTGTATCTTTGTAAGAGGGAGAACGTTTTGTTTTCAGTTTTCCTTAGCTGGTTGTAAAGTAGGAGAATTTATTGTCCTTTTCTGTTCACAATAATTGAGTTTGTGGGTTTTAATTTGTTGGGTTTTATTAGCTGTAGTGGGGAGGCAAAGAGGACGAGCTTGAACAACCTCCTTTGATCAGACTTTAAATACTGTATTTGATAGTTAATTTAATCAGTAAACAGCTGGAAATTATGACATTTCTTGGGAAGTTTTTCAAATTATAGAAACATCTGGACAAATGATAAAAATAGAACTGTTACCCTCAGGAAACTAATGAGCCGACAGTTTGGGTGGGATAAAAACACATGCAGCATCTTTGTATTTTCATGCTCTGTGTAGTATGTGTGACCCTCTGGAATGAGGATTGCTTGTCATTGACAAGGAATTTAATGCACGTGGAGGAAAAAGATTAATTGCTGCTGGTTCTGATTTTCAACTTGACCTCAACAAAAGGAAGGTCCCTGTAACATCTCAAATTGTGTCAATTGAAAACAACTTTACTCCTTCATTAGTGATGGTAGCTCATGCTGCTGCACTGAAATCAGTTCTGAAAGCCAAGTTTCTCTTCTAGTCTCCATGTCAGCTCTTGGAGCCTCTGGGAGCTAAGACAATGACAATTAACAGCTTGATCCCATTAACAGCTTCCATATTTATCTTTTCTTCTGCACAGAGCTGTTCCTGTAGACATAGATGCTATAGAAAATTATCAAATGGGTTCTGAACAAACCTGTTTTCATTGGAGGGGGTGACTAGCTTGAAAACAGTGCTGTTAGTACCAGTTTGGGTGAGAAAGGACTTAATTTTTACATAATCCATATTTTCAGTCAAACAACAGTTTGACTTACTCTTCATATTGCAGCATGAAAGCAGAACATAAAACTTGTGCACGCTTGACTATTGCTTAGGAAACACCAAGCAAGACAACAATGTTGTAACTGTGTTACAATTGCAGAGAAGCAGAACCTGAGTAGCTTATTCGTGCTTGGGGATGTGCCCTAATTGCATCAATATTTAGTGATGGTAATGTCGAGCACAAAACCTCTTGACCTCCTCCTGCACACCCTACATACTCTCAGTGCACATGGCATTTCCAGATAATTCTGTGCACAGTGGCCTTGAAGGAGCAAAACTTCTGCACTGAAGCTCCATGAACAAAACCAGAATTAGTATTTCTGCAGTAGATCTGGAATCATTTCAGTAAAAAGTTATGAGTAATACAAGGCACAGAATGTTTTAGATGGCAATTTCACTTTGCTTCTATCTGAGAAATGAAAATGTGAGAAGACACCTGTAATCCAGCACTCAATAGCTTAATTTAATATGAACTATTTTTGAAACTGATTAGCAAGTCATAGACAATGGTGATCGATACAGTGCTTTTGATGAAAAAAAATGCCCTGGGATGACATCACTTCTTGTGTTGTTACAGCAGCCCTTAAGCTAGGCAGCCCCAGAGCTGAAGAGAAAAATGTATGATGTAAGGAAAAGAAATTGTATCTCCAACTTTTTTTTTACCTTTATTTCAGACTTAGTTTATTTCAGTCTCTGTGTTCTGATGAGCCATCTGAAATTTGTTTTGTTGAGGTAGGCTGAGAACATGAGCTCTGAAATTAATTGCAAGTTCCAGTTCAAGGTTGCTTGGTTATTTACATAAGGTAACATTTTTTCTTTAATGTCAAGATTGAAGAAATTGATTTACTCTGAATTAAAAAGCAGCTTCCTTCAGCTTTAATTGAAATATATAGTGTTTGAAGTCTGTCAGTGGAAACCTCCCTTATGTGTCTGTCTATTTGTGGAATTCAAATTTTTTTGAAAACTATTGTTTCTAACCTTCAGAAAATATTTTAGAATGTGGCGAGAGTGCCACCTCCTTGTGTGTCATCTTTCCAGCCAGCTTTGCAGTAGAGCAGCCTCACAAAGGTCCTGCACATCGTTTGGTTTTGTGTCAGAATCCATGTTAGCACTGGGAATTAGGAGGAAAAGGATGTGTACAAATATGGCTGCTCCTTCCTTTGAGCCATGTGAGTTGTGTCACTCAGGTGGACACCTGTTACACTGCACTGTGCTGGTGGGGTCTGGAAATACATCTAATTACAATAAAATGAGGCAGACCTTGAAAACTTTCAGTAATCGTTTGATGTAGAATATTGATCTGATAGCAGTTGCCTGGGGAGGGATTTACAAGAAATACAAATAAACAGTATTGCTGTCTTTAGTCTTGAAAATTACCGTAACTATGAAGGTGGAGTGAGTTCAAGATGTGCTTGCTTTGGTTGTACTTGCCACATTCCTCCATCAGGTGCAGAAAAGAAGGTATATTTAAATAGTTACCTCTCTGTGCCTTGACCCTGTAGACAATATTCAGAGATAGACACTATATATCTGATGAAAGTTTTACTCAGAGAGAATTGAAATGCCACTAAATAATAGCACCATGAAAATAACAATTTTTTTAACTCTTACACTGCTTCCTGTCTATGCCGAGCTATAACATTTTCCAAAGGTTATTTCATTGAAGGGCAAAATTGAATTGTTATGTTGTATAGCAGACAGACATTTTAGTGGATGGAGAAGTTTGATAACTGTCCCAAAGTCACAAGAGAAGTTGGTGACCTCCAGGAATAGAAGGCACACATGCTGACAGCCAAGTCTCTGTGAGCCACAAGACTGTCCTTCCTTCTGCACAGAGCGAAGCACGAAAGGGAAGTAATTTCTGTGGGTTTGGAGAGGCCTTTCCGGTGATTCTGGCAGCATCAGCAGAACAACACACAGTTTGGATGGGAAGGACTGTCTGCGTGCCTGAAATTATTTTGTAATGTCTGCTTTCAAACTGGACTCATTTTATGAGGGTTGGCCAAATATTCCCCATGCAGGTAGAAGGCCAAAGATGAATCTACCATTTTTGTTGAAGATGTTAGTGAGTGGGGGATAAAAAAAAATGCATATAATACCTGTCCATCCTGTGAAGCCCTTTGGCCTGTGCTGTAGCAGGCACGTGTGCCAAGGAAGAGCTTGTAAATCTGGTAAGAAGAATCGTTCTTTATTGGCAGCTTTTAGATCTAGCTCTGGCATAAGTAATGGAAATATGTATCAATGATATTCAGCTACCTGTTTAATTAGCAGTTCTCATATACTCTCATATTTTCAGTGATTAACACCACTCCCCGGTTTTCAGTAGTCAAATGTCAAGACGGTTTGTGCCCTTCCACTCTTCAAGCTGTAATTCCAGCAGGAGCCGACAGTATGAGTACTAACACTGTGTAAAGCAAGACGAGAGAGATAGCAATTAACGCTCAAGAGCGGTAGTTAGAGTCAGCTGCTCCCTGGCCTGGGTCATGCTCCGCTCCGTGAATGCAGCTGAGCTGTTTGTGATGGGGAGGGAGCAGGCAGGGAACACAGCCCTTCCTGCCCACACCATGGGATGGGTACTGCCTTGGGGGGTGGTTATTTGTGCAGAAATATCTTTTTCTTCCTCTGATGTTTTAACCCAAAGGAATGGGTTAGAGTGTAGAAGAATGAGCATGGCTTTCATAGAGCTTGGCCCTGCCCATATGCTAGGTTTTATCAGTATTAAAAATTGTCCAGTCCATATTTCTGTGATTACTGGAAAGACAACAGTAAAATAGTTTTCTCTAGAAGCCTTTGTTTATCTTCATAAATGTTTTGGGAAGTGAAGGAGGTTATTTGCCATCTTGTAGTACATTAAATAAACAGTGTGATTCTGCAGTTACTCTATACTGTCGTCTTGGAATGGGGTGGGCATATTAAAAAGAAGTGGTGTTTAGTCATCTGACATGTGACAATTAATATGAATACACTTTTCCATAGGCAACAGAAAGCAAAAGGATTATAAATTTAAAGTTATTATGTAATGTTAATATTGCAGTAGTGGCCAAAGACCTTATAGAGATTGACAGTCCCATGCCTTTAGGTGCTGTGCAAACAGTAAGTAAATATTTCTGCCTTAAAAAGCTTGCAAATGCTGATAGTCTTTTTTTAGACAAGACTTGCTGTGAGTGCAGAAGGGGGTTCTTGTTCAGTCATGACTTAGAGCAGTCATCTTGAAATTGTGAAGGAAGCACAAGGTAGAGCAAGTACAAATGAAAATGAAAGTTGTAGAAACTGAAAGAGAAAATGCATTTGAGGAATGAAAAAATGCTGATCACAACTTGTTTCAGTGGAAATTTATCTTATGTAGCAGCTGGTAAGACCCAGAGACATTTGGATTCCCAAATGTATGTCATACTCTGGTTGGCACTTCAACTTCAGACGTGGTAGTCCACCACGTTCTCCTTGAAATGAGCTGAGCACTAAGGTACATAACTCCCCCCTAAGCTCCACTGCGGCTTCATTGCAATGAGAGAGAAGAGGCTCTCCTAAGTACTTAGGCCCAGATTTTTTGGGTGTTAGATCCCTGAGTCATAATTCTGCAGTCCTTTAATAGTGAATTTTCAATATCTTACTGCATTTAAAGAAAACCAAGTTCTTTACTGCATCCAGTTGGATTGCGATTTACATATGCTCCCTTCTGGCAGCTTTCCTTTGGTTAATGTCACTCTGATTAGCTGTAAAAGATTGAGGAGATATTCTTGAAATAGGTTGTTCCTAAGGGCCACTCTGATGTTTATCCTCTTATAGTATGGCACAGCTGGGAATGGCAATTTGCTCTTGTAACAGGTTGACCAAGGATCAGCTGCAGTATTAAAAGATTAGTACCCAATAATTTCCAGCGAGCTGTTCTGTAATAAACTCAGCATGTTGATGTGGATTTTCAGTGTTTGAATATCTTTCTCCTTTATGTAATGTTTTATTTCAAGTCAGCAAAAAAACCCAAAACCCCAAAAAAACCAATCTGCCGAACAAAACTCCCAAAAAACCACCACCACCACCTCCCATATTCTAAGAATTTACAGTCTGATGTTAACAAAAACTTTACTTTTAAACTTGTAATTTATGTAATGATATACACGTATAGACATCTGGACCACAGCTCTGACAAAGCAAACAAGCCGTTCTTAACTAATAGGTTGCTATGCTGCCAGCCAGAACAAATGAGAAAAATGTGAACTCAGTAAGAAGAAAATCGACCAGTTAATTTGTTTTCAAGGTTTATTATCATTGTTGAATCTTACTTATTAATGACCCCTGTATATACAAAATTGAATATATCTGTTGTGTTTGTATTTATCTCATGACCCTGCTGTAAGCAGCTATCACTGTAGCATTACATATCTCATTTTCCAAAGTGTATAGCTGCTACATGATGAAACAACAAAACAGTGTTAAAATTATTAGCATTTAGAGGTGTGGCAGCACTCTCATTCCTTGCTGCACTCTTAATTCTTCAGAGTTAGAGATGGGACGTATGTGGGTCTTACAACAAAATTTCTGTATGGGAATTGGTAGGAAAGAGTTTTTGCAGTCTGCTCTCTTGAATGCTGATGGATCTTTTTCCACTGCCCTGGATACAAGAGTGCTTTGATGTTAGTTTGGATTTTAGCCAAGGTAGATGCTACAACTCTTTTTTTCTCCAGAGAAAATATGGTGTTCTCTGACCAGTTTTAGTCAGATGTTTAATGTTAACTTTTATATGTACAATCAGCTATGCAAGAAAATGGAAAAATGCCTTTGCCCTCAGAGTGACACTGTGTTTCTTTAGCCTGTGAGCAACACAAGTAGGAATTACAGAGTTTGGCTCTTGGCCTTGGGAGCTGTCATAATGTCAACAAGAGTTATGAGATGCTTGTGCTGACTTTGTACTGTGTTCACAGCATCTCTGTGCCCAGGACACTGGAGTGAGCGATTGCAGATCTTCTATGGATGCTGTGGCAGGTTCTTTTGAACTACAAAAAGGTTGTGCCAGATCTGTTCAAAATAATTTAAAGCGTGCTGGATCTGCTCGCTTGAGCTGTGTGTGATGAAGCTGAGTGCGTGCCTTTGTTGCACAATGTAGAAGATGCTTTGGTAATTCAGCAGGTTTTGAAGCACTGGATATTGTGCTCATAGGAGCCAATTTTTTCATCCTTTGAAAAGCAGCATCTCTGTTTCACATATGATAAGAGGCCATGCTATTTGTAACAATGTGCATTTGCTTGTTTTGCTATGGGTTGTTTGAAAAAATCTGTTCCTGAAGGGTTGTTTTCCTTGTTTGCCTGGATGGCTTGTGAGGGCTTTAGTTGCTTAGTTCAGGTTTGCTGCTGCTCCACTTACCATCTAAAACGTCTTGGCAAGGAGCATGAAGTGTTTTTCCTCTTCTTCCCGGAGGCTCTGCAGAAGCTTCTGAACTGGCTGAGCCTGCCCCTTTGCTGTGTGTTTCAAAAAGAAAAAGCAATTTCCCCTGTTGTCAGGCAGCCTGCGAGTCATGAGCCTCCTTGCCTCAAAAAGGATCCCAGTCCCTCTGATTCTCCATGTGTAAGGAAGAGTGGCTCATAATCCTGCAAAATAAAATCCAGGGTGGTGCTGTTAGCCTGTGATTGCTTTGGAGGTTGAAAAAGCAGGGAATTTAACAGAAGGGGGTCTGAAGCCAATAAAAGACTGTTTTGCCCTTGCTAGACTTGGCTTGAGATAAAAGTAACTGTGAATGATGTATTTGATTGGTAGGAATCACTCACAGTGGAAAACACATTAGCATTTCAGATTCATAGCTTTTGAGTTCAACACTATGTGTCAAACAATAGCCAGCAATTTCAGCAGCAAAAGTAAAACCCATGTGAAAATTGATTAAGCAACAATATGTCCAGAGGGCAAGATATTTAGAGTGGGTATTTGGCCTTTGTTCTTGCTTAACTGTTTTTAGCCTTTCCTTCAAGGTATATTCATAATGTGCATTGGTGTTTGCAGTCAAACAGAAATCTTAAGCTAATGTTAGAGCTTAGTAAATAAGATGCAGGAAGAGTGTGTCACAATGGATATATTTTTAATATGCAAAATAGTCTTTGTTCACTGTATTTTAGAAGGGAAAAATCCTCACATATTGCTAAGATAAATAGATCAAATTCAGGGCTGAGTTACATAGAACTTAACTTCAAATCAATACTCTTGAATCATGTTGTAAATATCTGAAAGAAAGAACTTGATCATCAGAAGACTACTAAAATTCCGAGCATCTTTGACAGCCACCACTATTTGAGCCTTACACTGAAATGTGAAATTCAACCTCTCTATTTCCTGTGTTGAGATGCTTGATGAGTTGTTGAAGATATTTGCTGTATTTAAGTTTTACAATAACTTCATGTACCTAGTGGTTGATTACATTTTGTCACCCCACTGTACATGGCCTTGTAACTGAATGTCAGGCTTCAGGAGCTTTCATTTGGCTTAGCAGAAACTCTTCTCCCAACCTGTTTTAGTTGCAGCAACTGCTTCTCTTCTGACAAAAGTGCTGTTGAGGGGATGGCTTCACAAAGGCATTTCTCCCAGCCTCCCCAGGAGGAGAGCGCAAGGTAGGGATTCCCAAAGGACCTAGCACATTGTAATGCAGAAAGAAATGAGACTTCTCAAACTGGTGTTAAACCTGTACCTTTGAGAACCACATTATGCCTCTGAGTTTTGTAATCTGGAAGTGCAAGTAGAGGAATTGCCTCCTATCTCTCAACTGACACAAACAAGTGCAGCAGAGCCTGACTATGTTACTTCCTTAATCATCCATCTGCCTGAGAGCTGCTGTCTTCAGTCTGAAGGAGTCTGTGGGTATCTTAGGTCATCTTTGCCTCACAACGGATCTTTGTGTCTGCCAACAGACATTCACAGCACCAGGGCTGAAGGTGTTTCTGTATCACTCAAAAAAAGTTTTGCAGATTTTTGGAGATAAATGGAATCCTTCTCTCTTCTCAGCTTTTTCAATTTCTGTGTTGCTCTGTTTCATAATCTTTCTTTTGTACAATGATGTTGTGGGATAATAGAATTTAAAAATTTCGTCCAGGACTAGAACAGTTGTACAAAGACTTACTAAGAAAGAGGTCTATTGAATGTTATCTTTTTTCCCTCCTAAAATCATTGTCTGTTTACCCACCTCTGCTACCACTGAAGTAATTAAAAAAAGAAAGAACCAAAACTAAATTTGCTGGCTCAGGCAGAGAAGTGAAAAAAGAGAGTTGAGAAAATGTTGCCTTGTGCACTGGAACTACAGCATTCAGAATCATACAAGATAATAAGATAGAAATAAATACTGTCATATACTTGAATTGTAAATTGTTTGCAAATATCAACCAAATGTTTGATTGTAATTGAAATTGAGGAATTCCTGGTCTTTCTGTATAAGCAGCAAGTGATTTAGGTCCACAGGTGGAAGCTACTGGTGGCTCTTAGGAGTTGCACCTGGCTTCCTCAGTGGAGCTATGTGGACAGCTGCTCTAAGGAAGCATCTTCCGAAGTTATTTTAGTTGCTGTCTCAACTTTCTAGGCTGTCTTTACCATCTTTCTTTGCTAGAATTATAACAGTAGCATAAGGCAGAGGTGCACCCTGTTCCTGGGCAGCCAGCCCTCACAAACCCCAGGCTGTCCCTTCCTTCGGATCAGGAGATCTGTCTGAATGCAAAACCAGCCTTCTCACTCAGCTGTACCAGAACTGCCCAGATTTCTCACAGAAGGGTTTTAGAAATTAATGCCAAGAAAATTTGTCATGAGATTTTAGTATATAAGGCCTGAATGTTGCACTTGATTCTTGTCTGCCTTAAGCTGTGTGCTACTATTTTCACAGGTGCAGAGCAAGATATAGGAGTGGAAATTGCCACCAACTCAAACCCACAACACTTTGCATATTGGAAATGACTAATCAAGGTGCAAAGCAACAGCTTTCAGAATATGATCTTGAGTTATTAATAGAGGCGGAGTTTTGCTAGGTCAGGAATTGGACCAGTTGGGGTTTTTTCTGTTTTGTTTTTGGGATTTTTTTTTTTTTTATGTTCCAGTGGACCAGTGGAAATAAATTCACTATATTTTTTTATCTTTCTCATACCTTGTTAATTTTTCACTAGCTAGCATGCATCTCTGTGCTGAATCCTGGGCTCTGCTTTGATACAGCTAATGAAAAAATTGCCACTCCTATCTGCATCATTAGCCTAATGTTAGTTAATAATACTTAGTATTTTGCAGAGTCACTTGTATCTTCAAAGCACTTAACAGTTATTAACTAATTAATCCTCACAACATGCCTCTGAGTTGGAAGGTAAATAAATATTAACATTCCCCTTTTAGCAAAGGGGTAACCAAATAGGAAGATTAAGTGATTTGCATGGACTTAGTGGCAGAGTTGGAAAGAGAACTCCTGTGCTTTAAAGCTTGTGCTTATCCTTCCAGCCATACTGGCTCAGTGCGAACTAAACCCTTCACCATTATCTTGTGTAGCCTTTCTGAATACTTCTATATTTTTCCAGATCTAAAGTTTATGTCTCTGGTCATAGCCTATCATACTGAGGGATGGCTGCTGCCCTGGGGTGCAGATCTTCCCACGACCCATTACATAAAGTGTGGGCAATATTAGAAGGGAGGCTACAACTCCCTTGTGCTTCCCCCAGAAAATCCATGCCAGGCCTGTATTTAGAATGTTCAGAAGAAAAATTCTGAGCCTTCTCATCAGGCCTGATTAAAATATATGTAATATCTGGCCATTGCTTTTACAGAACAATATTAATTATTTATACTGCTGTTTCACTCAGTGCTGTATCAAAGCTGGAGCACCTGAAAATGGTCTTTCTGTGGAGACCAGGTTGTCAATCACTGTCTTCAATAAGCATTTGTGAAACTTCAGGAATTCTGTTTGATATACTTAAACAGAGTGAATATTTTGTAATTATGTAAATTATTTTAAACAGCGTAAATTATTTTTAACCAAGGCCTCATGTTTTTCTCAAGCCTTCTGTGTTCTGTGAGGAGATCATATCCTAAGTGACTCCAGCAGTCTCTGGGTAAGTTTTTGCATTGACAAAGCCTACAGACAAAAATGTGGTCTAAATACTAGGAAAATATTTATGTAAATGAACATAGAGAATGTAATTTTTAATAGATATATGGGTCAAAGCTCAGCTTCCACCTTGTCAGCCTCTCCTGCAGGAAAAATCATTTCCATTCTTCTTCCAGAGGGGGGTCACAGTAAGGGGAAATGCCTTGGCAATAGCTTTGGCACCAAAGGTGGAGCATGAGTTTGTGCCTGGGATCCACTCCAGCAGCTGCAGTGGCCTCACGTGGCACAGTAGTGGCATTCCTACCCTGAGGATCCTACTCTGCATTCCCTACACTACAGTCTGGAGGTGGGGAAAGCTCAGCAATGGCAGCTCCCAGGCACTCAGGGACACCCTGCTGGGGTAAAGCTGGGCGTGGATGCCCTTTGCTGGCAGCCAGCTAACATGGGTACAGCCAATGAGGAAATGTGGCTCTGCCAACCTCCATACCTTTCACTGTGACAGCATTTGAGCTTTCCTGTCTACTCTTAGACATATCTTGGGGGCTCTTTCACATCTAAAGGAATTAATGCCTTAATGTTGTTGGTCTTCTAAACCTGAAGGCTGAGATAATTTGTGTCCTCTCCGCACTGTTCATGTTGGTGTGTAGTGTGCACGCTGAAATGTTAACAGTTGCCATGATGTGTCAGCTTCTCCTGATCACCATGGCCTGTCTTTATCCAAATTGCTTCTGCTTGTCATTTTGACATCTGTCGAAATGGGCCAGAACTGAGAGGAATGGGCCAGAACTGAACTGAATATTTTGTTGAGCTATCCCCTGTTTCAGGGGAGTTGCTGAGTTATCTGTGTTTCATGCTTGTTAATTGCCCATTAGAGCTGGGTGATCTGCTAGAGAATGGGTTCCAGAAACTGTAATCATAAATAGTTTTAACTTGAGTTTAGTAAGGGCTTTCAGACAGAGACACAGGTGGAATTAGGATATTAGGAAAATGGTTTAGTATTTTCTAAATACTTTCCCCTTGTAATTGGCACTGGTGAGATTGAATCTTGAATCCTGTGTCCAGTTCTGGGCCTTCACTCTTTTATTATAAAAAACAACAGAAAAGCTGGGTTTTACGAAATCCCAAACTTAAAACTTATTGAACAGCATAGTTGCTTTAACACAAAATGGCAACTTGGCTATTTTTTCCTGTTCTGATAGTAAGAATACTTCACATTGACTGAGAATGGTTTGGATCTTCTGATCCCAAGTTTTTTGGTAGGTCAGCCACTGGTCCAAAAATGATGGGTACATCTTAGTGTGAGTCACATGCTAGGCTTATTATCATGTGCATCTAGGTGGGATTATTCCTATTTTTTCTCCTAATTGTTGTGTTGCTGATGTGTTTCTTTTATTCAGAGCAGTAAAATACTTCTTGCCTGTGCCAGTTTACTTGTATATGCTGGCTGGCATCTCCTTGCCATGCTTGTTTGTAAGAGCTTGGAGATACCCACCAGGAGCTGCCTGAGCAGGAGAAGTATGTGGCCCCCTCCTGCTGGTCATGGAAGGGCAGGGACATCCAGCATGCCTGTAACAGGGTGTACCCACTATCTTCTCCATGGGTTTAGCTCACACTCAGAGCTGGCTGTAGTCTGATACTGCTCACAGAACCACTTGGGAAGCTAGCAAATCCTAGAAAGGTCACAGGGAAATGGTACCTGTGTTCCTCTGTAGAACACAGAGGCATTTCAGAGAGTATTCACCTCTCACTGTTTACGCCATCATGTGCATTCTAAAACTGCCCTTCAGTTTCCAGGACTCCCGCTGGCATCCTGTTAGCCAGTTAAATGGGCTGTGCTGCCAGAGGCAGAGGGACAGGGTGTAGAGAAAACACAACAGCTTTTTATAAAATGTTCTCCTGATTTCCCACCCACTTAACATCAGAGAAGGCTTTTCTGAATCAAATATATATTTAATATTCTATACTTAAAAATTCTTCCTGCTCTGTTAAGCCAGTGTCAGATCTCAGTGGGCGTAGCTTTGTGCTGCTTTTTAAGAGTCCACACAGCTGCACTTAGAAATTACCAATTTTTCATGAGTGTAAGTGCTGCCAGCAGGATCCTCAGAAACTGTGGGCTGAACGGTTGTTTTATTTTCAACTCTTGCTGTAACTAATAAATTGGATTTTGTGGATTTTCAGGGAAGCAAAGTGATCCCATTTATCTTTCTTATTGAAAAATAAGCTGAAACATCTTCCTTTGCCTTAGTGAAATAGGAGAGGTATTTGGCAGGGGCAGCTACCAAGCTGCCAGCAGGTCCAGGTCAGAGCTGGAGCTAGGGACTGTTGCAACACTGCCTGAGGCTAGTTGAAAATTTTGATTAAAAGGAATTTTGAAACACAGGCTTTTGTTCTGCAGATTTCTAGGTGTGAGAAAGAGGGTGGGAAGGAAGTTAGCCTTGTGACAGATAGGATGGCTGTGTTGTTCAGGGACCCCCTCACTTTCTGGAATGAAGACTTTTGTGTTCTTGTTTTTCAGTTTCACATAAAGGTGAAGTCCTCCTTTAGCTGCCTCAGCACCAGTCATGGGTAATACTTAATGCTAGCAAATTTAGCAAGTGTGCTGTTTGTATTCAGCATGACACACTGAGTCGTGCATCCTGTTTGCTATAGGTGTTGCAGAACTGTATTTAAAATGTCAGCTGGAAAAAGTGGGGTTTCCAAATAGGTTTTTACACTTTTTCTGTTTTGATCTCTGGCTACCTCCAGAAGGGGGGCTGGGAAGATGGCCTCAGTATTTTGTGTCTTTGTTTCCCAGGTGTTGCACCTGAAAGCGTGAGCACAGCTTATTCTGTCTTACTGTTTTCCTCACACGAGTGATGCCTGGGACCATGGTAGTCTTTCTTTCCCTTTGTCCAAACCCAACTGTTTTCCTTGTGCAGGCACATGCTGCTTGACCAGTTCTCTGCAGCCACTCATCCAACTTTCCCCAGTTACTGGTATGTTTGGAACAAACACAGATGAGAGGAAGTATGAGACACCATGTTTTAATGCTTCCTGCACAGTCCCCCAAAGAAAGGTCCTTCTACAAATGCTTGACATACAGATCATATTCGACCTTTGATCATCTGTCATTTTATTGTAAGAAAGCATGCCATCATTTGCCACCGTTTAAAATAGACCCAAAGGAAGTCAGGGCTTAATCTTAACCTCAAACACATTGAGCCCTGTATTTCCTATCCAGCCATACACTGTGCTATCTGGTTTCCTACACCTCAGGCCTGCTAAGTTTAGATCCTCTCAGCCAGCTGCTAAGAAGGAAGGGAAACTGTGTTTGCTGTGGATAAAACATTTGCTCTCCACAGCTCTCCCAGCCTTATGGACTAAGTGGTAGACAGCGATACAGTTTTGAGGTTTCTCAGTTTTTAAAAAAAAATGTATTTTGAATTCTTTTCTCTCTTAATTTGTTCTGTGGGTTCATACATTTAAGTCTTCGATGCCATGCTTTCTTGGGCTTCTCTAGGAGGAACTTGTATGCTTAGGGATAATCATTTAGCATTTATGACTATCATGTGGTTAGACCATTGCTAAATTAAACACTGGAGTGTTATGCATTAATTAATATTCTATCAAACACAGTGCAGTCACTCAGGTCTTTCATCTTAGGAAGTAGATGAATGAGTGGAATATATAATGTACCATACAGAAATTGAGATTGCCTCACTAGAAATCTTTATTTATCATAGAAAGTGGCTGCATAAAATAGCTGAGATAAAACTGACCTATTTTTCCTCTATATCAGTAGCATTCCTTGTCAGTTTGCTTCAGGCAAGCAGATTGGAGGCACTGACTGATTTCCTTCTTGGGGGTATTCTCAGGCCCTGCTATGAAATCCATGGACCTGTTTCAGTGCTGTGTCTTCTGAGGACCTTAAATATTTATTAACTTTATTGCTTTATTTTCCCCCCTAAAGTTTAGTAGAATTATGATAATTTTGACGTAACTGTACCTGCTGGGTTATTGGACCACATCTGGCAGCCACACACCACAATGCACACACAGGTGGTTCAGCATCCACAAGCTGGAGCTGCCTTTTTGGAGAGGATTTGGCAAGCCTGTATCCCTGCTGCACAGTTATGTATTTTTTCAGTGGTAGTACACACTTCCTGGCAGAATTTGGGGTTTGGATTATTTCCAAAGCAAAACTCTTAGCAGCATTGATATCTCTGAGAAACCTACAGGACTGGGAAAACTCACTCTATGTTCCCTCATGATTCTACTAAACCTTGGTTAAAATCCTTCCTTCTGTTGTGTCACATATCTCCAGCATTTCAAATCATGAAAGGGGAAAATCCTCCTGGTGGAAAGGATTTGTATGACCGTTACAAGAGACAGAAGGGGCTGAGGGCCTTATTTGAGTGTTTGTATAAAGCTGCTGTTTTGCCTTCCTACAATTGCACACAGTTTTGTCTGAATTGTTTTGATGTTTCCATAGTCTTATATCCTTCCATCCCTGCTAGGTCCTTGCTTTTGAGTGGCAGCACTCATAAATTCAATTTCACATTTGGTATCAGGATCCAATGGCAGGGTGAACAAAAACATCCAGTTGGACCTAAAATATGGTAGACTTAGGTACAATATTGATATAGGACAAAAAAACAAAGAAAAGTTAACTTCATCAAATATAAAACAGGATAGGAAATGCTACCCTGCATTTTTATTTTAATACATGGAGTATCCTATTTTTCCCCACCATCCATCACATAATTACACAATTTTAAAATTGCATAATTTGTGAGCTTTAACATTCTCATTTTCAATTAGAGGCAGATTGGTCCTGATGTCTGCATACATTTTAAAAATTAATTATTTAAATATGTGAAGCAAAAAGCAAACCACAAAGTTAAGCACAGAGTATTGTCCTACAGATAAGGACATAAAATGCACAGAACGAGCATGTAAAGAAAATGCTTCAAAAAAAATTGTCTGGACACTGTAATTGAATTTACATAATCCAGTCATGGAGACAGAAGAACCTGTCGGTACTGCTGTGTTAGTCTGCTCACAGATGGCTGAAAATATATTGTGAAAATGCTTAGATGCTAATGGCTCAAAAAAACTCCTATAACACATCTTGGACCAGTCAGGTCCAAGTTAATACAAAATTCAAAGCTGAAGGCCAAAGGAGGCTTTTGTGATGAGGAAGCTCCTAATGCACTGAATAACCTTGACAAATAGTTGCCAAATTTACTGTGATACTAAATGAGAGTGGGGATATATTTGTCTAATTATTCTTGCAAGGGCAGGGATTCATAATCTTCCCTCTCTCCTTCAGCTGGTGTGTGTATATAGCTCATCTCGCTGGCTTTAACACAAAGTGCAGGAACACAGCCTCAGTAAGGATGGCTAAGTAGTTCAGATTAAGGAGCTTTAATAAATGCTTGCTCCAGGCCCAGCTGTGTTGGTAGAAACATCTCAGTGATGCTTCCCAATTACAGATGACTCAGAGAACCATTTATTATACTTATGTAATTATGAAGGTTTTGTGTTGTAGGTTTGCAGTAACAGCTTCGGTTTATATCGGTAATCTTAACACCACACCTGTGTTTCACTTAATAGATCCAGGAACAGACACCTTCATTCTCTGGAGAAAAAAGATCAGCAGGAAAGCCTAAACCCATCCTTTTGTTTGTCATGTGTTGAGCAAATGGTGCTGACACCAGGAAATGTGCAGCACTTGACACGTGCATTCTGTAAGTGCTTGGATGCAGCTAGAAGGCATCGTGTGCCGTCAGCGCTTCACAGTGCTGACAGCACCCTGGCAGCTCGTCATGCTGGACTGAAAGGAGGATAAACGACTATATAAAGCATATAATTACATTTTTATGTGCATAAAGATGTGCATTAGTGAAGACTTAAAAAAAATTAGCAGCTATCACAGACTAATGTATTATTTAAGAGACTTTTTGAGGTGTAAATACATTTTAAACTAATTTAAGAATACAGCATTTTTTTAGGATGATAGTTCAGACTTTGGAGGCAGCTGTAGTGGGTCAGAGGAGCTGTGCAGGTTGACTGGAAAGTTATTGCTCTTGCAACTGCTATTCCCTTTGTAACAGAAGATGACCACAGTGTCTCTTGCCTACAAATAGATGGGCAGTTTGGCAAACAGGACCATCAAGAGTGAGGAGTTATGTGATTGCCTGGAGAGGTGGGGAGAGGTAAGAGAGTACAGGAGGGAAAAGGCTGGTCATTCACAGCCTTCTAAGGAGACATACTGATGGCAGACCAAGTGTTGGAGGGAAATGCTTGGAATAGCCATGCAAGATTGCAAGCTTTGCCTCACCCAGCTCAGGTGTGGATGTGCAGACAGACTGTGCAGATCCTTGGCTGTCAGAACCAGGCTGCATTTGCACAAATGCTGTGCTTCTCAGGTTCTCCTGTAGTGAAAATACTGATAGAGGCTGTAAATCCTCAGCACAGTGTTTTACCACCACTTGTGAGGCAGAGCAGCCTGAGCAGCTGGAGATCCCAGTGCTGGTAAAACACTGGTCTCAGTCTGAAGGAAGGCCAGCATGCACCAAGCCAGTACAACTACAGCTCTGGCTGGTAGGCTTTGGGTGAGAGGACAGATTTCCAAAACAGTCTGAGAAAAATCTCTGTGTATAAATCAGTTCCTTCAGGAGCTTTAGAAGAATGCTGAACATGGGCTTTACAGGGACATCTGCTCCTGCCTCTGCTCTTCTGCTCATAGCCCAGTTCTCACTCTTCTACCCAGGTCCTTCAGCCATTGGTTAACAGTATGAGTAGAAGAAAATGTAATGTCAAGATACCTTAACCATCATCCCACTATTTACACCCTCCTTGGAAACTTAGCCTGATTGCCTAATGCAGCTGCAGGCAGGCCACAGCGAGCCAGGGCCTCTGCCCCGCTATGCTCTCTTCCAGTTTTACCTCTTCCTGCAACATTTGTGGTTTGGTTTGGTTTGGTTTGGTTTGGTTTGGTTTGGTTTGGTTTGTGGTTTGGTTGGTGTGTGGCGTTGGCTTTTGCGCTTTGGATTGAGTTGGTGTTGGTTTGGTTTGGGCTTTAGGTTGGTTTCACGCCATGGGGGCCAGCAGGCGGAAGTGAGCCAGGGCAGCAGCCAGTTCACTGCCCTGCATGGTGTGAGGATTCACCTTGGGGACTCTGGCACTCAAAGAGGTCCTCACAGAGATTGCACAGGGTGACCCTTGGAGCTGAAAAGAATTGTTTTTGGCTAAAATGTTTTGG
The DNA here is from genome assembly GCA_018697195.1 of Certhia americana. Classification (NCBI taxonomy): domain Eukaryota; kingdom Metazoa; phylum Chordata; class Aves; order Passeriformes; family Certhiidae; genus Certhia; species Certhia americana. The sequence goes on along the minus strand of CM031864.1, from coordinate 21,951,200 downwards.
AGACCTCCATAGGTTGTGATGCAGAACATTTATGTGTGTACAGCATCTAGCTATCAATTAGGAGAAAAACATGAATGAACTTGGAAGCAGGGAAGTATTCCTGACGTTACACTACTGAGTTACTGTGCACATTGACATCTGTGCAGAGCCTTGAGTAAGGAGTGACTAAGTATCATCTGATTCTCTGTTAATAAAAAGGAGGTGAATATGCATGTTTCACTGAGGAAGGAAATGGTGAAACTGGGGCAAGATACTTGGAAAGGACTGCATTTCAAAACCCCTTTTTCGTTCCCAGGAAAAAGCAGATGCTACTAGAAACTTCAGGTGGGGTTAGGAAAAGCCAAAATTATAAGGAAGCAGTCTTTTGCTTTTAAGTCTTTTTGACTTACAATAGTGAGTGATAGAAATTTCATTGTATATGTTTCCAGTGTGTGGGCAGATTTCCTTCTGCCTTTAATAAGAATTGGGTAATTCAGACACATGCCCAGCTGTGCTCTGAATTTAGAAATCAAGCATTGCTTTCAGCAATGACTTTTTGAAAGATTGATTTTCTTAATATAAATCATCTTCTAAGGTGACCTTGGGTGAGGCAAATCAATACAGGATTGCTAAAAACAGCACTTGCTCTCAGCAGAACTACCACTGCCAGAGCTGGGCAGCCCCAGCTAGCCCTGCTCCATGGCAGCCCTGCCACACCTGATCCTGGCCTCTTGTCCTGGCCCTGGGGAGCCCCCAGCACCCTCACATATAAGAGCAGGTAATGTGGAGGGTGGCTTGAACTTGTGGAGGTCCTTGGATGGTAACAAAGCAACAGTCTCTCAGGGAGACACTGTGACTCTTCAGCTTGTTGGGCTAGTCTGTGAGACAGGCTCACTGGGATCCTCTGAGCAGGAATAATGGTTCTCAACTAGTCTGTAGTACCCCTGAGATCCAAGGTACTGGGGAATGAGCAGTCTGGCTGTGTCAATGCACTGACCATGATGCACAGTCATCACTCACTAAAAGTTTCTATTATTTTAAAGATGTGCAGGGAGAAGTTGCTACTCTAATGCTATCACATAGGTATATGCAGGGTTATCTTCCTTACAGCTTCAGATATTCCTGTGAAAAACACAGGAAATAACGGAAATGCACAAGAACACAAGAAACCCAAAGAGCCTGTGCATCACTGTGGTTTCCATTATTTTCTGGATTTGACTAGCTCAGAAATATTGCAGGAAGTGCTTTTTCTTGTGGTGTTTTTGCTTCCTCTGCCAGAAGAGTGGATGCATTACACAACGACATGTGAAAATGAGAGAGGAATCCATGCTGCCGGTGGGTGGGGTCATGTGAGCGCTGGATTTCCGCTTTCTGTGGCTGTTCCCATCTCCTCAGTAGAGGGCTGAGGCCTGAGGACTGGTATGGCAGCAATTGCCAGCTCTGAGCACCCAGGTCCTCTTTGGGGATGGTGGGCTGTGGGCAGGCACAGAGCTACCTTGAGGGCACTGGGATCACTTCTCTCTCCTCATTATGCTTGCAGAGAAGTTGATCAACCTGAGGTGTTTCTTTGCAGCTTTAGGCCAATTTTTATTCTCAGTGGATCTGTCTAACACTCACATACAGTTGAATAAACACCCAGGAGGTTGAGCCCGTTCCTCCTCGTGTGTACTTCATTGTTTTGACACATTTTGAGATCTCATTTGGAGATGTGAAATGCCTGTGACATTTCTCCATCCAGGCTGCACCCTGGCCGGTCAGCATTCACTCTGGTGAGCCAGAGCAAATGCATTAAAGCTCTGTATTAAAGCTCTGCTGATAACATTGTGCTTATTAAATAATACAAACATTTTTCCTATTTGCCGACCAGTGGGGATCCCTAGTACACACTGGGGAAGCATGAACTATAAAAGCCTCTATTCTTTTTTAATTAGGCCATATCTAATTAAAATTATTTCTTGCCAGTACTAGCATTTATAAAGTATTTTCCAACCCAGCATGACTCATGGGGCTATATGGAGACAGATTGCACTGCAGTCTATTTAGGATGTGTTTGCTTGTGCTGTGCAATTGTCCTTTATCATCACAGGCAGGCAGTGCTTGTTCAAATTATTATTTGGTGTGTACTGCCAGTCATCTAGGCCTCCACAGTTCTTTTTTTAAATTCACTGATTAGCCTATTTTGAATATGAAGTATGGGTTTGAGATCCAGCTTGGGGCTTTGAACAGACAAATCATTTGGAAGACTGTCTCTAGAAGTCACTGATGAGGAATTTAGCAGCTCAAGATGCCAGGCTAGTTCAGGAGTCAGCTATTGCAAATGGTGTTGAAACACCAGCAGTTTTTCTATTAACCTGTGTGGTGATAGGAACCATCTCCAAGTAGCCTCCTCAGGCTCGGCCCACAAGGAGTGACTGATTTGTAGGGAAGCAAAGACCCTGGCAAATGGCATAGCATAGGCTGCCATGGGCAACCCCAGGAAAACCAAGCTTAGCCAGCAACACTCTGGAATGGAGCCAGGTGTTCCTCCAAAGAGAGAGCAATCAAGAGCCTTCATGGAGAGGTGGGAAGAGGCTGTGGCAGGCAGAAATTTTGCCTACATTTGCCTGAAGAATAAAAGCGTGTCTGACAGGGCATGGGGTGTGGTTGAGCATGGATGAGGGGAAATAGACTGGGAGGGAACTGCGCCCAGAGGCAACTGGGCCAGCTGGTTTGTGCAGGGCAGGCAGGAGCAGTCTGCAGGCAGTAGTGCCAGCTCAGCGATGAGGGATGGGTGCTGTTGTGGGGCAAGGGGACACTTGGGGCTCAGGGAAGTGCAGGGAGCTGCCCATAGAGCTGAGAGCAGCTGCTTCGTGCCAGGCAGTAGTGCTTGTAGAGATCATGCTGTCTTGGCAGGATCTTGGCTGGAAGCACGCAAAGTAATGTGCAACACGTGGAACCCCCAGGTTTGCAGGCTGAGTGCTGATTCGCAGGCATGGAGGAGGACTGTGGGTTTGTATGCTACAGGGTTTAGAGCAGCCGCTCAAAGGGGACAGACATCCTGCATGCAGGAGGTGTGTCTGCACTGGAAGGATGCAAAGAGTGGAGCAGAGTAACCCCCACGAGCACCCCTGCTCCTGAGAGGCAGGCAGGCAGGAAGCAATGCTTCTGCTGGGGGGTGTGCAGGGCTGCTTTCCTTCCCTGCCCTGCACAGCCCCTGCTTCATGCCCCCCACCCCACCCTGCAGCTCCCCGAGGTTGGGTGCAGATGTGAGGGCTGGGAAGCAGGTGAGGAGATGGCAGCAGGGTGCTGAGCGAGAGGACACAATGGCAGAGGCAGCCACTCATGGAGCAACTGAAAGTAAAAGGCTCAGCTCCACATTCACAGCATATACAGGTGAGCTGAAGCCATTGCTGTGTTATTGCAAGGTTTACAGTCATATTTCATCTCCTTTTCACTTTCTGTGGTAGTTTTCCTTCCAAGGGTTATTACAATGCATGAAACATAGGTGTGATGCTATTATTGTCTTTCCTTTAAGTTCATCCCAAGTAAGACATGACAAGACATGGAATTAGGTTAAAATTAAAATCTTACCATAAAGATGTAAGTTTTTAATATAAGCTTGCCCATCTGAGATTTTAACAGCTTTATTCTTAATGTTGTACCTAATACAAAATAAGATGTAATACCTGCTCTGTGAGCTGATAATCTAATAGGCAGGGCCTTTAAAAAGAGAAGGTAATATTTTTAGCTATAGGTGAGGAACTGGGACACAGAGAATCAAATTACTCCCATGTCATGCAGACTAGAAATTAACATGTGTTTTGAATTTCCAGTTTCATCTTAACCACAAAAACAAATTTTCTCTTTGAGTAGGGATAGTATGCTCTGGATTTAAAAACATTTCTTTTATGGAGTGCTAAAATAATTTAAAGTTCTATGCTATGGCTCTCCCTTGACGCTGGGACAACTACTTTTACGTCTGCAGAATTTTCTTCTCCTGCTGTGGATCAAAATACAAATTTTCTTCCCTCATGCAAGACAGTCTTTGCTACGAGTACTTCTTTTCTTTACTGTAGCTTGAAGAACAGTTGTGTGCATCAGCCAATATGAACTTTGAAGTATTTCTGGTGTTAAAACAACAATAACAACAATAAAACCTCCTGGTGCTCTTTCCCACAGCTGAACAGTGTGATAATTAATGAGAATACAGTTATTCGTAAACTGCCACTCAATTGGCCTTATGGGCTATTCTTTTATTTCTCTTTAACTACATGGTAGAGAAGGAAGAAGCTGAGGTTGTGCATGGGACAGGGCTGGTTGTTGCCATCTAAAAGGGATGAGCTTTGGCCTCATGTTTTCCTGCTGTAGAACAGAAAAAGAGTCAGTGAGCTAGCACCCAGTTTAGGTCCTGCTGCCGTGGCTGGCAGGTTGGTTGGACATTGCAGCTGAACTGAGGGTTTTTCTGAGTTGCCGCTATGCTGAAGCTGCTGCTGAGCAATTTGGATTGCCGTGATCATGCTCTGCTGGGAGCCTGATTTACCTTCAAATTTAGGCCTTGCACCTCGAGAATTGAGAATTGAAGGCAGCATCTTGGGCGGATTTTCTTAGAGGCAGCTGTTTTTGCCAACAGTGGGTTAGACTGCCTGAATCCCAGTGCTCTTCAGCGGTTTGCTTCTCATCTCTTAATGCAACAGGATTATTCCAGATGCCTGAACTTCTCACAGGAAAAACAGTAGGAGGAGGATGCTAAAATTTAATTAGGGGGATAACAAGTTTATACTTGTTTCTTCTGCTCTTTCCCCTGCATGGCTGGAAGAGGCAGGAAATTGAGGGAGACCAACCTTCAGGCTCGGCTGCAAAGGTCACTCACCTCTTTACATCTCACAAAACCAAGCTCTCCACACCCCAAGCAGCACTTACCCTCCATTGCTTGCTTGTGTGGTGTCTGGGTTTGCTTTCCTGCCTGAGCTGAACATGTGAGTTCAATGAGAGCTCACACACCAAAGCCCAGAAGAGAACGGGAAACCTGCCTGTTTGGTTGCATCTGGTTTCACTGGTTTGCAGCCACACTGAAAAGAGTTTTCAGCCTGAAACAGCACCTTATAGCAGAGGAGTTGCTTTTCAGTGCCACTGAACACAAAATGGTTGCAGGTCTTCAGAATCATGTCTTCTCCAGCTCTGGTCTTCCCTGGCACCACTGGAAAGATGGACCTGCTTTAGATCTCCTGGGCTTTGGCCAAAACTATCTGTGCCTGAAAGGGAAACACTGCCAGAGCAGTTAAATTTAGCCTTATTAATTATTCCTGGCAGCTCATGCAGTGCCAATTAAACAAGGATTAAATTCCCCAATGATTTTTGCAAAATTTTCACTTTCAATCTGATTTAAGTCCTAAATATGCAATCTGTCTATTAGATGATGGTCGCTTCCCCAAATAGTTTAAATTCAGGTTATTTCATGAATTAAAAAAAAAAAAAGGGTTTCTTTGTTGTCAGAAGTCATTAGGATATGTGCTTTTAGCTTGTCTTTTTTATTAGCTGTACCATCCTACTTCTCGCTTGGTTGCTTTTGTTTACCCACTCTCAAGCTCTAGAAGATTCATTAACCCTAGATTTCTATTTGTAAGACTAACTTAGACTTAGTGTAAGAAAAAATGTGGGGAGTTTGTGGGGGTATCTTTGTTTTCTAAAGAGAACAGCCAGATCACAGGCAGGTATTGCTGTGCAACCACTCATTAGAGCAGCACCAGGAGCAGGATAGCAGTTTGAATGCCTGTAAGGTAACACAAGTTTATCCCTAGGTGCAGAGCTGCCCTGGCTGGCCCTGAACCCTGCCAGGAGGTGTGTGAGCAGCAGTGTAGCCATGCAATCCTGCTCAGCAGCAAAGGTTTGTCACCTTGTCCTACTGTGTGCTGCATTGACCGCTGCTGTGTGCCAGCCTCACACCCTGGGCAAGGGCAGGAGCTGCCCCAGCCACGTGTCCAGACACAAGGCTTCTTCTGGGGGTGACAAATGGGTGATTGGAATTTCTGTGGTGGACTTTTCTATTATAGTCCCTGCTATCCAGGGATCTGCTGGCTGTGATGGTGGGACATGCAAACATGCTCTGGGGTATTACAGATGGTGGGACATGCAAACATATGGGGTATTACAGACACCCAATACCTTGGTGGTGAAGGAAACTGCTCTTCCTGCACTAAGGCTTATATCATAATTGCATTAATAGTTGTAATAGTTTGGTGGGCATAATTGTGAATTGTACATAAACTTGTCTGTGAAGAGGTAAAGCATGTAGTGTGTGTTGTAAGACAGAAGCAGATGTTTCACATTGCTTGATAAACACATTGCCAAGCTGTCACTTCTTCATCCTCTACATGGACAGCAAGAGACTCAAAGTATAACATCTGCTTGTAAACATGATCAGGTGTAAGTCAGTAAAAGGAAAGAAGTGCAGTACGAAATGATAAATTGCATGCTCATCTATCATATGAGCTCATATATGCTCATCTATCAAGATAGAGTAGGGTCTGGGAAGAATTTTAGCTAAAAAATTAATCACAGTATCTTAAAAAGGAGCATCATGCCCCCTGTATTTACTGCAGGCTCCTAGGTTATTCTCTGTGGAAAATATACAAATGTTCCTTTGTAGTCACACCTGCAGCCCCTTGCTCTTACAGTTTCTAATGGTAACTAGCTTAAGTAAGAGCTGGTACATTCCAAGAAACTCTAACTTCATCAGTAGCTTAATTTAAATATGCAGAAGTGCTTGCAATGACAGTAAAAGTAATCATCTCCCAAAATTCCAACTGTTTGAGGTGCTCCTTTATCAAAGCAGCCGATTCTCTGCTGATGTGCATTTTTTGTAGCTGTCTGTGCTTGTGTGAAGGCTGCATACATGCACCTGTTCTGTTTTGGCAGCTGGTCAGGTGTTCAGCAGTACCAGAAGGATGTGCTTTTAGGGTCAGAAAAAACAGTAACCAAATAATCTGAGAATTTGTAGCTCTTGCTTTGAAACATTATGCACCTTCTGCAAGTTAGAGGGGACAAAAAGACCCCACTTGTCTTTTCAAACAGATCTTTAAAACTACGTGTGTTCAACATGGAGAAAGAACATATTTTAGCTGTAGTCTCATTCAGCAATCCCTAGCACTTTAACTGAAGGTTTCACATGAAGCTTGTTGTTGTTTGCAGCATATGGTTGGAAGTTATTACTTGGGTTTGTTATTGTTGTTCCTACTGAATTAATGGGCCTTTAGAACTGTAGACAGTACCAAGAAAAGGGGAAATGATCCCCATTTCACAGCCAGCATTACATTTGGCAGGGGCAAAAATGCCAGAAATGTACCAAATGCAAACGATGAGCAAAGATTGGAATTAGGTCATCACTCACTCTTCAGGCAGATCACTTGTCAAAGATGCAGTTGGGTGGAGTGCAAAAGGACAAAAGCATCCCTGGCTCCCCTGCAAATTCAGCTGAGGAAAGGTGCTGTTACACACCAGTAAAAGCTGTCTGCACCCCAACAGATGATGGACAAGTCCTTTTCTCTGAGCTCATTGCCTGGCCTTGCATTTAAATATTTTCAATTTTCATTTATTTTCTTTTTGTTACAATAATTTAGTTTTTTGACTATCAGAATGGCATTTTACTTGAATTGCATACACATGTGTGACACTTCAAAGACTTCTTCCTCCATTGCCATTTTCAGCAGTTTCTGTGCCTTTTGATTTTTGAGAAGTCCTGGACCGGTCCTTGCTCTTTCATTTTTAAATAAGCACCAGGTTGTTGTCATCCATTGTGTCTAGAACTCAAGGCCAATGCTGCTAAAACAAGATCACTGATCAGTGAACACTGATTGCCTTCAAGACAGTGCTCACATTGCTGAGGATAGCATGTTAATGGTGTTCCTAGACATGAACTGTGGTCACTGAAAGGATTCAAAGAATCTTGATTTTCAACATGAATTTTGGTTTATAAGCAAAGCTCTTTCCTGTGGCAACCCTGTAAAGCCAAAGAAGCCTTGCTTGTGAGCTCGTATGATGAAAGTTAGGATTATTGCAGAATCATACACAAAGTGGATTGCAGAGGGACCAGGTTAGGTCCCAGTATAATTCCAGCCTCTGCAGCTTGGTCTGGAGCAAAACTTGGCTTGATTTTGTATCCAGCAAGTTTGTTTATTCCTGGGATGTAGGATCTGACTGGCCATGCCTATCCCAGGAATGGTGCAAGAGCTTTCAGGAAAAGTGCAGTAGACATCATTCCTAGGAAAACCTGATGCTCAGAAACATTGTCTTTAAAGAGAGGGTTTTCTGTAAACTTGAAGTAGCATTACATTAGCTGCTAGTCGTCAGAAAGTTGAAGGCAAACAACCTGTAAGAAATAGCTCAGGGTTTCTGCAAGACTGATACAGCTTGTTTATAGCAGCATTCTTCAGAGTCATCTGTATCAGATGTCTTTTGTTTGCCTTGCTGTGTCTTACAAGGGGCTGCAGATTGTCAGCTTTGGGATTTCTCTTGAAAGAATTTGCTGTGATCGTAGGGCATCAGGAAATCTCTTTTTCTGTAGAAAGATGAGGGGATTTGGCAAATACTGAATAGCATGATCAAATAATTTACAAGTGTGACTTTGAGTTTGTTTCCTTTCCCTGAGCTGTTTATGCAGCACACGTTTGAAGGCAAGCTGTAAGTATTATACAAAGAAATCTGCTAGCATGCAATTTCCAAGAGAAGATTTAAGATTTAATTTCAGGCAGGATCTGGATCACAGGAGGTAATAGGAAGAGCTGTTTACACTCCTCTGACAGCCATACTAAAAATTTAGTGTGTTTAATGCTTGTATTTCTGTACTCCATTTCTACTGTGGTGAAGGGCATTTGCATGCACAGACTGACTGAATGAAATACCCTCTGATGTGAAATCATGTTTTGTCATTAATTGTAGAAGCTAAGGTGAATGTAAGAGGAACATGGAAGCTTCATCTCACTCACCAGTGTTTATTGCCAGTGATGAGTGTTGCTCTGCTTGTGAGCTCTGGTGAACTAGCTGTTCTCCTGTGGCAGCAATGCCTCAGGACTCTGGAGTCTTGCCCCAGAACTGAGAGGGAGCAGAGAGAGGAGAGAAGGTCTGGTTTCCATCTGCCCACCCTGTGTGAACATGAATGAGCTAACTTCTCTTTCTCTAGTTAGAAACCTTTAATGTAGCAAGAGCATGAACTCAGTACAGTTTCCTGGGCTACACCACTGAGTTTAGGTAGTCCAGCCAGAAGTGAACAGTTGTGGCTCTTGCCTTCTTTTCTATTTTTGCAGTGTAAATGGTGCATTCCCTCCAGTATCACAGTGATCTGGTGAGGAAAAATTATTACTGGTAAGGAAAAGCAGTAATGCCCTGGTTTTAAAGAAAGGTAACTTTGTGCTGAAACACCTCTAAGCTGTGATCTCAGAGTCATGAGGAAATGCAAGCAGTACCCACCACTCCATCCTCGCCCATCAGCAATTTCAACATTTCCCAGAAAACAGCTAGACTCCCTGACATCCTGGGGGCTATAGCTGACAGGGATGCAAGCCCTGGTAGTGGGGGACAGCCAGAGGTTGAGAGTTAAAGTTTTATAGAGGCTCTGCTGAGGTGGCAGCTTCCTGCTGTCTGCATCATGTGGTTCTAAGGGTTTGCCTTTCCTGCCTGTAGAGACAGAGGTAACTTTTGGGTCTTAAATCTCTGAGTACACACAGAATTTGACAACTCCTTTGAGTTCCTACTAGTGCTGGGCTTGTACAAACCCAGTACTTTGTGACACATACTGCAGCTAAATGCATTAATTAAGAGAAAGTATGAAGTGGCTGCTTTCCCCTCCGCTCATGCTCTGCTTGGGCTGGCACTACAGTCAGGCATTGACCTGCTGACATCAAAAGTCCTTTCATGATCTGCCCCACCACTTTGTCCACATCAGAGCCTTGCAGCTTGTGGTAAGTTAAGGCATAATCTCTTGTGCCTTTCTCTGACCACCTCCTTCCCTTCTCATTTTTATCCCTTTTTTATCTCTTTTTTTTTTTTTTTTTTTTTTTTTTTTTTTTTTTTTTCGTCTTCCTGGGCTCCCAGATCTTCCTTCTGTTATGAAACACATGCAAGAACAAAATGGCAAGAGCTCATGGCAGTTGGTAGCATAAGAAGCTCTAAATATTAGGATACTATCCCTGAAATCAGAGTTGGTTGCATAATCAATATTTTTTAGTTCAGGTATATTTGAACATTTCCAGTGAATGTATTCAAATACTTGAAAATAGGATTCTTTCTGAGAAAATTACCCTTTGTCCTGGTGTAAACCAGCAGAAGGATACAATTCATTGAAGACAGAGAACTCAGCACATGGCATGTCTGCATGGCTCAAGTCAATGTCAAGGCTTCAGCTGCCTTCAGTGGAGTCAGGATTTCTCTATTAAAAGGAGACTGTATTGCTAAATGAAACTGCCTTGATTACTGTCTCTGAAAGCTCTGCCTGATTAGATACAACAGAATTTGTCCTGTGGAAGAAGTTCAGGAGAGGGAGAGAGCACAATGAATATCAGCCCTGGTAAAAAATCTGGTTCTAAGAGGACTTGAGCTCATACACGAGGCCTTGTTAAATGGAGACCATTCAGTGACACAGTTACAATGGCTATGGCAGGGAAGGAGTTTTTCATTAATTATTCAACAGAAGGGAGATCTATATTTTGCCTCAAACTGACACTTTTTACCATCTGCTTAAAACATAACTGTCTCCTGACAACTATTATCCACATGGGCTTTTTCTCCTTTTTTAGAGTAATCATTATGTTGATCTTCCAGATTGTTTAAGGTATCTGAGGTCCAAGTATGACCATGCTGTTACAAATAGCTGATACTTAAAATTGCTCTTCATTTTCTTCATATGTTTGGCTGGCAGCTCATTAGTACATTTGTTTTTCTCAGTTGTAATTCTGATCCAGCAGTGGCCTTGATCTTGCTGTTACATCTGAGCTTAACTGCAACTGTAATCCCAACAGGCTCTTTTTAAAAGGACATAGTAACTCAAATTAATTCCTAGTATAATTATTGAAATTAGCATTTTTCACCAGGGATAAATTTATCTCAGTATCTACAAGTGCCGTGGACACATCCAGAGGGTTGTTAGCAGTGGGCCTGAACATGAAATGAGCAACCAGACCCTAACTGCTTACATGAGATTTTCTGTGTGCTCCCCTCAGGAGTCCCACCTCCACTCCTAGGGGAAAAACTCAACCCCTCCAAAAACTAAATGTGCTGCCTGGAGTCTTTGAAAGGAAACTGAGATTTATGTTAAATTCTGTGAGCAAAGCATCCTGAAAACGGAAAGGGAATTCAGATGTTTGCTTTCATGGGTACCTGAATGCCAAAACGAATATAAACAAATACCTCTTACATGCAAAGAAATATTTTACAAAGTAGCTAATGGTAAATTGAACAGAAATTTGTGGCTCTTGTATGGTGAGTAATGCCGCAGAGGACTGTCATCTTCTTCAGTCCTGCATTTTAGAGCACTGTTGAGAAATGTGACATCCAAACAGCCAATATGGCTCTGTATTTGGCTAATCCTTCATCACTCCGAGTACCATTCCACGTGGGAAGATGTCTTCAGAATATAACCCTGCACACCTGGAGGCTGACTTTCCACCTGCTGCACTCTGTCCCTGGAAACTGTGCTGGATGGCTGGGCACCTGGGCCGTGAGGAACCGTGGCACAGGAGCAGGTGGCTGCAGGCTGTGCTGCATAGCTCCCAAACAAGAGTGCCAGAGGACACCTTCTCAAGAAGGGGTGAAAGGCCATGCCAAACAATTCCAGTGTTGTTCTAATCTAGAAGGGGAACTTGCTTAGATCTACACAACTCAATGCTTGCCACACTCCCATTTTGGAGAAAATGGTGGTAGATGGGTCATACTATTGGAAAGATTTATTTAATTTTTAATTGTAGAGCAAAACGACACCTTAAGCATATCATTGTGCATATACTTTTGTATCAATTTTGTGTCATTTAAAAATCCATTTTGCATTCTTTCCTGTTACGACAGTGGATTTGTAAATTCTCTCTCATCCTTGCAGACTGGGCTGGAATTCTGAGCTACGGGGTTGGGACCTCATTATCAGACATTGCTATTCAAGGCAGTGCTTACTTAGCCAGCCAAACAGCAGCTGAATTGCACCTTATCAGCTGTGCTCAAACACAGCGCATTTCACCACCCGGGTGGTTGAAACGTGCTTCTTTTCAGATGCCTTTTCAGATTCATGGCAGATTCTTTGCATATGCACCACCTGCAAACAAGAGCTCCCGAGTGACTGCTGGCCATAGTTCTGCTGTCTCCAGCGGCAGGGAATGAATGTCACAGCTGGTGGGGTTAAAGGCATCGATTTTAAGTGCAGTACCAATAATTCTCCATGATTCTGGATCACTACAGATCCTTGTATTATTGCATTTATAACACAGAAAGTGTTCGAGGAAAAAAAACCCAACCCCTTTATTTCCATATGAAGACACGATGTTGACAAACTAGCAGGGCAGATATATTTGTAGCAAACCTGCCAATCACAAAACACTCCAAGAACAGCTTTCAGACAAGTTTAACCTATCTTGCATTCACTTAGACACCCAACAAGGATCTCCGTAAGCCCACATGAATTCTGTTCGAGGTTTGGTTAGCATAACTGGGTGCCAGAGCAGTTAAGCTCTGGCTGAGACACCTGGGAGCCATTAGTTTCCCCGGAGATTAAAGACTGGCTTTTGGGAATGACTGATGATTTGCCTTGCATCACTTCCTCAGTGTCCTGCATACCTCCGGGGCTTTTTAGTGGCCAGTCCGATGCTTCGGCTTCCTGCCTGCTCAGCGTTGTTCCTACTCCAGGGACTGCATGCCCGAACAGCTTCTCTGCTGTCAGTCCTTTGCCTGGTCCTTGCCTATGCTTCGTTTGCCCTTTGGTACCTCCCCGAGAATAAGAGAAGTAAGAGACAACGAATCAAACTCTACTTCCACCTGCATTCGTTTGTACATCCTACTTGTAAACCCAGCGAAGAAGGCAATATAACACAGCAATTTGGGAACTGAATTGGTAGGAACAGCTCCCCCATGGAGTAAGGGAAAATACCTTTTTTGTGATTGCAGCATCAGATTCTGCTCCAGTTCATGCTGAGAGGATTTACTGGGGCTGAATTTGTGCTGGTCATACTTGTGTGTTTCTGTTACTGGCATGCTTTTATTCCTTTAAAAAGCATACTTTGCATCAGTTTATCTAATCTGGATTTGAAGTCTTTTGATATAAGCATTTATTGTCGTTAAAATTGTGTTTGGGGTATCAACGTTTTCAGGCTGTTTTGTAAAGTGGTCTTTTACACAGGGTGGGGGAAACACTGCAGTGTGGTACACAGGTGGTTTAATTTCAGCTTTGTTTTCTTTGGTTGAACCTTGAGAGCAAGTTTCAGTGATTTCAGAAGGTCTGACTGCAGGAAACGTGGAAGAATAAAAATGGGAGGCAAGTTAAGTGATGTTTGGACACTGAGTTTTCTCTCAGTTTGGCCTGTTAGATCAGTCCTTTAGCAGAGACCTCTGCTATGCCTGGGGGTGGTTAGACCTTTGGCTTGCTGGACTGAAGTCCATGCTACCTTCACAAGCTCTTTAAGGCAAGTTGTGTTTGTGTTTACTGTGCCTTTAATACAACCTGCATCCTAACAGAGTATTGCCTCTTTACCGTGGCATTTCAGAAGTACACATCAACTTCTTCAGTGAGCTGTTTTCTGGCAATCCCTCACTTTCTTGAGAATGAGATGGTGGCTCACAGAACACAAAACAAGTTTATAGATGGACCAGAGTTAACTGTAGGACTTTTTGCAGGCAGTAGTGGACTTGTACTCCTATTTTAGTCCTGGTACAGCTTTGCAAAGAAAAATGTAGAGAGGGTGAAATAATTTTACAACTTGGGTTTGCAACACGGACGACCAACCTCGGCTCATAAAAACTTAAGCTCTAAATGCACCATGCTACCAAAGCAACTTCTGTCTTCTCCACAGCAGTTTTATGGTCTTTTAAGGTATAACATTCCTGAAAACGAGCTCATGAGAAACTTCTCAGTGTGGCTCTTTGTCTTTATTCAGATATTATGAAATCCACTTTCCACTGCTGCATGAAGAGAGGCAGTTAATGAGGGGCAAACTTCTCATGTGTGCCACTTGGGACTTTCATGGGATGGGTAAATCTGAAGTGACTTACATTGACACACATCTACCACTATTTCTAAAATTATGAGAGCAGTGTAATTAATTTCTAATATTAATGATATAGTAGATCTGAATGTCAATGTTTTTGTTTCTAAATCATTATTTCAACCTGATAGTTTTATCTCAGGAGCAATATTTCTCAACCAAAACTGGGGAAGTTCTGATATCAGTATAGTGGATGGGAGATGATGTCTCAAGATAGAGGATAAATTTTGTCTGTAAGTGTCATCTGTGATTGATTTGGAACATTACTGGTTATATCAACAAGGTACCTAATTTGGATACACATCTTTATAAGCCAGGTTACCAGCAGCTACAGATACAACTGACTTCAACTGAAGTGGGTATTCTAGACAGTAAAATTCAAAATTTAGGATGAGATGTTCGGGTTTTTTTGTTGTTTGTTTCTTTTCAGAATAAATGTTTTTAGTACCTGGGGAAGCAGGGTTTCACGCCATGTCTAAAACTGAGCCTGCAGAAATGGAAGTATACAACATTCAGAGGACATTTGAGGATTCCTGTCCTGAGCTTGTGATGGTTTATTTTTCTGAAGGTGAGGGTTCCACAGCACCTATTATTTCAATTGGCATGGTAGTCCATGCTGCTGCAAATTCCATCCTCATGGCCTGAATAAAGAACCCCTTATTTCTTAAATCTCTGCTGATTTGCAGTCTAATGCAGCCTCGATAGACAAACAATAACCAGGTACACTCACTTATAAAAGGTTAAAAAAAAAAGTAGGTAGCAGAATGTTCTGAAAGATTTATCTTCTTTTTTTCTTGAGGTGAGACAAATATGGGTTATTTTAGAGATGAAGTTTCATTGCCTACTGCGTGTTTAGAAATATTTTGCCTGCTGAGTTCTCTAAAAATAAATTTTAATGTTCTGTTGTTAAAATTTATTAATGCATTTGACTCATAAGCATAAAAGGCAACTTTTATTTACTGAACTTAGATTAGTATGTAAATACAGATTTAACATTGTAAATGGAAAGCTGGAACAGTGTCTCAGATT
Source organism: Certhia americana (assembly GCA_018697195.1). Taxonomy (NCBI): domain Eukaryota; kingdom Metazoa; phylum Chordata; class Aves; order Passeriformes; family Certhiidae; genus Certhia; species Certhia americana. The sequence continues at coordinate 21,935,982 of CM031864.1, read as the reverse complement.
CTGTGTGACTGCTCTATTTATTCTAGCACACAACACGAGACTAGAGGCTGCTAGTAAATTGTGCCTTTAGGATATGAAAAATTCAATTGCCTAATAGCAGTAATTTAAAAATAAATATTCTATTAGTAATGGAGTTAGAAACATTGCTGCAGATGTTCTGTCACTATTTAAGTATGTATTTCACCAATGGGACTTTTCAATATTTCCAAACTTTAGGTAGATAGAGACTTCTTATTTTAATGTGAAGTTTTTTCTTGGTTTTCTATATATTCAGACCTCATCCTGTGCACACTGTTTCCTGCAAGTGTCACACTTTCAGCAATTGGTCCCTTTTTTCATGCAGGAAAACCTTTCTGGATTCTTGGTTCTGGGAACTGAATAGAATATGAAAAAACATAACCCCCATCTTTTCTTTGCTTTAGGGCTTACTTGTGCCAGGTTCTATCTTTTCATATCTTGGTTATATGCACTTGAACACCTTGACTTCTGATAAACGTACCACTTTCTTGTCAGCTGAGACCACAAAATTATTTTTGTCAGCATCTCTCTTCCTTCTGTCTTGAGGGAAGAGGAGAGTTTTTTCAATCCTGTAATCTGATTTGGGTTTGCCTTGAAATCAGCAGCAGGTTGTTGGAAACAACCTGTGGAAGATGAGAAATGGAGACGAACTGGGGGAAAGGGGTAAACAACAGGAGGAAGGTTACTATTTTATTTACTATATCAAGTTGCTTGGGTTCTTAGGAAGTATTTTTGATATTTTGGCTAAAACACACAAAGCAGTGCAGGACAATTTCTTCACTTTTGCCTGCATATAAGTGTTTTTTTTATCATACATGCTATGGCTTCCTGCTGGCAGGAGGTGAGTGGCTAACTGAGTCTGGCTTCGCTGTTTTTCAGCACAAACAGGTGACACATCAGCAGCTTTCTCCTTTTTGTATGAATAGTTTTTAGAAAGCTGAAACTTGGCCTTCTGGAAATCAAATATCATATTTTAGGAATTTAACATAGGATTCTGGACAGTAAAATGGGATAAATTTCTATTAACTTCAATAAAAAAGAGGTTCTTGTCAGGAGAGGTGAGCCAATTTCTTCAAATCTTAACATGATTATTTGGCAGTTAGCTGTTAGAGATAGGCAGTCTTTTTGACTGCTTTAATGCCTTATTTTCACATTGACTGGTCTGGGTGTATCTTCCCTTGCAGCATCACTGATTTCTCAAATCCTCAGATGCATTTTATGTATTCTGGCAATTTTTTGCTGAAAACAGTATCTTGGTGTTCATTTGGTGTGCTAGCATTTAGAATTCTTTTCAATTTATAACTACCTATACATTGATATATCAGATTATTTCTCTGCTTCTTCCATGTTTTTAGTGAAAACTAAATTCAATACTGAGCTCCACACATCCCCCTACTTTATTATTTTGTTTGTATAATTTTTCTTTTGTTTTCAATGCTTCATGTAGATTTCAGGTCAGTTGTTTGTAATTTCATCCATGCTTGCTTGAAACAGTTATTTCAAGTAGAACATAATGCTTTGCTGAAATTCAGGTGGTATTGCAATGTAACACAAACAAATGATTAATAAGAAGCAATTAGTGCTGCTGTTTCACTTTTTGCTGCAAAGTCCCCAAAGTACTTCTGAAACTGGAGCCTGTAGCTATAGGATGCAGCTAGATGCATCTGGAAGATCTTGATCCATGCTGACATTCATGTGCAGCAGCAGCAGTCAGAAATTACTGAAGAATTCTGGTCAGCCATCTTACCCTCATTTACTTGTACTGCAAGATAAGCAGGCTCCTTTCGAAATCCTGGACTGTGGCCACCTGCCTGTTATTCCCATCCTGCCAAAAGGAAAGAGGCTCAAGGGAGGCTTCTGGCCAGGAGCTGTCATAGTTCAATGTGTATCTAAATGTGAGAAAGATGCAAATGGCTAAGACACAAGACTACATATTTTCACTTGCAGATGATGTGAAACTCAGTTCTTTTACTGATATAATTGAGTGGGTCTAACTGGGACGTGAGCCCTGAGCATGGCTGGCTCAGCCAAGGCTTTAGGGGGCCTTTTGTACCCACGAATGAGGGCAGTTCTTTGCTTGTGTTTGCACCTCTTTCAGCCTGTAGCATTTAAAAATGCACTCAAGAGTAACCATCAAATCTTTAAGCACCAGAACTGATGAATCCACTGGTAAAGGGAATAAGTAGGAAAATAAAATGAGGATCTTCCCTTTGGGAAGAGATCTACCATTTTGTTATTCTTGTTTGGTATCTTGCACAAACTGGGTTTGTGCCTGGAGGTCATGGCCACAATTTTAACTGCAAGAGTAACTGAAGGAGAAGGGAGTGTGTGTACATGTATTGATTTATTATTTTTTGTATTTAATTTATTAATTTTCCCCAAGCTGAGAAATACAAGTTGTTTAAATGCAGCAACTGTGATGACATCAGGAAGTAATTACTTCAGGAAGTTTGCAAGTGTGCCCCTTATTAAACAAATGGAGGTAGGTTGGGTTTGTTTGTTTGTTTTAAGTAAAGTAATAAGAAAAGAACTGGAAAGGTGTTGCCTTCATAGGATGCAGTTCAGGATATAAGTAAAGAAAAACATTATGGTTATGTCCCTGGAAGGAGAGAAAAACTATACAAAACCTTGGAGTTTTGGGTCCCTTTTGAGGAACAATTCTTCGGACTTCCTGTTCATTTAAGATATATTTCTTTTATAAAAAATCCAAAGAAAAACTGAATCAGCAAATGGCTTATTGATGCATTAAAAAAAAGGATGATGTACATTGAACGTTGTGAAAATCTAAGCTGAGATCTGTCTGCCAGATTGGTCCGAGTGAAACTGCAGAAGATGGACTGAGGTGACTGTAAATCAGGCCTTCTTTGAATCCAGGTACATCTGTGGAGTATGGGGAGAACAGGATGGAAACAGGACAAACTTCCAGTATATCTTCAGTAACTGGTTAATTTAAAGGACTTCATATTTGAGGTATAGATTTTTTCTTTTTTCTCTCTTTTTAAAAAAATCTATTAATAGCAAAAAAAAAAAAAAAAAAAAAAAAAAAAAAAAAAAAAAAAAAAAAAAAGCCAAAAGTAGCTTTTGAACAGCAACAAATTTTAGGATTGAAAGAAGAGTTGAAACCCTTCCAATAAATGACTGAGGACAATGTAGGAAGCTGAAGAAGGTTGTTAAGAGTACTCTGAGAGGAGGGAAGTGAATGTGCAAATATTTCTGCTTTCTGCTGTGGCAAGACTGTGCTGACCATGAATTTTGGCTTTGAATCCATTTTCCCCTTCCCTTCTCTCAAGCATATAACTCTTTTAGAGAACAATTTTTCTGGAATTTGTATGGTTATATGGATTCTTCTCCATTTAGAAGAATGTACCTCAGTTGATTACATGAGACGCAGTTGAGAAACCAGTGTGTTTACAATGAAATTCAGTTCTAATATTGCACTATAACATGCTATGACTTAGAAACAATTTAAAACTGCAGTGTATGTTTTTCGGATATTTAGAATTTCAGCCATCACCTTTAAAGCATATGTATTTTTTGGATTAAGGAGTGTTGGATTGCTCCTAATAACCATGTAAAAAAGATTAGATCGATTTGAGCAACCAGCCTGAAGTATTTTTCTTGGTATTTATGAATCAGAACTGCACTCATTTTTCTGTATCTCTACAAAGGCATCCCAACTCTTCATGTTGCTTTCAGGGTGCTGTACCACCAATCCTGGCTGGAGGCAGCTGAAGCAGGGATGTGGATAATGTAGTAAAGATGGTTTTCTGTTTCTTTTATCTATTTTGTTTTTCTGCTTTCTGCATTTGCTTCAGTGTTATGCTTGTTATCAGCCTGAGAGTGGATAGCTGGTGGGCGCAACTCAATTCTTATCAGTTCATACATGTCACAGATGAAAATATATTTCTACAAGAAAGTGTTTATTCTAGTCTTGATCAAACTGCTCTATATTCATTTTGATGGATGATGATATCCAAATGAACACAGTAAAAACTGTCAGTTTCAGTCCTTTTTGATTTAATTTAGGAATGAAATCTCTAACTCTGCTTGGTTGCAAGCAGTCTGATACTTTGATAACATGTTTGTATTGCAACCTGCCCTCTCCTTCACCTGCTCAGGCATAAAACAATCAGATGTTGGTCTGAGGAGGCAGAGGTACTTGTTAGTGGTGATCCAGTATTTGGGCAGAGGTTGTTAAACATCAAATTCACATTTCCTGAGAAATGGGAGCTGCGTGGCTGTGACTGCCCAGATGGCCATGGAGCAGGAAGGACCTGCTGGAAAGGAGGCACTGCTGAGGCAACTTAACCTAATGCCACACTTTCCCATGTAAGATGATTTTAAAAGATTTAAAGCTCAGCTAAACTGTCACCAGTCCTTTGGAATGAGGATCTCTCTTTTGATTCATGCAAACTGCTTCCTGCTAACTGGAGTTTACATTCTGTTAAAATGTCTTTGACACATCAAGGAGGCTTTGTGAACTGCACGGGTGAGACCCAGGAGCCCCTTTGGTTTGTCAGCCCCCATGCACAGGGCTGAAAACTAAGCCAGGTTTTGCAACCTTGTGCATTTTTGAGTGGAAACAAATGCTGCTCCTAGATGACCTTGACTTGTGCCTTCTAAGGAGGTAGCATGTCACACCTGTCTCATCCCATCCTGGTAGTGGCACAGGCGTTACAGATTATGGAGCTGGACCCTACATTTTGGGCCATGATGCTCTTTGTCTTTTTCAGTGCATGCAATGTGAAATGGTGAGCTGTCCTGTGGCATGTTCTGCAGCCAGTGGCTGCTCAGGAAAATGCCTGGAACAGCAGACATACTGCCTGTTTAAAGAAAGGCAAAAAGTGAATTAGCATATTGACTTAACTGAAATATGCAAGTCACTTGCTAGGCCTCAGTTTCTGAGATGAATTCCCATAATGTCTGTACTAATTCTTTCAGAAATTATTAAAAGGATTTGTGGGATTATTCTGTGCTCAGATAGCAATAAATGTCATGGTTTTAACTGAGGAGGTGTGGAAACCAGCAATAGTTGTGGACTATCTTGAATAACCATGTTAGTATTTTGCTCTTGGAAGGCTTTTTCACCCTGGACTGTGTGTTGTGTTCTTTTTTTTTCTCAGACAAATGTTAGTATTACTTTTAAAGTGTTCTCTGGTTAAAAGAAAAAAAAAAAAGCACGTTTTAATAGAGAAAAACCAGCTTTTGTATTCTTTTAAGTGATTTTCTTTTTAAAGACATTAAGTTTCCAGCACTGCTTCAAAAATCAAAAAGAATTAATAGCTTTTGAATTTTAGACGATATTGTGAACTCTGGTGTTTGTGTTGTCTGGTTTTGGAGTTTGTCACACTTGATAACTTAAAATCACTTGTATTTTCTCAAATTTTAAGTTGCCTGAATGCTTGTTGGAAGTTATTACATATTTTAAAATATTATTTAAAGTGCAAATAAAACCAAAGTCATTGCGACGTATTTTAGGGGAGAACAGATGGGAAAACAACGCTATGCCATGATGTGTTCTCTATCGTTTCCAGAAGTCGCTGAGAGTATTCTGCTTGACCCTCTTCTGAGCGTTCTGCTGTTTGCTCAGCGGAAGGACAAAGGACCGACAGTAAGACAGAACATGCCATTGCGCTGCTATCTGCACCTGCCTGTCAGAGCTGCGCCTTGTGTGTCGCAGGTGCTGTGTTTATGCCACCATCGGGCGAGCAGACGAGACGAGCACCTTCCCGGATCGCCCTTCGGAGCTGCCTGGCGCGGGTGGACGGCGGCTGCCAGCGCTCACCCCTCCAGCGGGGCCG
>CM031864.1:21900113-21929763 GCA_018697195.1 Certhia americana | reverse complement strand
GGGGGTGCGGAGCGGGGCCGGCGGGGGGTGCGGAGCGGGGCCCTTGGCCGCTGCCCATCTGCAGCCCGGAGCCTCCGCGCCTGCAGGGCGGTGAGCGTGAGTCGGGTCCGGGGCAGTCCTGACGGGCACCTTCCCTGCGCCGTGCGGCCGTCCAGCCCGGGCTCGGCGCGTCCCGTCCCGGGTGTAGGGACAGGGCTCAGCTGCAGCGTCGGGCTGGCGGCTCCCGAAACGTCCGTGAGGGCTCGTCGCCCTCCACCGGAGACAGTTCGGGCAGGAGTCCCCTGGGGTGGCCGTGCTAAGAAGTTCTCGCAGTAGTCCCAGGGTTAGCAATTTAACCTGTGTGTATGCGTTATTGTTTAATGTGCGCGGGTTACAAATCAAAAGACCTCTTGCTTCTAGTTTTTCTGGCTGCTCCCGGGGCGTTGATGGGGAGGGAGGGCGGCGGAGGGCGTCGGGCCGGCGTGGCCGTGGAGCTGAGCCCGCCCGGAGCGGCGAAGGCAGGACGGGGGCTTTGGGAATCGGTGGGTGAAGAAGCCCTGGTAGCGCCAGTCAGCTGCTCTTCGCAGCTTTTTGTGACTTACGGAGTTGAATGGAGAAGACTGATTAGTAATGAGAAATCGTGATCTTGATAGCTGATTGCCCGTGTAGTACTTTTTTTTTTTTTTTTTTTTTTTTTTTTTTCCATTTTATATTTATTCAGGCCCTTTTATTTTTGACTTTTAAAGTTGATATTTGGAATCATTATTTAATGCCTAAGTGTAATTCCTAATTCAGCCCTGTTTTAAATGCGGTTTTTAGTTTGGACTGATGTTTTGTTACTGTGACTCATAAAGTTGATTTCAGATATCGAGATAAGATTATATTAATAATTCAAGAAGAGACTATATATACTTGACTTCCTGTCACTGCTTCATGCACACCTATGCCTCAGCAGAGAGAGCGGCAGCCAAGCAGATGTCTGGAAGGAAACTAACTTCTGAGCCTGTCATGTGTTTTAAAACACTGAGAAACAGATACGCTGTATCATTTCAGTGTTGTGGTTCTCTTTTTGATTTACAGTAATACAAATTGCCATTCACATTTAGGATGCTGGAAAAAGCAGTAGAGTGAATTATACTACATTGTCCGTGTCTCTGTCAATGCTTGCTTACAATCCCAGTTATTTTATTTAGTAGTTCTCTTAGTAATTCTCTCTTTTAGCAGCTATGTCTTACTACCAAGGTGACATATTCTGGAAGCTTAGAGTGCAAAAAGGAAAAACGTAGTTCATCTGGTCAAAGCTCTGAGGCTCATGCACTAGATGTGAATGGTACAAAGGCTATCTCCATGTACTTGAAAGCTCAAGTGCCTGCTTGAACAGCATATGCAGAGGCAATACTCCATGGAGTACAAAGGGTGGGCTTCTCTGAGTGGTCGAAATCCAGTTCAGTTTTTTTCTCTGCACTGTTGTAGCTTCTGACTTTCAGCACTTGCTAAACTAGAGCCTTGGTTTATATTTGGTATTTCTTTAATGGACTAGAAATGTGCTTCATGATATTACATAGTATTTTTGAAATGGCTAACTCATTGTACCAATTTGAATTCTAGATTAATGTTGATTTTCTGGAACACTATTACTTAATTTTATCTTTGATAAAAGACTACTAAATCTAAGTTATCAAAATGCTCTGTTGTCTTCTTTGTTAGAGCAATTTTGGGAATCAAGATTAATATTTATTTCTCTAAGTATGTTTGAACTATGGATTAGAATTGTAGATCTTGGATTATTTACAACAGTTGCCTCTTTGTTAGCTATATGCCTGAGGTACCTGCACTCCACAGTGCTGCAGACTGCTCTCTCTAGTGTTGCATTTCTCTGCCCTATGCCAATTTTACCCTTTAAACAAAAGGAACTGTTGCTGGACCAAAATCTATAATGGATAACTCTACATAGTGTTGAGTTTACTGGGAATGTTATTTTTGTGTTCAAGATTTGGTGATCTTAGTGAGGTTCTGTGGGGTTTTTGAAAAGTGGACACTCTTTGTGATGGAAATGATCACTCAAGTGTAACTTTCAAAAGTTGTTGAAATTGAAATTCTGCCAGTTGCTTGCAATTTGTGGTTGAGACTGTGAAGAGCTTGTAGTAATAACTTCTGGAGAAGTCTCAGTAGCTTGAAGATTATTCAGTTGGTAAGATCTGCTTGGAGTTGTGCCCTGAGCTGTGAGTTTTGTCAGAATAGTACTTGTCAGTAAACTAATGCTGCATCATAGTAGATTTGCATCATAAGTTGTATCATAGGATCTTGGGGTGTTGTAGAAACACTAGCTAGCTCACCTTTCCTTGTGGGGTAATGAGTTATAGGCACTGGAGGCAGAGCAGGATTGTCATTAGGATGAAAATTGTCTTGACCACTGACTGCAGAGTCTGTCTGAAACTGCTGCTGTGCCTGTGCTGCTTAACTGAGCTGTTTGAACTTCATATACCCCTTGTCTCTGATCTTCTAAAACTTAACTGCAGCTCCTGTACTCCCTGATCTGATGTGTTCTTCCACTAAGTCTTAGAATGGGTCAGGGGACTCTAACTGTACAGTTTTTAATCAATACAGAGAAGGGTGGATGAAGGCTTCATGAGTGGGCCTCATTGAGGGCATACTGTTTGATTTTGGCCTTGTCTCTTGCTGCAGTTGATGTTTGTCAGGCCTTTCTCTATGAACCAAGTTTTTTTTCATGGCTACTTACAAATGCAGCAGTTCTAAGGAACAGGAAGGTGAGAGGTGGTGCCTCAGGCAGACCTGGGAGTAGGTGTTAGTCATCTGATGGAAGTATCGAGTCTTTGCCATTTTGTTACGTATTTATTTTTTCAGAACAAATGTGGCAGATCACAAATCAGTGATGCTCCTCAGCTTTGCCCGGTAGTCCTTGATAACCCCTTATAAGCCACAATGAAAGTGCAGAGGGATTGTGACTGATGCTGTGCTGCCTGATGCTGCTTTTTGGTGGAGCCTCATTTAAACAGGAGCACTCTTGCTACAGGGGCAGGAGTAGAAATGGAGATTGATGGTGCTCAGCATTGCAACACAAACGTGCTTGACCAAATGGCATGGTGTTTGTTTTATGGGCTGGCTAGCATGGGGAACCACATGCCTTTGTGCCATCACCAGCCATGCGCCTTGTGTCACAGCTGTTCTTGTGGGTGGGTGGGCTGTTTTATATGTTTGAGATCTGTGGATTCTGCCCCTTAACCTTTTTGGAGATAATGCCTGTGCAAGAGTAAATGTGTCAGTGGCTTTAGGCTGTAAAATGTTGGGGTTTGAACCTTTGGAATGCTGGCTGTTTTCATCTGCGTTACTGTATATTTATGAAAATATGTATATTTGGTTAGTGAAAGTTTTCCTTTGAAGAACAGAAGCTGATTCAATTACTTACGCTTTGCAGAAAGTGAGCCTCAGATGTGAAAAGTATAAACCTTGCATATGTAGAGCCTAGGCAGCATTGAGCCTTTCTGTTCTGGATTGCCAGCTCAGTGCTGCCAGGCTCCTGTCTGAGAAGCTGGTGTGTCTTGGTGTGAGGTCCCTGTGAAAATCTACACATGAGCTTTGTATGAGGTTGGAAATTCAGGTTCAGGGACATGCATCTCCAGGGTTGGTTTTTTTTTTTTTTTTTTTTTTTTTTTTTTTTTTTTTTTTTTGTTCACTTTGAAAAGAACAGGAAAGTGTTGGTTCTATTAAGAGCTCTTGTGTCAAGGCTCAAACTGACTTTTGCTGTTTGAACTCCCACGAGCTAACAACTCAAGTTAGTTCAACCTGTGTGTGTGCCATCAGAAAAGGAAATGTAAGAGATACGGATCGAGTAATACCTTTTGGCCTTTAACTGTAGGGGAGCCTGCCTGATTCAGTTAGTGCTGTCTTATTGCAGGCAGCAAACACAAACGTGCTAAATGTGAATAAGGGAGATGTGACTGGTGTGTTGCAGGTTTCCCTGAAGTGGAGCATCAGTCCCTGGTGACAGTGAAGCAGAGGATGGAGCACTGAAGCTCAGGATCTGTGTCTTCAGAGCTGTTCACTGTAGTCATTCACTTGTCTCAGATGCTGCCTCTTGGCTAATGCAGGCTGGTGAAAGTAATAAAAATAGAAGTGATCCATAACTGAAAGTATTAATCCTAATGTTTAATCATCATCAGACAAGAACTTAAGTAATTTATCACCAGAAATGTAAAATCTAAACCAATGGATTATGTTGGATTTGCAGAAGATGTCATCTGTTTAATGCTTATCTTTTATCTTTAATACTTTGCAAGCTAGTTTTGAAATGGTTTTTGCAAGGCATTTAGTTAACTTGTGAGAGATTGCTAAACAGGAAAACAGCACTTAATGCAATACTGCATGGGAGTTTTCCTAAAGGGGATGTTGACATAGATTAAATATTAAAAATAACTATTTCCTATTATTCTAATAAAACCCCCCAAAATATCCCTCACTTAGTATTGAAAGTTCAAATGACTTCTAATTTTAGGGAGTTACTTTTTTTCGTGTGACCATGTTGTCCAAAGGAAGTTAGTTATCTTTGTCATCCATGTTATATTTTAGTGTGGTGACAGAGCTTTTGTGCAGGAGTTTATTTTTCTCGGTTCCAGTGGTATCAGGTAGTCTCAGGATGTGGGTGTGCTGAGTGACAAACCTCCCTGTTTCCTCTGATCCTGCCTTTGGCTTGGAGCTTCCCCGTTCCCCTGGCAGCTGGCAGCCCTGATCTCCTACCCTGGGTGTGTAACCCCTCTGTAAGCTCCCTGCAGGTGTGTATGCTGTGTTTTCTTGTTAGGTGCTGGGAGTACCACAAAGATATGTTTAGATTAATACTGTTTTTCTGAAACTGTAAAACTTCTTGGGCGAGAAAAAGAGTTTAGAAACTGGTTCAGTTTTTGTTAGTGTAGAAACAAGAGATGCGTTTAACCACCCCCTATTCTTGAATTCTTTGGATCTTACTGTATGTTCACATACATAGCTTTATTTCCATGATTCGTTTAAATGAAAACTATATTGGCCATAAGCTATATTATCCAGAAAAATCTATGCGCAAGTTATGTGTACATATGCATGTCTTATATGTGTTGGACTTGATAAAATATTTTGAACAAATATTTGTTCAATGCAAAGCCTTAATACGACCTCTGTTTTGTTCTAAGACTGATGAAAAAGAAGTGACCTGGTTTTCCTAGGTAATCCTTCCTACTGTAAGAAGGTGAAGAAAATAGCTCTTGAAAACTGATGTAATGATTTTAATTGATTCACATTGATTTTTTTTTTTCAAGGGGAAGGGAAAACTATAGTTGTACTCTGTGGTAAAGCTTATTTTACATGTTATGTTTATCATGTGGTTATTAAATGCAGCATATACATCTTGCCAAGAGGCATCTCAAATGTTCCCTTCTGCACAAAATTTTGGTGTGCTGGCAGCTATGAAATGCATGCAAAGAAAAATATTTGTGCCGGTTTCTCACAGAGGCTGTAGCATCTGCCAGCAGTGGATGATATAAATTAATGTCTGGGTATGGCATGCTGCTGTCATGTGGAAAAAGCCAATTTTTTTCTGAGTCTTGTCTGACAAACGTGGGAGACCTGTGATAGTGGCAAGTCAGACTGCTTATGAAAAGAAGCAAATCAAAAGGGTTAAAGAAGAGAGATATGTATATAAAAAGTAGGAGGATAAAATCAAGGGAAACGATATTAACTAGATAGAATGGTCATAAGAAGTTAGGAAGCTGGTCTGAAATGGGTATCAGCAAGATACTTAAGAATTTTGATATTTTGCAAGATAAGTATAGAAAACCAATCTTGGGTGTGCTGTGTTATTCTTTAATAATAATGGATAGTGGCTTTATCGTTGCTGGCATGCCAGTCTCTATTGTAACTTGCTGCCTTAGGCCTGTGGGGTGCAGGGGGTTATTTGCCAGGCTGCAGCACTGCACATCAGGCTGGATTAGCAAAAACCAGCACTACAGTTTGTGCACTGGGGAGATAGAGGGTCTTGGATTTCTCACATGCATTTCTCTTTCCGCTCTCCTTTGAAGGTCAAAAGAGTTGATGAAGTCATAGTTGTAAAGAAGGAAATACAGAGGGTAAGGAGAGAAAAGGCTGCAAGGTGAGAGAGAGGCCAGGCAGCTGCCAGGGGTGAGGGGCAGACCCTGCAGGGAGTGTGGTGGTGCATCCATCCTGGCCATGCCAGCAGGAACCTGGCACAGCTGGGCCTGGCTTTCAGTGCTGTGTGTGTTGGGGAGCAGCAGCTGGCAGGCTGGTGAGAGGCATGGGCACCAAGGGCTTCCAGAAAGAGAGGAGACCCTTCTGCTGAGGTAATGTTGGCTCCCTGAGCAGCAGCTGACCCAGAGGGGAACAGGACAAGTGCGTGTGGCTGCAGAGGAAAACTGCTGGGGTGTGCTGCCACATGCTGGGGGAGAGGGCAGCAACTGTCCAGCCCCAAGTGTGTCTGGAGCAGGCAGAGAAGTCCTGGCTTGTGCCCTGATTGTGTGGGTGTCTGAGTACAGAGGAATGTGTATTGTTTTATTAGATCACTGACAGTTTTATCTTCTTTAAGTTTTGCTTTATATAGAGGTGTCAGTTTTTACACTCATTCCCCCAATATTAAAATTGTACCTCTAGTTCTTTAAAGACCAAACTGAAGAAAGTCTCCCATCAACCCCCTTTTTTTCTTCTCCTTTCTGTTGCTGTGAAACAGCATTGCAGTACTTCCATCTCATTCCATAATACTTCATAGCAATGTTTAGTACTACCTTACATTGTATTATTTCAGTATTTCAAAAATCCAATTTCACAGAGAAGTATGAATTGATATGCAGTTTATCAAAATGGCTATTAATTTCTTCCCCTGCGCTTTTTAGTGTACTTGGCATCATCTGGAGCTACCTTTTCTTTTCTCTCATTTTGCTTTAAGTCATGTTTAAGACTTGAGGCATTGTGAATTACCAGCTGTTTGCTAAGACTTATGATGTATAAAATGCAATCTGAACTGACATCTGTATAGTAAGGCTTTGAATTTTTATATTTAAGAGAAAGATGTTCTCTCAAAGCTCAGTGGATGCTGTTGGCTTCAGTTCGCCACACTGTCATGTGAGAGTATCTTTTGGAAAAATATCGGTCAATAACCCTTTCTGTCATCCTATACTAAATGTCAATAGTGAATGTCTTGGTAACATGAAGCACTGAAGGACTATTAGTAGGATATTTGTTTCTTTGTATATTCATAACATGAAACATTAGACTCAAATTGCATACTATAGAGGTATTGTAGCAATTTGTATGAAAGCCACTCCTGTACTGTTTAAAATGGTCTTGCAGACCTGTAGGTATGGTTCAGCTGTCTTATATTACAATCCAAAGTATTTTCAGCCTTTACTTTCATTCAGAATTTTATTTTTTAATTGGTTAATAGGTATTCAGTTAATCTCAGTACTTACTTTTTGCTCATTCTATCCCTGAAACTTATTTTAAATCTTATAGAGATTATAGTATGCTTGCCTTGCAGAAACAAAACAAACCATTGTTGCTATAATCAAATATTTTCTGAAAAAAACTCCGACCAACCCAAACCAAAAGCACCCTACAAAGCAAGGCATTTGTAAAGCATATTTTTAACTATTAAAGCTTAGCAGAACAAGATTATTTGTATTTCCAAAATCCTTAGAGATGCCCTTTAATCCTTGCTACCATCAAATTTACCTATTTGTTTCTGAGTTGTATAATGGTGTGTGCTGTATAATCTATACTTACGGTATTTTGTACCACTGCTTGTTCCTTCATTCACACTGTTTCTATATGGAAAGAAGCCAGAGAGTCAACTAAAATACAAGGATTAGAACTTGGCCCTTAAAAATGTTAATTGTCAAAGCAGTCTGACTTCACTGTTGTGTAGGAAATTTGACATTAAGAAATAAGCATGTTATTTTGCTTGCACATACTTGAAATTAAGATACTGTAATAATTATAGCATCATCATATCTTGTATAATTCCTTGTGTTCTGCTTGCATGTTAGCAGCCGAAATTTAAATTGTACTTAGGTGCTTCAGTGATTGACTTCAAAATCCCATCAACTACTGCCTCATATAGCAGTGATACCTTATATCAGCTGATAAAAGGCCATGAGAGCCATGGTATTTTTCCCTCTGAATTGCTTAGGTTCTGTGAGTAAGGATGCCCGATTCCAGCACAGAGAAGGTTAAAGGCAGATGGAGGACCACATCTTCTGTGTTAATATCTCCTCTGATTTTAGGTGTCTCTGGATGGAGGTATGGTGATGACGTAGTGCTACCATGTGAATTGTAACTTGAAGTCAGCACTCATTAATCCCACTTATCTCTGTAGGATTTAGTTCAAGATTTGAATTTCTTTTTCCTGGAAAATGAGTGTAGGAAACACCAGAGAGAATGTTCAAACTATTGCTATTGCCTGCAGCGTCCTTTACTCTCAAAATAGAAAGAGTGAGACTCCCTGAAGTGCCCTTGCAGGCTGCTGCCTTTGGGCTTATGGTCAGTTGATGTGTGGTTGGTTGAAAAGGGATTTCTGCCAAGCTTTTAAAACCTAACTTATATTGAGGTAGCTATTTTGAAAACATCATGCTACTTTGTGGCTCAAGTTTTGCATTTTACAGTAGCACCAGTTTGGATAAATTGTGTGAAGTTGTGTGTGGAGATATTTAGGTTTCACTTTGTCTTAATGGTTTACCCTCCATGTATCTGCACAAAGCGATGCAGGGTGTCAAGTGGGATCATATTCTCTTCTGAATTGGGAAGTTCTTATTTTTAAACATTGTTGGAAACTCCTGCTGAGCTTTGATTTTCCACTTTCCTTTTCTCTCTCTTTTTTTTTTTTTTTTTTTTTTTTTTTTGATGGATCTCCCTTAGATTTTTGGATGCTTGATGTGAAGTAACAATTTTGGGGCCATACCCCAAGGGGGCTTGTTTGGGATGTGTGTCCTCTTAGTGGTGTTTGGCTTGACTGAACTCATAAAGCATTTTTAAAAGTGCAGAACATGTTAAAATCTTAAGTGGTCTTTTACAGGTGTGTGATGTCTTGAGGTTTTATGGGAGCAGGGTTAACTTGAGCTGTTTTGTTTTGAGTTCTGCTTGTTCTGATCTTCTTTTTCTCCATCAAAAAGAGGGCAGTACACATTTATCTGCCACCAACTGAATCACTACAAGTAGTCATGAGAAAGTTATTCAGGGTTGGTGTTCATTCAGTTTGCATTTGTGGTTGGCAACACTGAATATGGTGATGCATCTTCTCTGTGGATTGTGCTGAGGCCACTGGTTTCACTGCAAATATGCTGAACAGATGGCACTCTTTGTAAAGCTGAGGTTTAGCTCCCCAATTGTTCTCAGTGGTGCCTTCAAGCAATATTGTGGGTTAGAACGACTGTGCCTCAAAGTGCTGGTAGCTACTGGTACTGCACAGGTTTTATGAAGCTCTATGGAAGTGACTCCTGTAATCCTATTGGAATGCCTCTATAGTTGCATCATAGCCCTGTAGTTTCCCTTTCTGCTGAAGACCCTGGTGAAATGATTAGCTGAGATGAAAGGCTTTGCTGTCTGGAAGTTTTATCTGTTAATGCAGAGGGTGATGGGAGAGTGTGGATGTAGGGATGGCTAAGCCATGCTGGGTATGGGGCTGGCTGCATTTCATGAGAGGTTCCTAAGAAGCACACTGGAACATGCTTCAAATTTGTGTGTCTTCCAGGCTATAATTGCTCAGATTGATAGACCCCTGGGGAATCTGCTTAATTTAAACTATCTGCTTTCTATTTTCTGAGAATGTAGGTTTTTGTAGCTTGGAAGCCTCGTAGCAGATCATGTTATTTGAAGAGCTTAAGCAATATTAATGTAATGTGAATTATTTATTCTCTAATGTTAAAAATACCTGCTATGGAGTAAGAAAAAATACATAATTAAAAAAAAAAAAAAGAAATTATAAGTTATTTGCCTTGACCAATAGGAGAAACATAGGAAAACAAAAACTAATTAAAAAGTCCTGAAACACGAGGGGGAATGTGTTATGTAACCCTGTCTCTCAGCATACCTCACTAGAAATAGGCCTGAGGAGTGGATCCTTCCATCAGCAGTATTACAGTAATTGTGAGTGCACATGGCCTCTGCTTAGCAGAGAAGAAAGGCTTAGATATTCTTTTTTTGGGCAGAATTGCTGTCTTGGTGGGGTTTGTCTGTGTAGGTCTTCTAAAGGTAATTGTTAATAATACTGTTATCGTAATTGCTATATTAATTAAGGACTTGTTCTTTCTGGTGCAGAACCTGTGTTCATTTCCATGCAAAGGAATGGCTTTCTAAAAATGCTTGTCCAAATTTCTGGCCCAAAATGCAGGACCACAAATATATTTTGCTAAATTTTGAGGTTTGGAGATAACTCCTAAGTGATGTATCTCTTACTTCCAGTGAGAAACAAGGGATTTTATCTAATATTGTGTCTAATCTAAAATTTGTGGTGAAGCAATTCAGCAGGAAAATTAGCCCTGAAAATGTCATTCTTGGGAGATGTTTAAAACTATTTGGAAAAGAAATGTGGTAGTATTCAGCTTTTCCTGTTTTGTGCTGAAGAGTATTAGAGTTTGACCTCAAAATCCAGTGCTTCAATAAAGTCATGTTAAAGTTTAATGAACTTAAAATGCCTTTCATCTTGATTTGAAAGAATAGCAGAATTTGAAATGTTAGGGTTTCTGTAGAATATTTCATTTTCCTGACAGGTCTGCTAGTGACAACCTTTTTCTAATCTTCCCTGTTTCTCATATTTTTCTACCTTGACTCAGGTGACTTGATCTTACCTATCAGCAACTGCTCTGTGATTAATAACAAGTATTGCTGTGATGGGTCTGGGGTTTGTTAAATTATTATTATTATTTTCCCCACCTCCTCTTCTTGTGTCTAATTCTCACTTGTTTTGACTCATCTGTTGTACAGCTTGTTTGTTCTTGTGCTCTGTCCTCTCAAACTGGTCTGTATTGCTTTCACCTTCTACATTTCCCTTCCACTCCCACTTGTATTTTCTTTTTCTGCCAGTGCATCTGTTTCCTCTTTCACTTCTTTCCTGATGCTCTTTCTTCTGTTTTGCTGTTTCCCCTGCCCTGTTGTCTTCACTGTTCCTGTTGGCTTCATCCCTCTGCAGATTGTCTGAAATCTGTTTCCTATGTGGATAAGAGCGCGTCTCCTCCGGAAGCTGCGTGGATGAGTGTGTTGGGCATGAAGGCTCTGGTGGAAGTTATGCTTTTAGGACCAATCCAAATGGGATTCAAGGCACCAGACAGTGCTTGACCAGTGATCTCATGTTGGGCTGTTTTGAACTGCTTTTCAGTGATTACTTTTGGTAAATGGTGATTGCTTTGCTTTTTCCCATTATTTTAAAAATTCCTGCTGTCTCCCTGCCTCCCAGTCAGACCTTTGCAACATATGTGAGGGTGTCCCCAAAATTGTTTTGCTGCTTTGTTGCAGGTGACTGGGCAGATCAGTCTGGTGGAGTGATGAGGATAAAAGCTAGTGCTGGCACCCTGCAGGTTGAATCAGACTGGAAACTTAATCTTTTCAAAAGCAGCTGCACTTGGTTCCTGCCCTTGTCACCAACCTCTGGAGGTTTTTGCCACCATTCCAGTGCTTAAGCAATATTATTCTGTGGTTGTGTCCTGAGGGAGCAGGTGGGGATGGGGATGGTAGTTATTTTTAGCCACTTCTCAGATTGATTTTCAAGGTTGCTTGCGAGGCAGAAATAGCCAGTCTTGCTAGCCAGCACATTCATCCTGTATCTCCTTTGTATTGGACATTGGTCTCAGTGGTTTCTGTGTCTTTCCAGTGAGTTCCACTCACTCTTCAGAGGCTGACAGGCATGATAATTAGATTTCTGCTTTCCAGACTCACTATTTACACTCAAAGTGGAACAATGACTACACTGAATATCTGTATTGTGACATACAAGCTGCTATGCAATGATTTCCCTGAAGGCTTACCTCGATAGCAAGTAGTTTGTTTCTTCAGGTTTCTGCAGTTTTGTTTGTTTGCCCTCTGTGAATGGACACAGTCTTCAGAGGCCTGGTATAATTCAAGGAAGTTGTAGGCAGGGAAGTGGGTGATGCCCAGCTCCTTATTCCATGGAAGTGGATGTGCTGTCAATGAAAGCTCGGAAGGTCAAGGCATCAGTGACCAGTAACTGTTCTGGAAATGTGCAACTTTTGTCTTGGTTTGTTCATGTTATTTCTCTGCTTGAAGCTGAAGCAGTAAGGTTCTCATGGGACTAAATGAATTTTTTTTCATGCGTTTTCTTGGTTTAATGGAGAACATACATTTGAAGAGTAATTGTTGTCATACTTATCCCTTTATGCTGGCTGATGTTCTGGTTTCATATAATTTGAAGTACTAGAGCAGCTTTAAACTGTTTCATGATGAGACACTGATGAAAACTTAATCCAGGTCAATGATTTTTGTACTTTAGTATTGGATCTTAATCCAGGTCAGTGATTTTTTTTTCTTTGATATTGGATCTTTCATAACTTGAGAATAATTTGCCTCAGATACCCTTTCAGAGCTGAAATGTGCTGCTGTGAGGAAGTGGCTTTTGCTTAGTTTTCTATCATGCTTTCCTCATCAAAGTTCTCACTGTTGAGTCTAGCCTGTGCTTTTATACTTCCTTTAACTTTCTTTAGCTGTTTATAATTGTGAGAATGACTTGAACTAGGGAAATTCCTTCTAAAATTTGTTCTCTAATTTAGTCATATTATTTTCCAACCATTATCATTTCTCTGTATTTTCTTACCAATTATTTGTGTCCCAAGTGGAAAATAAACTAGAGGTCTTGAGTGGCTATGGATTTCACTGGGAGGACACATGATGAGCAAATAATTTATATGTGGTGTATTTTTTCTCTCCCTCAACTGGCTTTGAAATGGGTACAATTTTTTTTTTAATTAAAACTTTGAAGTTTTCATAACAGTAGTCACTGACAAAAAGAAGTGATTTCCATATCGTGTTAGGAGGTTCTTGAATTTGCTATGCATGTTCTTCAGTGTCCTCTATTATATACATTTAGCAGACAGTAACTTGGCTTGTTTTGACAGATAAGGAAATGTGACAATTTACTTTTTGCTAGTTCCCTGCAGCTGTCAAAAAAATTAATCAGAAATATCCTTGAGTGGCAAGGCATACTGGTATTGAAAAGGGAATGTCATTTGAACCAGTTTATTGGTCCCTTTGCTACCCTTAAAGAGTAATTTTCACTATGAATTTCAGAGAGCAGACTTGTACAAACTTCAGGTTGTGTTTATTGCTGGCAGGGTGCACACCTGACAGGCTTTAGCAGATGTGGGGTACCTTGTGTCTCCAGAAAGAGAGAGCACTCCTTTCTGCCCTTAGGAGACTCTTGAAGCAGGTGGGAAGACTTGTGCAGAGAGAGACCGCGGGAGAGTTTGTCAAGGATTTGTGTGGAGGTGTTTGTGTCCTGCTGGGGTGGCCGCCTGCTGGTGGCAGATCTGGACAGATTTTGGTAGAGCCATGAGTCATGTTCAGAGGATCAGCACGGTCAGTTGTGTGTGGCACAGCTGCTTTCAGCCGCGGAACAATGAGTCACAAACTTGTGACTTTCCAGTCCTTGCTAAAGAAAATACCCACGTAGCTGCTCTTGTGGTTTCATTTAGAAATAAGTGAGCAGCGCAGGAGTTAAATAATTAGACTGACTGGCTCAAGTATTTACTATGTACTGATTTCTGGGTTTTTTTTAGGAACACATATTGAGAAGTGGCATGTTACTGTCACTAATGGAAAAAGGCTTGTTTCTGAAAAGAGGGAACAGGATCTGAATACCAGTATTTCCTGAATCCTATAGCCAGAAAATTAGTTGCAAGGGTCTATTCTAATTGTTTTTCTAATTACTCTCCTGTCCTTGTTTCACATAACCTCACTTACACTGATCTATTAAAAGGCTGTTGCTGAATACTTTTTCTGTCTAGTTGTTCACACTAAATTATCATCTTGCAACAAATCAAACAAATTTGTCTTCTGCTACATTGATTCCATGTTGCTATTCTACTTATCTGACTTAAAGGCAAGAATCAGCCTTGCGGTATTGTGTCCGTTTTTCTAAAAATCACTACTGTTTCTCCAGTGCTGAGAACCATCTCTATAGAGAGGCAGAGGAAGATGTCATTATTATAAATACAGTTACAAATTGCATATATATTGATTTTGTTTTTTCTAATCTTGTCTCAATAAGCCATTATGCCTTTTAGAAATAGTCGCTAATCCAGGATCATAATGTGTTTTCTGTAGATTTCATTTTATGCAGCTGATAAGTCCGTAGAACAAAACAATACTAAACAAAACCAGACATAGAACTAGGTTTTCTAGACAAAATTTAGGCTTCCTAGACATTCTTATAGCTTAGCACCAATGTTTGTATTCAATATGTTATTTTAAAAAACCACCTAAGGAACCATTTGTGTTGAAGTGATGTTCTGTTAGGCAGTTAGTAAGCTGATGCTTGTTCAGGGGCCTGGGAGTACAGTACAGCAGCTGCTTTTACTGCTTTTGTATGTGTTCTTTTGTATAATAGGTTTAAAAAAATATTTGCCTACAGCTTGCAGGCAGATGCTTTCACTGTCCCTATGTTAGGTTGTATGTTTTCCTTTATGCATGCATCAGTGCTAAAACCAGTTATGGGTTACTGCTCATGCAGTAATTTTTAGCCATGACAAGAGTGACTGTTGGTTTTTATGTAGATCTGTGTAAATAACCAGTATCTTGCTGTGATTTTGGCATGCCTTTTTAAACTGAATGTTATTGATGATACTACATTTAAGATGACATGGGCTTATTTTTACAACCAACTTAAATTGTGTTGTGCTATCACACACTGCTGCTAAATTACTAAATATTTAATTAATTTGTTCTACATGCGTGACCATCTTAGATTTTAATGGGATTGATTTTATGAATAAAACAGGATCCAACTCGCTTCACTAAGTTCAGAAGACCAGCAGAGCACTGAATGAGGACTTCCCAAGTTAGTGGTTCTCAGGTTGCCTTGGTAGATTAGTTTTTCTGGTGCTGTTGTATATGTTCCTTGTAAATTTAAGAGATAGAAAAATACAAGCATGAAACAGTACTTATTTACACATCCCTTCTTTCAGGAATGAGGAATATCTTTTACAGGTGTTTTTAAAATGCTTCAAGAAATTTGCTTTTCATGTGGTCACCAATATGTGTGCAGTGTTGTTCTGAAGTCATTCAGCTGTGAGTCAGTAGCAGGAAGACTGGGATGAGTTCTTCACTTCAAAATGATCCTTAATACAGGTCATCATCTGCGGACACTTGGAATAATGTGCCAAAACTCAAAGCACGTTGCACTTTGATAGTTATTATTTTGGTGCAATGTTCTGCAGTTCTCTTCCCAAGATGATTGCATAGGAAGAGAGTGGAAACACCTAGTGGTAAGATTGTGTATTGGTGTTGATGGCAGAGTGCACTGGGTGGTTATTGAAGTAGGGCTTTCATGTGAGTGACATCTTCTGCCCTGTGCTCTGAACAGCTACTCCTGGGCCCCATTAGCACCCCACAATTTTCAGTCTATATTGCAGAAACTGCCCAGACACAGTAACAGTAAAACTTCTGCTGGTATGGCTGGGGACCTTTTGCACTGCTGAAGAGTTTAATCATCGTGGGATCTGAGACACTGAGCTGCATCTTGGGCTTCATGCTGCTCTCTTGTTGAAAAGGCAGCTTTCCTGTGTTGTCTTTTATGGTCTCCCATGGACTTTACCTGCTTTTCACAATTACGGTGGGTTTACTGAATCGGCCTTCATGTTGTTTATAATGTGCTGTTTGAAACAACCATCTATGTTACAGTTATTTAAGAACAGTTTTCTTAATTGGATTGTAGAAAAGTATGATATTAGTAGTATCTTAAGACTCTGCACATAGTATGGATCAGTAATGCAGACTTCTCACTGATGCTCACATAGTTCTTTTAAAACCCCGATTGTACTGCATCAAATTGCTCAGCAGATTGAGTCCAGATGATGCTAAATTATACTCTGCTGCTCAGGTTTCAAAGTATTTTGTTTATTCACAATTTGATTGTTTTAGGCTATTAACAAATATTCACTTGTGCCCTAGGATTTTAATTTTTTTCTTTCATATTTTCATAAATCTTCATTCTCATGAGACCATGCTCATGATTGTTTTACTCTGTGAGATGCCAAATTGACATGCTTTGAAATGAAGTTTTAGTCCATTTCTTGGTGTATCTCAACTGTTACAGTGAGACAAGGTATCAGTATGATTTAGCTGTCACCTGAAATGGGACACTTATAGAGGTGACAGATGAATTTCTATGAGCATCCACTTACTTGCCTGTGCTGAGATGATCACAGCTGTTAATTCATACTAGTGGAAGTAGGTATTTATGCAATTTTAACACATCACCCACGCAAATTTGGGTTGCCTTCAATAATGTGTTTCATTTTGGCAGACAGCTTGGAGTGAGTGAATGCAGCCTTTTAGACAGCAAGTGCCTATGGTGGTGTACAACTGGAATGCTTTATGTCAGCTTAACATTTCATTGTTTGTCAGCCTTCTTAAGGAAGGAAGCCTACTGCAGCTTCTCAAAATTTTGTCTGATTCTAAGTTGGTGGTGTCAGATAAGGTTTTAAAACTTACCAATTCTTATGTTGTACAGATACTTCACTTGAATCCCTTTATTAGGAGGGTTACATGTCACTGAAAAAATGAATTGGTTTGCCTACACTGGCTGGATTTCAGAGTGATATGGTAGAAAACAATAGTGGGTAAAAAGATGTTAGTTTCTGCATTTTTAGATTTGTATTTTAACTGCCTTTTCCCTCAGAATTTTTGGAAGTTGAGAACTCAATGTTTTTGTGTCCTGTTTATCCCAGGAATTGCAGCTGTGGCTCAAACCATAGCACTTCAGTATCTTATCATTGAAATCCAGACCAGATTCTTCAGAACAGTAGTTTGTTCCCATAGGTAGCATAGGAGGATGTAGGAATTCTGCAAAATTCATGTACTGAAGCTTGTTTTGTGCCCCAAACATTCATTATGTTGTTATGCATTATGCCATTGTAGTCTGCTGCTTAAGCCACAGTATTCCAGTAATCTGTAGTTGTAGTCTTCAGTTTTAAAAAGGATATAAAAAAATGAGAAGTTCAGACAAAGGCAGTAGAGGTTTTCAATTGTATTTAAAAAGCAATAGAAAATGAAGAATTCGTCAGCTTTTAGCAAGAGGCAACATAGGGGGAGGCTAAGAGAGTCCTGAGAAAAGAGAAAATTATTTGCTATCCTTTCCAGTGTGGAAGGAGAGGGGGTGTCCAATGAAAGTGCTAGGCAGCACTTTTGAGATGCTAGCTGTATGGCAGTCAATGCAGGAAGGATGGCATTTGGTGGCAGGTCAATATTTTGAAGCTGCAGAGAACATAACAAAGTGTAAAAACATAGTCAGTACACTCTACAACCATTGGGTTTTCGCCTCCAATTCTTGCAAGTTTACTTTGGAGTTTGTTTTTCATTCATTGCTATTCCCACTGGTTTGTAGCTTGGCTTCTGGACTTAGCTGTTCTACTTACTTTACTTGCAATCCTTGAAAAGTATTCTCTGAATGTATTGAAAACCCCTGTCCTTGCCGCAGAGAGCATGGTCTAATAAACTGCAAACCTGATGTGACACACCAGCAAAAATAGAACAGTGGAATTTTAAAATAGGTAACTAGAGGACAGTCAGATTCATACTGGGCAACTTGTAGAGAGCTGTGCTTGCATCCTTAAGGTCTTGCTAGGAATTTATTCCATTACCTTAAGGGTTTGGATAAGACTACACATACGCAATTCAAGAAAACATTTGAAGTATTTAATGACTCATGCATGTTAACACTAATGACTGTTAGTAAGAATATAGTTCCTTCATTGTGGAAATCAAAGACTTAGTACATGATCTGTATCTGCTGATAAGAAATGGAAAAGCATAGGAGTTATTTGGGCTAGGTTCACCTTTAATAGGAGCTGACAACCCTGTGTAGGTCACCAGCACCCCCCTCCTCAGTTGTGTTAAATTTCCATGCAGGATTCAGTGCTGACAGCTTTTGAGAATTTAAGTGCTTAGAAAAGAACAGGTTAGTACATGCTAACTTAAAAATGCTCTTGAACCCACGCTGTAGGTGTTTGTAAAGGGCATACATAGTTGAGGTCCAGGTTTGGCTTGTAGGGCCTGTGTTCAAGTTATCCACAAAAGAGATCCAGTTCAGATGGTGAATTCAATGGCGCTGACTTTTAGGTGTGGGGTAGAAATAAGTGAAAGGGGTTGTGTTTCTGTAATGGAGCTGAAGTCAGGTGTGGATTCCCCAGTGAGTTCTCTGCTTTTAGCCTATGTGGCAGCTTTTTGTCACACCTTCACTGGTCTTCTTTAGGGCTCGCCCCATATTTAATTTCCCTTGCACAGGTGCAGGGAAAGTAAGAGGTCTTATGTTATTGCACTAATATTAGAGACTTGGAAAAACCCAAGCACAATCATGAATAAAAGATACCAAGATACAATGGAAGCAGCTTTTCAGTGTGCCAAGCTAGCAATATGGAACAGATGTTTTGGGTGTTCTCTTTTGCACAAAAGAAGATCTGAAGTTTCATACAGTTGCTGTAAGGTTTTTCATGGTTTCAGTGTGAATATAACTTTTGTTTTCTCTGACTGTAAAAGTGTTTGAGAACTAATTAGTTTGAAGCTTCCCATTCCTTTTGCTGTTTAAATGTATCAGTTAAGCTGGAAGCTTTAGGGTTCCCCCCTGCCCTGCAGTAAGTTTAAATCCTTTAGGTAGGTAGAGGTTTTGACGTTTCTGACAACTGCTAATATTTAATCAACTAAGGTGAAATGTGAGTGATTAGAAAGCCTGTGTTGGGACCAATGACAATACATCCCTGTAGGAAATCAATGTCCTTAACAGTTTTGCCATTTACAGAAGCAGTTTTCCATGTCACAATTGTAAATAGACCTGATGGCACAGTGGCTGTCTTACTTTAAATGGCAGTTTCATAAACAGTTTTGCCTAGAGCATTTTAACACCAACATTTTGACGCATTATTTTCTTGTGTTTGGCTTTTATTTCACATCTTGCACAATGTAATCATTAATGAGTCAAGTATTTTATTATTTCAGTGCTTTTTGCTCCTGGATCTCTTTTAGCCTATTTTGATTTTCTTTTTTAAACTTGTGTTCTAGTGTGTCTGTCCCTTTCCTGTTCCTTTTCCTGGGGTCCTCTTTTCATTTCCTTGTTGTAGTCTTCCTCCTATTCATGTTCTCCTTAGGACTATTTTCCATGCTCCCTTTGTCTTTCTTCTTTTTGCATTTGCTTGTAAAATACTCAGATCTTTCTCAAAAGACATTTAGAGATGAAGCTTTGGGATATAAGACAGATAGGGCTACTTATTTGAAGAGGTAAGCACAGGAACTCCCTAGCTATTCTCTTTGTGCTTTACGTGCTTGGTACTGTGTTCCAGTTGCTGGTTTTTTGACAAGATACTGCAGAACAGATTTAGTTAAGTCTTGCTAGTGGGGAACAAAGGGCTACTCTAAAAATTGCCCTTTACAACAGGGTGCTGGTCCTGAGTTGTTCCATCTCTGTCTCTTGCTCTTGTTTCTTGCCAGTGATGCTCAGGGGATTCCTGTAGTTGGGGCTTAATGGTTTAAGTGTTCCTATGCGTTGCCAGTTTCATGGCTTGTGGGAGCACTTGACTTCAGGAACAGAGAATTTCAATGTTCTTTTGTCCTCACTTACTCAACCAATGCTATAATGCCAAGGAGAGAGTCAGTAATGCATAACAAATCCTGAACTTCTTTCCCTGCCCTCTATTCACTTTGTATCAGTATTAATAGAAGTGAAGCATCCTTTGTGCTTCCTCAGCTTTTTGTCAAGTTTCAATTTCCATTTTCTTTCTTTGAAGCACAGAGAAGAGCAAACGTACATAAACAAAACTTCATACTCAAGCCAAAATGCAATAGACAAAGTTGAATAATAGTCAGTTAGGAATTTTAAGAGCTTTCCTATGAATATTTAATTACTACATTAACTGAGCAAATAAAGAACATGCTATTAATATTCATACAGTGTTAGCAGTGGTTCAGAGGAATTTAATATGTTTTATAGTTCATACAGCATCTTGTGTTTTGCAGGCCTTCAAAGAATGCCCGCATCTGGAAAGGTCTCCCTAGCTGCTCCTTAATCCTATGAATTAAGCAGTGTCTGTTGTTCTCTGCATAGCACATTTCCTAGTAAAATTCTTCATTTATGTAATGGTACCAGAACCTTAAACAACTCTACAAAGAGCTCAGTGTGGTGTCTCCTCCATATTTATTAGTGTACCTGCCTTGTGGCTTTTTGAGAGCGAAGTTTGGGAGGTATTTCACATTTGCCTGGTTTGCTTCTGCTTAGAGCTTTAGAAATATTGATCCTCTGAATGATTGAGGTGGTTTGCAAAACAAGATGTCAAATGCAGAACGTAAAACTGAATTCCTTTGATGTGAGTGATGGGTTCTTCCTCTGTGTGTTAGTTTCTTTTAAAATGTAATTTGCAAGTTAATAGATTTTATCTAAGAGTAAGAAAAAGAATAATGCTTACTTGCCTGGTAGCTTCCATTTGCTTATTGAAAATAGGAGCACTCATCCTCTTGTGTTGACTTGGTCTTTAAATTCCTTATGGCTGTTTGCCTTCAAGTAGTAAGACTCTGGCTTTAAAGATTTTTCCAAGAAAAGCTGCACACGTATGAACAAGAAAAATGTTACAAATGCCATTCCTGAGTCCGATATTGCTCTTGTCTCTCTTGCTGGCTTATGAAAAGACATTATTAGATGTTGAATTAAGACTTCATCAGTAGGTCCATACTTCATTCACTTACAAATTCTTACAGCTTTTTTTTTTTTAACTGCATGTAGTGATAATTACTCCTTTTGGCAGAGCAGAACTAATCTAATGTACTTTGGCTGCTGAAATCTGTGAAGAGCCAGGAATGATTTCTGTGTTGAATTGTTAACCCTGACTGAACAATTCTGTCAGTACTACAGTGGGGCTTTGTCTGATTATCTAGTAATCTGGTGTTAATTAACATACGGATAGTAAAAAAAAAAAGAAAAAAAATGTGACATCTAGTACAAGTATAATGTGCTCCTATTTTGATAACCCTCCTTTTGAGATTGTTCTGTCAAAGATGGCGTGTGTTGGGGAACTGTCCAGCCTGGCTTATGGAAAGGAGCTTGGGATATATGAGCAGCTGTATCTCTTAAGTAGCTGATTTTCTCCCTTTATGGGATGTAGCTGAAAGAATTGTAAGGAAGCTGGAAATTTTCTGTGCTCTTGTGTGGGAGCTGATGAAACCCTTGGATCTTCAGTTACTGTTGCTGTTTTCTGTGTGTAGGTTCAAGATACAATTTCGGTCTTGCTGCTGTGTTACCTTTGCTATGGTCACAGGATCTTGACTTAGTGACTAGAGGTGATGCTGCTGTTTGCTCACAGTAACCAGTTCTGGGATCTCTCTCAAATTTGGACTCAGCAGGATTTGAACAGCATTTTAAGGAAGTTTATGCTTTTCCTATCAGCAAATACTGAAACGAGTGAGAAGAACAGGAAACTCCAGCCCTCAGGGCATTAATCAACTTCTTGAAGGCAATTTTGTGGAGAAGTTCTGTTTCGGTGCTTTCTTTCACTGAAACAACTTGCACTTATCAATCTTGGTGACAGAATGCACAAAAGCAATTCTTCCAGCTAAATCCATTATGGAAATTTTCACGTTTCTCCTCTTGCTTAACAGGTATAAGTGCAGCATTTTCCTTTTTGCATATATTCTTGGGAACAGAGCTGAAATAAAATTGAGAGATTCCCAGCTAATCTGTTCTCATCATCATTCCAGGAACAGATACAAAAGGTCAGGAGCTCATGTTTTGTAGTAAGCACTGAGGGTGTCAAAAGAGCATTTAAGTATTATGGCAACGGTCTTCTCTTCTGTTCTTCTGACTTCTATTCTTATATAATTCTGCTTTTCTAAGTACACAAGCAACCAATAGAAAAATCTCACATATTCACAAATGTGAATGTGCTTCCTTGCATGTAACACCAGTATTTCACAAATTATAAAAACAAAGCAATCCTACCTTCTGAGATGTGTGAATTAAGCCAAATTTACTCCTCTTGTTGCTTCTTTTATATTCTTGTTTTGAAAGTCTCGCCTTTCCTCAGCTCTTTCTGCTATAAAAAGCTTGCTGTAATATGAAATGCCATTAATTTTTGGTTTTGCATATAAGGCTTTTAAAAGACAAGGCAAAGGCAAATAGCTGCAGCTGTGTAGTTTATAAAGTGCTGCCATTTAGAGGAGGAATAGGAGGGGAAGATTTCAGGACTTCGGTCATTGACATGCCTTATTTCTTCTGCAGGAGATAAAGTGGATTTAGTGGGCAATGGGCCAAGTAGAGTCCCTTTTCTCTGTTTTTACTCTTTTATCATAGCTTCTACCTGATGGCAGCTAGGAGCTACTGGCTTCAGCCCTTATGCCTTTTTTGGGAGCCTCCTGGCAAGGGAAGGAGCACAACATGCAGAAAAGCCAGTGCAGTGATGAAGGGATGGATATTCCATGTCAGCAAAAGTGAATCTCAGTGGGGGAAAATACACCTTTCCTGACGCTAAGTGACAGTGATCCAGTCTGGTTTTAGTACCCTTGTAGCCCAGAATCTGTTTAGACTGTCTTAGACAACTCAGGCTTCAGTATATTCTTAGTTTGTCTTAATGCAGTGTGCATGTCTGATCCAGACACAAGGGAACTGCCAGCTTCCCAGGCTTGTGACAAAGTATCTGTGCTTGTGACTCAATTCTCATAAAAAACAGGAGGTGGAAGTTGAAACAGATACAAGTAGCATTTTTCTCCCCTTCCCACTATTGGTAACTAAAATAATAAAAAAAAGTGAATTAGAACTCTCTTTCCTGAATACTTGTCATTTCTTGGCCTTTCAGTTTTTACTTGCCTGGCTGGTGTTGCTATGTTGGAATTTCATTAAATGTCTTGTGGCACAATTTGATCTTCAGAGCTCTTTGTGTTGATTTCTGAATGCCTGTAGAAGTGCTCTTAGTACAAAGGATACATCTAGATACTGAATATTATGGTCTGTATCAAACAGACCATTATTCCATTGAAGTACCTCAGTGCAAAAATACATTTTTTGAGAAATACATCCTGTTCCCACATGGGAACAGAGGTTATATGATTCCCCCCCCCCCCCCCTTTTTTTTTTTTTTCTTCTAGCATTTCATCTTTCACTTCATTAGTGAAGTCTGGTTAGAGAAATCTTTCTTCCCTATGGGCAGCTTCAGCCCTGCCTGTGCCTTTAGTATCTAATTAGTCATTTCTATTCAGTACCCTTTGTAAAACATTTCTATGCATTTCTGTCAGTGCACACGACCATGTTCTGTGGAAAAAGCCTCAAATAAATGTTTTTGTGTGAAGTGGCAAATATTGTGGGAGAAAACAGCATACTATTTCTGTGGAACCTAGTATAATTTGATTTGCCCACTGTCTTGTGTTTGAAGTTCAGACAAATACAATCCCAATTATATAAACCATACCTGCTTTTTAAGGTGGTAGACATACTTATTTTTCAAACTTGCTTGTCATTTGAATAAGTGTTGTGTTAGTGCCTCTTGCAAAATTAAATTCAGTGCAGAATGGGCCAGAGGCCACTAGAATCTATTCCATAAAACCACAGTGGTTTATCACAGGAGTTATACCATTTCAGCATTCCTGACAATGGCTACGTTATGAGTTTGTAGTAGTGAAACATCAGGATGCTTTAAAAATGTCTTGATAATCTTTAGCTGTTAATACTGAGAGGTGTTTTCAAGCTCCTGAGGCCCAGAATCACAGAATGGGGATGTGATTTCTGTCCATCTGTCTCTGGTGCTGAATATAGTCTCCCCTCATGGCATGTCTGTGGATCAGCAAGAGACAAGTTGTATTTCTCACTAGTATTAACTTTTTTGTACTCATGGCTTATACTACCCTACTGCAGTATTTTACATCTGTGTACTGAGAATTCTGGACTATTGTCTCCTAATATAGCCATATAGTTTAAAAAGGGGTGAAAAAATTCTTAATTAATTGTTCCAAGGGAATGTTTTTAAGTTATGTTACTTTTTTTAGTGAAGAGAAACCAGTTCTTGTACTGAAAGACACAGTTTCCTGTGGAGGAGACTTTGAGTGAGGTTTAGCTCTCCTTGCATCTCTGAAATCTGGGTACCTGACTGCTCTAATGATCTCCCTTGCAGTGTGCTGAACTATGTTTTCTTTTGAAAAAGAAACACAATAATGCAGTAGGTTTCCAAATATTCTGAGGACTGTACTTACTAATGAGAGACTGCAGACTGATGGTACCTTTTTCTTATTGCCAGCAAGGAGGGTTGTCTTTTATAGAACTACTGAGATTTTAGCAGTATGCTCTTTTTTAATTTGGAGGCTTCTCTTACTAATTTTTATGTCTTCATACAATAACCACAGTGATAAAAATCTTGATTTTCAATGAGGGAAACTGTTTCTTTAGAAGATTGCAGTATAAAGTTCTGGAGATAATTCTGAAAGTTTTCTGGTTAATATAATCAAATAACTTTTCTGAAATAATAGTAGCATATAACAAGGGCTTTTTAAAGACCTTTTTTCATATATTGTACTGCAAAATGAATTCATTTAAATACGAACAGCTTTTGGTTTTAGTAGTTTTGCAGCTTTATCTTTGTAGCTGCTGTGGTTAGCTTAATAGTAATAAGAATTTAATTTTTATTTTATAAGAGAAAACTGGTGGACACTGAATCATTTGAAGGCCAACTCAAACTCACTAGGCAGTCTTTGAACTTGCAGGGGGTTAGACTGTAATGTCAGGATTATTACCTATCCTGCTGAAGGCAGTGTCTGGCACACACTCCCATCTCAAGCACAGGCAGATTTGACAGATGCTTACCATGTGTTTTTAGAGCCTACAAGATATGTTATATGTTATATGGTTATTGAATAATAGATCGTAGTCAGGTCAAACCTCTTTAACATAATGATACATGTTAATGAATTAGTATTTAAAAATGAAAAAAGACAGGTAGAGGAAGACATGGGGATTGGATTCTTCTTTGGTCTTACCATTAAAATATTCCAAAGAATTTAATTTACTACTTATAGTGTAGGTGCTTTAACATTTCCTTAAAAACATGCTGGCTTTTAATTTCTTGTAATATGCTTTCTAATCTGCTCAGATATAATTCATAGTAACAATAATTTAAACAAAAGGCTGATGTCAGAAAATTGCCTCCAAATTTAAACAAATTTTAAGTAACTAATAAATCTCATTGGAAAAATGCTGCCATTTTAATCTTTTATTATAGGAGATGTCTTAAAAATAGTTGGAGAGATTTTGAAGGAAAGGGAGAGGACATCTTGTTTGTGAAAAACTGCTGATCCTTTAAATGGTTCTTTTAACTATATTAAGAAGCTAAATGCTTCTCACTAAACTCACTAAAATGCTCTTTAGCAAATCTAGGTCAGATTTTAGGCCTGTGACAGCTCCTGCCTCTTCCCTAACTTCTTGCTCCCTTTAGAGGTAAACAATTTAATGCAGATGTAAGGTTTCCTTGCACTGGGAGACTTCAGCACTAACTAATATAAGCTCAAAACTTAAGTTTCAAAAAGGCAGCTGAATTTTCCAGTGAGAATCACATCTGTCCATGGTTTTGAGAATTTCAATGTACAAAATAGATGGATATTCAAGTTGAATCAGTATTGTGCACTGGACAAACCTAGTGGCCATTGCTAGCTTTTAAGAAGAAGAATAAAAAAATCAGGGGAAAGTGCAGCAGAAAACAATAACTGTGTATGTGCCATCTTGTTTTTAAAGTTCATTTTCTGATTCTTTCTGCCAATGTGATGGAGGAAGAAGCACATATGTTGAACATCTGTTGGCCTGCTATCCTTGTATTTTTGCCTTCAAAGTTATACTCTTTGCAGAACAGATAAGCCTGCCACATTGACTAAGCAAGCTAGACTAATTCTTAAAATTCTACTTGGCATAAAACAGTTTGGCATAAATGCAGAGTTGTCCTTGAGCAGCTCAGTGCATAGCTTAGCAATGATTGCCCCATGTGAGCTGGGAGGCACATGCTGAAGAGGCTCTTTGGAAAGGGAGAAAATGGTGTGGGCTGCAGGTCCATCCAGTACAGCTGGGTGCTGTATTGAGGAGGCCCTGGTCAGTTACAGGTGCTTTCCTGGGAGCTTTGGGTTGCACAAGGATGGTTTTTGTGATGCTTTGTGATGAGTTTGTTGACTGCCCTGATGTCCACAGCTATCTGCTGGAACTGTCTGCTCTTGTAGCATCTCTCATTGAAACAGCACTTTCCTATTTGTGCCCTTGCTGTAAATCTGGTCTATCAGGGGCTCTGCTTTTCCTATGTCTCACTGGGTAGTTCTGTAACATGTGAAGTAGGGCTGCCTGTTGAATTGGTATGGCTGTGACACCCAGTGTCAACAATACTGCTTTGATCTAAACAGGAAGTTGTAACATCTAGCAATTCGATAATCCCTTCTAATATGGGGGATCCTCATGAATCCACTAAAACATGCAGAACTCTGTTGTAATATTGAGTTGCCATGTCAGTACTTTTAAAATGCATATTCAAAGCGTGGTGCGGGGTCCTTTGAAATGCTGCTGCTTATAAATATTGTATTTGCTTTTCAATTGTGGCTCATAAGACTACAGCAGCATCTTTATGAAACTGATGTCCTCACAAGGTGCAAGAACTTCCTGGAGCTAATTGATTATCAAGAGTGCATGTTGCCCTTTTTAGCCGTCCCTCTGAAGCTACCAATGCTCTTGACAGCTACTGCCATTTAGCCTGGTAAGGTCTGGCAAACAAAATAATCCACAGGAAAATGCCTTAAAAGTCTTAAGGACATCATTGTGGCAGAGGCTTTATTCTTTTTCAGACTCGGATGATCATTGATGCATATGGATAACTTAAAGGGAAATTGCCTTTGATTCAGTACAGAAATCTCTGCTAGGTAAATTTAAATGACTTCACTGCAAGCTTCATCTGCTTCTGTATGCCAGATGGAGAATATGTATTCATAAAGTCTTTAGTGTGTGAAAACAGTGCACATGCATTCGTTAAACATTCAAACTAGAGTTGAACAGATGAAATTCTTGATTTATACATGAATAATGACTTCCACATATTAATATTATTTTTGAAAGGTAACTTACTTGTTTTGTTCTGTGCTGTCTGTAAGGAGCTGAAAATTACGTCTGTCTTTACACTATTATGTATCTAGTAGCATGTTGTCACATCTTTTTGTTTATGTAAAAAGAGAGAAAACAGTTCCTGCTCACAGAGTGTCTACTCAGAATTTGGTTAATGTTTTTGAGTCTGAAGAGAATGTTTATGACTGAATTAGGACCAGTGGGAGGATCATAGCATAGTGAAAGTGCAGATCTACAAATAATTGTATGGGTGAATTATATGCTGTGTTTGTGACTAAAGTGAGCACATATGTTGCTAATTTACACATTAATACTTAGCATTTCTGTTTTATTTCCCCTAGTTTCTCTGCTTGAAGAATATAAGGACTTTTCTTTCGGCATGTTGTGAAATATTTGGAATGAAGAAAAGTGAACTTTTTGAAGCATTTGATTTGTTTGACGTGAGAGATTTTGGAAAGGTAAGGATGCTCTTAATTATATCCAAAGCAACACCTGTGTTCTGCTGCATGGGCACAGAAGACTTTTCTGGGAGCTACGATATGGAAGTTGTGACTAATGGATGAGCACTCATTATGAAAAAAAAGTGGGGAAGGATTAAGAAAGCAGAAAAAGTAGGTTTGTATTGGAGGGGCTAATAAAGGGCAGAGAAAAATGCTTGGTGAGAAAGTTCTGAGAGTGTGAAAAGCCAAGATAAATGGTTTGAAAGATGCTGAGTTTAAGGGAAATGAAATGGAAGAAGATAACAAACTGTGTGTCTGGTGAAATCACTTTGGCATAAGTTGTGTGGATTTGGAAACCCCAGGCCTGTACGTTGTGAGCCCATGTGGCACAGAACATGTTTCTTTAGTTTCAGGGGCTTGAAATTCACCCAGATAACTTGCCCTTGTAAAACATTTTTTTTGACAATTCATTGTTTATTTCCTAACCTGCTGTAAAGCTCAGACACAGCTGTGATAGGTTAATGTGATTATTCTAATTTACACAGTATATTTACAGTATATATACTATAAATATAAGTCTATATAAGTCTGACTACTTATTCTACATATAAAGCTTTTTTCAGTCTGTTGTTCAGCCTCCTACATTTGTTTGATCTGTCATTTCCAACATGTGTCTAGTTCAACTTCAGTTTCTGCTTTTGAGTCATAGTTTCATTACCCTAATTTCATAGGAAAATGTCCAAAAATTACTTGAAGTAACGCTAAAAATAGTTATGTATTCAAATTTAGTACATCTTAAGCATTATTGCTTTTTTAAAGAGATCATAATTTTGCTATCTGTTTTTTATGCACTGTTCTTTTTATAAGCAGGCATAGAGGTAAAGATGGTGTAAGAGTGCAAGAATGAATCAGATCTGCAATGTGATTGTTTGAAGTGACTCAGTGATTATCATTAACCAAAATATCTAATTATTTTTCTTAATCTTTTATCTGGTTTTAAGTCCTTTGAGCATTAAATTAGATAACCTGGTAATTCCAACTGTTCTTCAGTTTTGCTGAACATCTTGTTCTCATAAATCATATTTAAGACAAAGCTTTTTGTTAAAATATGGTCATTTTCTACACATTTGACTCATTAAAAATGAAACTTGTTTTTGTTATGATTGACTTTGTGCAAGTCATGGAGGAATTTGAAATTGTTGGGTTTTGTTTTTTTGTGTGCAGTTTATTTAAGCTTATTTAAGTTTTTTAAGTCAGATATCTCAATGCTTGGTTCAGATCTTTGATACCTATGCCTAAGGAACTTTTTTCATATTGTATGTTGTAATTACTTACTGAAAAGATCTCATTTTGTGCTATGTAAAGATAGCCTGTTTTTAATACATTCTAGTTCTAAAGAAAGCTTTTACAGTGCAAATTATTATTGCTTAATCATTGAATACCTAGCAAAACCAGTATCTGAATTAATGGTGAATTTAACCCAAAAATGTTTCTGGTATCCTTGATATGTAATTTTAACAGAATTTGTTTTGGAATACAATTTTATGTAAGTAGAATAACTGGTTAAAAAAATTCCATCCATGATACTTAGTATTTAATTTCTCTTCCCAAAATCAATTTGAACGTAGACTGATTTTTTACTGTTTGCGGCCACCATATAGCACAAATAGACTAATTATCCCTGGCACTGGTTTTCCAGTTTTAGTGCATCTAAGCAATGACTTCTGTAGTCAAGATCACCTTTCTTGGAAAGCTATGAGGTAAAAATGCAGTGACAAATTTGAGAGGTGCTGCTGTGTGGGATTGTCTCACCAGATAAGCTCTGTACGTGGGAACAGCTGCTCGTGCAGAGGTGGAGATGCTGAGGTGAACAGGGCTGTGCAGCCCTGGCAGTGGTGGGTTTGGG
>CM031864.1:21642956-21900103 GCA_018697195.1 Certhia americana | reverse complement strand
GTGAACAGGGCTGTGCAGCCCTGGCAGTGGTGGGTTTGGGCAGCTTTTAGGTGCCTGAGGGCTCTGCTGTTCAGCTGTTCCCATTGGGTGCTTGTGTGCAAACTTGCCGTGCACAAGTGGTGCTTGGCATAGGCAGCGTTCAGAAGGGCTGAGCTCTATGTTTTATAGCCTGGGCAGATGAGTACATAGTGAGCTTCTGAAAGGGGCTGTGAACTTCAGACCATCTATGGAAGTGGAAGGAAAAATGGCAACTGTATTAAATTAATAAAGCTGCAAGTAAAGAAATGGTATGCTGAGTTATTTTGTGTGCCTTTAAGTATATTGTTTGTACAGCTAGCAGAAAATATGTCAAAGTGACATGAGATTTCGTTTGCATATCTGATAATGTATTTACTACTTTGGAAATTCTGATTGTTAGTAACAGTGGTAAGAATAGGAAAGTATCTTTTTCAAGTGGTTCTTTGCTTTTCAACTTTCCCCTTCATTGTGTTTTCCTGTGAATAACTACTGCAATACAGCTGTACATCTCCAGCTTCCTTGAATAGAAGTTATATGTATGCAAAAGGCCAAAAAAATAGTGCTGCAGATTTTTCCTGCTACTGCAACCAAGTAAGTCATCCTGGCATTTCTAGAAGAATTCTTTGAACTGCTTTCTCTAAATGTGTACAAAATATAAACGATCTTAAAAATTACAGGTGTAAACAAAAAGAGGAGTATGATTTTAAAACACTGTTTTCTAAACTCTTGCACAAATAGGTGATGTGATGATGATTTTATGTATTCGAATATACTGAAAGCTGTCTTCAGATGTCAAGAGCTGGCGAGTATTTAGTAGTGGTGAGATATAAATAAACTGTTGCTGAGGTGGCTCCATTAACCTTACCTGTTACTTTTAAATGTTTCAGTTTAATTTATAAAGAAATTGCTGTTGAATATTTTAATTTGAGTTGAGATGTTTTGTTTAGTATGACAGACTTCAGTGGCTATTTAAAAATGTTAGTGGAGGGAACAGTAGCAATGTGTCAGCTGTAAATGAACAATATGCCTTCAAGGAAGTAAGGTTAAAGGGGAGAACTAAGGTGAGGATAACTGTATTTTTTTAAAATATTCTGATATTTTTTCAACACTTTAAAGAAACTGGCAGACAAATCCAGAGCATTGTAGCAGTAGCAGCTGTATCCTGCCAATATAGTCATAAGACTTTTAACAGCCTTGTGAAATACTGGTTACAAAGTGTTTGTTGTAACAGTGAAACTTGCACTTAGTAGTTAGAGGTAAATGAGCTGTTTCCAGATGCTTTGACATAGCATATGAAAATTTGACTTGAACTTTGTGCTCCACTTTTCAGATACTTTGATCTCTCAGTGATTAGAGAAAAAGAAGGGTGTATGTGGAGTGGATGGGAATCAGAGGTGAAGCTGAAATAGCAACATGTAAATAGCTAAAGAATAGGCTAAGAAATGAAAGCAGGTAATCTCATGTGTGTTTAATATGTACATTCTGTAGGATTATTGGTATTAACTGTTACTTCATTTTTAGAAGAAAATTAGTTTTCTTCTGATTTGAAATATAACAGCACAGTTTCTTATTTTTAGATTGACTGTGGTTGAAAAAAGAGGAGTTACATTACACAGGAATAGGAAGGTTCTTTAAATCATGCTTTTAAAAACTATATATAGCTTGATTTTGTTGGAGTTCTACAGTATTCAGCCATCCCCACTCATTCACCTTTCTATCAGTAAATTTAATTGTTACTGCACGAAGTTCCTGACAGAGCATGAAATGCTCTCCCACACACTGGAGGTGCCAGACAGTGTTTTCATTATGAATTCCATGCTGGAGAGTCATTTTTCAGTACCGCAGGGTTGTCGGGTTCTTCCTTTCTACCTGTGTGCCAGAATAAGCAAACACTGTTGGTACTTGTTCCTTCATCTCGGAGCCCGGCCCACTCCTCCAACAGCAGCCTTTGTTGCTTGGCGCCCCACAACAAATTGTTGCTATCCCTATTCTCTGAAGGAAGCTTGTAACTAATGTGTTGCAGAAATGGGAATTTGGGGATTAGTTCTGTTGATGTCAACATATGCTCCCTGGACTGGGAGAGCTGTGTTTGGGGTCCTGTGGGGGGAAATGGTGTCCAGAAAGTGTCAGAAAAACACTTTTTGTGTGCTGTGCATTTGTATTTCCTAAAGTATGCGTAGCTTAGCATGGGGTGTTTTTATGATATAACTGATCTAATATGAACATAGCAATCCCCCTTGTAGGGATCTTGCATTAGATGTCTAGAAATAATATACCATATTCAATAGTGATTTTTGAAAAGACAAAACAAGGAGATCAAATATCAAGTGCCACCAATTAAATGAGTACCTAATTGTTTAAAAGCATATAACATAATGTCTGGTGTAGCTCACTCTGGTGACACTTAAAGGCTGTTTATGTAAAGGTAAGCAACTGCTGTGAAAACATTGAGTTGCATATACTGAAGTATTGTGGTTGGTGATCATTGTAGTCACTCCCTTACTGCAAAAGAAATCTGGGCAATGATGCAGGAGAAAGTCACGCTGAAGTTGAGAATCCTGGTGTGTTAGTATTCCCTCAGGTTAACAGATTCCAGGAAGATCGGACAGATGTGCATGAGATACACACACCAAAATCAACACAAAAAAAGCAGCTATTATTATAAAAAAAATGTGCTTCCAGGAAAAGTGTCTAAAAAATCTTCAATAAAACTGAAACAGCTGAGATTATCTGCAGTGGTTTCATGTTTTGTTTGCTGAATTTAATCAGTGGGATAACAGCGTAAAATACAATCACTTTTTGCTCATAAAATTATATTAAAACTGTAGAACATGGGGGAACATGCCAAAACATTACAGTATATTTCTGTAAAGATATTAAAATGAAGAAAGAGGCTGAATTGATTAAAAATAAGCCTATCGTTACATGCAGAGTACCTTCATTGTCTGAGCTCTTTTAGTTGCAAAATAAACTACAAAAAAAATCTTAGCGTTTTGTTCAAGAAACTAGCCTGTTTTCAGGTGTAGTATTTCAGTGAGATGGATTGGTTTGGGATGAATGACACTTGAACTTCTCCAAGATGTAGTTCTGCGTGTGGAGGAATAAAGTAACAGAAGGAAAGGACAGATTTTAGTGTTCTGCTCCATGGAGACATTTTGGACAAAATGCGCAATCAGATATTAGCTTATTGCAAAACTGCTGAAATGCTTGGCATGTAGGGATCTTGTTTTTTAGTTATCACTGCTGTTTGTTTAGAAATACATAAAAGTCAAGCACTTAGTAGCCTCCCTAAAAGCATCCTTTAAATGGTAAAAAAATCGCTTCCATAAGCATAAAAGCATTTAAATAGAAATCATATTCCAGAACATAAATCATAGTTTTGGGCAAAGCATTGATGTGGGTGAAGAAATAGAGTGAGTCATGGTATAACTCATGAACCACCTTTTGGAAATGTCCCTGAAAACTTGCTGAAATGATTTGCCACTGTGTAATCAGGGAAACTATTATCCATGCTAGATAAATTCAGTGTCCTTATTTTGTGACACTTTGTTGCAGATCATTGCCAAGCAGCCTACAGACTTCTAGGCATGTAACTTCAATAAACCTAAAAGCATTAGCAAGAGCT
Organism: Certhia americana; assembly: GCA_018697195.1. Classification (NCBI taxonomy): domain Eukaryota; kingdom Metazoa; phylum Chordata; class Aves; order Passeriformes; family Certhiidae; genus Certhia; species Certhia americana. The sequence continues at coordinate 21,896,460 of CM031864.1, read as the reverse complement.
TATAGCTTCTGCATGAGCATATGTATTTATGTCTGACTGTTTCAGAATTATGATCGTGTATGTTTCTCTTCTAGAATACTACTGGACTATCACCTCACTGGTCTTTCAAAATGGATTTTTATTAATTTCTTTCAGGTCTCTCATAACTTTTTAAGTTGTGATGTTTGCTTCCAATTGATGAAAAGGGTAATGATAATATTTGGGTTTGACCATATAACAAAGCATTGAATGCACCACAAATATTTGATCATTAATGAAAAATTCTCATCCATGGGAGTGCTTGGGATATTTCTTTTCTTCTATAATGTAGTTCTGTTCAGTTTTCCAGCAAATGTTATCAGTTAGAAAGCCAAGGTTAACAAGAGACTGTTAATTTGAGAAAACAAAGCTGAGTTTCTGTGCTTGTTTCTTTGTTTTTAAGATGATCCTATCCAAAGGTTATCTGTGTCTGGTTGACCTGTCTTGGGGGCACTGAACTCATAACATTGAATTCTGGTAGTGTACGTTTCCTTTTGAGGTGAAAAGTTTTTGAGGAAAAGGAGAGTTGAAGCATAAGTAGCTTTAAATCTTCTCACACATTTGTTTATTCAAATGTTTTTAAACCTTATTAATCTTCTGTAGTATTTGTAATACAAGCATTTCAGTAACTAGAAGATGGTGAAACTGACATCTAAACCAAGACTTCTTGAATTTACCCATACTGGTCTAAATAACAATAATATAAACTACAAATAAAACCAGACAGTAAAAAAATGAGTGATTTTCAGAGAAAGTTCATATCAACTTTGAAGAGATTTGTGTGTGTATGTGTTTTCTGGGATAGTGAAATTGTTCACTGCCAAAGAAGGGTAGGAAATGTTTTTTGTCTGTCTTGAAATAAGGTCATATTCAAGATACACTAGGATGCTTATTCAAAAGTAGTAGTAGAATGGAAAATTTGAAGTAGGGATTTAAAGTGTGATATGATTTTTTGTGGTAATAATAAAATGGGAAATTTCAAGTAAGTTTTTAAAGTGAGAAATGATTTTGTGTGGTACCTAAATAAAAGGTACTCAGATTCTTCTTGGTTTATCCTTGAAGAGGTTTGATTATATCAAGCTTAGCTTAATTACTGTGGTGCTGGTAAACTGTTCTTTCCTAGTGTTGTGTGGTTCCTCTGTGCCTGGCCTTTTGTTTGAGCAAAAGGCTGACCCCAGCAGCACTATGAATTACCTAGAATACAGTTTGGCACTCTTACCTGCTTTCCTTACTGTTTCCTGCAGTTCAGTTTGAATCTTAGTGGAATTGAAGCTAAGGAGGCAAAATTGAAGCTAAGGAGGCAAAGAAGTGCCAACAAATGAAAATGGTGTTGAAAACTGCACAAGTTGAAATATTTATCAGTGCCCATGTTGCTTGCCAAATGTCTTTTGTTGTATGTGTTAACGAAGGCAACTGGAGTTCAATTGGCTTTATATATTATTATGCATAGTTATAAAATAATAAATTTTATTACTTTCATTGCTCCATTCTAGAAGGAAAAAGTTAGAGAATTGCTAAGTATAATTGCTAAGTTTGGGTTTTGCCTCCTTTTTATTTCGGTTGGAATGATTTGAAGTAGTGAAAGATAACCCTCCCCTCTCTCCTCTGCCTTTCTTCTCCCCATCTCTCTATATTGTGGGTTTAAAAGGTGATTGAAGGGTGTCTGTGCTGAACCTCCACCAGAGTGATTGGGCTGCTCTTGAACTCTACCTCAGAGGCACAAATTAGCAGCTAGGTCAATGTGATTTAAACCATCACCTAGGCAGCGTAGTGATTTCCTCTGAAGAGTTAGGCATGTGGAGCATTCTCCAAGAAGAGCTGCTGCTGACATCCTGGGCCACACCTGGGAGGAGTTCCTGTGTTGGGAGAAAGCAAGGCAGGCCATGATTTCTCTTCTCAGTCTGCAGAGATCCCCCTCTTCCTGCAGGCAAGGGTGACTGCCTTCAGCTCTGTATGGTTGGGAGGTCAAGGAGAATACTTGAGTGACAAGTGCTTGTTTCTTTGTAAATATCAAAAGCTCAGGGTTTGTTTAACCTGATGCATACTCTGGTCATTAGATTGCTTGTAAATTCATTCATGGCTTTTTCTGTCCAGCTTAAGTAGAAAGTGAAAGCTGCAGTGAATGGTTTGCAGCAGGAAACACCATTTGAGTTTTTATTAAAAAGGAAATAGGTATGAATTAATGAGAAATGTTTGCAAACTATGTTAGAGGTGGTGACAAGGCTAGAGAAGTATTTGCTCATCAAGACTCGTGTTCTCTGGTTCTTAATTCTGACACAATAATTGTGTTAGCCTTTGAAAAGCTTGGATACTTGAATAGACGGGTAATGGAAAAAAATGTCAAAAGAGTGTATTGCAATATATTTATCTATGAAACTGAAAAGTTTACATTGTATTTGATTAGATCACAAATGCTATCTTGCTGGGAAAATTAATGCATCTTTCTGTGTAAACACTGAAACATTTGGGGACATGGTTTCTCTTGTCAAAATGTGTTATAGCAGAAATGTGGGATTGTAGGTTTTGGGTCTTCAATGTTTATGAAACTTTGATGCATGAAATGAGATCTATTTGGAAAAGTTCTAAAGTTGTATTTAACAGGTTGTTTGCGTTTTCATGGCTTTCTTCATGAGATTTTGAAGGTGAAACATTGGTAGTTGAACACTGAGGATTTAATTTCCAAGCCAACCATTCAACAACTAAATCATTCAGTGTAAAGTTTTATGATGAATCTATTAGCTGATTAACTTGGCAATGTGTTTGGAAACAGTTGTAAATGGTGACAGTTGCTAAGTAGAAAGTAATATTACAGAAGAAATAAAAGTATTGGCAAATAAAACTATTAGCAAAAGTGAAATTAAGCGGCACACTTTAGCTACTGCTAATCTCCACAAGAAGTAAATAAGACCTTAGGTTTCACCCAGTTAGAGTTTAAAACTGAGATATGCCAGCATGGGACTCTAGACCAGCCTGTGAAGAGCCTTAGGTAAAAGTTGTACTGTGTAATGCAGCACGATGCTGAAGGGGCTGACAAAAGGATATGTTGTTTGAATTTTTTGAATTTACTATTCTGAGCATATTTTCATACACAAATTTTAACTTCAATATGCTAAAGTTGCCAAATTAGAGTTGTATGTAAGTTTGAGTAGGTTGCATTTAGGTCTTCCACTGGATCTCATTTTGTTCTGGGAGCATGTAAGGAACACTTTACAGAATTACTTTGGGAAAGCCAACTGAGGGCTAGTTCATATAAGTCAAATTTATTCCCCAAGTCAACTTTAAGTTGCTGGAAGGTTTAAAGTGTTTCTAAAGTAGAAGTAATTTGATCAAAACTCTATCAGTGATGTTGTGGAAGCACATGATGTGTGTTTCTTGTAGTGGCTAATTGATGCAAGCTCCATAATTCAGTGTACTATGTAATCCATTCTTTAACCAAAATACATAGATTACTTGAGGGAGGGTTTACTGCCTGTGCCCTCAAAGGAGAGTAGAGCAAAAAATTGAATGTAGGTCACCAGTGGCTTGGGGAGTTTTACACTAATTCCCATTCAGCCTTCCCTGTTGTCCAAAACTCACAGCACAGTTTAAAGCGATGCTGTTGATTGCATAGGGACTCAGTAGGGCATAATGTAGCTTTTTCCTCCCCCAGTACTAGACAAAAATAGAATGATCTTCCTGAGTGGTATGAAGCATAGCCCCAGCTGTCTGCCCTCTTATGCTGTACCTGACTATACCTTGGGAGTTGTGTCTGGGCTCAGGGAGATAGCTAGGAGGAGACAGAACCTTGGAGAATAAAACATGGCATGAGGAAGGGACACAGTGCTAAGCTTGTGGCAGCCCTGTCCAAGCTCCAAACAGTTGGCTTAGCTTGTCTAAATATTATCACTATCAAAATCCTGATAAAAGGTTGCAGTTGCCATGCAGTGGAATGATCCCATGTGATATATTTGTGCCTTCAAAAGCAGCAGCACAAGGAGTAAGACCTAATTTCTTAGTATCTATTTTACCTTCAAGTTTTCTTTCAAATGCTTTCCTCACCTTAGGTAATAATAAATAACTGTTTGAAACAAGTGGCTAGACAAGAATAGCTGTGCACATTTTAAAGGTTATTTACTTGGCTTTTGCAATTTCTTACGATTTTATCATATATTTTGGTCACCACCAGCTTGTTTGGAAAGTTCTCTCTCTCTCTCTCTCTCTCTCCATATATATAAACAACTGTTAAGATTTAAGCACTTGCGTACATGGCAGCCTCTTGTAGAACTTATTTGCTGTACTGAATATTGAGTGATGTAGTTCTGGGTTTATTCTGAGACTGAGTTTGTGTTTTGATTTGGGGAGGATCTCCCTTAGAGTCTTTCAGCTAACTAAAAGGAAAGTTGAGACAGAGTACCTTAAATAGTGGTCGGACAGTCTGTGATCTGTGAGAAACAATCTGGGTGTTGGTAAACAAGCTTCATTAGGAATCTTGAAGTTCAATTAACTCAACAAAGTTAATGAAACCACCTGATTAGAAATGTCATCATACTTTTTCCAAAGTGGTGAGGTCTACGTTTTTGTATATGCTAACTTGGAGGCTGGATATAAGATGGTTTTTCTCAGTTGCATATTTTGTGGCAAAAAAGTTTGTTAAAAGCATGATCACACCATATTAGAAAACAAACAGGTTTTTCCTGGCTGAATTAGTACAAAGTTGCTTTAAGCTAGGATAAATCTTCTTATTTATATTAATATTGCTAACACATTTTATTATGTTGTTTTGTCATGGAAAAAGTGGATTCCAGACCAGACATCTGATATATAAGTCTCAAAACTGTCTTTCTTTCTATGGTCATTTCCATATAAAATTAAATAAATTGGAATATGAATCATCTCTTTTTCAGACCATAAGAAAGAGTAGTTTTCCTATATCTAGCAATGATCTAGCCAAAACTTAGTGAAAGAACTTGGAGACTAGGAACTCAAGCATAACATGTACTTTGATTTTTGAACTTTGTAAAAGTCTTTCACATTTACTTTTTTTTTTTTTTTTTAAATTTTTTTTTTTTTTTTTTTTTTTTTATTTGCCACCCACAACTAGGTGGTATGAATTTGGAATCTGTAGGAGTCACAACAAAACTAATTTTACATCTTGCCTTTATGTGTATTATTAATTAAATTAACCATGCTGATGCTGGATACACAGTTAAATGGGAGTGCATGAGAATATTTCTATTCAAATTGTGGGGCTTTTAGGTAAAATTGCTTACGTCTGTTTCTCTTGCGCAAGTGACTAATCCAGCTGTGTCTTGAACAGTCTGCTGAATACTACAAAAAGGTGCTTTCAGACTTCAGGTTAACAAGGCTGTAACCACAGCAAGTAGCAGAGTGCTCTGACCACAGGCTCTGGGCAGCAGAACTGCTGGTTTTCTTCTTCCATGTTTGCCTTTTGGTGCTGCCCTGTGCTCACCCTTGCATGACACCCAAAGAATGTGATCTGTCTGATCATTCCTACTCAGGCTTTCATCACTTTATGTTTAATTTTCTGTGGGTAGTTACTATTTACTCTTCATCACTGCCTTGTCTCCTTTGCTGCCTGCCTTCTTTGCCTTTCTCACCACTCTGCCCTGCAGTCTGGTGTACGTCCCCATCCCAGCAGTGCTTCTTGGGCCTTTTCCATTCATGCTTTTCAGGTTTGTTTCTGGAGTTTTGTTTTGTCTTTTGGTTTTGCTAGAAGACTGGTCCTATTATTCCTGTGCTTGTTTAAATACATCTTTAGATATTTCTGTGTTGCAGGTAAGTAACCCCTACTCATCAGAGGAGAACTATGGCTCTATGCAAATTCCTGCAATTCTCTAGAACCTGAATACGAGTCTCTTCCTTAATTTTTCTCTTCTAAAGAAGAAATATTCAGTTTGGTTTTGTTGGATTACTCTTGCATTTTATTCAGAGCATATTTTTGTATGTTCTCACTGTACAGTGAGAACAGTCTTTGATATTGACTTGCACCACCAAAACTTGGAAAAAAGAATTCTTAGCACTGATATTGTGATGAAGTTTTATTTCCTTTGTCTAAGCGGAAACCCCCCCCCTCTCCCCCTTTCACTCTAAAGATGAAGTTGTGAGAAGGAACTTGGCATTTTGACACCAATTGTTCAATAAAATTATTTTAGGATTTAGAAGCTACAAGATACTGTCATTTATTTGGAAACTGTCAAAAGGAGGTTTTAACTAAGCTGTATATTTTGTTTAGAACCATATTTTCTTGAAGGAAGTTGACATTGAGCTGTGGTCAGTGTGTAATCCAACAGGCAATCTTGCTTAGGCAAGGTTATTTATGTAACTGTCTATATTTCATGTATTGTTCTGTAACATATTTTGATCAATACATGCACATATGAACTGCTGTGATGTCAGAAATGTGCATTTCTGTAACTGTACCAGATTTATTTTCCTGAATGTCTCAGAGTTCATTTATCAAATTTCAAGTTGATCTTAACTGATTCCTCATTTAAAACTGAAATAAAGAACATTGAGAAGAGTGTTTAGCTTTCTATTTCTTACCAAATCAGTACTCACCAATGTGACTAAAAACTACTCAGGGTGTTTGAATCCAGAAAACAAGGCTTGTGTCATACTAAAAACAAGGCAGTAAAAAATATTTGAGCAATAGCACTTTTTAGAACCCTGGATTATGAACTCCAGAAGCTGATCAAGATCCTGGAGGAGTAGATGCTTCATAGAAAACAGCAAGAGTCCTGTGCCAATGCACAGCTCTGGGCTGACCCAAAAAATGCCATGCAAGGCAGTGCAGTGTGCTCTGTCATATGTTAGTGCTTTTATAGGGCATTTCTGCTTCTGTGTTTGCAGAAGCAGAGGCTCAGGGTAGAGCTGGCAGTCTGAGCTGTCTGAGGCATAGAAGGGTCTTAAAGACAGGTCTTCATCTCCTACTGTCGACATAGATGGAGTATGTGCAAATAAACCAACAGGGAATGTTGTCAGGATGTTTCTGGCTATGACTAAATGAAAAGATGTGTCTCCTTTAGGAAAGTGAGCATGAGTTACTGAGCATAGACTTTTCTTCTCCTTAGATATATTTTTTCTGGGAGTCATGAAAGATGCTTTATTGTATTACTCTATTGAGAATGAAACTCCAAAAAGCTGAGTTATTGTCCAAATGGTTGCCCAGAAATGGAAAATAAAGGTGAACACAGGTGGTGGTTTAGAGGCAATTGTTTTCACTGCATTTGAGAGAAAATATGTTTTTGCCAAGTAAAAATTATGTAGGCTCATGGAGAAATTGAGCTGCTTTCTATGCTAATTCGTGGGATTATTTGGAAAAAAAATTAGTCTTCTACTACGATCAAAAATATGAAGCTCCTAATCTAAATGTACTAACATTAACTCTTGTTCTGCTGTTTGTGTTCATGTTGAAGACAGTTTGCTTGGGCAATGAAATTGGTTGCTTTGGTAGGCATGGTACCGGAGTAATGACTGCTTCTTTGCTTGTTTGCAAGTGTAGAACTCTGGCTATGAAGGGGAATTCAGTTATAAATTTGTTTGATAGTGTAAGGCAAAATGTTAAAAGGAAAGTCAGTGTTCTCAAGCAAATTGTGTTGTGACTCAGTTTCAAAGCTGTTTGGTTGGTAGGAAAGAATCTGTCTGACAGGGTGCCTCAGACCTTATGATGGCTTTAAACTGATCCATCTTAGTTCACTTGGCAGACTGAAGTCTCAAGGGAAAAAAGTGCCCTTTCTGTGCAGCTTCTCATACACAGAGAAGCCCTGAACTAGCAGGGGAGAGGATCCCATCAGAAGCCATTTTCCTTGCCTGCTCTCTTGAATCTTAATGAGTTGGAGTAGGGATTGTTCTGAAGATGGAGACCATTTGGTGCATGTTCTGAGTGTCACAGATGCTGGGAAACCAAAGTACATCAGTAATCAAAAATCCACTGAAAACTTAAACTTGTCCAGCTGTAGCCTGGCCTGTTTGTTATATATGCAACACTTAGTTTTGACCAGCAATTAGGCCTTCATCTTAATATAAAATCAATAATTATAATTTGTTGTATGCAGGTCTTAAGGGCATTTCTCCACAGGCTGCAGTGTAAAAGCATTGGGTGAGAGTGGTCTTAATGGCTGTATTATCCCTGAACAGCAGTAATTTAAAGTTTGCAAAAATCTAAATCTAGACTGTATCTTGTAAATCTAAATCTAGACTGTATCTTGTCCTCATCCAGGCACCTCACAAAATCTCTGTTGTGTGTGCTCTGCATGCTGTAGGCGCATTAGCTATAGCAACAAGCTAACACTGTTAATGCAGCTCACAGAGTTTCTATGTTGATGTTTTTGTTCTATTTGGTGGAAAACATGGATCATCTTTTTTTTTTTTTTTTTTCTTTTAAACAAATTACCATGTAGGGAATTCTTACTTTCTTTGTTCTCATTTTATGTTTCATTTGCTTTACAGGTTTGGTTTCAGTTTCCTTACCTTGTTTTCTACTTTTTGAGGTGTTTTTGTAATCACAAACCCCTTCAGAAGCTGACTACATTAAGTCTTTTGAATGATATTCTTCTTCCTCTAGGGCCTTGTCCTCCTTACTTCAACTTTCTCGCATCTTTCTCCTGTTGACATCTCTCTTATTTCCTGAAACTTCTATCTCTCCAAATCTTCTGACTTTGCTGTCTGAAGATTATATTTCATGCATCTGCCTCAGTTAAACTGGTTTTGAGGTTGTTTCATTGCTGCTATTTTTGGTATTAGTGCAGTAAGGGAATTTTTGTGCTATTGGAAATACCTGTGTGCAATAAAATTAGTGCCTGCCAAGTAAAAAGGAAGATAGGTTGACGAACACAATTTTAAGAAACATTACAGGTAGTGTGGTATAAAACTACAAGCTGTAATGGTGAATAGCCTTTAAAAAATTCAGCACTGAGGCTGTTTCACTCAGTTTATTTTTCATCAGCTTGTATATATTTTGATCTTGATTTTAGATTTGATGTAAAAAAATGAAGGCATAGGTACAATTCAGATTGCTGCTGGATATGAATTGCAACTTTCAATGTGAAATCACCCCCTGCGACATTTAACCCATAAAAATTTAACACTCTAGTACAAATAGTGCCTTTCATTGAGACCATAATATTTATGACAAAATGCTGGGAGGACGTTGGTATCAGACAAGGTTTATCTTTCATGTTGTACGTTTGACAAAGCCACTTATGCAATGTAGGTTAATTGCAATATATTTTTCTGAATTTTATCTCTCCAAAATGCCTTTCTGCATTGACTACAAATGATGTGGGAGCATCACGTATGATGCATGACCTTTTCTGGTGTGTTTTCTAGATGCATCTGCTTGCATGCAGTTGGCTCTTGCATTTGCTCAGCAGGCTGCTGTTGAGATTGACTGGAGCAGGACTAATAACACTTGGGATATTTGGTTTGGTTTGGACTCACTGTACTAGACTGAAATGCCCAACTAAATTCATGTCAAGAGTTTCATTAAACGCATATGTGTTACTGGTGTTTTTATCATAAATAGTCATGACAGAAGTTGGCCTTAGATGAAGTTCTGTCAAGTTATTACCAATCTGGGGTGTGTTCAGTCCTGTGCCCTTTCACACATGTTTTTAAAGCACAATTCCACAACATTTGGAAAGGCCTGTAAACCCTGTAGAATAAAAGTGAGGTGCAGTCTGTGTGTGCTAAGAGCCAATATTTATGTCAGAGATTACTGCCTCTACCATGGCAGAGCTGGGAAATAAGCAGTGGACCTCACCTACCCTTCAGAATAACAGGCTAGAGAAATCTGTCCCTCCCACTGTCTCTGCTTCTCAGTTCTCAAATGTAGTTTATGACATGACCATAGAGTTGTGTTAGAACAGTGGGTGAAGAGCACAAAGTAGAGGACAAAAGTTTCTGTAGTCAGCAGAGCTGGTGAAATTCCAAGAGACTTCTTCAAAGTAAATGGTTAATGATAGGTGTCTCTGGTTTGCTCTTATTTATCACAGTATCTGTATCTAAAGTACATACTGTGATCCCCATCACAGACTTTAAGAGCTCAAAATGTTCTTTTCAACCTCCAGACAAGTGAAAGCTAAAGAACAACATTTTAAAAAACATTAAAAAAAGTGAGGAGCCAATCCTACTTTCTCTTTAGTTCTGCAGTGGCATTTTTGAAGTGTAGCACATATAGATAATACACCTGCAAGCTGCTGCATGTTCAAGGTAGTAAGATGATAATTAAAGAGTAAAAAAAACCAAAACCAGTTAATTTCTCTCATTTATTGTGTAACTTTCAGGATAAGGATCCAACTCAAGGAGAATTTGGCATAAACAATATGGGAATGTATTTTTCTGCATATTTTCTTCTACTACTGCAAGTGTACTTTTTTTTTTTAATCTAAATGAACAGATGATTAGGGAGAAAACCAAACCACTGCTCTTACCAAGTTTCAATAAGAGAAGCTGATAATGTCACTTCCGTTGCAGAATGTCTTCTCAAGTTAATTTTCTTTTAATCCTGTATCAAGGTTAATGATTTTTAAAGTGAGTGGAAGGCAGTGAAATGTCTGAGTTATGCCATCCTGTTTACTGTGTATCATTTTGTAGTGCTGCAGGCCAGTGCTTTGCTGTTGGACCGACCTAATCCCTTGACTCTTCTGGTGGAGAGATCTCTTGAGAGTGTGAGGCCTGAAAGATTGCTGTGGGCTTTTGTGAGCTGCTGTGAGACAGTTGGAGGGTAACTGCTGCAAAGAGAACAGCTCACTTCCCTTTGCACTGTAGCAGGGAATTTTTTTTTCTCTTGCAGAGAATAAGGAGATATACAGTGTGTATTTATGCCTAATAAATATTCCTATCTTTATTGACTGTGTACTGGTGTAAATTTAATTCGTGGTTCAGGTGTGACTTGGTACCACTAAGAAAAACCACGCACTAGTTAAATTTGTCTAGTCAATGGTTAAAGTAAACTCAGAAAAGGGAGAAGCGTGGTAGTGGCTGGTTTACCCAAGATAGGAAGAAAAATTCTTCCTCTGCTTTTAGCAGAAGAGAAGAACAACTTCATTGCGCAGCTTCCTCTGAGTATTGTTCTTGCAAGGATCGAAACTGGCAAAGAATCTGTTTAAATATTAAAGTGAAATAACACAGTGGGAGTGAAGAACCCACATGTCACTTAAACTGCAGGATGCATAACTAAAACAGTATTTGAGGTGCAATCAATAATGAGTATGTAAGCACTAATTTCCTTCTAAAATATCTGTATTCCAATTTTAAACATCCAAGGTCACAAACACCCAAAATGTATATACAAAGTGTACAGACTGCTGGTTGCAGTTTAGAGAATTTGCTTGTTCTTTTTGAAACATGTAAAAATATTCTTCTGAAGTCTGGTAAAGGGTAGGGGCAAAAGAAATCTAACTTTAGAAAACACACAGCACTGATTTACGTCCATTCCTATTAAAAAAAACCCCTCCATGTGTCCAAAGTCTGAACACCTTTGATAAGCTCCCTGTTCAGTCATTAGGGATTTTAAAAGAAACGCTTACATTTAGGTTAAAGAAGAAAAAAAAGTATTAAAATACCCTGTTTAAAATGCAGGAAAAAGCCATTTCTTTCATGATTGATTGCTGTTATGACCCATATAAAGTGGTAAAAAAATGATGGTATCATCAGTAAGAATTTTTGAAAAGCATTGAAAACAAGCACTTGATCAAAGCTCAATACAGCTTGAAGATGCTATTTCTAAGTATAGGTTATCCTTGTAGTGTTTATTCTGAAGGGAACCGAAATGATTTAATAGCAGATAAGTTTTGCAGTACTGTCCTAGGAATATCCTTTTGTATTCTTTTGCCCTCCATGCAAAACCTGAAATGTAGTAAATGCACCAGAAAGAACAAACTCCAATTTCATCTTTAGAAGAACAGCATGCTTTGAGGCAGTCTGCTCTTACGCTATTAGTTGCAGTGTTTATAGCACAGCAATGCTTAAAGTAAGGTGGTCATTCTCTAAGCAAGATCTTAAAAAGAAAAAAAACCCAACCAAAATACCAGCCCCAAACTTAACAACCCAGAAGGCATGGTGAGGGCTGGAAGGTATTCAAAGAACCAAAACCACGAGCTGCAGACAGGAAGCAGCTGCTCAAGCTCCTTCCCTCCGTGCTTGCTTCAGGGAGTATCTCAGCCTTGTGAACAAAATGAACTAAGAGATGAGCAGGATTGTGCTGCTTGTGCAATTTAAACTTTTTCATTTCCCTGTAAAAACAGAGCCATCTAGGGAGCGTTTCTTGCTTTTGGACTAGTGACTGTAGCTTTGTCAGAGACCTAAAATTTGAAAAATGGGGTTCTAAGCATAATTTAAAAAAATATACGTACATTTGTGTCAAGTGTTGGATATTGATCAGTCAAGACTTGCTCATTATAGTTCTAATAACATGGTAGTGAGTTTTACAGATTCACAGAGAACATTCAGTTTTGGTTCACTTCCTTTAATATTTAGGATTCATGTGTGTATAGTTCTCTCAGCCAGTCCAGTCCCACTGTTCCAGTTCCAGAGTTTGCATGATTGGAGTTATCACTTCTCTGATAAAAGGAGTAAAATGTTCAGTATGCAAAAGGGGATAAATATTCTTGGCATCAACCTGTTCTTTTGGACATCATATCTTTGGGTAGTTTGTAAAAATTACGTTCTACAGGCCTTGCCTGCCTTCCTGATTCCAAACTGGCCATCTCACCTCTCCTTCTTAGGAGACCTTAGAGAAAAAGTTACATCTTCTGTAGCTGTTGATTCCCCTGGGCTTTTGAAGTCTCCGAGGTTTGTATCTCTGTATTTAGCTTATCTACCGACAGATCAGGAACACCCAGGAGGTTTTTTGGGTTTGCTTTTTTTTTAATTTTATTTTTTTTAAATACTCTGGAGAAACTTTCCTGCTACTTCATTGTGGAGACACTAACATGAGATGAGACTTCCCTAGGGCAATGCTTGTAGGGTATGAAGGTCTGCACGCCCAGAGCCAGCCAGGCTTCCCCCTACAGTACAGCAACAGCTCTGGGCTCTGCTCTTGCAGCTGGAGCTGGGGCTCAGTGCTCAGAGGAAATGTGCATGACTGCCAAAACCAGCTTTTACAGCAGTCGTACCCTTGCTGCCTCTGCATGAAAGCATTTGGCACCTGGTTTCAAACCTTTTTTTCACAGTTGCTGGCAGGCTCTTGCCACTCACAAAGACTTGGCTCAGGGTTGTGAATTTCTCTGCCACGGTTCCATGGGACAATTGGTCTATTTTCCTTATTGCTCCTATGCCAGCACTATGCCTTGATGGGAAAGAGAGATGAAGTAGTCCTCAGATGTGTTTCCTTAGGGTGTAGTTCAGTGGAAATGGAAGAATGGACACGGACAGTGAGAGAGCCAGTATCAGGATGGCTGAAGTTGATGTCAGAGAGGAAACAGGCTGCGTCCCACAGCTGGTGATTACCCTAGTGGAAAGTAAATTTGTGCCTTTCCTTTGGATTGCACCTATCAGTGCTCTACACCTGAAGCCTGGATTTCATTATCTGAATGAGGTGAAGATCAGGACATAGCTATATGTGAAGCTGTGTGTCATGAAACACAGATGATGACATTTCTACCTGGTGGAGGTTTGCAGTCTGTCCTGTTCCTAAGGAGGTGTTGGTGCAGGTGCCAAGGCTGTAAATTGTCTTTCACATTTTTGTGGCTGTATGACTTTGACTTTTCAGTGCATGCTACAGCAGTATTTAGTAGAGGCATATTTGCCTAGCTGGCATTTGAAATTTGGTTTTTGTTCTTGAAGGGCCTGTTAGAAGTGCCAGTATGTGAAACAAAGGTTTGCTTTTAGGTCAGGTTTTTTCTTCTTTCTCTCTGTCCCTTCCCCCCTCTCCCGCCTCTTTCCTTTCATTTTAAGGACTTTTCATTCATTTTGCCTTTTTGAAAAGCCCTCATCCTTTCTCCTTCCCTAGAGGCTTGTGGTTTGATTAAAACTAACCTGAACCAACACAGACTACTAACACGGTACCTGAACAAAGCAGATGGAGAGAAAATGTTCAATTTAACTTACGAACATGTTTTACTTGGAATAATTTGCTCATTAGATCAGCAGCTGTGTAATCACCCTGGAGTTGTCTGGCTTCATGTATGTTTTTTTTTTTAATCTGTTAACCAAGTAAAATGGAAATGTAGCAGTTCCTAGAGGTCTTTTGGTTTAAAAGTTAGTGATGGATTAATGTACAATGTTAATACATATTAATCAATGTATATATTTCAACTGCCACCCACCCCACCTCCCCCCCGCCAAATGAAGTATTGATCTAGGGTTATCCAGAGCCTGGCAAACTCTACAGCAGCAAAAGATAAACCTTTTTTAATAGAAGTAATCTGAGAATATATTTATGTATAACGTTATCATCTTATCTCTGAGTGACAGAGACACAAAATGATGTTTTTCTGTCCCCTCCTTCTTACCAGTCTGGTGAATGAGTGAAAACAGTTCCATGAGAACTCACTCAGCATGTGGGCATGACTGGCAGTTCTGGCTTTAGTGTGTCCTGGATATGTGGCGTTTAAAATTAGCCTCATAAGAGCCTTATGCCATGATGCAGAAAACGTATGATGTTGTGTTCTCCAGAAACACTGGATTTTTATATGCATTGGCATTTTATTTTTCATGATCTGCCCAGGGCTCTGACTTTTACCGTGTTTTAGGAACACATATCCTGATTTAAGTGCCTGCATGGAAGCAGCTGCTTTGGTCATCTAACCACAAGTGAATCTTTCTAGGTTTTAGTGGCATAAGCTATGAAACTGTTGCCATCAATATTTGTTGATCACTTAACATTTTCAGTTTAGGTAAATATCAGAAATATGAATATGGGCATAATTCTTATAGCAGCTGTCAGTAGTATGGAATTATTGCCTGTTTGGGGAGACAGTGAGTTGCAAAATTATTTACTTCTGTTTCTTCTAAAAGTGGAAAAGTACTTTTAAAATGTACTTAATCTGTTCTTTAACTGCATGATTTGAAAGTTCTTTTTAAAGAAGCAAGATTAAAAAGAGATACCACTAAAATACTTAAACTCAGACACACTGCTGCTATGGAAAGTAGTAAAATAGTAAGATAGTCCCTCTAGTGTACTGCTGCTGTAAGCAGGTACAGGAATAGCTGATGTGATTAACTGAAGAGTATGGCTGCAGGAAATTATAAAACAATGTTTTGGCAAGGCATATTAAAGTTCTTACATAAACCAGAGAGTCTGACCTACAACTCTGAGTCAAGTCAAGCCACAACAAGTACCAAGCAAAAAAAAAAAAAAAAAGCAGGCTGTTAGAGGTCCTAATGAAGTAAAGAGTTAATGTACAGTGTGAGACCATTGCTCTTGCAAGCAGTGCTTGAAATATGAATGAGGAGCAGAGCCACTCACTAGGGTGTGGGCTGAGGTGTGCTTCCTCTTCCAGTGCTGCAGATTTGAATTTTGTATCATATTTTGCGTAAACTGGCCTTGTACTGAAAAACAAACTTGGATGTTCACATCTTCTTGAAGTGAGCGTGACTTTGATGTGACTTCTAAAGCCCTGCTGAACCTCTGTCTCATGGTGTTAGGCAGTGCAAAAGAGCTGTACTGGGGTGGGTGTACTTTCTTTTATGCCTGGAAGCCTCTTGCTAATATCTCCTAGTGTCACACCTGCAGGCAAATCATAGTTATTGAGCTTTTCAGCGTGAAGGAATGTAGTCATTGTGGGATGTTTTGGAGTATAAACGTTTCTTTTTTGGTGTGTTGTAGCTGACTGGAATATCAGTTAGGAATCTTTACTCAGTACCTGTTTTTTGCTGACTGTTCCTGGTTGTTGTGTGTGTGCAAAGCTCTGCAGCCCTTTGTACATTTGTTTGTTGCAGAGCAACACCAGACATGGAATCCCTGTTGTTCTGGACTTTGTACAGGCAAGGAGTGCTACTTCTGCACTTAAACTAAGATCCAGTTAATGGCTCATTCAAAGTACAGGAGCATCTGTCCGAGTCCTTGCTTTGGAAGAGAGCCGGGTGATCATCTAGGGTTAAATGCATAAAAGGAAGAGGGCAAAGCAAAGAAAGCACATGCAAAGTGCTAAATTGCATGTTAGGGACTTTAATGTTTATAGTACATTGTAATTTTGTAGTTCAGAATTGCACAATATTATAAGTTCACTCATATTAACTGTACAGGGCTTCAAACTAGCAGTGCTCTGAAAACCTCCTGAGTCTTTCTTCAGTCAGTTATTGAAAATCAGACATTTTGCTGCATTTAAGTTTGTTTTGCTGAATGACTATTGAAATTCTGTTTGTTTATCAGACAACTCAGCCCATATAGAAGTGCAGTCATCCCCATGGACCTTGAAATTTGGAAACTCTTAGTTGTTTCTGCATTGTCTCAGAACCAAAGAACTGAAATTTCAAGTGGAAGGAGACTCTTACTTTGCCCCACCTTTTGTTGGAGCAAATATGTTTACTTGCATATGATATTGGAATAGTGTGTTGACCAGAAGTGGTAATTCCACGTGTGATTACTGGTATAAGTATTCTTGACATTTTTTCAGAGTTCTTTAAGGAAACCACAACTGCAAGAAAAATGCCTCTTGGTAGACGTGGTTCTGTTTCTTGACAGCACTTTTTAAGCTGTGGTTTGGTAGGAGTGGTTCAATGGGTAAGCATTATCTTTTATTCTGTGGAAGTTAAATCTATGTTCTAATCTTTAGAGATTTACTCTCTTTACTAGAGACTGGAATGCTAAATGGTTTCTGTTCTAAGAGCAGGGAAGATTCTTGCAGTCTCCTGTTGTCTCTAGCCATACAGCTCCTTTCTCTGCACATTTTCTGGTAAACGCTTCTCTGGCTTCCCCGAGTGTATGTGGGTGTCATCTTGGCCCTCTGTGCCCGCCCCCTCCAAGTTTTCACATCAGTTCCTGAAAAAGTTTTTCTATTCCTCTTATTTATAAATCTTAGTTATGTTTGTGTTCATATTGATAGCTCAAAAATGTAACTTGGCAGTACTCTTTGGGAATAATGTTTGCTAGTTACCTACTTAAAATTAGTAATTTTATTTGTACAGCTCCCCCCCTCCCTTTTTCAAATTTTTTTTTTTTAAATGTTATCTTGAAGCAACTGTAATTAGCTGTGAAGAGTAAGCCATATGTCTACTGGGTTTGATTATGCTAGATAAGTGAGAATCCCTCTAAGGAAAAGTATCTGCGTGGGTGGAATAGTTTGCAAAAGATTTTCTGTATGCTGGGAAATATCATGTTGAAACAAGTAAGGGATATTCAGTTCACCAGACTTGCCCCTCTTTGTTTTGAGAACCATTAAGCCTCCTGTGATTTTACCAATCAGTGCCCACCGTGTGTCAGGACAGATCATTTTGCCATTGAATCCCACAGCATCTTGTCTTGTGTGGCTCTGTACTCCTTTGAGCCCTGTGCTGGGATTCTTGCAGGTGTGCAGGGGCAGGTTGTGCTCTGCTACAGAAACCAGAACTCCCCTGCAACAGTGACTTGTTAAAGGTGTCTTTTTTTGCTTTCAACCTTTTGATCAATGTGAAATAGTTTTGAATTAATTTTGTCATTTATTCATTCAACTTTTATTTGCAATTTCTAAAGCTTGTTCTAGACCATATTGCATTTCTTCTGTTCAGAGGGGAAATATGTGCCCCAATCTTTGATTCTGTTAATGCCATATTAATTTGTTTTTATTATTCTTTGCTGTAAGGCAAAACAAGATTTTTTTTGTGGCATTAATTTTCACAGCAGCTTCAATGAACTCCAAATATTGCTTTCACAGGATTAATCTGATACTAATTCTTAATTTTGCTCATCTGCCTATGAAATATAATTCACTATGGAGGCTTTGAAACTTGAGTTTAAGCTGTAGTTTGTGATATTTCTCTGTGGTTTTTACTTTGTCATTCTCCTGTGTAAACATGTAATTTTCCTTCCTTTGAGAGATGCACTTCTAACTCTTTTTTTTATGGTCATGATAGTCTTGTAATTAGAACTTCAAAAATAAACAACTGAAATTGTAGAGATTATTCCCAAATGCCTGTGAAATGTAGAAATGTAGAATTGCTGTACTGAATTTTGATACTGCTGATAAAAAACTTCCTTGGAGATTTCTCTTCAGCTTAATATGATTTTTGATTTGAAAAGATACAGGCTGACACTTCTGAGGAAATTTCAGGGGAAACATTGTCCTTGGAAGTATGGAAATTTAGGCAGGGTGTCATTTTGGGTCATTTTCTCTCTCTAGTAAATAAGACTTGCATATCTGAGTATGAGTAAATAGTTACGGAGAGGACTTGCCAGGCAGTGTCAGAGTAGGTCTTAGGTCTTGTATTGATTCAATTGCCAGCAAAACAGCTCCATATATGTGACCGTGTGTGTGCATTCTACCCTTCCGAATGGAAGGGTACAAACCCCCATGCTTTTTGTGTAACCTCAGCGGTTACAGGAGGTATTCTCTTAGGAGGAGGTCCTCCAGACTGCTGCCGTATTCCGAAAAGGAGGAAGGGCTGAGTGTCGCTGTGTGCGGCGTTGGCTGCAGTGCCGCAGGGAGCGGGCTCAGCCCCGGCCCGGGTCTCGCCCCCCGACAGCCGCTGCTGCCTCGGCCTCTGGCTCCCTCTGCCGCCCGCTCTGCGCCAAAGCACAGCCACTGCCGCCCGCAGCTCCGCCAGAAACACAACAGCCTGCGCCTCAACATTGGGATACTAGTGCATCCAGGTCCACTTGCAAATTGTGTTTGGCACAGCCGGAGTTTGTTTACAACATTTGGTTTGAAGTAGTGCTGCTGATAATGGAATGTGGTTTGAACGACAGGTGTCTGCTAAGGAAGGCAGGAGCCTCCCTTGGAATGGAGAATTTAAACCCCCTCCATCCAAATTATTATAACTTCGAAATTAAGGGGCTCTCAGGCAAAGATATGGGAATAAGAATAACACTACTTTATTAGGGAAACTAAAATAGAAACTAAACCAAAACACATGCAGTATTACAAAAGAGAAAAACAAACAAATAAACAAACAAACCCACTGACAGAGTCAGGATCCAACCTGACCCCCTGTGGGTCAGGGTGTTGGTGGCAGTGCCGTCCCGTGGTGGCTGCAGTCCCAGTGGCAGATGTGGCTCTGTTGAAGTGATGCTCCTGTAGAAAGAGTGCAGTTTCTCACTGAAGGTCCAGTGGTGATAGATGGGCCTGGTCTTCCTCTGAGAATCCAGTGGAAAGGCTGCTTGGTGTCCCAAATCTCAGATTTTTATCCAGGTATCCTTGGCTCCTCTCCCTGGCTGGAGCATTTCCCAGTGCGAATTCTATCAGTGAGACTCAATGGCCTATTAGCAGAAGATCTCTCCCTGGAGGGAGGCTGGATTGAGAGGAGATAAGAAAACTGCCCCAGCAGGTTTATTGACAGTTGACCATTGACAAATTACCCCACCCCCACCTCACCCCAGTTTCAACAGATGTTTAAATCAGTGTTGACCAGTTTTGGTTACATTTTGCACTGCAACCTGTGACATGGAATAATAGAGAACAAAATGTTCTATTGCTTCTGTTCTACAACTAATCATAGTTTCTGTTTCCCTCTTCTGCAGGTGATAGAAACACTTTCGAAGCTTTCCCGCACTCCTATTGCACTAGGCACAGGAATAAGGTATGTTATTGCCATAGGAAGTGGTTAGAGTAATGCCTCTTGGTGTGCTGCTCCTTGGGAAAGTTGTTAGAGGAACTTCTCTAGCTGTAGGCCAGAGTGCCAGGTGGGCAGCTAGGCAAGGCTCTGGACCTCTGAGGAGTTACAAAAGGTGTCTGCTTCCTCTGCTACCTACTTGCTGAAGGGCCTGAGTTATGTGTACTGCTCATACGGAAATAGGAGATGAACAGAGGAGCAGCTGGTACTGTAGAACTTGTCATAATTGTGACACAGGGATGAGAAGTCAAGCTGATGTAATGCTGATTTGTGTAAAGACAATGAGGGTTTCTCTTCTTTCTCGCTTCTAAAAAAATCAGCAAAATTAGCCAAGGTTGTGAGCTTCTTGTTTTCAAAGAGAAACCAAGAAACCTCCAACCAGACCTAACCTGAAAGTTTTGATGATTTTTTCCAGTTGAAAAATGTCAATTATGTATTAGTGGTGATTTATAACAACTGTGTCCAATAGGGCTTTTATTATATTAAGTGTCAATCCACATAATGAATTCTAAATACACACACAGTGCTCATCAGAGATAGGGGGAAAACATATAAGCATATTAGTATACAATCATCTGTGTGAAAATTTTGGAAACCAAACAGAAATCCACTATATGACTAGGCTAGTGGTGTCCATAATTAATGCTATTTTTCTTTCTATAGGCCCTTCCCTACAGAAGAAAGTGTTGATGATGAAGATATCTACAAAGGTCTTCCTGATTTAATAGAGTATGTTGTAAATATATTAATTACAGATTTTGTCTGTCAGTTGAATGCTATTGTTTGTATTGTGTTGTAGAACATACGGTTTTAATGAGAATGGGATATTTATTTGTAAATATTTTGTTAGTCATTATGCTGACCAGGAAGAATTCATTATGAAAATTTACTTGAATTATTGTGATACATTTGTGTTTATAAAGCAGCAGGTTTCATAGAGGGTTCTGGTAGCAAAGTAAATAAAGAATGAATTTTTTAAGTTACCTGTCAGTACTCTGAGAATGCTTTCAGGAGATTCAATATCACTTGTAAGGGACTCAAGGAAATTGTCTTGAACTCGTAAAGAAAATGCATGTTTGGATCATAATTCGAGTGGATCTTTTCCCTACAGTCAGTGAATGTGAGTGCATTTACCTCTTCTGGGTAAGTGTTTGCAGGATTGTCAGGGTACTCTTGTGTTGTATGGCTGGGATCTCTCAAGATCCATGAGGAATCATGTTGGACAAGAGCTAGGTCAGAGCTCACTGTTCCGAGGCTCAAAGTTCACCAGCACTCATGGCATGTCACTTGCTGCAGTGTGGGAAAGAAGCTGCTGTTCACACCAGGGATTTGTTTCTTCAGTGCCTATAAAGAAGGGAAACCTCACCATGATTGGCATTGCTCAATTTACCACTTTGCCTGCAAAGCTTGTCCTTGTCTCTGCAGCTGACTGACTGTCTCATAGATAATTGCTTTTCACTCTGTGTAGCAGAGTGCACAGAAGGTAGCAGTTGCAGTCTCCTCTGAGACCCAAATGGGCAAGAGGTGATGTCCTTATCTCTTAGATGTGGTGGCATTGTAACTGTTTGAAAATAATATTTCCACCAGTTCTTAAATGGGTATGTAAATTCAGCATTGTGAGACAGTCTTTTATTAAAAAAAAAAGCTAACAAATTATACCAAAGAAATTGATTTGTAACTCTTCTTGTGTAACAAATTATGAATATTATTAACAGAAATTTAGTATTTCCATGCTTTCTCAATTGTGGAGGAAGCAATTCAGGAATAAGAAATAAATGTGCTAGTGAATGATGCAAATAGCCCACATTTTTTAGTTTTCCTCAATTATTAGTATGTTTACTTGAAATTAAATTAATTTTCCCTGAGTTTAAATGGTGTCTAAAGAATTTTAAATTAATTTAAGTCTTTTTGTCAGAAAGAGCTGTAGTAGTTAAATGTTTCTTATCCTTACACTGCCTTTTTTGCCAGCTTTTGTTCCCTGGAGCAGAGGTGGTAAAATGGAGTGTGTCTGCTGCATCTGATGGCTGCCAGTGTTTAATGTGAGGTGCTAGCACACTATCTGTGCTGGTGGGAACTGAAATGCTGGACTAACCTGTTGGTTTTTACTCTGAAGGATTTCAGTGTTGTCTTCCACCAGGAAAAACCTCAAAATTGTCAGCATATCTGATCCAGTTTCTGTATTGTGATTGTGACTCAACCCCTTTCTATACCTTTTAGGGCTCTCTTGTAGACATACCCTATGAAATAGGAGTGAAAGATATTATGGGCTTGATACAGTCCTAGCACAAAGGAGGTAACACTCTAGCAGGGCTGACTGTAATGAAGATGAATTAGCTGAGGGAAGAGTTAAGCACTGACTTTGTTTTATTTCTGAGGTCTGGGTAATTAGAGGGCATTGCTTGTGCATACTCGGTTTTGTTGAACTGTCTGATTTTCAGTTTGCTTGCTTCCTTTTTTCATTTTCGAGTAGCTGAAGGCTGCATGAGATGATCCAGATTCTGGTTTATGATGTGGAGATACAGTCCCTCAGTTCTGGCTCTGCACTCTTTGGTGTATTTTACCCTGGATAGTCCTTTTTTCAAGCAGGAAGAAGACCTGCAACAGTTCTCATGTCCCAGTATAGTGGGATGCCAGGCAGTAAGGAGAGGCAGCTCCTCTTCACTGGATGTGGTGGGAAAAGGGTCAAGGGGAAGAGGTTGTATGGATTGCAGCTTGTGACAAAACTGTCCTGAGGTGTTGCTTTTGCTGCTGGCTTAGTTTTCATGGGGTTCTAAATTCACATAGTCTTCAGTATTGTGTTGATTTTGTAAAGTTTATTTTAACTGAATTGAGAAAAGAAAATTAATGAATGGACTTAATTTCCCTTAATGAGTTATTTTCATAAGATATTCTGTTAAATAATTTGTTTGTTTACTGTAGAAATTTCTTGCAAGTAGTCCCTTGCAGAGCTGGTGGTATTTTGTCTGTGCTGCAGTTTTTTTCTTGTCTTGTCTTTTCAGTGAAACTGGTGTTGAGGAAGATGAGGAGTTGTATGATTGTGTCTATGGAGAAGATGAAGGTGGGGAAGTTTATGAAGACCTAATGAAAGATGAAGCAGCACAGCAACCTGTATGTTTTCCAGTTCCTAGCTGCTTTGGAATAGTAGCAGTTAACTTTTTGAAAGTTGAAATGATGTCTTTATAGATAATTTCAGTGACGCTCCTGCTCAGCTGCATCCAGAGTTGTCATGTGCAGAGCATTATCTTTATGCAACAATTTTGCAAGCTGTTTGGGTAAAGGGGAAAACATTAACTAAAGTAAGCTTTAAAAACACCCTGATTTTAAAATGAAATACAGTGATTACTTTGATAGTTTTGTAAAATTCACCAGGTATTTTAAGAGCAGTTAATTGAATTGCTTACTTGAAAGTGTCCTACCTCCAAAATTGTTATAATTTCGTGAAATTATTGTATATAATATTATTTGAGCCATAGTTTGGACAACTAGCCTAACAACGACAACTGAGAATTGTTTCAAACTAATGAATTTCCTGCTTATTCAACCCATGTAGGTTTTGCTGATCATTAGGTTGTCATTGTGTTGCAAAGTAAACTGTTTCACTAAGTTTTCTCTAGGAGTAGCTGAACTTTGGAGGCAGCTTTTCTTACCTGTACTGGTATCACACATTATTTCTTATTCCCTCTTTCCTTTTGTTTATTGCACCCAAATTCTAGGTGTTTGTGATGTGGATAGAAAAATGATATGTCAATTCCTGCCGAAAGTTCCTGTGTTAGTGATCTTTTTGGGTTAGGTGAGCACAAAACTGAAGTGAATGGTTTTAACTGGAATGGCAGGATTTGTTTGCATTGCTCATGTGAGTACTGATGAGCAACAAATGCCCAAATTTTGCGAGTGGATATAAACTATTGAGTACAACAACTTCTGTAATGGGGCAAATACTGCAAACATTTTGGGCAGTATTGAGCTAAAGGTAAAAAATAGCTGAAAGTCTAAATAACATCAAATTCTAAAACTTTATAGAGATTGATTAAGCACAGTTAACTGTGACAGTGTCTCCTTCCCCGTACAAAAGAATTTGGGAATAAATGATAGATTTGAGATGAGGGTTACCATGATGATGCTCACAAAGGCACAATTCTTCTGATAAGACTGTATTTTTGCAAAGTGGTAACTTGTGTCTGCATCTGATAAAGACAGAACTTTAATGTTTGTTGTGGAAAAATGAAGAACCGCACAAATTGGGTTTTCAAGAGTAGTTTCTGAAATTGCAGCCCCTGGTAAATGAGAGTGAGAAGGTGTGTTCCACTTGTAGGAGCTGGTTGTAGAGTCACATAGAGACAGAGAAGGGTAAAGGAGATCAGCCAAAGCAGTGACCAAGCTTTATGTACCTGTGTGATTTGCAACTTGGTCTGTAGTTGAGGTGGTAGGAATAGGTTTCCCACTCTAAGGTGGCCAAGCTGTTTAGGAGCTGTGTGTGGCTCATGGACAGTGTAAGTGTGGCTTACTCTGTGCTGTGCTTAGCAGGTGTGTCTGACTGGCAGCAGAGAGGGAGTGGAAGGAATGTATCTCCTGAGCATGCCAGGAGCTAAATGGTAAAATTTCAGTCTAGAAATTCTGCTATTCCTAGAGGAGAAAAGTCTTTTGTTCAAAAGCTAAAAGTGTTTTTTCTTGAATGGAAAGAACTATTGTGCTAAATTTCTACTCCTGACTGTCCCTGTATTTGAACATCTAGTCACCTGGTCTGGCATAGGAATTCTCTACACTGGATGAAAATAAGATACAACCAGGGATATGATGAAGGATGTTGCAAATTGATAAACAGGCTTCAGAAAGGATGTTGTAGTTCTGTTGCTTGTTAGGGTACTGCTCGTTGTTGGAGAAAAAAAACATTTTGGATTAGTTACTGCTTTTAAGTGCAGAGCCAGTCTAGTTACTATGTCAAACCTTCATGCTGACCTCTAATATCTCCAGATCTTCTGTGCCTTGCTTGACATGAACGGTTTCATATCATCTTCCAGTTATTTACTCTTTTATTTGAAATAGGATTTTATTGAAGCTGTAATGCTGTAAATCCTATCTTGGGTAAAAGTGCTTGTAAACTATTTTTATAGAGTTATGTAATTACTGATAATTACTTCCATGTCCTATGAGTCTGGAGGTTTACGTGGAAAATCCCAGGGTCTTGTTGGAGATGCACACATACATATCTGAGAGTTGAACTTTGAGGCCACTGCACTTCCTGATCTGAGGAGGTAGACATAATCTTCTTGTGTCTGAAGAGAAAGCTCCCCGTGAGAAATAAAAGGGGAAAAACTGTAAATAAGTACAAGACTGAATCCAATATTCATGGCAATGCAAAGTTGCTTACATGATTTAGCCCCTTTAAGTTTAATAGAATTATTAACTGCTGAGTATTTTAAATAGGATTTCTCAGTCTGGATGTAAATTATATGTGACCTTGTATTTCAGCTTCCAAAGTACATGTTAATACTTCAGTGTTTTATGTCTGAACATTAACTTTTCATAATATTACTTTGATTTTGATTTTACTAAAGTCATCAGCTAATTGAACATTAAAATATTCTTGGTTATTGCTGTCATCTTTGGAGGCTGCAGTACTCTGAGAATTTCAGGAAGCAGTTATCCTAATTGCGTAATTCTAAACAAATAAAACCATTTGTTATCCATTAGGTGCCTGCTAATGGCTTAAACTTGACTCCATTGTAATTGCAGAAATGTCCTGAAAATGACATAAGAAGCTGTTGTCTTGCTGAAATAAAGCAAACTGAAGAGAAGTACACTGAAACTCTGGAATCGATCGAGAAAGTAAGATGCTGCTTACAGACTTGTAACATGCACTTCCATAGCAGTCTAGAAGATAGAATTACGATAGCCAATCTATATATAATTTTTTTTCTTTCAGTTTTTCATGGTGCCATTGAAAAGGTTTCTGTCAGCATCAGAGTTTGATACTGTTTTCATCAACATTCCTGTGAGTAACTGCGTATTTAATGAACAGATAAGAGGTTCATAGCTGATTGTGATATATTCGTGTTATATGTTACTGCACAAAATGATTATTTGAAATATAATTCATGGTGTATTTATGTGGATATTAGTTGATTAAAAAAGATGTGCACTACCAAATTTTTTTTCCCTGCTTGAGGGAATAAGATAAGATAAATAGTATTAGCATGTGAGATAGTGAATTGATACAAACGGGAGTATTTTTGATCCTTAAAAAGCTAATAATTTCTAGAAATGGATTATCTTTGAATAAATGCTGATATTTTAATGATGGTACAAAGTTGTGACTGCTGAGTTATCTCTCACTGTATACTGACTATCTGTAGCTGCTCTGCAAATCCATGTAGTTGCTCTAGCTCTTACATCATTGAACACACTTGAAAGATACATAACTCACAGTTTTGGATTCAGAATCTGGTCCTGGAAAGGATAAGGAGACCCTCTGTGAACTATCTAGGAAACCTCCTGTTTGACTGGAACAGTAGTGGTTCCTGTGATTGTTACTTTGTGTCATTTATTTTTTGCTTAATCAAAACAGTATGACAATTTACATATATTTTTAGTTGTTAAGTGTTTAGCATGTCTTTAAAGGAGGACATCAGAAATGGTCTGAAGCCTCTCTCAACACAGACAAATGGAAGCAATGTTCTTTTATGAGGCCTTTGTAAAGAAAGGGTCCCCAGAGTGTAGCCCCTGGGCCACATCAAGCTATTATTGCTTGTAAAATATCACCTCTGGTTTGGCCATCTCTGGCATGTTCAGCAGGCTCTTAGGTTGTAAGAGGGGGTCTTGGGGATTTTATTTTATTCTGTGAGAATCTAGCATGTCTGTAAAAACATTTTGGTTGCTGTTCCAGCATCATCCTGATGGGAGGTAAGTTATGACAGTTATTATACGGATGACCCCTTGCCATATTTTTCCCTCAGTAAAGTTTTCACTTTTCCTCTTAATTGCTATCATGTCCTCTACTTTGAATATTAGTCCAAAACACTGTCACAGATATCAGTAACTAACTTGTCTTTTTGAATTGCATCAGCTCCCCACAGAGATCCCTTTGCTTTTGAAAACAAATTTATATTCTGTCCTGCATTAGTATTTCTTACTCATTGCAAATAAAGGAGTGATGTGCCCTACCTAAGTTACTGTAAACCTCTTTCCTAAGGCTCTGTGTGCCCAGGCATGTTGACTTATTTTTATTAAAAGATCTAATTCCAGTCAATGGAAACACTGCACAAGGGTACTGAAGGGGCTTGAATGCTGTAAGCACAAACAGGGAGGTCAGCCCGCTCACTAATAGTTACAGGATTGCATGGGATCACATAAGATTAAAAAGCAAAACCTATTTCTTTTAGACTAGGGACACACATAGTAAACTTACGTTTGGGTTGTTTTATTCTGCTTTTTGTTGTCAGCATTTGATATTTTGTTGTTAGAAGATGCTGCTTATTTCCAACTCCAGGAGCATTTCATAGGCATCCAATAACCTTAAAAGAAGTACAGGACTTGTCTAAGCCAAAAATATTTGCAAACTCTTTGTCTGCCCAGACCTTGTCTGTGTGGCAGTTCCTCAGCAGGAAGGCTGGAGGGCAGTGGAAGCTTGTTTAAAACTAAAAATAGCTGTTACACAGAGCTCTGCAGCAGAGTGAGATGTGAAGAGCAAGTGCTGCATTCTCAAAACAGAATGGATTTTTTTCTGTTTAGGAGTTGTGGTGAAGGATTGTTTCCTTAGGGTCATGTTATATTCTTTAAATAGACTCTAAAAGATGCTTGCTGGATCAACTGCTGATATCAAAATGATATCATTTTGAAGAAAAAACCCTCTAAACCAATTACCCCAAATTACTTACCAGTCTAAAGAGAGTGCCTTTCATTGGCACTCCTATTTCTAAGTTCTGTTCTTTAAAGTGAATGTTTGGCTCTGTGTTTGCATCTGTATATATCTGTCCGTATTATGTATATATGCATTTATATGTACATCTATGTGTGCACCCATATATAAACTTATTGTGCACCTATGCCTGCCTGTGAATTACATGCATGGACATACAGAGAAAAAGAGAGATGAAAGTACAAGTAACAGATACTGAAGTGTTGGAACATTCATTAACTTCAAATGATGTGAACATCAGTTTAGTTTAAAACTTGAGTTGAATTAGAGATAGAAACCCAAAAAGACAAATTGTCCCTTTAGCATTAAGCTGTTTTTCAGGGGTATTGCTTAGCTGAGTCCCTGTGTGCTCCTTAGGAAAAGTGCTCCTGTTCCAAATACATTAATTGGAAAGCATTTCTGTAATAATGTCTGTGTACTGTAACTTAGTATTCTTAAGAGGATAAGGCCATACACTTTAGTTGCTAGCAACTAAATTTGATCTGTTTCAAGATTGTGCACCCTTATCAGTGATGTGATTGACCTTGTATGTTCTGTTAGGTTTCATCAGTGTGATGTTTTAACTTAGTTCATGACTCAGTATTGAATATTATTTTTGTAGTATGTAATTTCTTGCATTAAATCATCTTCAATGGCTTGCTCTTTTAAACAGTCCTCACTTTTTCATTCCAGTGGTCTGTATACTACTTACAGTTACCCAGATTTCAAAATTCCTTAACCTGTTTTGACTTAATTTCTTGTGAATTCTCTGACAGTGTCCATACAGTGTTAAGGCTGATGCAATCTCCTATAGTATACAAGCAAGGAGAGTTGCAACAGTAATCAAAGAGAAAATCTTTCTGAAATATTCTTTTCTTTCTCTGCGACATTAGTTGCGTGCTGTATTGGGAAACTCATTATGATTGCAGTTAATTTAGCATTAGGACATCACTAATTGACCAATGTAATGTACAGAACTAATTTTTCAGAGCTCAGGGACAAGAATCATTACTTCAACTTGTCACTAAAGCATTTACTTGACTTGCTTAATTTTAAAATTATCATTATAAAACAAAGGTGAATTAACAGTGCATGTTCCAAGCTAGAATAAATTAGTCTCTAATAAGTAGTTCTTGGATTTTAGTTTTTCTTGTTGCACTATACAGAAGATGTGCCAAACCTTGAAATTAGATTCTACTCTCAAATGATCTGTTTTCGGATTTATTGAAATTAATGGGTCTAACAGAAAATAATTTACTTTTGCATTCAAAGCTTTAAGCCACTCTGTTTTTACAAAGCTTTTCCCTTCCCCATTACTGTTTTTAAGGATTTGGTGAAAATTCACAGGAATCTTACACAGGACATCAATGATTCCATTGTTAACAAAAATGATCAGAACCTATACCAAATTTTTATTAACTACAAGGAAAGGTAAGATTTAAGCACTCTTACTAATTGTGCTAATATGTGCTCACTTTGGTATTTTACTAATTTTTGTTTGATGAATATTTCTGAAATGGGATAAAATTCCAAGTAAGTATCCTTATCGAGCTAGTTTTGGTGTTTTGAGCCTGGAAGTCAAAATGCAACCTATTGTTTTATGAGCCCTTTCTTGTTAGCCCAGCTTTGGCAATATTTTTACTTTGGAAGGTAACAAATATATTTTTAAGGAAACTTAAGTATCTTACTTTACACACCATTTTTTTTTTTTTTTCATGCACATAATCCCAGTTATTTTATAACACGTATTAGTATTGCTTAAGAGACTAAAAAAAGGATACTTATTAGGGATATTTGAGATTAAATTAAACAGAAGCAGTCCTAAGTGGAAAGAAGAGTCAGCAGATGTAAAAGAGAAGAGAGAAGAGACTATGGTCTTGCTTTACCCTGAGTCAGAGGTGTGACAGTAAAGCAAACACCCTTTGCCTTCAAGCTTTGAAAAGCAGCCAAGCTGATAACAGAATAGCTGTGGCATCATGCCATACCCTGTAGGCTAATTGCCAATTTTTTAACCTACCTTTTCATATTGTTCCTTCTGCCAGCACTGAACAGCTGTTGGATTATATAGATGAATTTATATGCCTGTGGTACTTGGCTTAAAAACACTTGTTCTGTTCGCTACCTTGCTGACCTATCTTAAAGTAACCTTTGGGTTTTGGTTAAAAATGAGGTTCTTCTGGGAGCAGAGTCAGAAAGACTTGAGGGAGCTAAGTGGGTTTGCTTCAGGGTGATGGGTGAAGGAGGATTATTGCAGTAATAATTGGTGTGTGGGAAATTGGACAGCAGCATCCAAAGAATGTCAGATGGGACAGTTTTCCAAGGGAGGAAGGTGTCCCAGACTGCCCATAACTATCCTGCCTTCTAGGTTGAGGCAGGACTCAGTTATTTCCCACACTGTTGCACTTTCTGCTGCTCTAGGAGGGAATTGGGGACACAGAGTTGTTCTGGAAAATGCTTATCTTTCTAAAGTTGTTCTGAAATGTGTGCTAAAAGAGGAACAAAGGACACTGAGAAGAAATACCAAGTTGATATTATATCCCATCAAAAAGGGAACAGATGTTGATGCAGTGTCTGAACCATACAGCGAGTAAACATAATCAGAAATTACAAGTTTTAAATCAGTGTCATCACCTTATTGTGCAAAAAAGAATTAAATTAAAGGAGGGTAAAGGTTAGGTGAGAGAAAAAGAAATTTAGGAGACCTCAGTGGAAGGCTCATGGGAGCCCACCAAAAAAGGTTTGAAGCATACAGAAGAAATCGCCTTAAGAAACAGATGAAAAAGTGAAAGAAGAGAGCACTCTTGGTGCTGGGACTAGCAGAAAGCAGAACTCCACAGAGAGGCAAGAAAGTCCTGTCATAATCCCAGGCTCCTTCAGGAAGCATTGCTTCACTTGACATCTATTGAAAATTTCTTGAGATTTCATACACTATTATTTTGATCTGAGAGCTTAGACCCGATAGAAGCTATCTCTGTTGGAGACAGATCAGTTTGGATAACTTACAAGTTCTTTAAAGGATGGCTGTAATTATTACTATTAAGCCTGTGCGCCAGAGTTTATTCATTACAACTTTGGAAATCTGTCATGCTGTAAACATTACAGACTGTTTTGTACAACAGAAGTTTTGCTGCTTTTTAATGAATCTTGTATTTATCAGAACATATTTATATATATGTGACTACTAAAGAAAAATGCAATGATTTTAGACCACTTTGAAAGTAGAGCAAAACTGTTCTCCTGATTAGTCTTCATTCATACATGCTGCCCACTGAACACATGGCTAAATTCTATCCTTGCTTATATAGGCACTGCTCCTTTTGAAACAAGGATTGGGAAAATCGATCGAGTGTTGTTCTTAAATAAACAAATGTTCCTTTAATTCTTTCTCTTGCTTTGATTTAGGTTGGTTATTTATGGACAGTACTGCAGTCAAGTGGAGATAGCGATATCCTGCTTAGACAATATCTCTAAGACAAAAGAAGATGTTAAATTGAAGTTAGAGGTATCAGTATTTTTTAACATGTATATATATTTACACACATCATGCCATGTGTTTCTGTGACTATGTCCTGCTTTCATTGAAGTCACAACCTTTATGATGACAAAACTATCTGGATTGATGAGTGAATGCATTTCCCTTCATTCTTTTGGAGCCTCTGATTGCATGTACAAAAGTGCACATCCTGGTCCTGAAGTGGAGTTTTGCCACTGACATTACTAGAGTTAGGATTTTCTTTCAGGAAGTGACCATCAGTGGTACCCTTCCATTTATCAGCATATCTCAGCTGGAACATAGAATTGCAGGATCACGCGGGGTGGGAGGGACCTATAGGCTGAACAAGTCCCATAGCCTCAGGGTTATCTGCCACCACCCCGGGTCCTTTCTGCAGAGCTGCTGCCCATCTGCTCAGCCCTCTGGGTCAGCTTGTCCCTGGCCAGTGCCTGCCAGGTGAGGGACTTTGCCTTGTTGCTTTCCTGTGGGGTTTGTGCTGGGCCTGCCCAGAAGGGTGTCAGCTGCACCCTGAGCTGTGCTCTTTGCAGGCATGCTGTGGGTGTCCTGTGTCTTTTGCTGCAGATCACTGCCAATGGCACTAAAGGGGAGGGGGCCTTGGCTAGAACTCTGAAGAGCTCTGTTTGCAGCTGTCCCCCAGGTGGTGCAGGAAACATCAGTCACTGCACTTTTTGAGCCTCATAATCCAGTAGGTTTTTTTGTAGATCTGGAGCATCCCAACCGGGATATTACTCTACTGTGAGAGATGAAGCCTTGGAAAAGTCAAGGCAGACTGTCTCCACCCATTCACAGATCTAACCATTTCATTGTGGAAAGCAGTGAAGAAGGTCAGGTGTGGATTCACCTGTGGTAAATCCATGCTGGATATTCCCATATACCTTCTTCATGTGCCCAGATACTGCTGCCAAGAGGATTTGCTCCACAATTTTTGCAGTGAAGTGCTGAAGTGAATCTGACTGGACTGTAGTTTCCATGATTACCTTTTGCTTTTTTTTCCCCCCCATAGGAATCTGTAATTCTTTTTAGCTATGTGGAATGCCGAATTTCTGTTGCCTTTGTTCTACTCTCTCATACATGTTGAAACATCTAAGAACAAGTGACTAATGCAGGCTTTTTTGGCTTTTTTTTTTTGGTATCCCATATCAACTGTTTTTCTTCATTTTGTTGATACAATTTATCACAAGCTTAATGTAGTTGCTTATATGTCCCTGAATTTTCATATATATCACTTGAATAGGTTTATTTTCTAGCTCTAGTGTCTTATTCTTTCTTCTGCTTTGAACTAGGAATGTTCCAAGAGGGCCAATAATGGGAAATTTACATTGCGGGATCTCTTAGTGGTTCCAATGCAAAGAGTGCTAAAATATCACCTTCTGCTCCAGGTATTTTATTTTTGAAATTTAAGGGGGCTGAGAGCAAAACTGTGATTGTTTATCATCAGTGTATTGTAAAAATGAAAGCTAAATGTCTTTATCAAAGGAAGGTGATTGATGCTTCCCTAGATATGTTAGGAAATAAAATTCAGTCAAGTGCGGGGTTTCTCCCAGAGATAATTTCTTAGAGCTGAAGCATATCTGGGGAAAATCGAACAAAACATGATTGTTTCCTCAGTCTCTGGACCTTTTATTGTTGGTGTGTTTAAAATGGTTACTGGTACCAAATCATGGAACTTGGAAATGTGAACCGTTACTCCTCAAAAGAGGAAGCTGGGCCTATACATACAGCATACTTTTAATATACTTCTTTGCTGTCATAAATTGCAATTAAGCCATATTTATTTTGAAATGCTTCTTGTTATAACCCACAAAGCATTAGCTTTTGCAGTTAGTCCTGTAATAAGGGTGGAGAGTCTTATAAATTTAATTTGATAGCTGTGCCAGGAGACTCATTAGTTCAGCGGTGAAGAAATGTATTGCTACATTATACTGTCAACCCTGCTGATGCTTGTAAAATGTCATTTTAAAAAGATCTACTACTTATATATGGAGCATAATTTTTATTCTGCAGAACAACATACATTTTGTAATATTAAATTTTTTAAATACTTCTATAAAGGAGTCATCAATATTTTGATCAATGCAAAATTGGAAAAATGCAAAATGAATGGTACAACTTCTTGTAAAAAAAGTTATAAGATCTGACTCATGATTTTATAATCAACCTGTATGTTGTGGAAGGATGATGTACAGTGTCACTATGCTCTGTGTAACAATATCCATATGCTGTACAAGAAAAATATTTTACAAACTTGAAAAGCAAAATAAGTTATTAGAATTGTAATGCAAATATAAGTACTAATTACTTTTTTATTATTAGTTATAATATGAATATAAAATACTATTTAATTATTTATAGTTTTACTAAGTTATGTGAGCTGAAATGTATAATTATTGCCTCAAATTATAAAGAAGAAATGACCTGTTTCCCCAAGAGGTTCCACTTCTACTTCATAAAGACTGAAAAAGACTATTTTCCATATGGGGAGTGGCTAAAAGAATCCTTTGAAAGTGAAAATTTGATTTCAATATGTTTTCTGAATCAGCTTCCTCTTAGGTATAATGAGACAGTGACTTTTAAGCTGTGCCCACTTCAGCTGAGCTTTTACTGCCAGCATGTCTGTGCCCAAGTGCATGCTTTGGAATAGGATGAAATACCATATAGCAATGTGTAAATCAATGTTGTTTACCTGGGCTTCCAGCATGCACATACAGTAATGATCTGATTTGGCAAGTTTTGAGTGCTAGACAGACCAAATTTACTTCTTGTAATGGTTCATTAGCAGCTAAAGTCAGTGTTTAGGCTGTGCAGCAATCATTCCTAAACACTTGCCAATTAACTGTTTGCAATAGTTCCCACTCACTGATAGGCTGCTCACTCTGGGGATGAAAATGCCTGTTCTTGGGCTGTGTTTTCTGGTTTTGGCTTCTTTATTTTTTGGGGGTGTGGATGAGAAATTATGATTTCAATTTGTAAAAATGACGAACAGTGGGTGGAAGGTTTCAACTGCTCTGTCCACAGGAGCTGGTAAAGCACACTACTGATCCCATGGAGAAGGCAAATCTAAAACTGGCACTTGATGCAATGAAGGTGAGTATTTATGGCAGTGAAGTATTTATGTCTGTTGGTGGTTAGAATGGTAGCTCAGAATTCTGTTTCCTGGAGGAGATCATGTTCTTCACAACATTTCAAACATGTTTCCACAGGTTCCTGTGATCTTTGTGTGTCATGGCAAGTATAAAGTTGAGGGTTTCACTCAAGTCTGGGATACAAGTTCAGTAGTTTTCTGAAGCAGAGGTTTTATGAAATGTAACCCCCATTTGGCGTTACTTTTGCATTTGCTGAAAAGCAGGTGTTTCAATCATATTGGTCTTGCTTCTGAAATTTAGGAGTATTTCTACTACTGTAAGTCAATTTGAATCAAGATCAGTAATTTCCCAGTGAGATGGAGAGCTGTCTTTGTTTACAAGACCTTTTTCTGTCATCTTAATATGATCTCTGTGGTGTTACCCTTGAAAGCAGTAGCATCTTTCTGGAGGTAGGGTACCTGTCACTATGCATTCACCTGCAAGTGGAACAAACAAATGCTTTATTTATAGAGTAACTCTGTTGCCTTGTGCATAAGGTAATATATTATGTGCTCCTCTGCACAGCTTAAAAAACAAAGCACAGGTCTGTTTCAGTTGCCTTCATGGCATGAATGGTGACATTCAAGTGCTGGAATTGGGAAGTTTTTTCTATTTTTTTGTGGGGAAAGGAGCCAACATGACATAAATTATATCTCCTGTTGAAATCTGTATGGTCCACAGTAGATGCTGAAGTCAGACTAAGTTAGTTTTGGGTCACACAGCTGTCTCATATTTTGTGACTGCCTTGAATGCCTGGAATACAAACCAGCTCACAAATTGGATTTTTAGTTCCCTTTTTTTGTTATCTACTTTTGTGCCCTGAATGTAGAGGGATGGGCACCATGATAATTTCCCTCAGAGATATGCCTGAGAAGAGATGGCACAGTATTCATCCGTCTAGTGGCAGGCCGTGCATCCTGGTTGCTGCTAATTGGCTCAGAAAATAACTCAGTTTTATATTTACCCTTTCTTTTTCATTCCAATTTGCTGGTTTTCTTCATTGTTGGTGTCTGTTGGATGTGAAAATCAAAGAAATCTCTTGCCAGAGTTGCTGTGGCAGATATGCACTAGCTGGCAGGATGTAACAATACCAAATACCACAAAGCCTCACCCCTACCCCCTCCAAACCCACAAACCCCTGAGGTATGAGTGTCTCTCCTTAAGGCATTGATGCCATTCTGATTCATTGTAGGCCCTACCATTGTAGTAGAAATGACAGTGTAGCACTGGTGTTTTGCTTCTAAAAACGCTGGTGTCTCTTATAAAGAGAGACAAAAAGAAAATGTCTTTGGTAAAGCTGCTAGCAAAATGGTACTGCTCCCCCCAGGAAAGAAAATTCTTGGAAGGATTATGCTATTGGATTTCTTTTGGCAACAAGAAAGGAGGTTATTTAATTTCTAAGCTAAGTCTTTTAAGACTGACGTGAATTTATCCTGCACAGATCCATTTGGGCAGCTAGCATAATGACTGCAGCTATTCATAGATTCTGATTAAAAACATCTTAGGGAGAAGATGTATTTTCCTCCCACCCTCCAAATTTGTGACCATATTGTGAAGAAGATCAGAATGCCTTTTCCAACTGCTGCTCTCAGCATTCCTGACCCTACCAATTACCTCTTCTGCTCACTCCTCATCTCTAGCCATAAACAGAGAAGCCCCAGCAAATTGTCACTATTACTCAAGTATCTTCAGGGCATTTTAAAGGCTTTAGTGAAATGTGTACAGTACATGTTCTGGTAAAGGGCACAATAATGATCTCACCCTGTGACTTCAGGTAGTATATCCCTTCAAAAACCCTTTTTAAAATGTGCTGTGTAATGGCTTCTCTCTGCTCTGCAACAGTAAGAGTGAGATCCCACTACTGGGGCTGTAGCTTTTTCTCTTCTGATAAGCACCCAGCTTTATGATTCACTTACACCTTACATTCTGCTTTTGAGCTGCTTTATATATGTTTTTACTATATTCTCTATTTACATCCTATTTACTTCAGATGTTGGATGTTGACTGCTTTTTCAGTTATGAGATGCATAAATTACATTTCTGTCTTTAAAATAAAAATAAAACACTAAGGAAATTGAGAAAAAGATCATCTCTTTTTATGAGTTTATTGCTTGTTTTCCTCTTTCTTGATAATAAATTGTTGTTCCAATAGATATCATGGAGAATGTTGTAAATATTGAAGATATGCAGACACTTCTTTCCTTCTTTATTTAGGCATACATATTGTTAATTCTTGAACATTAAAGAGAACTTCAAAAGAAATTACTAAATATGTAGCTAGGACAAAGATAAAATTAGAAATAAACTTGTCAAAATAACGTATTAAAGCAGTCTCTTATAGAAAAGTTACTCTTTTCCTCCCTTTTGCTGTTGATTCTCTAGGACTTGGCTCAATATGTAAATGAAGTAAAGAGAGATAACGAAACACTTCGGGAAATTAGACAGTTTCAACTATCAATAGAGAATTTGGTATGTGATTTTTTTTAATTTACTTGCAATTTTAAAATCACTTTTGATCAAAAACATTGATAGATATATTTTTTCCTCGTATCATATGAATTTATAATATTCTTGATAATATTTAAGTATAAGTGTTCTTTGCTTGGTTTAGAATGACGTGCATATTAAAATACATAAATCTCGCTCTTCTGGGTGTTGGTAGTGAAATACATTTGCATAGTTAGAGGTTTGTATGTGTACAGTGACTCTCTGATGTTTTCGTAATGGGAAAACCTTTCCCATTTGAAGATAAAAATAGAATGGACTGATTCTTTATAATGCTTAGTTTAGATTGTTTGATTTAGAGGAAAAGATGTTGTTTCCTGGTCTGAAAAGTCCTTTTTTTGGGGTAAAAGGAGTAAGTGGTCTAACATTTGAATGTGTTGTTACCTTCACACTGTTGCTGTATGGAATGATATATTTTACTTCTATTTCAGAACCATTCCCTCTTACAGTATGGGAGACCTCAAGGTGATGGGGAAATAAGGATAACAACATTAGACAAACGTGCGAGGCAAGACAGGTGATGGCATAACTTGTGAGGTTGGCTACTGAAAACCTTTTAAGTAACCCTTCATAGATTTGAGGTCAGCTCACTGATTCTTGGGGGTTTTCCCAAGAATTCCACTGGGCAGTCACAGAGCCTGTCTACCACTCACCAAGTGAATGTGCAAAGTGATGAATGGAAAGTTAGTTATTCCATTATTATCTAAGGTCACCAAGTCCCTTACAAGGAGTCAGTCTTAAGCAAAAGTACTTCCAGTGTTGGTTGTTTTATTAGCCAGTAGTTTAGTTCTTCACCTTCAAAATTTTAAGAGCCACTGGCACAAGTATGTAAAATAAAATCTTTTGGTGATAGCTTTCTGGATTGTTTTTAACCATCTCTGTATTGTATTTTCATAGGCATATCTTCTTGTTTGACCTAGCTGTCATTGTTTGCAAACGGAGAGGGGATAATTATGAAATGAAGGAAATAATAGATCTTCAGAAATACAAAATTACAAATAACCCCACTACTGATAAAGAAAATAAAAAGGTAAATATTTGTTGCCAATTCATATAAAGTTTTTATTTTTAGCAAGAATTTGAAGCATTTTGCAGGAATTTAAAATGTAAATACAATTTCTTTATGCTTTTAGTTTTAAGCTGGAGTGAGCATTTAGAAATTTCGACTCTGTTTATTTTGACATAATTAAAATGTTTGAGTAAGTCATTCTAAGGGAACACAATAAAGTGGTCTTACTGTTCCCAAAATTAATGAATTAAAGAATATACAATTGCTTTGTTATTTTTTAGGGTTTTTTTTCCCTTTCCTTTCTTCATAACTGATGACTTTTGTATTATCTATCTTCTTATGCAGTGGTCTTATGGCTTCTACCTCATTCATATCCAAGGTGAAAATGGTTTAGAAGTTTATTGCAAAACTAAAGACTTAAAGAAAAAATGGCTTGAACAATTTCAGATGGCTCTGTAAGTATATTTTTATTAAGGTAGAATCACATTCATCCCTCATATAAGGATTTTGCTTAAATTATACTGAACTTTTTCAAGTTTTAATACAGTCTAGTTATGTATTTTATTTGACATTCTCAGAAACAATTGATTGACATCTTCATCAACAGTATTTCCCTGAAATTCCTCTTGGAAAAGGAAGAGGGCACTCTAGGCTATGTATATTTTGCAGCCTTGCTGCTAAAACTGTTTTCATAATGCTGTCTAAAGCAACCATGGGGAAATACTAATTATATTAACAATAAATATCTATCAGAATAGTTACATTTTCCCCATCCCATTTTAATTTTGACTAATTGAAGTATGTTTTTGAAAGGTGATGCTGGTGGTTTAGGAGGAGATCCTGGCATCTTTCCTAGTGGCTTTTATCTAATTTATTAGTTAGTAGCTGAATCAAATTGCTTGGCTTACTGCATTTGGTTTCAAAAAGCTGATTTCCTTTGTATGTTTTAAGTGAGAGGAGGTTCTTTAGACTTCTTGAAAAGTAGGTTGTTCAGTTGCAGCACTGCAGATTACATTACTGTTATGCAGCATGAACTTTATTTCCATTTCTGATTCTTGTCAGAAAGACAAACAAGATTATTGACACCTTGGGTATTGTGATTAAATTTAAAGCATGCACAAAGGAATTGGATGACAGGTGAGGCTTGCTTAAGGGAAAGAAAAAGTGTGAGAGGTTCCCAGTGAACACAGCATTAGCAGCAATGGTGCGTGTGGATGTGGTTGTAAAGGGATGTGGATTCAGGAAAAGGCTATTGTGAGCGGATTTGAGTGAAACTTCCTTATAAACAATACATACTTTTTAAAAACCTCAGTATGATGAGTGTTAATGATTTATTGGAAACATGGGAGGAGAACCTAAGCTGGACAGGTATAATAAAGCCTGCTTAGGGTTCCCATCTTGCTCATTTTTATTGATGGCAAAAATGACGACGTTTTGGCAAAAATTTCTGGGTGGCATAATTGGGGATGGAATGAAGTGTTTATTTGCATGTGTGCCTCTTTCTGTCCCTCTGCTCTCCCTGCTGTGCTTTGTGTAATATCATAATTATATTTACTTAACACATGTGTGAGAAGTGAGGAACTCAGACTTGCCAGCTTCATTGTGAACTCTTCATCACTCTTCAGGCATCCTGGCCCAATGCCCCAAAAAACCAAACCAGAAGTCAGGCAAGGAGCTAAGAAGAGTGGGGAGAGTACTGCTCTTTCTCCTAATTCTTCCCAGCCATTTCTATGGCTGTGTGCAGGACCATTCTCCCCTGCCCCTCCTTGTGTTACTGAGTGCAGCTCTGTGCACATATAGTGCTGGGTGCCAGCCAGCACTGCTCAGCTGTTGCACTGTGCCTCTGTCACAGGGGTTATTGCTGCTGCTTGCCTGTGTGCATCATCCATGGCTGATGAGCCCATGTGCCATTCTTTCCTCTCTGGCAGACAGACTTGGTCTGTGAAAATGGTGGTGGTGCCTTGCATGGGCGTTTGTCCTTGTAAAGCCATACCTCTAGTTTAACCTCTTTCCATGTGGTTGAGGCACTGGGGCTGGAGCAGCAGGATCAGGGCTGAGGTGCAACATGATGCAGTGGCATTTATTGCTTTATCCTTTCTGAAGTTTTCATTGCTTATTCCCAACTCTGTTACATGGGTTTGACTTCACTGCATGTTTCCCTCAGCATCTCTCCCTAAACATGGTGCAGGTAGCAGTGATGATATTCTAATGCTCGTTGAGACACAAGAGTTTGTATTTGGGAATAAACTAAACTAAATGTGTTGAATGGTTGCTCAGTTGGTTTGATTAGTTGTTTTCAGGGTTTTCATTGTCTACTGTGTAGATTAACTTTTCTGCTCTGAAAAGTAGCTGTGATTGAAATTATGCTCTTATTCACTGCATTCAATTATAATTACTGCTTCCATGGGCAAAATGCTTCTCATTACTTAAAAATTTTACAAGACTGCAAACCCAGCACAGTTGAAGGGGTGAATAATTGGGTTTTGACTATCAGAAATGATGTTGTTTACTGAGTTCCAAACAAACTTTGGGATTTCAGTGTGTTGAAGTCAGGTTTGTGCAAGTGTTAATCTAAGAACATAATACGAGAAGAAACTAGGATATCTCTTATTATTTTTAAAGTAAGAATTAACCTTGTTGCTACTAGAACAGTCTAAGAGGCATAATTATTTCAGCTGGGCTGTAATTTGTCTTTTTTTGAAGGGGGATCTTAGATGTTTATACAGAATGAAACACTGATGGTATTTTATTTGCTGAAAAAGCACCTATTGTTGAGATGCTGGTGTTGAGATGACAATTTGTCTCCATATATGGGAAGCTTATGTTATTGATGAAGTATGAAATAGAGGAGAACACTGCTTTGCTGGCTGGACTTGATTTAGGTGCAGAGGGCAGGAATACATTAGGCATACTTGGTATGGAAAATCTCTAAAGGAAGGCTAGATGAAACCCCAGTGCTATTTCCAGAGTGTTACTTTTCAGATTAGTAAATTTCTCTTGGAAAACTAATTTCACAAACCTGTGAGAATATTCACCTTTTAGCCGGCTCTGTTACTGTAGTGTGTGGTGAGTTTTGTTTCAAGGGAGGTTGGAAATGCTGGTTTACTGGTAATAGGAAACTGAGTAAGTTGTTTTTATTTATTTATTGTTTTTTATTTATGGCAGCTCTGTTCCTACAGTATATATTTGCTCTTTTCATGAGACTATTGCTTTATTTAGAACATAAATTTAAAATTTATTTTAAACACCACAGTTTCTACTAAGAATTTCATGAGTGTTCTTGAAGTATCTTTGTACAGCACATCATCATCCAACAATGATACTGTGGTCTGGCTGCACTGAGTTTGATGCTGTTGACCTAGACAAAGTAATAGCTACAGCTGAAGCTTCTCATTTACCCATACCTTCCCCCCCCGCCAAAGTTTACTGTAT
The DNA here is from genome assembly GCA_018697195.1 of Certhia americana. Taxonomy (NCBI): domain Eukaryota; kingdom Metazoa; phylum Chordata; class Aves; order Passeriformes; family Certhiidae; genus Certhia; species Certhia americana. Next base: position 21,855,277 of record CM031864.1, on the reverse strand, counting down.
ACAACCCAAAATTATTGCTTCTTTTGGAGTACTGGAGTTTCTAGATCACAATAAAATGAAGCAGAACACTGAGACAGCATTGGTAATATTGCAGTCAAGCTCTTAAAGTTGAAACTTTGGTTGGTGGATTTGAGAAGTTTTCATGAAGCTGTCTGGCAGAAACCACTGGAGGATGTTTTAAGAGCAGCCATCATTTCAAGTGCCTGAGTTCAGCAAGGGTAAAGAAACATCTTTTCAAAGATAACGCTACATAGACTTTACTGTACCAAACATGGAATGTTTAAATTTGGTCCATTGTGTCAAATAGCATTGGTTTATATGCAAAGTCTTTCCATATCCAGGATAATATTGATAGAAGTGTACAGCAAAATTACTGTTCCCATTCAGTCAAATTAGACATCATGTATTAAATGAAAATTTGTCAGCAGTGTGATAAAGTGCATGGTTTATTTGCCATAACTAGGCCAGTTAAAACCTCAAAAACTGATTGTGTGACACTTATCTTTTATATTTTCTAGTAGCACATCTTGTCTAATTTCTTTCCTCCCCTATTGAAAACACCAGAAGAATCAGAACAAATACGTAATACTTTCCTGTTATTCAGCTTATGCTGAGAGGTGTGAGTGTTGATTGATATTTTTTTCCCTAGAGAGCTTTTCTACACGTGGTTTTTGGTTTTAAAAATGCTTATTTTTAAAAATAGTTGACTAATATTTGTGTCAATGAATTGATGCTAACCATTCTTTATAAAAAGAAAATACTCCTTGAAAGCTGAAGCGTCCCTCCTCTGTTGTATGCATATGTACATATTCTATGTATGTACCTCAGTTATGGTACTACTTAGCTGCCTAATTACAAGGCTTAATTTCTTATTATAGAGCAACTGCTTTTCTCATCATTGTTGGGAAGAATTTAATTCTTCTGTTTTTCTCATGAGATGATAGAATAAATAGTGAAAGAAAATCTGTTGATTGTTACTGCATCTGTCTCATGCTGGCACTCAACACTCCCTTCCATCCACTAAATATTTTGTGTGTAGTTTGTTTCTTGATCAAGAATAGCATGAAGCAGGTGTGTCCTCGTCACCACAACAGCAGAGATATTTCCCATGAAAGGCTGCGGATTATATTTTCCCACTGACAATATTTGAATCCATTAGTGTAATATGACGTGTAATATCTTATGCTGTTTCGTGCTGAATTTATTTTGTCATTATGTTGTCCAGTTTCCTAATTTAATTAATTCTTTCTCAACTGGGTTTTGTAATCCACTGTAAAAATGACTGTCAGCAAACTTGACTTGAGTATAGGAACATCTTACACATAAATGTAATTTAAAGAAGAATTTAGGTTGGAAGGGCTATGTGGAGATTTTTGGCTCAAGTCTTCTGCAAGGCTTAGGTTGCTCGAGGCTGTGTCAGCTTTGGTCCTGCTGGATTTCAAGGCACACAGAACTAATATTGTAAAGTCTCTTGCAACAGGGTTTTAATTAGGCTTTACTCAACTATTGCCTTTCACAAACTGAGAAATTTATGAAAACATTTTGCAGGCAGAGGAACAGTTAAAATTTTACCTTCTGAAGTATTATAATTGTTGTTTCTGCTTTGACATAGGTGAAATAGCAATATTAATGTCATGTCTAATTAGTAATGTCTGAAAAATCAGTGGGAAACAGGTTCATTATAGTGATTAGGGTATGTGTTAATTGTATGGAGTTAATGAATCTGATTTTTCTTTTAAATACCTAAATAAAAGATTTCAGACATGAAAGCTGTACAACCCTCAAAAAATATTGGTTTTAGTTTTAATTACACTGTACTTAGCTTTGGGTCGCTAGAAAGTTTGTGCAGCAGCTCAGGTAGAGTCTAACATGTTTTTGAAAAATTGCTGCTTCAGTTCAACATAAATTCATACTTTGTAACTCAAGGGATACAGAACATATCATCTGATAGTGAGGAAGTAATCCTGAGAGTCATTGATTATGAAACCTGGTAGGTGTGTGCTCAAAAATTTAGATTAGGGAAACTACATAAATTTTAAAGAAAACTAGTACAAGACACAAGGAAGGTAAAAAGTGTCCTCTTACCTATTATCATTTGTATTTCCAAATTCACTTTGCACTCTGTGACTAATGACATTGGTCAGATTCCACTCAAATAGATCTGTTCCCTCAGATAGTGCATTAATAATGCATGCGCATTAAGCTTTCTTCTGAGAGAATATTTGAGCTCTGACATATTGAACACTGACATATTAAATTAAAGCTTTCTTAGCAGAGCACCTTAAAAGTCTTAAGATGTCTGCTGCATTTTTCAAATAACCTGCAGAGGTGTTTCACTTCTACCAACCTCACACTGGTTACCAAAGCAATAAACAAACATGTCTGCCTGGGGTTTTTTCATCAGTTTAAGTATTGCAGTACTGCAAGAATGAATGCCAAGTTCATGTCTGTTAAAGAAGAATGTTTGCCTGTTCTTTGCTGTGACTCCAGTTAGTTTTTTTTCATCAGATGTTTTTCAGGGTTATAAGCAATCATTCACAACATATTTATGGTTATAAAATTTCTTTAGATTATTCCAGACACAGCAAGAACTGTGTGGTGGTGCTAGATATGATTAAGAGCACAGTGTAAGGACAGTGGAAAATGTGAAAGCAAACCACAATTTATGAAAACAGTGGGTAAACACCTGAAGATGATAAATATACTTTGGTATTATGCCTTCCAGTTCACAAACCCCAAAAATATCCCAATCCTTAAGTTTTTACAACTTACCTTACAGTATCTGAGGAATGTTACTATGGAAATTAGTACTTACTAAAATACAGTGAAAAAATATGTAGTGACACTACATCATAAAAATAAAGTACCACCATCTTAATATTAGCTTTTTTTGTGCAAGGAGTTTTTTCAGTAGTAAAACATGGATTGCTGCATGTTTGTCTTGATTCTCTGGTTCTATGAATAGATGTTGTAGCTTTGCCCTGCAAACCAATGCTGCCTTTTTTCTTAGCACATATAGGTATTTCTCCAATAGTGTATAAGTTAATGGCTGTATAAGTCATGTATTTTCAGAGTTTTTAACTCCAAAACACAGACTTGTCTTCAGTTAAGTGTAAATATAATAAATATTTAGAGCTTATCAATACAAGCAACTTGGTAAATTTGGATTTGTAAGACTTAGAACTTTCACAAATAAGATTCAGCCAGTGAATATAAAAGTATATAAAGTATAGATGCTTTTGATTTGCAAATACTGATGTGTGACAGAGCTTTGTTCCTATCAGGTAATGTTCAAAAATGTTATATAGTAATAGATTAGCTCAAAGCAGTTCACCTCCCATGCTTTCTGGGGAAGTGGACTGATAAAGAAAAAGGAAAGCCATTATCTTGTTTGAAACAATACGTTTCCAAAAAGTTAACAAGATAATTTCCTTGAGCTCAAAAAACCCACTCATCATATGATCAAATAAGCAAATTTCCAAGCAAATTCTTAGAAGTTGTGTGTTCTTGATCAAAAGCAAAATTTGCTTGTGATATGGTTAATTTAATTTTATAACATGTCTTCTTGATGAAGACTCTTTGATGTGACAAACCAGAATGTTTGAGTATTAGCATATGGAGAATTGATTGATTGATTACTTCAGTAAATAGCATTTTCAAAGATGATTCTGAAATATAACAGCTGAGCTGGAACAGAGAAAATGAATTAGCTGTAAGTAATCAGCATTGCTCCTGAGAAGAGGAGGTGACAAAGAAGCTGCAAATCATCCTTTATGAAATGGCATTGCTCTCCCATAGTGAGGGTATCCTTTAGAATGTCTTCTTTTTTTTTTTTTTTTTTTTTAAATAACAAAATCCTTGTAAAGATTCAAAAAGGAATTGCTGAATGAATACAAAATACTTGTTTGTATTTTACTGCTTTTTCTCTGCCCTCTTAATTTGTTACTGCACAAATGCCTTTCTATTAGATGACAACATGTTGTGTGACCAGTTGAATTGGTGATATGGAACAGAGCTGAAATGCTTGGAGTGCCAAGTAAGCATAGTGGAAATGTAAGGCTGGCTCTGTAGGAACTGGGGTCCTGAGAGTGATTCTGCTGCGTGTCACAGCAGGGAGTGAGGGCAACCATGTCTTGGGACCAACTTTCCATGAAATTGTTCATATGAGGTTTGGCTGAGAGTTTTTAGCGCTGTTTGACAGTAACATACTATTGTGGGTTTGTTTGTTTGTTTTTTCTTTTTTTCTGCTGTCTAGGTAGTATTTGGATATGTGGCAATAGCTATGTTTTAGTGCTAGTTAAGTTTTCCGAGATTTTCTGAGATCCTTAGTACCAGTTGTCATGGCTAAATTTTACGGTGCTTAAAATTTTGAAAGGATGTCACTTTGGCACAAAATAGGAATTTTAATTTAGGATGTCTTCATAAATAATTTCTGTTAGCAACTAGTATCTTAGAAATACTTACACTAGATCTGCGTTTACTGATGCATTTTCTTCAATGATGCCAATTATTTATACAATAAGTAAATCTGGAATGAAAATTTTCAGTATCCAGAGCCACTAACCTGTGCCATTTTCTTTACAAGCTATACTGCATGAGTACAGCATCAGATTTCACATCACATACACTTGAAAATGATCTTCAGCAGTTCATGCTCAGGGTGTCCATAATTCTGAACAGTTCTGTATGGAGCATTTTAAATTATTATAAGCATAACATGGAGTGCAGAATAACATCAGCTCTGAAATGCAAAGGTCTAACTTGAGGTTGAGAGTTGAGGAGAGTTCAAGGTATGGAGTTTCATCTGAGCTCCCTGTAGTATTTCTTCTTTTAATACTTTAAACAATTGCAATTCACTGCAGACTCTTTATCTGATACTTCATGCATCTCCTTATTTGTTATGCCTCTGGGCTCACAGGTGGCATACATGCATTAACTATTCTCTAAAGCCAAGTTTTAATCAAGTAAAATGGGTATTCAGTTTCAAATATAATGCACTTCAAACATGATGGACATTTTTCAAGCATGCGAATACAGCTGGACTCTGCATAATTTCTTGTGACACGATTGCTTTTCTTGAAGAGGCTGAGGTGGGAAAATGATCTTTGAGACCTGACCTAAATAGCATTTCTGTGAAAAGAAGTCAAACCCAAAAATAAGAAGTATCATTAGAACTTCCTAGCATGTTTTTTCCCTTTGGTGAGAACTATCAACCCTAGAGGGTGGGCAGCTGTCTCTCAGAACTGTTTTGCAGAGCCCATGGTTGCTCAACAGCCTGTTTCCAACCCCAGGAATTGCTGCTGTTTCATGTTATACAGCAAACTATTGTGGGATTGCTGCTGGGGGAAAAGAAGGTTCCTGTGCTCTCGAAGATGCCAGTGCCACTGAGCTATGGCAGGCTGGAGGAACATCTCTGGGCCCCAAATGATACCTGAGAAGTTTATCATCAGTCCTCCAAGCTTTATGAGGCCTTTGCTTGCTCTGTATCCAACAGCAGTGATCTACTCAAGGGTATCTGCCTCAGCACCTGCTCTTGCTGATACCCTCTTGTTTTGTGGCCAATTCACTTTTGAAAGGAACTTTCTTAATCTGTTTGCAAAGGGTCACTTTTGCATTTCTCTTTGTGTGAAACGCTCATTCCTTGTTTTCCTATACATGCTGGGATTAAGCATGGATGTGCTTCTGGTGTGCATGTATCTGAGGAATATCAGACTTTTTCAGAGTATTTCTTTCCCTCGTGTAATACATTTTCCTTTCCAGTTTAAGAAGAAAAACAAATTTAGTTTAAAAAAACTTAAAGTTTGGGAAGGAGAAGTTGAGTTTGTAATTAAGTACTCCAGAACAGCAATTTTTCAACATTAATTGAATTGTTTGTAGTGGGTTTAAGCAACACTGTTTCAGTAACATAGACCCAGGGAGGGGGGAAAGCTGTAGAGGTCTTAATTGCTGAAGTCAAGCTGGTATTGAAAAGTTGCCAAGGAAGCAATTAAAAGTAATGGCCCTCAAAATTCAGCATGAAAGAGAGAACTGGTCACTAGTGGAGGACAGCAGTGGACCTTGCAGGTTGTTTGAACTACAGTTTCTAATTGGTAGTGTTAAATGCAATGGTAAATAGATTTATAATAAAAGAAAAAAGTATTTTCCCTTGTGCTGTGTTCTCACGTCTTCTTTCTTTACCCCCTTGCTGGAGGTGAAGCTGTAAGATGGTAGATTTGTGGTGCCCTCTGCTGCTGAATTACTTCTTGTTGCTTCTTGTTGCTTCTTGTTGCTTGTTTTGAGCTACAAGATTGGCATTCCTAACCAGGAGCCAAAGACTCCATTTTCTATTTGCTTCTACTCTTTGCAATTTCGTAATTCCACTTTTTCTCTTTTTCAGTAAAGTCCCTGTGGTTTGTTTGCATTTTATTAATTTCCTATTTAATATTTAAACTTGCTGTAAGGATTTAATTAATCTAACAAATGTAATACTTCATTTTATCCCTTGATTATATTTCTGTTAGATTTGGCAGCCAGTAAGCTTTCAGTAGTATGTCCATGCAAGAACAAAGGTGAGACAATAGTTCTTGGTCTCCAAGGCTGTTACTAAAATATCTGAAGTGCTAAACATCCAAGGACAGATATACTTAGTATAGAAAAATTTATAAAATAAGACTATAAGACTTTTTTCATTTTTTTACAGATTTAGAAATATGTCCTTTCTGGAAATGAAGACTTAATGGGATTAAGTGGGATTTTAGTATATTTATTTTCCATGTGGGAAAATAGGAGGAAGGGGCTATATAATAAGCTATCTCTCAGCCTTTTATTTATACTCTTGGGAAACATCTGTAGTAATTACATATTTTGTAGAAAAGATTGAGTCTTGTGGCTGAATGTTTAGTAGTTTTCCTGGTGCATTTTATTTTGTAAGCCCTACCTATGTAGAGGAAGTTTAACTGACAGTAAAGGAAAGAATATTTGTGCCTACCCTCCTGAAGATGATGTAATTTATTTGTTTATTCTAACCTGTTGTGGAAGGTACTCTGTATAGTTTTTCTTGTAGGAAACAAATACAAATATAAAATACTGATAAAACCATCAGTTATTGCTATAAGAGAGCCAAATGCCTGTGGTATTCTTCTGCTCTTCAGGCACATTCTGATTTAAATGTCTTCTCATCATAATATGGTTTTGATTAAGGAAATTACAGTAACAAATCTTATCTCAGTTGCTTGATACTAATGATGTACATTTCATTGCATATACACCTTGGCAACACTTTAGATCAGAGACAATCAAAGTTCAGATTTGTAAAATGGGGCATAGAACTTACACAGTTGGATATGTCAAGATTGCCAAGGTTCATTGTTTTGGCTTTTGTTTTTTTTTTTACTTACCTGTTAATCTTTTGATTGTGACATGTTTTTGTTTTGAAGTTTAAGCATGAGTTTTAAGTCTTTGGTGTGTTATCCCAGCTGCTTATGTGAGAAAATTGTAGTTTAATCTGTTTAATTTTTTTCATATGAACAAATATTTTTAGTATTTTGGGTAGGATGGTCAAGAGAATTTATTCCTTATTCTACAGGCATAGGAATAAGCACCTAGACATCTTGTCTGACAAGACAATGATGGGCCATCTATATCATTACTCTGTGGTCAGCTGTGCCAGTAATCTAGACAAAGATGATTACTGGAACGGGTTTTGTCTGCAGAAGCTTGTGGGGGACGGTTGATAACATGACACTTCCTGACACCATTTATAAAGGTGTTGCATTATGTGGGTGGGATGAGATTGGCCAATGATCAATTTACTCTTTTGGTGAAAAGAATAAGTCAGTAGAAAGAAGGGGCACTGTAAATGTAGAGCGAATATTTTTAGAAGGGGAATATCTCATATGCACAAGGAGAACTCCAAAGACTGATGATACGAAGGGCAATTGAATTAAGATACCTGGGTAACTCTTCTACACTGAACTTTCAAAACTTTAAAGATAAAGGGACTGCTCAGAGATGGAGGATTGACTGAAGAAGATAGTCATTCTGCCCCTGGAACTGAGGCTCCTGTGGCTCGTGCAGAGACAGGAATTGCGTGTCCAAGTGACAGAGACTCGTGAGATATGCACCTGCAGGTCTCTGGGTTGGTGGTGTGGCAGTGAATTGGTCCCAGTGGGACTAATATTCTGTAAGAAAATTGGAAAGAGAAAGCTTTGCTCAGGAGGCTCAGGGGCAGCCCAAGGACATTGCGTAGTGACTGGAGTAAATCTGGTTATGGAGTTCCAGCATTGTGAAGGAGGGGACACTTGTGGTTGTCCCTTATAAAACCTCTGGTGCTGAATTGAGGAGAGAATTGGAAAAATTGTCCTAATAACAGATTCACATTGACATTTTGTCTCTGCTAGAGTGGGGAAGTTAAAACTGCCTGGGGAAAAAATAGAAGAGACAAAGGGAAAATAGTTTTCCCTCCCCACACTGCTGTTGCTTGTAAAAATAAGAGAGTTTTTACAATAAAATGGGGAATGTGTTCTGTGTCACTATTTACTTCAGATTAAGTATTTCTGGTGTATGAGTGACTTCCTGCTCTGGCCACTCATCAAGCTTGTTTGACAGCAGAAAAAGAAAATACATTTCCTTTGCTTCCTGGGGTGCCCCATAATAGCAGTGGTTATGGTAGGAGGGACTGAGAAGTCTGCAGGAGGACTTGGCTGATCCCACTGTGATGGTGAAGGAACCCAGTGTAAGACCCAAAATAAATTTTATTAATTGCTTCAATACATTTAAATTTTGCTAACAATCATGTCTGTGTTTCTTTTTTTTTTTTTTTCTCCAACAAGAATTCCTTCTTCTAAAGAAGAAAATAGTATTAGGATCAAAATTAATACTTGACATAAATCCTTGGGTTTTTTTCTGTCTTGTGATATGCCTACAGGTTGGGAAGTAGAAGAGAAAAGAAGATTTGGGAAGGGTGAAATTTTCCCTTTACTGTGTTGTGAGAGCTCTGCTCCCTCTTCTAAGGGTATCAATATAAGGCTTCCGTGCTGTAACCAAAAGAACTTTATGGACATGGTTTTGAAAAGTTGTCTGCTATGCCATGACTATTTCACATTATCAGCTTTATTTGCTGTATTTGAAAACTCAAAACATAGTATGTGATATTCGGTTTAAAATGTTTTGTGGGAAAAAACTTCCTATGGTCCTTGTGGTATTTGGACTTAGTCACAGATGAGTTGTGAAACTTTCACATATTAATCAAGTTGGGTTGTTTTTGTGTTGTATTTGATTTTGGAAAAGAAATATATTGAAAACTAAAATATCGACCCCCAGATTCATTAAGTTTCTGACTTTACATTTAAAGGCTTGCTCCTTCATATGTGCTGCTATAGTGCATGATCTCAGGCTTGTCTGATGTGATGTGTGATGGGACTACAGAACTGGATTTGCCATGATGCAGCATGACTGGTCTGGTAGCACAATGTGCAAGAGTTTTCCTGTCCACAGTAGCACTGCACTAGAAGTTCTTCTACAAAGCTTTCCTTATTCCACCTCTGCATTTGCAGTAGACAGCCCACATTGATTTTATTTTTCTGGGTTTTGCATCGCTAATTATCTTTCCATGTTGTGCTTCATTTTACAGCCCTCTGTCTCCAGAGAAAGCACACAGTTTCTTACTTTGCACTGTTCTTTTCAAATATTGCTTTTAATATAAAGAAGAATGAATACGGTGTATCATCTTTGTTCTGTTAATAGGAGGTACATTTTGAATAGGTCATGCACTTTCAATCTTTGTAGAAGATAGCCTGAGAGAAGAATGAAAGAATTTTTACATATGGAAGAAAGCTGTGTAGTCACATCCATGTGTTAAACAACTGTCTGTATGAGGTTGTAATTTTTTTTTCTTTTGATCCACTTATGCTTATTATATTTGAAGATTGATTCGGTTCCAATTAAATGAATGGAATTTTTTCTTTGGTTTGTTCTTGAAAAATGGTCAGGTTGTTAGGTGTAATTTGATATGCTTTCAATCTCACAAGTCTTGCACTTTTGGCTTATACTTTGAACACAGTTCTGCAAGATGTCCTGGTCTGAACCAAATGGTCAATAAAAGTGGGATTTTGTTGGGAGCGAAGTACTGCACGTGTTCTAGGGATTTTTCAGGATTGCTTGGAGTGTGGCCTAAGGAGTTTTAGCAGCTTTCTAGCAGGCACATTATGAAATATAGGCGGTACCTAATTAAGAGCCAGAAAGTAATAATTCATTTTCTCCAGGTTTAAAAAGTTCTTTACTTTGAGATTAATGCTACTGTACCTTTCTGCTTTGGATGGGTAGTATGCACACCTGTTTCAGTTAACAGGAGTTGTAGAATTAACATCTTGCATGTTAGAGCAGAAAGAGAGACACAAGTGAGGTAGTTAAAGCAGTGCTAATTTTAAGGTTATTCTCAGGCATAAAAGCAAAATTCCTTTTCTAGTTTTATCTTCAGAATGTTCATTTTCAGCAGGTGGATTGAGGATTGACACTGGGTACTTATACAGATTCTTTCAAAGGTTTTTTTGTAAGCCTTTTAATTCCATTCAGGAGAGGGTGATTCTTGCATGGTTATCTGTGTTTGATTGCATTTGTGTCCGGTTTGTGTTTTAGTCTGGTAGTTATTTATAATATATAAGAATGAAACTTATAAGTATCTCCAACTTTTATAGAAGCATGTGTAATTTTCTATGTCAGAAAAAGCTTGTTTTTTCCTTCAAGTACTGTAGATTCTCGCATTCCTACCCTTGTGATTTTTTTTCCTATTTTAATTCCTATGCATCATACCTTACTATGATTTTGATAGAAAAATACCAGATATATAAGGAGTCCTAAGCATTCTAATATAAATAATAGTTAAAAATTCACTAACCCATATATATATATGTATATGTATAGTTTCTTTTCTGATACAGTTTAGATTAATATTAAGTTATGTACCTAGCATTTCAGCATTACTGATTCTGACAGTGTTAAGCTAGTTTGGGAATCTTATTGAATTAAAAAAAAAAAAAAAAAGAAATTCACTGAAAATGGCTGTTCCCCATTTAGTCTTGGAAATGGAACAGATCACAGGAAAAAATGAATAGATTTCTTAATAAAATTTAAGTCACTGGTACAATAAATGATGAGTGGGTCACATTTTAATTATACTCCTGCTTTTAAAAGGGATCAGTAGGGAAGGTAAAAAACCCACAAGTATAGTAATGGACTAGTGCTTTGTACATAAATCTGATCTTTAGAAATAAGTTTGCTAGTGTGTTGGTATCTTGACAGTGTGAATAATGATCTTTTATTTTGTTAAATTTACTGATGCATCTACAGCTGTGGCACTGTGCAACACATGTAAACAAGGCTAACAAAACCTTGGTGAATATTTTCTAATTGTTTTAAAAGCACTCAGGTTGTCCAGTATATTGCTGCATAGTTATGACCTAACTGTCCTAAAGTTCCTTCTAATGTTTTCAAATATGTTGCTTCTCAGGCTGTGAGCTACTTTTCCTTGTGAATTCATGTAATAAAATATTGTTGAGAATGATCCTAGTTATTCAAACAAGAATAGACCCCAGATGTTTTGTTTTCTATTTATTGTGACAGCTAAGGCAGTTATAGGATATATTTAAGAAGTCTGCTTAATACTGTAATTCAGATTTCTTTTCAAGGTGCTTGGTAAAGTCCATACTTCTGGTTCTTGTCAAAAAACATTAAAGTCTTAATAAAACTAGTTGTTTGTGGATTAAGATTTCCTGCTGTGAATGTTGCCTTATGTTCTAGATTTCATTAAACGCTTATTTTCATATTTTGTTTTTAGCTCAAATATCCGGCCAGACTATGCAGATACGAGCTTTCATGAGTTCAAAATGCATACCTTCAGTCGGGTGACATCTTGCAAAGTCTGTCAGATGCTTCTGAGGTATTGTAAAGGTTTTTTTTGGGTGGTGGTCTCTCCCCTCCCTGCCCCTGCAAGGTCAGCCTGGATGGGGCTTTGAGCATTCCTGTCTAGTGAAAGGTGTCCCTGTGCATGGCAGAGGGTTTGGATAATCTTTAAGGTCCCTTCCAACCCAAATCTTTCTATGATTCTTTGTTGCATATTGTTGATATTCTGAAAGATGAAGCCACAGCATTTGACTGTGGCTAGTGCCTTTGTTAAGCACAGGCATGGAATAAATGAACTTCAGGTATGTTCCTCCTTGTCATACATTTTTTCTTCCTTTATCAATGCTTTTCCTGACTGGTCAGACTGACCTGGATTTTCAGAGGGGTTTTTTTTTTTTTTTCCCCTCTTTTCCCTCATGCAGTAAGGTCTAAGTGACTGTGAACAATGGTGCAGGACTAAACTTCAAAGTCAGGAGGGTTAATTCCTGTCTTTGAAGCAGTTGAGTTACTGGGTCTGCCCCAACTGCTGTTGCTGAGGAGCAGCTGTAGTGCATTCAGGACACAGGCCCCAGGATGCTGCCTGGCTCTCCATGGGCCACCAGCTGGGTATTCCCAAGTGCCACCTTGTGGTACAGAGACATATAGAGAAATTAGCAGCTCAAAATGTTACCTGAAGTGTCCATGATACGTTTTTTTTAAAAAAAGAACAAATTTAAAGTCAAGAATATTTGCCATGTAGCCTAAAAACTACTTAATACTTAAATATACATTCAAACTTACAACTCTCTTGGACTGGATCCTATTCTTCATGATGCCTAGGCAAATTCCCACTGAGATGAAGTGTAGATCTGTAGTAGGATAGATGCCTAATGGTACAATTTCAAGTGTACTGTTTAAAAATAGCTTTGGATTACATTGAAATGGAGGTTATTATTCTACTAGTAGTTTGAAAGAACTGTTTGGATGTGATTTTTAAATGGCTAGTAGTGACAGAAAGCAGATGAGCTGCTTGTTTGTCAGTTGTCACTTTTTCTCTAGCCTTTAAGGACTATTATTATGCAGAACAACAAATGACTTCTAATACCTTCTGCCATGTCTCTTATGTCCTTTATGTGTGGAATTTGTCACCTCTAATGTATCACTACCTAATTTTATTTTACAGGGGAACATTTTATCAAGGCTATTTATGTTCTAAGTGTGGAGCTGGAGCACACAAGGAATGTTTAGGAAGACTAGACAATTGTGGCAGGGCTAATTTAGGTGGTAAGTCATTTTTATTGTTAGAATACCATTTTTAATTAGGACATAAAACTTGCTAGATATAATTAAGGTTTAATTTACCTCTAATTTGTGTTTATTGTAACATGCATACTTGTGAAACTACCATTTATAAGCACAATTAGAATTGCATTTAGGATTCATAGGGATTTTTATTGCTGCTAAATTGAAATGTTCCAAAGCAGGAGAGAACTGTTACAGGTCAAACCAAATTTCTTTGTCAGTGTTGTATACGACAAGGAATTGCTCTTGTTTCAGTTGTGGACTGCTCATATGTAGCACCTACAGTGCAGCACATCATCTATCATCCTTGTGCTTCTCCCTTTATGTCAATTTTCATATTTTCCTCTCAGTTCCTAAAGCTGTTTGTGTTGCCTCATCTTCCTCTTTCATCTCTTTGGTTTCCATGGTTTCTGTCCACTCACAATATTCACAAAAAGGTGATTGATGGCTCTCTTCTTCCCACGCCTAAGAACATTTTTTTTTTCCTTCTTTTAATCAATTGCTCTGTGAATTTCTTCCCTGGCCATTGTCACTTTGCACTTCCCCTTTTGTTTCACTCTTTAGGAATCTTGGTTTCAACTACCATTTGGCCTCCCACAAATAACTGCAAAAATTTGTCATCTTCCCATTCTGCTCAGTATTATACCTGTAAATCTCTGATACCTTCTGGATCTCCCACTGCTAATGCTCAGTGTTAGCCCCCACTGGCCACCCTTCCCTTCCCTGTACCTGCTCTGTTGGTGGTAGTGAGTTTGTTACACTGTTGCCACAAGCCTATAATCCTAGTGCCATTTTTAACTCTTCCCTCTGTCCTGCTTCTCAAATGTTCTTTTTTCTAGAGATTATTTTGAATTGCTGCTATGTTTAAAAAAGAAAAGCCATTGAGAGTACTCTATTGGAAAATAGTTCTATATGTTGGGGAAATTTCTAGTTATGTACTATTCTCACTTCTCTAAAATCTTTGCATTCCTTGTCAGAATTATTTCATAATAATTAGTGAAGTTTCTCATGTCTCACATACTTCACATAAGGTGCTGCAATGTCTTCCCTTCGGTCATTTTCTTTTTGACATTAGTCTCTGCGATCTTTAAGTGTTGTTGCAGAGATTCTCTCTCTCTCCCACTTTGATGACCTCATCCACTGCTCTTTACTAAGCTGCTGTTCCGTTCAACATTGTATAGGCTTGTTTCTGTCTTTGTCCCTGTATGTATTACTTCTGATTTATACTTGGCTTTTGGCTCTCTGTGTTAATTAGCTGTCCCAGTCTTCCATGAAATCAACAGGATGGCAGGCACTGATTTTTGCTGTAGTCAGTAAATTTTTTTTTTCTCAGCTGCCTTTTTGTATTGGAGATCTTCATGCTATCCTCCAAGTCTGAACTCTATACAAATAATCTTTTGTAGATCTGAAAACTATACAAGCAATCATAGTATTTGTGTCTGAAACGCTTTTTGGAGCACCGGCTTTTCACAGAACCTCCTGCAGATAATCTAAGGAAAATAAATATTTAAAATTATCTTAAAAATGGAATGTTTTAAAGCAATTACTTGAAATTAATAGAGTGGAAAAACAAACACATATTGTTCTTTACAAAAGAACTGTTTTCTGTCATATAAACCACCCCTACTTCTACTTACTTTCTTTGTCGTTCTCCTTTTCTTTTAATCACTTCTGTAGTTTTTAATTGGATAGCTGACACCCCAGGAGGCAGGAGCTAGTCTTTCTGTTCCTCTGTAAATATCTGTGGACACATATGGTGCAACACACATCATTTAGAACGACCATAAACGCCTAGATAACGAAAGATCTGATTCCTTTTAATTTTCCTGCATACTTAAGCGATGCTGTAGACTGGCTAGACAGAACAGAGTAACAGCAACAACAAATCACATTCCTTCTTCTTTGTGAGTGGAATTCAATTATAATTTTAAAAATTCAAAGAAGCAGAATGGTATTTTGGATTTTACTTTAAATCATGTTCCTGATGTTTGTGGAATTATGCTGTACTGAAATTGCCAGCAACCGGATTGCTAAGATCCCTTTTTGTGCTATGTGTTTTGGTTTTTCAGCCCTCTCTTCTCTCTTCAAACCTCATTTTCTCTTCTCAGTCTGTTTTTTCTTCTATGCAAAGACTCCCCAATTGGTTTAGCTCGCATACAAGACAGGAGAGTTGTCTATCTCCTGCCTGCTCTTGAGGCAGAAGGAAAGGAGGTGCTGAGCTGTGTCTTTCCTTACCGTCTGCTTTGTGATCACAGCTGCAGAAACCAGCTCTAAACTGCAGCTCTTGCCGTACTTCCCTTGTTATCAATGAGCATGGAAGGGCCAAGGGCTTTTCTTATTTAGCTGAAAGTGTGTCATCCCTCCACCTGATAAAGGCACCTGAGTAGGAAGGGAAATCCTCAGGTTTTTCTCTACTGTTTTCCACTTTTACTCTTTGCCTTTTTAAAGAAGGCTGTGTTGATTGAGCAGTGCTTGCCATTCATAATGGGCAGAGAACAAGGAAAGGTTTAAGGAGAAGTTTTACCAGTACCTGCTTTCCTGTGTGGGCCAGAAAGAGATGAGACAATTCAGACTCTCTGAAATATTGATTAAACTTGAATTATTTTTTAAAGCTGTCCTTTAAATATTCCAGAGCTATGCTGAGAAATGAGGTCTCCTATAAGTTATCTTTCATGCCTGCTAAGCTATGAAATGTTATTAAAAACATGCAGACATAAAGATACAATGTAAAATTCAACATTTTCACTGCACTTTGTGGAAGAAGTATGCTCTATAGGCACAAAATTCTAACACGGTTTTAATTTTTAATTTCTTTTGAAATACTTAGAGAAATTAATTTATGATAAACGTATTTTTTTAGCAGTGTCATTTGCTGCTCCTGTGGGAAATGAGCATAGGCTTGTGCAGCAGCAAAATGCCTTGAACACTTACTCTATTGCTATGTTTGGTGGGTTGTTTTGTTGTTTTGGTTTTTTTCTCCCCACTTTTTTTTCTAGGGGACTATTACAGCCTTTTTCACAGGGTATAATGTACATGAAACTGAATCATCCTTTTGGGAAACTGGACGTTATTTCCCCAGCCATGTGGTACTAGTTACGGCCACAGACATGGAATATATGTGTGTAGATATGTGCATTTTCTGTTTAATCTGGTGTTCTGTCGTTCTGCCTGTGCCATTCCAGATGGCAAAATGCAAATGCTCTGTGTGGTAGACAGTGTCCAGGAATAATGCTCCTTGCTTGGTCTTGTTAAACTCTCTTCCTTTCTTTTTTGGTTTCTGAAGAGTTTTTGCATCTTACTAATGCTTTTGCATGGCTTCCCTGTTTGGGAATGTCCCACTGCATTTTAGAGTGTTAGAACAGTGAGTGCTCTGTGAGCATGTGACTTGGAGCTTTTGTGAGAAGTCTTGGCTGACTGCTTCTCTCTGATAAATCATTTTGACTTCTTAATAGTATATTCTCTACGTGAACAGTTTCAAATTTTTTTATTATCTTTTTACAAATGTAATTTTTTCTATGTTACAAATAATTTTAATTCCTATTCTGTAGACCTCTTGTACTTCTATAGGCTTATTTGAAGAAAGGTGATCAGAGTTCAAAGTGCTGCAGTGGGAACATGCCATTAGGTTTTTCAAAGGCATTTGAATTTTCCTGAGCATTTTCTGGTTTTGTAAAGTTTAAGATTCTGTTTTGTTTATAGACTATGAGCAGATGTTTTTGCCAGTCTTTCTGAAATGGTGCTTAGAACTTTCCTGAGTGGATTAAATCTTTCTAAATTTCATTCCAAGTTGCACTTTGTGAAAATTCAAAAGACAGACATCCAAAGATAGATGAAACCTTTTGAATGACAAAATTATTAAGTGTCAGATTTAGATGATACACTTATGAGAGAAACATTGACAAAATCTGAAGAGAAATTGCTGTGTTCTCAAGCTATGCCTTATATACAAACACATGCCAGTTCTTCAGATGTTTTGCTTCAAAGAAGGCCAGTTCAGCAGATTGTAGAGATTTTAGTGATAAAAGATGCAGAGTTAATCAGTTGAATTAATAAACAGAACAAAATGTTTGCAGTTAGCCCTTGGGTTTTCTTGGTTGTTGTTCCTGCCCTTGCTGCTGTAAATCAGCAGCGGTGGTTGAAGTCTTCTGTGCTTGTTTCTGTCATTATTGATTTAACAGGCTTTTTTCCCCCTAAAATGCTGTCCTGTACATTCTCAAATAGTCCTCTACATTTTCATATATTTTACTTTTCTGCCCTATCACTTAATCTTTCTGTGATTTGGAATCCTTGCTAATGTTCTGATGAACTCCTTTGAGTCTGATTGCATGATCTTAAACAGGCTGTATGAAATCCTTAAACACAAGGATTAGAAAATGGATGCACAGATTTCTGTGACAGGCCAAAAGACACATGGTGTTCTTTTCTCTGCTGGCTCTGAGGGCGTCTCCTCTCCCCTGTTACATCTTCTGGCTTCTTAGCTGTGTTCCTATGTCTTATTTCATGGCACAGGGCAATTTCACTCATCTGGTGATGCTCTCCCACTGTCTGGAAGGGTTTGTGTCTGGGAATGCTTAAGATTGGAGCCTTGAGTAATCAAGCATGAGTAAGACAAACCTTTAGTAGCCAAAGGGAGAAGCTGTATCCCTTGTTCCCACTTTTATTGATTGTACAGACTGTTCTGTGTCCCTTGCAATTTCTTCAGAGGTCTCATAGGCTTGATAAAACAGTATCACTCTGCCCAGAATGTACTGAAGAACTCCAGTCTGTTTCCTAGTCTAAATCAGCAGAATTAACAATTCATTTTTATTTCTTGACTGGAATTTTTCCAAGTCCATCAAATTATGTTGAATTAAGTATTCTCATTCAGGCAAATGCTTGCTGGTACTACTGACTATTGAATATTTCAATTAGAGAAACCTCCAATGATGCTAGAATCTGAAAGTGTTTTGAATATTTTAAATATAGTGCCAAACCCACGGAATTTTCTTCTTTATGTTGCTTTTCCCAGGGAATGTTAAAGGCATGTCTCATCAGGTCATAAATAGATCAAAAAACATTAGCTGGTCATTTTTATAGTAAATATTATTTAGTTTATGCAAGAATTCTTTCTCATTTGGATAATTTCATTTGGAAGGGTACTATATTTTTTAAGATGGAAAAGAAGTCTCTTAACTGAGAGATGAACTTAAAAGACAATGTTGGCATATGAATGGGTTAAGGTTAGAATTACTTCCATACAGTAATGTGCATGCCCAATGATACAGACCATGCTGTTTGTGTTCTAATTGCTTGCTACAGCACATTAGAGATTATTCATGAAAAGCCTGTGGTCCTGACATCTCAAAAGAAACCAGCAGCTTTCACTATTCACGTTTTTGCTGACTTAATCAATAGTTGCAAAATTGCTGGCTCTCCTCCAAACCTCTCGTGTCAACTGAATTGACAAGTAAATGCTCAAATCTCACAAAGTTCATTGGAGTTATACCACTTTTTTTGGAAAACTGCAGCAGAGGTTGAGCTGTATTGCTTAACTAATGATTCTTGCTCAACCTGAACAAAAGCCAGTTAGGGCGCTTGGTATTTTTTAGGGTCCTATGGGGTGGTATATCTGGGTGACATTTCTAATTTTGTTCTGATTGAGTAATGACTGGCTAAATGACTGGAAAGGAGCACATAGTCCCACAGCTCCTTCCAAGGGACTTACTTTATAATTCCTGCATTTTAAATATTTTGATTTTTATTTTAAAATAGAAAGGTGAGTAGCTTATTACGTATACATTTTATTTACTCTCTGTTTAGTTAGCATGTAAATTCAGCTGCTCAGGTTGCATCCCTGAAGAGCAGATTATTCCCATTTTCTGAGCTGTGTTCCTTCACTTACTGAGGACAGCTGCTGCTCCTCTTGCTTCTGAGGTAAAATATAGTTATCAAAAGGTGACCCAATGGTAATATGGCCTCAGTGAATAAACAAGAAAAACCCCCAAACTGTGCTCAACTATGGCATTAATTAACTGGCTGTCAGAGCTGAGGACTTACTTGATTATTTCATTGGCATGCTGGTGGTGAGCAAGAACTTGAATTAAAGTTGTCATGTAAAATATCTGCTGGTAGATATTCCTCAGAAATTACTTTTTTTTTTTTTCCCTAAAAATAGAAATGAAAGTTTTCTTGGTCTTGTACTTGTGTAATGCTTGGGAAACATCTTTCATGAGGACATGATGCAAATATTTCAATACAGAATATTCTGAAATACAGGCATATTTAAACTGTAGTGAAATAACATGAGAAGTCTTCATTTTTTCAGTAGGCTTTTAGGTGGAAATACAGGTACTGGATATTGTTTGCTATACCTGAAGTGTTAACAGTGAAGCCACATAGGGCATTTTGGTCCATCAGTGTTGGTTTTCTTTTTAATCCAAATCACTCACTTCCCTTCTAGTGACATTTATTTTGCATGAATGATCAGGAGTATTTGTTATATTCATACGTAGTGATTTCTTGAACCCAATTATTCTCTTATTGAAAGTTAATCACTGAATTTCCTAATTATTTATTATAAAAACCTTTGGGATGCTCTGAACACCAGATGGAACTCACTAATCTAGTTGGTTTTGGGATATTTTCTAGAGGTAAAAATAATATTCCACAGCAATATTTAAAAATCAGATTCATTCATTCCCACTGGCAGATAGAACAACATTTCCATTTCAACATTTTTGATAAATGATCTGCTGAATTATATGTAACTCTTTAAAATCTAGAAAAGAAAGAAAACCCCTAAGTCTGGATTTGAAGCATTGGTCTCTTTTGGGACTACTTACCTGTATGACTTCCTTTCATTTGAAGTAATTCGTAATGCTGAGATCAAACATTCAAAAGAGGAGATTTTATTCAGATTTTGGCAAAAATTCTGAAAAGCATATCAGATTGTGAAATACCAAAATTAGATTGAATTTCAGCCGCACTTGGGCAACAAATTTCCCTCAGGCTGCTTAGAAAACCTCAACAGACTGCCTGCATCCCCTCCTTTGGGCAGGCTTATTTTTCTTCTCTTTGCTCGCTCTCCAAATGCACACTAATCCATCTGGGCAGGTTGTAATCCCAGGAGTGCTTTCTGTGGCAATGCTGGTGCTGCGGGCGGCCGTGAGCGGAGTGGTGCCAAGAGGCCGTGCCCGCCAGGCCCAGCCGCACACAGCTGCACGCTCGGCCCTGGCACGCCAGGGGTTTTGTTTTCTCAGCCTCCACGGCTTAATGGAACTTTCTTAGTGAAACAAAAGGGAACTTGCAGTTAAAGTTTATTATTCGTTTTACTGTGGATATGCTTTCCAGTTCAGAATTTATTACGGTAAAAGTTTTCCAGTGCGCTGAAGTACACAGAGACCAGGCACGTACAGCTTGTGCTGGGCCTCAGCAGCGTGTGTAGTGCAAGAGGCACACACAGGCAAATACAGCTGTGTGTGCTTTGGTAAGGCACCAACCCGAAATCCAGAGTTCACCCAAATACCTGCTATCAGATGAGACATTCAAAGGACATGTAAAAATGATATCTTTTGTGCCTTTTGTGATGTGTGGGGGTGCATATGCGCTGAAGTGTTACTGGCTTTATTCAGACTTTCTGATGTCCCACAGGATTTTTTCCCTAATTTTCAAGTAGTACCATAGAATTTGTGGTGAAAGCAAATAAAGCAACAGTTGCGTCAGTCTCTGGTGAACTAATGCAATGCTGAATTGAACATGAAACATAGAACACTTTGAAGCTAAAGGTACACGTTTAACCTGGATACACCTTGTCACACTGTGAAAAGACAAAGGTGTGAACTCGGCTTGCAATGAACTGTATCTTCACGTTCCCAAGGAGCCAGTGTTTCTCAGGCGTTTTTGCAATGTTGTCAGGGTTTGTCAGGTGTGCTGTCCCGGCCTGCCGTGCCGCTGCTGCAGCGTGCAGGTGCCCTGCAGCCGGAGCCAGCCCTGGCCACGGGCGCAGCCCAGCAGGGCCAATGAGCGCCGGGGTTTGCACAGCCGCGCCCGGGCTCTGGGGCGGCTGCACGGATCAGGTGGCAAAAGGAGGCAGCAGGGGTTTCTGTAACACAGACTGAGATTGCTCTATAAAAGGTGCACAATTTGCAATCAACAATAATGCCAATTTTTACTTATGTTTCAGAACATGGAAACGTGAAACATGAGGTAAGGATTCGTTTTCTTTTGCATGTGATGTTTGTTCTCTTGGTGACATGAGAGCTGATGAAGAAGGTATGTTTTTCTTCTGGGTTTGCAAACAGATTTATTTAGAATGCTGTAGAAGCTGTCTAAGCAACAAGGTATTTGTGATTAAATATAAATGTCTTCAGCTCAAAATGTGAATTAAACTTGCAGCGAAATGACAGTGCTGAGAGCACTGAAGGGGGTAGAGATGGTTTTTTAAGCTACAGGTAAGAAAACAATCACTGCTTCACAACTGGTGGTTAGATCATTACTGTTCCTAGACAAAATCTGACTGTAGAGTTAAAAGTATTTTCTTTTTCTCTGACATGCCGGAGAACTGTGGGGTGATAAGGGGTTGGCAGGGCAGTGTTTGCCTCTTCATGTGAAAAGATTACGGTTGCAGAGGTATCCTGTGGTATGGAGTTTATGTAATCTAGATAGAATGTTAAGAGTGCAACCTGAACAGAGCAGCTGCTGTGATGCACATAGTGTAGCTTGCTGTCACCCTAGGAAGGTTGGAAGCCACCTGGGTTATTTTTTGGCCAGCTCCTGGGGCCTCTTTGCTGTTGAACAGGAGGGCACGGCAGCTGGGTACTGTCTGTCCTGTCTGACAAAAGAGAGGCAGCACTTCAGACCTAGAGCATAATAGATTCTAGTCTATTCTGTTTTAGATCAGAAGTTTATAGTAATTGCTTAAATGACATGCCAGTTACGAGCAGCATGTGAGTATATATAAATGTTGCTGCTCTCCATAAGCATGGCTGTGTTTGATGCTGTTGCTGATGGGGTAATGGGAGGATGTTATTGCTGACATGGCTGGTGCAGGGGTAGCTGTGTGCAGGGCTGACTACATCTGTGCTCTCTGATGTTTGAGCTGTTTGGGTGTCACTGTAACCCCAGGCAGCAGTGGGGCTGCGTGAGGGCAGCTCTGCACCCTCTGGTGAGCTCCTGGGATGTGGGCCCCTGGTGGGCTACTGTTCCTGGGCTCCTGCAGGGAAATTGTGCGGGGATGGGGGAGCTCTGGCAGAGGAGAGGGGTGTGCTGCCTCTGCCCCTGCCTGTGCCCAGCCCCTGCCTGTGCCCAGCCCCTGCCTGTGCCCAGCCCTGCCTGTGCCCAGCCTCTGCCCCTGCCTGAGCCCAGCTCCTGCCTGTGCCCAGCCCCTGCCTGTGCCCAGCCCTGCCTGTGCCCAGCCTCTGCCCCTGCCTGAGCCCAGCTCCTGCCTGCTCTTGTCACTGCATCCTCAGCCATGCCTCTGGCCAAGTGCTGCCCAGCCTTTCATGTCTTTGCCTTGACAGATGTGCTGAGTAAGGGCACTCTAACTATGGGAATCACACTGTGGTCCTTATGCCTGATGCCTTTTCAGTCCTGCAGCTGGCAGGCATGGCTGGAGAGCCGTGAGCATATCACCTACTGGCTTTTTTGGACAAGGCTGCCAGGCTTCCTAAAGCTAACTATGGTGACCATACTGTGTCTGGATTTAAAAATAGGTATATTGTTTTTTTCTTGTTAGGAAAATAAAGGTGTCCTTTCTTGAGCTATTGATTTTCTACTGCCTATTGAGTTGATCCAAAACATCAGGATTACATTAATTTTTACCAAGTCTCCTATTTAAGTGCCTACTTTAATTCTCTCTGTGCAGAAGAAAACTTAAGCGTGGATGAGGAACTGTCATTTTGGAAAACATGGATTTAGGTTTCACACCAGTAAAGTAAAGAATCTACTGGTAATTCAATATGTTTAAGGGTATTGAGCATGTTTTCATACAGCTCAAGAACTATTTCCTTTAAACTGTTTAGCAGCCAGTCCTTTGGTGTATATGACTTGTCACAGTCCCTCTGTTGTTTTCATTTCAATTAAGCATTTCTCTGGCTCCCTATGTACTTTTCTGAATCCTGCCCCTTTCCCTTTCTTGTGCAAATTTGTGGTTGCTCACTAATCTGCATCAACCCATATCAGTAACATGGCTTCCATCTATAAAAAACACTATAGGATATAATTGAGCATTTTGCTTTTATCCAGTACTATTATCTTCGTTGTGGCAGCAGCTTTAAATTTTTTTTCCATCCACTACAGATGAAGCAAAACTTGTATCCTTTTTTTAATTAGACTTGTGGGGTACAGAGAGAATATGTCCAAGGACTTGAGAGTTTGAAAGCTGTTTTCAAACCAAGCTTTTGATTTTGCTTGCCTGCTACAGGGCTTGGTAATTTGGTTGTGCCTCAGGTTACTGCTTTCTGGCTTGCCTTGGTGTGTGTCCTGCATCAGCTTATATCAACAGGGAGTAAATCAGAGCAACCTAATTGTTCCCTTTGTTATGCAACATGCCTTTCTCTGCTTGGTTTGATTAAAAAATAAATAAATGCATGAGCCATCATGCAAGTTTGCAAAAGCAGATGAGTAGTTGGCAGATATACATTATTTCACATTGAAATTTCCAGGGATCCATAGTAAGTGTCTTAGTGTATTAAATATAGAACAGAAATTGAAATAATCTGAGTCTTATCAGAGAGTTTCTGATTTCACACAACTCTGGTTCCTCCAATTTCAGAGAGACGGACAAGTTACTAAATATATTTAAATACTTGCCCAGAAAATAAGAAAATTAAGCATTCCATAGGGAATTGTAGTTAGCTTAGTTTAAAGTAGAAATAGTAAAATTTTCTACCTTATTAAAGCAGTGCAAGTGACTTTGACTTCTCTGCTGGTGGATGTTATCTGGGGCAGATAATGCCAGACTGCATGTTTTTCCCCTATCTATACATAAATGATTAAAAAATACATTTGTTCTTAGTATCAAAAAATGTTGATGTATGAACAAACCTTCTATGGACTGAGACTCTTTCAGCCTAGTGTCAGAAAAAATGAGATATATGAAAAAACCATCAACATTACTAAGAATATTTTTCGAAGTGTGATCTTTCTACAAGATAAAGATAATTGTGTTGGTGGTTTGGGGAAATAACTTAATAAACCCAACTTTGCCTAGTAGATTATGGTAATGAAAGGATTGCAATGAGCCTTCATGAAAACATGTTTATTCATGTCCTTGATTCTTATTTTTTCTCTGCAGAAACGAACAAATGGAATTAGAAGAAGCTCTAGACATGTGGACCCAGGTTTGTGTCATGACTTTTTAATACTTCAACATTAAATGAAAAGAGTAAGAAAGCTGTAACTTGCTTTGTTAAGTTGCATTGTGAACGCTATTGCCATGCACACGATGCTGAGAACTTGACTGCTAAAGTCAAGGAGATTGCTCTGTTTGTGATTTCGAAGATAAGGTCAGCTGGTTGAACTCTAAGTTTTTTTCTCCCTTGTTTTTTTCTTTAAGTAGAGCTCTGGTTATAGTTGAACAAAAAAATGCCTCTGGGCTTTCAGTTAATATGACACACCCTACTGTACTCTGGAGTTTTAAAAGAAACTAAGGGAGGAATGGCAGAGAGTTGCTTATAAAGCTCAGGTACTGAATCTTCAAATTGTGGATATTCTCAGCTCTTAACTGTAGTTGTGTTCAGTGATTGACTGTATGAGCTGCTTTTCAAAAAGCATAAACCAATTGCAGTTTTATATTGAATTTCAAAGTGATTTTATTTTTCCTGTAGTTTATAGTAGATACTTCTGTGGAATCATGACAGCAGCAGCCCTTAAGAAAATTAAATGCTTGGTTATAGGTTGTGTACTCAAGTGGGTGAATGTTTCCTCTGGAGACCCATTATGTGTCTGTATAAAATATTCAATGTTTTTCAGTGTAACTGTGTGATATTTTTAGGGTCATTTTTTACAGTAATTATGTTTCTGTCCTTTATGTTTCTTGTATAGTTTAATTACTGGATATTTGTTATGCAGATAGTATTTGGAATAAAAGTAAGTTGTGGATTATTAAATACTTCTAGATGTGGACATCTGAGAATAGTTGGAGTTAAACATTAAACAGGATGGCAATTCTGTACACCACATTATAACCTGGCAGACCTAAGCACTTTTCAAAAAGTAGGAATGCTGGTTGTGCCACTAGCATTGCAGCTGCCTTGGCTTGGAAAGCCTAAATGTTGTAACTAGCTAAAGCAGACCACACCTTTCTTACTCAGGTACGTACCTTTGACATGTTTTGGAACACGTATCATCACTTTGTTCCCTCTAGCAAAATAAACTTGCTTCATGGTTCTAGAAATCGTTCCATGTGTCATGACGACTGCAGTCATAAAAGAAAAAAATGAGCACCCTGTAACTCTGAAAATTAATGCAGTCACAGGGGAAAACATCAAGGGTAGGACTTACATAATGCAGAAGGGTATGATTTCTTCCAAGTGTTTGCTAACAAGACTGAGTTCTTCCCATTCCTTGGTGCATGTTGTAGTGAAGCGTAATTGTGTGCTTGCAGAATAGCCCTTATAGGTTCGGTGCCTTTAAACACAGCGGGCTCATGTAGTCACAGAAGGTCAAGTAATTTAGCTTTGAGAACCTTTTGAGTATACTGGTGATTTTACGTGCTGTTGAAGTCTGATAGAAGTATTTGCAGGAACTTTATATACAGGGATACTTTAAAAGTAGTCTTTAGTGAAGACTAAGTACCATTGAAATCACCAAAAGTAGTTGGTGTTTGAGTAGGTGTTTAAAAGCTGCATGTAGCCAATGCCTAAAATACAGTTCTGCTCATCCTCTGCCTTGTCCATTTACTTACACAGAAAAATTCTTCGAATTGTTGGGATAATCTTATTACGGAGTGAAGTTCTTGGTCCTCTTAATATTTTTGAAAGACAAAAGAAATGTAGAATGTCTGCATGAACTTTAAATCCCTTTATTAGAATCATGACTCTAGAAGACTTCTTACAGAATTGCTTCTGACATTTCAAAACTTTTAAATAAATAATAATGAGAAATATATTACATACTAATTTTCTCTGTACATATACAGTCAGTTTTCAAATGAAATGAACTTTTCATTTTGCATTTTGTCGGGATAGGCATTCTGTATCCTCCTGTCACTTGGTGGGTATAACTTTTTTGAAGTCTTTGGTAGACTCCTGGCATCTGTTTTGCATAATCAAAGTACTACTGTTCATCAGATTGCACATTGCCTTGAGAGACAGATGCTATCCAGAGGGTAGAACTTGGAAGAGATCACTCATGTCAGGCATGCATTACTGCATTGAGCCTCAGAGCTTTCCAAGAGCACTGACATATATAGTTCTGAAGAGTCTGAGCACCAGGATGCTCTTTTTGCTGAGAGAGGTGGTCAAAAGGTTGACTGCCCAGACTGCTTTGTCTTTAGAAGGTTTGGGCTGCTGCTGCAGCCAGTGATATGAAGGTGCTGAAGCATGGGTGCTAGGTTAGGGAGCAGACAATTGCTGTGAATCAATAATCTGCAGTGACTAAATATTGATAGAGTTTGATGTCACCAGTAAATACAAATATTTTGGGTTGCACCTTGTCAAGATCTGTTATGTCTGTCTTGGCTGTTTTAGTAAAGAATAATGAATAGCATGGTTAAGTTAATGCAGTGGTGCTTCCCTTTTTATGCTTAGAGTCAAATTCAACTTTTGCTGACAGAGCTTAGCCCAGAATGAAAAATCATTTAAATTTGATGGGAAGTAGTACAAGTTGAAGGATGGTCTAAACAAAACAATGGGAGCATACTGGAGTAAAATATCTTGTTTCCTGCTGGTAAAGCTCATTGATGAAGGAACCTATCTAGCTGAAGTACCCTAAAGGCAATAAGTTAGATTATGGCTTTTTCATTTGTGTGTCTTTGAAGTTGGGTTAAAAGTTTTGACAGTGACAGTTTCCTCCTCAAGATTTATTTTGTGCTGAATAAGAAAGAAGGGTAGAAGGAAAGATGATTAATGAATGATGAAGCAGAGAAATTCCCATGAAATTAAAGCAGTCATGAGAAAAACATGTGTATGGAATGAAAAGTGTGCAGAAACTATACAGGCAGAGAAAAGACTGGAAATCCTACAAAATATGGCTTTGTCTTTATGCTGTGCACTAGCCTTCAGCCTGCTATCCAGTTGCAGAAATCCTCCTGAATCTACTAAGTTTTGTGGGACAGGTTGTAAATAACCTTTCTTTGGCCTAAGCAGGAGATAATAAAAGCCATTGATGAACTGAATATACCTGCAGCTATAAATACAGGGAAAATTTGGTGTACAGTTTGCATGTGACTGTAGAACAACATGATTCTGCTTAAATACATTTGAGAAATAATCAGACTGGTGTCAGTTTTTGCATAGAATGGGCATTTGAAATTTTAATTATATGACATTTTATTCTCATGTAGGGAATATGTTTAAGCATGGAAAAATGCACTATTGGCTTAAACGAAAAATGAAACATTCATATGTATATTCCTAAGCACAGATTCTTATTGTGTGAGTTCTTGAGAAGGATAATGCAGTCTGACCAATGTTTTTAATGAAAATAATTTTGTATTTATTTTAATATGAGTAAAAATTACTGTCTCAGCCATTGAAATAGTACAGTGTTGGTTTGCTTTATTTTTTTTTTTTTTTTTACAGTATAAAGAGTCTAAATGTGATAGATTCACAGCTTAGTGTTTTTGGAACTGGTTTTACCCTAAACACTTCTGCTAATATAAACATTGCAATTTTAATCTCTAGAAGTGTGAAAGTATATTTCATATCAGAAGGATAAACTTGGTAAAAATAGAATACTAGAAGCCTTATAGTCAAGATTCATTGTAGATTAAACTTAAAATCTGATCTATGAAAGATCACTGCTGAGCATGTTCTGACTTCTTAAACAGCTGATTTCTTTATAAGCAAGGATTCAAGATTAGAAAACCTCAGTTCTGAACCAAGAGCCAGAACCAATATTTTTCCCTTCATAGAAAGTAAAATATTGTCTGACGTTTTTGGGGTGGAGGGACACAATACTAGCAAGTTGTGTATACAAGGCAATAGCTTGGGCAATTGTATTTTTCTGCCCAGGAATTCAAAGTTCAAATAATCTTAAAAAGAGTTATTTGTATTCTGGTTGGTGCCTGGTCCATACTTGCTTTGTGAATCCTCTATATTGGTTTTACACAGATGATTAAAAACCCCTCAGAATCTGATGAAAGTCACTGGGTTGATGGCCTGAAGTATATACATTAAACTAACAACAACAACCTGTGTAGGGAGAAGTACAATACTAGAGATACATTTATTTCATTAGCTGTACTGGGTAGTAAGCTACTTTGTGCTTCTTACTTTGTTGAAGTTGGATTTTGGACTCTTTTAACTAGGTTGTGTCATTGTTATATGTGTGTGATTAGTAAGCAGTGAAACAATATTCAGGTGTTTGTGTAGTGTGGCAGAGTTTGCATCTTGACTTTGGAGTAAATTTAGGGCATAGTGTCATATTGGCAGATGAAATTTTCTTTTCAGTTAAGAATGAAACATGCTAGATCATGAGATATTTCAACAAATTCTTACACAGTGTGCTGCTCTATGACATGCAAGCCTAACTCTGATTTCCACTTCAGTGCCACTCCAAGCGTATGCCCAGCCAAAAGCAAAGTCTGGCTCAAACTCAAATGCTGGAATATCCCAACCAGAAGATAATTCTTTGCCAAGTCTGCAGTTGTTATAGATAAAACTGCTCTTTAACAAAGAATTTGAAGCATGTCGCTCATTTTGTTGTTTTATTCAGCTATCCAGGCGCATCCTTAGTAGTCCTGATTGACTGTCGTCTTTCTCATTCAGCCAAGTATAGAGAATACCCAATTTCATGGATGAGAAAAGATAACCACCTGCAGTGTGAAGCCCAGTGCTGAAAACAGGCATTTGGGAATTTATTTCTCCTCTTCAACAGTGGGAGCAGCTCCCTGGGATTCTGGCTGTGGTTTTGATGGCCCAGTACTAACTGGCTATCAGCGTCAGTGTTGAGAACAAGATTTTATCTTTGTTTTAAGCCACAGAAAAAGGTCTACCAAAAAAAAAAAAAAAAAAGCATTAAACAAGCCCCCAGTATTTCATGAGGAGTTAACTGATGTCATTGATAGTATCTCCTAAGTAGGACTGTCTTTATCAGAATGACAGACCCAGTAGCATCTTTTTGCTTTGGTAAAGGAATTCCTGTGTATAGAATCAAGAAATACATTGATACGTATTTTTCATATATGTTTAATACTGTTATTTAATTATATTTCCTGTGAATAAAATGTAGGAGTGAACAGCAATCCCTCAAGTACTAGAATATGCATATGGCATTCTTTCCAGCTTTAGATACTGTTACACATGGCACATAATGATGTGTTTTAAATGCTGGACAGAATGAGTGTGACTGTAAATTAAATTGAGGAAAGCCTGAAGGAATACTGGAGCAAGGAGAAATGTTTCATGAAACTTCCTCTAGTGAAGAAAGAGCTGTTTGACAAAGTTTGAGGTCTTTTATAATGTTTGTGGAGCATTAGATTTACTGTGTAGCTTAAGATTTCTCTGCCTGGTAATGTTTTAAGCAAGCTACAGAACTGAAAACCAGGCTTGATTTTACGTATACATGACACATGTTTAACTTTTGGCTGGGTTTTATCAGCAATGGATACTTCTTCCTTTCCTACACACCATCTAAGCACTTTGCTCAAAGTACCTATAAGGTACCAGTACATGTCTCTAGGGATCTTTGTGGAGCAGAGGAATTGCAGGTCAGAACGGGTTTTAACAGGGCAGCTGGGAGCACACTTGCTGCAAAGGGAAAACTCCTTGGCAGGAGAGATGGGATGCTGCTTATTGATGTGGTGTGGCATCTTGCAGTTCTTTGAGGGACTTTGATTGCAGCTCTAACCAGACCATCTCTTGGTACTGATAGACATATTTGAGCACATTGTATTCAAGTGGCTGGGATGGGGTTGGTGTTCTACACCAGAGTCAGTGAATTTCTTTGTGGTTCCATGTCCACATGGGACAGCTTCTGTCAGCTGGGTCTCAACAGCAGTGAATTCAGAGATACATTGAACTGTGTGGCCTAATTTGTGAGTTCAAATTAATTTATCTCAAGTATTTATTAAAAATATGTATTACATTCAAGATCTTTGCCTCTTTTTTTTTTTTTTTTTTTTTTTCCTCTACAGTGCTTTACAAAATAAAGAATTCATCTTTGTTGTGTTACAAGAAAAGACATGTCTAATGTGTGCATCAAGAGATTTTCCACTAATGCGTTTCTGGAAGGTGAAGCAGAGTTTTGTCTTCCAGTGAAGCATTTAAAATGCAGTTTAATGATTTTTATTTGGGTTGTTTTATTTTAAATTAAAATTATTTTTACATTCCTGTTGGGGAGAGATATTTGGAAGGTGCCTGTCCCCTTGGCATCTCAGCAGTGAGCTAACATTCAGAGAAGAACATAGCCTTTAGCCTTTTCTTTTAATTAAACATCAGAAGATCCAGATGCCAAAGGGTGAAATGTATTTATTTTGTCAAACTCTTTCATCCTTGTCTGGTTGGTTTGCAAGATTAGTTTGTAGTTGAGTGATTTAAACTCTTTTGTCTTATTGGATGTGCTTTTTTAACTGTCTCTGTATCTTAAGCAATTACCATTTAATTTTTCTCTTAGAGAAATAATGGTGTTCAATACATGTTTAGCCATAATTTTTAAGCTTAGGTGGATTAAAAATCCCTCAATATCTTTTGCTTTTTCTGCATAAAAACACTCAGCATCAACTATTTAAGCAAGACATCACTGTTTAGAGATAACTGCAAGTAAGTTGTCAGGAAGAAAAGAAGAAAAGGTCAAGTAGAGGTGGACAAAATAGCCATACAAGTATGATCAATAAAACAAAAAGCTCACAGTTTTGTATTTTAAACACACAAAAAAATAGTGCAGCACTATTTTAAAAAAAGGTAGAGACCTGTGCCAACAGCTATATGGCCCAAATTTGCCTTTACTTACCTTGGCAAGTGGAAGGGAATTGCTTGGTATTGGGACTTAAAAATCTCTTATTCATCTTCAAGAGGAATATTGCATTTACCTATCTATTTTCATATCTGATTTTAATCTTCAGGGTGCTGTAATTCTCAGAAGGCAAAACAAAGATAATAAGGCAATGAATGATTAAAAATAGTCAAAAGTAACTGAATTTTAACAGTACTCCAAAGCATATGGTTTCTTTTTTTGTGGCTTACTCATTTAACTAAATCAGTATTTGATCATGGCTTCAAAGTAATTCTCACACAAAGAATTTGGGAAACACTGTAAAATTGAAAGCAGCTATCCCATGGGAGAAAAAAGACTGCTGAAAATTCACACAAGAGAAGCTCCCAGAACTGCTTCTGCCTTTTGCCTGAGGAAGGTTTTAAAGCTTGGTAGGAGAGGCCAGAGGCAAGAGCCTGAGAAACTGATGCTGCTTTTCAGGAGGGTTTTTAACCTGTTCACCACTTTTGAGATTCCCAGAGAAGGGAACAATGAGGCTGAGTTAGACTGCAGGCCAAGCTAGCTCAGGATGCTTCCAACAGCAGCCAATTAAATGGATGCTGAAGGATAGAATTTGGGGTAAGGTGCTGTGGTACTGCCTTACCTTGTGTATTTATTTCTTAGCTCTTCATTTTCCTTCCATGTATTCTCATTACCACTTTTTAAACCAGTCTAAAGTCTTCACAACATGTTTTAACTGTCACTCTCATAATTAGTTGTGTGAGTAAAGCACATCTTTTTGTTTCCTTTTAACCTGCTACCTATTACTTTGACGCCTGTATGTTTTTGGATCTAGAAAATGAATCATAAAAAAGGAAATAATGAGTACTTTTTCTGTGGTCACTATTATGCCACTCATGAGTTGTCTGTGATATCCCCTCCAGTCACATGTCCTCTAGCCTGAAGAGCTATTATCTGCTTAATTCTTCTGATACAGAAGCTTTTCTGTATGTCTGACCATCCTGTTTGCTTGCTTGCATGCTTGAGGTCCAAGAGTCTTTCTAGTTCTGTCTGCCACAAGAAATTCCTTAGTGTTGGTACAGAGATTAGATTATGATAATGAAGAACTGATTGCAAAAAATACTTAGCAATTACTCTGAGATCTGTTGGCTCTATGATGATATTTATTTCACACTCCATCATTGTGTATGAGTATTCAATCCATATATTACTTTTAAGTCTTTCATGAAGATGTGACCAAATGTTTGGGAGCCCCCATAGATCCTTCCAGCCAGAGTTTTTCCTCTGGTTTTGAATCCTATTGTTCATGAAATCTTCCTTCAGTCCTTTGCAACTAGTGTTGTTTTTAAAGAAATGCTTTTGCGCCTTCTCTGAGACTTAATCCACTCTTACTCCCATTTTAATAATACTTATTAATTCTTTTAACAAGGAAACTCCAAGCATGGCATTCCTTTGGGTGACCTTTCTGGACACTTCTATTTGAAAAAATACTGTTGTTCCAACCTTTTATGTCGTGTCCTTTTGTTGTTTATTTATTGGGGGCAGGGGTGGGAAATTTTCCTCTTATATCATGTAAGCTGGAAGAGAGCCTCATTGTGAGCCCTGTTAAAATTACTTTGCTAATCCACATTAATACATAATCCTGCTTCTTTATTTTCTGCTTTAAAGAACTCCAAACAATGTCCCTGACTTGATCTTAAAAAGTATTTCTAGTCATTGTATTATATTATATTATATTATATTATATTATCCATAAACTTGTAAATTCTGTTTCTGTAGTAGGCTTTACCAATCTGCCTTGTACAACTGTCAGGTATTTGTGTTTAGACACCTACAGATTACAACTGAGTTTCTTTAAAACATTGTCTTCACATATAACTACCTATTTTTATGGTACTGAGTTGTTTTAAGAAATAGATTGCAGATCACAATTAACAGCTCAGCAATTTAATGTTTGAATTTATTTGGTACTTAGCATTTTCAAATAGTGACATTATAAAACTGATCTGATGGATTTTTCAGTAGAATAATTTATTCAGTTGTTTTAACCCTTAGATGTGGTTTATCCAGGAGAAAAGGTAAAGTACTTTTCTGAGGCATTAAGTGAAAGAACTTGGAGTTCAGCCCTTATTGCCGCTCTTGCTGACTACAAATAAATAGAAAACATGTTCAGTCTTGCTCTTCTTATAACTCCTGTTTCTTAGGCTTTGGTGTGCAACAGGGAATTAAAAAGTAACTTCATTATTGGGTGCCTTGAAAATGTGCCTCAGTCCATTAACCTTAGAGGTTATTCTTTAACCAGCCCATTTGGAATGGGGCATGTAGGAGAGGGGAGAGCACGAGGCACTGTCTTTTAGTTCAGACAATAAAGAGTGATGTTTACTCTTCTTGGACTTTTTCCTTAATTGGGTTTGACAGCAACAAATAGCATGAAATATGGTATAACAAAAGCTGCATGTATGGATCACAGCTTTCCTTCCAGAACAACACTGCACTCCTGGCAGTAGCAGTCTTCTTGTGACTGGCGGGGATCATTTTAGTACGCTGGAATTCACGTTATGCTGGCATATCTTCTACAACATTTTTTTCTTTATTTCTTCTTTACAGAATACCCTACAGGTTGCCCTATAATTTTCACCCTCCCCTTTTTTGCTTTATAATGGGGACAAGAAAGGCTGAAAAGGAAAAGAGTATGAGCCTTAATGATGGGGACTTAAAGCTCCAACTGCTCCTGTGCATTGTGTGCCAGTTATGTTATTTGTCTGTTCCTGGTGGTAGTGATTTAAACCCTGTAATTGTGTGTTGCTCTGCACAAGGCTCAGGCACCTGAGAAACACTGAATGATCAACTAAGCTCAAAGAGCTGAAGCTGGCGTTGCAGTGTCTAACGTGTATTCTTTGTCATGGCAGTATTTTGGGATAAAGGACCAAGTCTGGGTGTTCTGTTGGTGTCAGTTTGATCTCTGGTGATTCTTTGATATAACTACAACAGGCTGTTGCCACAAGGCGTGCTGTTTTTTCCTCTTGCTGCCTTTCTTTTGAATCTATGGATCACCCGGTCACACACTAAATAACTTCAGTGAGATAATGGCAAACTGGTCTGGGGAGGCGGCCGTGGCAGCCACAATGAGGAGATAAGTGAGATAAGTCATCCTGATGTACATGGGATATCAACCCACATACTTTATTGCTTTCGGGTATGGTTTCTGTCTTAACAGATCTCACACTTTGCTGGAGTATATAATCCACATTCAGACTGAAATTAGAAAATGGAAGGAGAGCCTTCCCTGTTACGTAGATGAATATATGAGGGTTTCCTTGACAGGGAAGGAAAGAAGCAAAAATATGTAAGATGCAGTATGATTACTATGGCAGCATCGATGTATTGACAGGGACTAAACTTGATACCCATCTTTATTGTCTATTATAATTTACCAATAACTTCCTGATTTTGCAACAAAGATAAAGTGATGGGTTATTTTATCATATGTTTTCATTTTTGCATATAAAAGAAGATCCTTTTACAGCTTATTGTTTATTCATCATATAAACAATCTTCAAGATAAGAACTTATTTCTATGTAGACATAGAAAATTAATCTACTTAAATTTGTAAACTATTTTGAAAATTTCTGCTAAAAATTGAAAATTTTTTTCTTTGATAAAAGGAGAGTATGTAGAAACAGTGTATCAGAATAGTATAAAATTTTGCATTTACTAATTGTGCTAGAAAAGAAAGGCTGACATAAATGAAGACAGTAAAAACTGATATGTAAGATGTATTTTTATACTCATTGGATATTTTCATTGTAGTCTGAATGCCTTTGTCTAGGTATATCTGCTGATTGAGGCTAGGGATACTACAAATGCATGGCAAAGCTGGAGACATGACAAAATATGATGATGCGTTTTGGATTTTCTAGAATTTTTTTTCATAGATTTCCAATACTTCAAATATGCAAAGTGTGCAGCATAAAAACAAAATCCCAAGTATATACTATTTAGGGATTAAACAATTTTAACTGCATTGTGGTGTTAAAAGTGAAATACATATTCATCCTGTTTTACTTTTATAGTACAAATACTTTGTAATGAAAAAAAGTTCTGTTCTCTTTTTTCAAAGAAAATTCATTTGCTGTAGTCTATACAGACCAGAAATAAGTAGGCATATTTTTTAAGAGCAGATTTGTTTTAGCCAAAGCAATATTGTTGTTTAATTGCTTTATTATAATGCCATAATTCTTGTCAACATTTGTCTAGTGATGCTTGCATGCAAAGAAGGTGTATAAGGCCTGAAATTTTTTTGCATGTGTGCTAGGAACTATCAGTTAAGAAGTAAAAGAGATATCTGCTGTAATCAGGGTAGAGGCCACAGAGAAGAAAAATGGCTTGAAGAGTAAGATCATGAAGGTGTTTAACTTGAAAAACTGAAGAATTATACAGCATTATGAAGAGGGTGCATGCAGGCAAAGTTATTTGTCATGTACTGGGACCTGCCTGTTTTGCCAGGCATCAGCCACTTCCCTTTCATGTTATGTAATAATTTAAAATGCTTCTCTTGCCAAAAAATTTCATTCTTGTAAATAACAAGTGGAAGACTAAAGCCTTTCATCTTAGAGGCAGATGCTATTAGTCAATACCGACTAATACCGAACACAAAAGAAATTGCATGAAAAAGAATTGAATTCTTATTTTCTCAATTCTTGATGAAAAAAATGTCAGCACATTTTCAGCAATGTGTGTTTTAAAATTTGATATCTGTGGCTGATTCTAGGTGGCATAGGTATGTATTTTCATGGATTATATGTTGTTTTTAAAATAGTTCCATGTGGGAATTCTCAACTCTAGGAAAAATGCTTAGGTCCTGTACAAGATTCATGACATTTTGCAGTATTAAATTCCATTTCCAGAGCATGGTTCCTGTTTTCAAGCCTTTTTTCTCTTACTGCTTGCTGCAGAATTATCCCTGGGCATGGGGAAGTTAGTATTTAAAGTACAGCTACAAATAATTACTTCTGTGGTAAAATGGACTTTTGTATTCCAAGATTTGTCCATGTTTTTCAGAGCCTTTTTTTCTGCTGCACGTAATCTTCTGTCTGGACACACCTTCATAGCTCATCTGTAGTATCTGCCTAATGCAAGTTGTTGGCCCCTCAGGGCATGTGCATGTTTGAACAAATGCATAAATTAGAATGCCATGCCTGTCTATGGCATCACATTAAAAGATGTGATAATTAACACTGGTTAATCTTCATACCATGTGCTTTTATAAAAAGCAGTACCACATGTACCACACTTTTTAATTCATATGCCAAAACTCCATTTTGCTTAATTTAAAAAAAAAAAAAAAAAGGAAGCTTCTCACTTTTGAGGCAACATGATTTTTAAAGTTTATATCCCTAATTCACCTCCTAGACTACATTAAAAGGATGAGATTTCATTACTTTGTCAAAACAGATGAAAACTGTGTTTTTGAGCCTGATTATTCTTTGTTGTTTATTCCCATGAAACATTTAATGCTCATCTGTTTCTAACGCTTGTTCAAAGTGCTGAGACTCTTTTCAGTCCAGGAAATTTCAAACCCCCTTACTCTCACAAGGATAGCTGCCTGTCACTCTATGTAAGGAGTAGTTGCCTGAATAAACATTTGAAGTTAAAGCTGTACAAAGCAACAAGAGCTTGTCCTTAGCAGTTGTTTGGAGGAAAACCTGCTGTGAAGAGGAAATCAAGGTCTGTCAGTGAAGGAAACATTGTTTTCACTCCTAATGAAGATTAAAAAGTATGTGGCAATGGCCATTAGGAAATCAGTGACTTTCTTAGGTCCTGCTTTCATTCCGTGCAGTCATAGAGAGACTCCTCATTCTCTTTTGAGAAATTACCTGGGTTTGAGTATAAAAACTAAGACATAATTTTGGAATTGCACAAGAAATTTCTGTTATTGTAGACATACTTTCTTGCATTTGCAATCTGAAGTTCTCAATCTAGGGCATGTTCAGGATTTCTGAATTAATGTGGATCTACAAAGACAAATATATGTATTGTAGGGGAACACTGAGTGTTTGAAAGATGCAAACAGCTTATAAAAATGCTTGCTGTGCAATGGGATTGGGTTGGCATTTGTAGATTCTTTCAGCAGTGTACTTGACTAATTTCTGTATGTCTTTTGTGTTGTAACATTTTGTCACCTGGCTTCCCAAAATCTTTGCAGTTTCTTCTCCTTCTGTTTTGAGATGCAAAATTAAGGGTGTGAGAGACAAATGATCATCGGCCATCTAAATAAGAACAGGGTCATTCCTTTCCCAAAGGCAGTCCTTGACTTTCTCTTCTCAAGTTTAAAAATGGCTCTTCAGAAGTATTTGTGTAGTGCCATTTTTTTTTTCTTCTTGCACAGAGGTAAACTTCCAGGCTCCTTAAAATGGGTGTCACAATGTGCAAAATGTCCTTGCTTAGGAGTGAAGTAAGAAAATGCTTTCTCTTGGAGTTATTTTTCTAAATTAAAAAAAAAAAAAATCTGAAACTTAGTTTGGATTTTGGACTTTCTTGGCTAACTTTCTTATTTCTGATAAAGTTAATTGCTGTATTTATGGGAGCACTAAGCTGACCTTGCCTTGGAAAACCTGGAAGCGTAAAGCTCCTACTGAGAGGGGACTGTTCACCTCAGTGAATATCCATATTCCCATGCTGCTAATTTTATTAATGCTGCTCAAATTGTCACTAAGTGCAGTTATCCTCAAAAAATCTTTGCTGACAAAAGCATTTGGGTGATGCCACATACTGACGTTCAGAGCGGGGGAAGAGGCCCATTTGTCTATGTATTGGTCTTTAAGCAGCAAAATGTGCTGTAAGATAAAACACAAATAGATGTGAAGAAATAGAACTCATACAGTTTCAAAAATGCAGCCTTGTAAATTGAATAACATTGCTAGTCTTACCTATTTTTCTTGCAATGAACTCCTGCTATGATCTGCAGTGTAGTTCCAAGTTTTGAGTGGATCTTAAATAGAAAATGGAGAGATACAGTCACTTATCAGGGGGCTTTTTGCTAATGATCAGATCTACAAAACCTGGGGAAGCACAAGGACTTCCTGAGTTGCGGTGTTTTTCTGTTTCTCATAACAAGTTGTTGATCAGACTGTTAGCAGACAGATTTTTTCCTCCCACACATTTTGGTTGATGGTTGACCATTTTTGCAGAGGTCTCTGCCAAGAATACAGTTTCGATATGCAGCAGCATTAAGGAGAAATGGTGGAAAAATTGAATCTTTGAAAAACTCTAGATTTGACAAGGCAGTAAAGGACTGAAGGAACCCCAAATCTTGGTTCAGTAAGGTTTTTAGGAAGGAAACAGTTATTGGAAGAGAGGGAGGACAGTGACAGAAAGCATGGCTAGGACTGTAAAAAAAACAAAAAAAAGATTTTTTTTTTTTTCCCAGTAGCTGTATGTGTTCTGGAGGATGACAATCTTGAAATCTTCCATTTTGATGGAAGAGAAATGTGTATGTTTATCAGATGTAGTTTGGAGTGTATTACAGATTTGTCATCTGAATTTTGATATAGTGAAGATTATTCTGTTCCTCCTCCCCCTCCCCCCATATTGCCCCAGTGCTTGCAAGTTTTCTGTTTATGGAAGAAAGGGCTGCTTTACTTCTATAAGCAGAAACTTAACAGGTGAATTAAGGCTCATGGTAGCTGATAAACATTTTAATAATCAGCCTTGTGTAGTTTTTTGACTTCAAAATTAAGTCAAGTGGCAAACTCCAGAGTTGTGGTTAATCGTGTGCCAATAGTGAGACTTAAATGAACAGTATGCAAAGGCAAAGCAGTTAAAGAGAAGACAAGTAGAATATTCCTGAGTCTCAGGCACTGTCAGCATTTCAGACACCTTGCCCTTAAACTGGAAGGGGTTTAGGTTTAGGTTTGGGTGTGGTTAGGAAGCAATTCTTTACTGTGAGGGGGGTGAGGTGCTGGCACAGGTTGCCCACAGAGCAGCTGTGGATGCCCCATCCCTGGCAGTGTTCAAGACCGGTCTGGATGGGGCTTGGAGCAATGTGGGCCCATGAAAAGTCTCTGTCCATGGCAAGAAGGTTGCAATGAGATGATCATTAGAGGTCCTTCCAACTCAGCCCATTCTATGATTTTATGAATGTATGGCTTAAAAGCAGTATCTAAAATTAGAACTTCTAATTACAATGACATATAAAAATAATGACTTAAAACTGGGAGAATTAAAAGTTTAATTAAAATATCTTCTTTGAGGTATGTCTGTGTACTTGCTAATTGTGTTAATTTTGTCCAGTAGTAATTATTTAAATCACTGCCACTTTGAAGAGTACTCTTGATAGACAGTGCTGGCATCTTCCATGTATGTGAGTTCTGTCATTTTTTTTATGAGTACTTGGCTTAAAAGATAAGAAATCCCACTCCAACCTAGTCTCTTTTGAGGCATTAATAGACCACCTCAGAAATTGAAGGTAAGTGGGTTTTTTTGAGGGATTAATAGTTTTGCTTTCCTCATGTCTCCTCGCCAGCTGAGAAGGCCTTCTAGACAAGTTTTGCCTTAGCAGTAACAAAGCCATTGACTTCTGCTAGTTGTGGAGATAGATGACATTGATGAGGAGTGGGAAACTTCTCTCCTGATAAATGCAAGAGAGAAGAACTACATTTATGGTTTGTTCTGCAATAAAATTATTATGAACAGGAATTTTAAACAATGAGGCTAGCAGAGCTGATTGGAAGAACGTACAGAGAATGCCAAAGGACTTTGTTTTCATGTAGCCCGTGCTCAGATTAGAGCTTTCCTTTAACTAGCTTTTAATATTAGTGTTGGTCCTGGATGATGTTGCCAAAAAACGTGTCAAAGCTGGTGATTTTGTGTCATGGATGCTCAGATAGTGGATATAACAGTTCCACCTGTTCTTCACACTGCTGTCCTTATCAACCCATCTGTTTTTCTCTTTCTATCATAACTTCTTGTTACTTTATTATATGCTTCTTGATTAGAAACCTTCAGAGTGTAATTTTACTTACCATGTTGTAAATACTATTTTTTTCTTGCAGTATGAGTTCCCCTTTGCCTGTGTCTCTTCAGTTTGTGCTGTTAAAATTATTCATGGCACTGTGGGCTTCTGTTCAGACATTTAATCCCATGAGACACTGCCATGAGTTACTCAGCCCTCACTTCCAGGTTAGAGTGTGAAGATGTAGGGAGATGTACCCACTCAGAGATCTCAGGTGGAGTTGTCCTCATGGTCTTTACTAAGGGAGACTTATCAATCATTAATGTCAGCTTGTTTCTTAGCAGAACTGCATTCCCTATGTTTGTAGCTGCAAAGATATAAACCAAAAAGAGTCAAAGCAAATTCAGAGGTTCCAAACAGACACCCAAAATGCTGTTGTGGTGAAAGAAAGGACAGAATTAGTGAGACCTTATGTCATTTCCTATACAAAAGGCAGTTTTGTTTTCTTGAGATTCTGGAAATGTCAGGATGGCCTTGTCAGATAGTCTAAAATTCTATTTCAGATTCAAAGCCTCATGAAGTCAGGGGGCTTTATTCCATTATGTTAGTGGTTTCTTTTTCAATCACGTTATAAATATTTGGTGACTAGGCTATATTTTTCATAGAGAAAAAGAAAGTCTTCACATTAACTGGAAAGGGATGTTTAATGCAGACAAAGTTGTTTCATGTTGTTCTGCTAATAGCATAAAGTTTATCCACAAATTCACCTTTGCACCCTGCTCTCCTATATGCTGTGTCATTATTTTGTATGTTAGAATGATCTCTGCCCAAACTGTAAACCATGTTTTGTGTTGCTTGGAAATAACAGATGCTGGAATCAATTTTGACAGATAGAGGTCATAATAGGGCGTGCATTATGCATGTTGTTAGCAAAAAATAACATTTTGGAATCTCTGCATGAAACTCTGCAGGTCATTCATGTTGTTTAGAAATGCAGAGCTGCTGTAAGGAATGCAAGAAGTATACTTTTTTTTGTTTCATATATAATGGATATTCTAACTTATTATGTAGGATGTTAATTCTAAACTGTAGCGTCCTTCCTTGACTCATAATTATCAGATGAAATACTCAAATGAATGGTACTGTTTATGAAAGGTTTTGTTTTTCTATAATGTAACCTAATTGGTACTTTATAAATCTTGACTCTATCATGCTTTCTGTTTTTTTCATGAGCTACAATTTAGATCATCAATTTATGTTAGTTCTGTCACCCAGAGCCTGGCTATGAAGACTTTTCTAGGAATATGGGATTTTTTCCTGGTTTCCAAGTGAAATGAACTTTAGCTGTTTATTGGTTTCATAACTGGATAAGTTTGGTTTTTGATTTCAATGTTTGAAACTACCAGGATCTTTTGTATCTTTAAATTAGAAAGTTTCATGATAAAAAACTTCTTTGTGGAAATCTGATTTAATGGAAGCCAATGGGATTTTTAACATTAATAATACATGGATGAAATCCTGATCTTGCCCTTTGTGTTGGGATTTTACCCTTTTTTTAACATATTAATGAGTAACATTTTTGTGCCAGATAGGTTTCCACAAATTTTCTGCAGGTGTCAGATACTGTCAGTACTGTAGCTGTGTACATTGCAATGGCTGTTTCTCTAAATGTTTTACATATTTCACATTTTAGTCATTAATGCATAGAGGTTCTATAATGTTTCTGTCATAAATAATCCGTAATTGTACTCTAAAGCATTTCAGGTTTCTGTAAAACACAACTTTTTCTTGTCTGCATTATTGAATTACAGCAAGTCCTCAGGATTCTTAATGAGTATATTTGTTATGAATTCATGTGCCAATTATAAATGAAATGTCAAGATAGACAAGGAAAATACCCTAGATCTTGCCTGTCTGAACTTCTGTAAAGCAGCTGGTGTACTGCCTCAGAGGAATTGGTCTCTTATGAGAGGAAGCTAAAAGAACTTGGAATGTTTAGCCTAGCAAAATGAAGGTTAATAGGGGTATGATTGCTCTCTTTAACTGTAGTATGAAAATAAATGCAGACAAGGAAAAGAACTGTGCAGGCTTCTGTTTCTAAATGGATGTGAGTCTGCCATGAACTAATTTACACTGAAAAGTAGAAGGTTCTTGTTGTGGTTTAACCTCAGCCAGGAACAAAACACTGAGGTGAGAAAACTTGTGGGTTGAGATAAAGACAATTTAACACCTAAAACAAAAGCTGCACACACAAGTAGACCAAAAGGAGAATTCATTTACCATTTTCCTTGGCCAGTCTGGTGTGCAGCTGTCCCAAGGAAAGCAGGACTCTGTCGTTTGTAATGGTGACTTGTGGAGACAAATGGCATCACTCCAAACATTCCTTCTTCCTCCTTCTACCCCACTTTATATCCTGAGTATGATGTCATATAGAATATATATCCCATTGTCAGCTGGGGCCAGCTTTCCCAGCCGTGTCCCCTCTCAGCTTCTTGTGCAACCCCAGCCTACTGGCAGGGTGGTGTAAGAAGCAGAAAAGGCTTTGGCATTGTACAAGCAAACCCTGTTTTCAACACAAATTCAAACCATAGGTAGCCTCATACTGCCTTTTCTGAAGTAAACTATCCCAGCCAAAGCCAGCACAATTGTAAATGCTCAAAGAATAGAATTCTAGAATGAGCAGTAGGAGCAAACAGATTTATTTTAGGGTAAGCTTGTTAACTCATAGATTGTTTGAGATGGTTGGCATGTTAATGATGGATAGGTCTGGATACATCAAACCCCAGTGTTTGTATATGTTAGGAGGTGAGGGCT
The DNA here is from genome assembly GCA_018697195.1 of Certhia americana. Lineage (NCBI taxonomy): Eukaryota > Metazoa > Chordata > Aves > Passeriformes > Certhiidae > Certhia > Certhia americana. Next base: position 21,812,279 of record CM031864.1, on the reverse strand, counting down.
GACCAGTTTCTGCCCAATTAAATGTCCACCAGCTCAGTGTTAATCTGCTAAACTCTTTCTGAGCTACTATAATAAAATCTGTAATTGCATGCTGAAAAAGAAGTTAAGCATTCCATTTGGAGCTTTTTGACTCTTTCTCTCAATTTATTATTTTTTCCTGTGCTTAATGGTGAAATAAGGGAAGTTCTATGTGAAGAACACTTACCCATGAAAATTTAACTATTGCAGAATAATATGTGCTTTTTTTTTATTGTTGATTCAAAATTTCACTTAGTCTTTTGTTCCTGGAAAAACTGATTTAAAAAAAAAAAGGTTTAAAATCATGTGACAGGGATAGGTCCTCTTGATATTTTCATATAACTGGCAAAACATATTAATTGTGCATTCACTACTTTTATATCTTTGATACAGGCTGTGTGTGTCTGTGTGTTGTTATTGATACTGAAATGAATATGGCCTTCAGTGACTCAGACACTCGTGTTGTTGTAGAGTGAATATACCCTCAGTTGTTTTACTTTTAGATATAAAGTGCACTTCAGAATCTGAGTCAAATCTAATGTGTACTAAAATAATTGGCACCAAAATATCATTCCCCTTGTTTATTCACGCACTTTTTATCTGCAGCCTTGAAGCTAATACACAGGATCATTATGGAAGTGTCTGAATGAGAGAATGACATGGCAGTCATTCTCATTGATTATTGATAGTCATTGATTACTGTTATTGCAGTGTACTGGAATCCTGCTATTGCATCCCTGTTATGCAGGTGCTGGTTTATGTGAGTGATAGTGCACATACATTGTGCTAGGCAGTAAGTATTCATAGCAATGACAGTGCTGAGCACAAAGAACTCCTAAGTAGACCAAAGACAACAATAAAAAATATGTGGTAAAATTACAGTAGAAAAATGAGATTTGTGTGTTACCATAGTAGAGACCAGCTATAGCAAACAAATGAGCACTGTAATTATCATGGTTTCTGTAGGCATTACAACAAACAAGTTTTAAGGAGGGTTCTGAAGCAAGATAATAAACTCCATTAAGGCCATAACCCAAAAAGCCTGTTTAAATGATAGGATTATTTCTACTGATTTCAAGAGGTGTTAGATCAAATCCTCCAATGTTGTATCTGCCAGGGTAACCTTATAATCAAAATTGCCATAGGACTTCACAGAATCAAACATACTGAATTATACACAAGTATTCTGGGCATGTTACGTTTTACAGGATTAAGTCTGTATTACCTTTTGAATAATTCTGTTAGTTGACACAGCACAATTTCTCCTTTTTTTCCATAGTTATCTTGCCTTGATTTTCAGAGATGCCAATAATCATAATTACCAGTGGAATAGAAATAAAAAGTACTTTTATTCATGTTTATGATTAATAACTTAAGCACTGTAGTATCTTAAAAACCCACCAGGATTTTCCTTGAAAAGTACATGATTATTTCCAGACCATATTCTGATGAAGTCAATCCAAGGGTGAGGTTTTAAGTATATTATATCTGCACAATAAAGATGTGATAAACTGAATAACCAAATAGACTGTTTTATAATGGGAATAATTTTTTGTGCATTTGTTTTGACTTCCATGTACATCTCTAAGTACCCGCTTACAGTTTGTTCATCACATATGCAGAACTGTAATTCGTTTTCTGATGGGGGGGTTTCCTTGCATTAGGACAAAGTTGTCAGCTTTCAGCAGACACTTGGTATGCAGCATTACTTCTGTTTGCCATGCAGTGCATGGAGCATTTGTTGATGCTGAGTCAGTATAAGAAAGCATGACAACCTTCAGTTGAGAAACAAATTAATGTCTAGTATTTGCTGAAATGGGATAATGGCTTACTAATAATTAGGTGCTCATTTTAAGTATGCCAAATAACTTGCAGAAACAGTAAAAGTCAAGGTGTCATTTGGGTTGCGTAACGTAAGAGCTGCTATTACTTTGCTTAATGTTTCATCAGCACTGAGGATTAGTATTTATTCATTAATACAGAGAGTAGTAATTATTGAAGGTTATGTCTTTCATGTTTCATACAATTTAGAGGAGATCATGGATATTTGTGTTTGTTGCCACCTAAATTACAGTAGTGATCTTGCAACAGAAATAAGTCTTCTGTGGGCCTGCTGATCCTTTGTTGTTGGAATGAAGTTAATGATGACCTTCCAGCAAGAAACACGTTAAATGTAGCAGCCCAGAGACCTTGACTTTGCAGCCTGTCACTCTTACCTATATTTCTTAATATTCATTCTTACAAAACTCTCAACAAAAAACTGTCTGGTTAAGATTTGAAATTGATATGTCCACTTAATGATTTTGAAAGTACCATGTTTAGTTAAAACCAGGAAAATTATTCTATAGTTTCTTTTTAAAGCTAGAGGGAGAGTAAATAAAAATAGTTCTGTTGTGATAAAATGCTTTCCTTGGAAGTAAATAGAGGGCAAAAGTGCTTTTCTAAAAGCCTCTGAATCTTTAATATATTTGTTATGGAGTGGGTGGTGTTTCACTTGATTTCAACTATTCTTATAGTATTAGAGCACACTATTTGAGTGCATTGCACTAGCTGTCCATAATGCTTAAAATGTTGAACTTTTTTTAAAAACATGCCATTAAAGTTATAAGACCATGGGGTTACAGTATCCACAGTTGTATCTTCTGACTGAAGATACAGGGACTGCCCCCCCATTTGATACATGGCTGTGGAGGATTCTTGAACTGTAGTTATAAACAGTGCTTTAGTTATGTACAAAGCTGACAGAAGTGGGTTGCTCCTTTAAAAAAAACCCAAAAAAACATCCCCAACACAGCTTAGTTGTCTAGATGCAATCAGTATTGATGTGGAAAGACAAGTGTGCATCTGGAGTTCTTGAAAATGAAACCTTCAATTGTTCCAGGCTTTGCTACATGCACCCAGAAATATTGTCATAATGTGAAAATTAAAAAAAAAAAAAAAAAAAAAAAAGAAAAAAGTGTTGTTAGAATCCTAAAAGAATTGTGATCCTGACTCTGCTGGCCATGTTCACATTTGCCACAGATTTTTGGTAGTACTGTTGTAAAGCAGATGAGATGATCCATATTGATGTCTTGAATACTAATTCATTGCAGTCTTTGCCTTGAACTATAAAGATATATCTATAATATTTGAACCCTATGCAGAGCCAAGGGTGCACATGTACAGGGAAGAGTCTCCATAAACATGAAATCAACTTTACCCCACAAGAAAGTGGAATAGAGATGTTTCTCCAAAATAATTATTTTCTATTTGGTTGTGCCTGGTATAGTACTAAGTGCTAGTGCCTTAGTCATGTACCTGCTAAAGACGTAGTGTTTCTTTGCTTGATTGCTCACATGGTTTGCAGATTCTATAAATTGCCATTAAGCAAAAATTGATTCTGGCTTTTGGGATTTTTTTCTGCTTGTTTGTGTTATTATTTTAAATTTTTTTTTTTTTCCAGGTTTACCAAAAATGCAAGTAATTCGGAACTACAGTGGAATCCCACAGCCAGCAGCACAAGATGGACCACCACTGCATATCCAGATTGGGGACACTGTTGAACTCATTAGAGGAGATGCACACAGCTTATTTTGGCAGGTACTGTGTCATTTAGCAAATGGCTATATTCTGTTTGTCTAGATATCGACTTCTTATTGATATGTTGCTCTCCTAACTTTTTTCTTTTTTGAACAACAACAAAATTCTTTGTGGTTTATCCAAATAAATGTCTAATACAACTAATTTTTCTTCTAAATTGCCAGTAGTTATTATATGGTGTAAATCTTCACTCTTGCAACCTTAAAGTAAAAGTCCTGGTGAATAAATCTGCAAGAACATGACATTGGTAGCAATCCTAGTGAAATTATAAGAGTTAAGAAGAGTGTTAGGCACAAAAAGCAAAGTTTTTGAGTTTTCAGTGTCTGATTCTCTAATGCAAGATAAGTAAAAGCTAGTTGACAAAACCCAGTTTGTGAATATTAGATTTATAGGGGAGAGAAAGAGCTCTGCAAAACAGAACCACGCCTAAACTGCTTGATGCTGGCTCATATAAGGGTTTTTTATATATGTGGGAAAAGTATATTCTGTTGATGGCAAAATTTGTTGTCACGTGATTCACATCACTACTTTTGTTATTAAAATTTCTTCTTAAATGAGAACTATAAACATCGGAAATGCTGACTTGCATTCACTTTAACAGTAAATGCATTAAAGTGTGTCTCATTTTTCTTGATTGCTTTAATAATTTTTTATTTTATTGGATACATGGAAATATAGATAAATAGAAGAACTATCAGAAGATACTAGAATAACAAGTGAAAAATATGTTCTTGAATTGTTGTTCCTGTGTTGATCTTCCCGATTTTCTTTTTTTTTTTTTTTTTTTTTAAAGCTATAATAAGTTTTAAAAATGAATTAATATAATATAAAAACTGCCTGGTCTATTTCATGAGTTAGGACCTACTTTTTCTTGTTTATTTTTGCTTTTGTTTTTGTGGCTGCAGTTAGGATGGAATCTTCTCCAAACTCTTCAGGACTGGATCAGTGAACTGTTTATATGTCACTGTATCATCATGAACATATAATGTGGGGCACTAATAAACAAAAGAATTCCTTTATCTATTGAAAAAATATGTAAATAGGTGTAGCCAAACCACCTTACCCCCTCCCAAAAAATCTTCCAAAACTCAAACCAACTCCCCTCCAAACGCCCCCAACCTCTTACTTGGCAGACCATGGGCATCACTAAAAATAGGTCTCTTCAAATGAGAGTTTGGCCTGTGTAGTTTTGTATGTAGGACTTGGTTCTGCAAGGTCTAGAGTTCTGATCTGAAGCATTTAAACCTGCTCTGGACTTAGGACTGGCTAGAAGGTAATCATCTGACTAATACAATTAGTACAAGCCAGAATTACTGCTACCGCGTGGGACTGATTCTACTGCCATGTTCATACACATCTGTCAACTCAATTTACTGGAAATTGTCTTAGAGGTTGTTTGTGATTATCATGCTAAAGAATTTAGCTAGAATCTCATTGTGTTTAACTAGCAGAAACCAGAAAGTGTGTGAAGCTTTTCCCTAGAAGCCTTACTAATAGATTTGAATCCTAATGGAAATTGTCATCTCCGTTAGCAGCATTCAGGAATTTTTTTTTCTCTCTTGTCACAGCCTGTTTAATACAGATTTTTCTGAGTCTTTGAATGACATCTGCATTTTAAAATGCATATTAAGAAAGAGCCTGCAAAATGCAATTTATATTTAAATCTTCAATTATTCAAGAGGACTTTTTGGGTAATTTACAGCTGACCCACCAGCCTGATATTACAATGTTTTTCTAAGTTGACCATTTAGAAATTCAAGTGATTGTAATAGACAAGTATGTGTGGTTTAGGTAAAACTTTTTCATTTTTACAGCACATCAAATAAATAATACAAGTTACTAAGCAGTGCTTGAGCTGTAACTGAAGTGCAGTCAAACATGTCTTGATAGACATTAATATGTTTTGTTCATATGTGGTTGGTCTTATTGAGCTATTCAGGTATGATTAGTATTGAAAATAAATATCACTTGGATGGCAGACTGTTTCAGAGCTCTGCTTAAGATTAGGTCTGTACTCGAGAGGGATTTGTGTTTCAGGAGTAAATAGAATATACAAAGAATAATCTATGTTCAAGCAGATAATGTGATAGGGAGTGAGGAATGATTATTTTTAAAAATTTCACTGGTATAAAGCACTTCTAGCTTAAATACTGCCTCTGTGCTTTTCCCTCTCCTCTGCTGCCTCTGTGCTTCTCTGTATTTTTTTTTAATATATATTTATTTTTCTTTATATATACCTTAAGCTGGCAGCTACCATATGTGATAAATTGCATGGTGATCTCCTATGGAGAATGATGCACTCACAGTGCTTAGGATAGCACCAATCAAAGAATGTTTTGGGTTTTTTTTTTCATTAACTCGTGGGGTTTTTTTTACATTCAGCTCCACTCTGTTGAATTTTCTGAGTTCTGTTTTCTGTAGTGGTATTATGGTAGAATTATATATTAAGTGTTTCAGAAACAAAATGAACTGAAACCCTGAAGAAATTTCATGCGTGTTTATGAGGGCTTTCCCTTTTTATTTTTTTTTATGTTGCAGCTATGCCATCAAAAATAAAAAAGAAATGTAATTTGTAAGATTTTAATGCTTGTAAGGTTTTCATGCTTAATCTCATTGCCAAATGCTGAGTGTATATTATATTTACAGTCAATATATTACATTTTCTGGAGGTTAAGTATGTGCTTTTAAAAAATCAGTTAAATTAAAACATTTGTTTGCCTAAATACATACTTTGATGCCTTTACTTTATGAATCTGTGTTCAGGAATTTAGAGCTCTGTTCTACTCTGAAATGTTTGTTCACTACCAAATATTTCTAGGAATAAAAAGATGTTTTTAAGGTGCTCTTCAGGAGAGCTTGGTTGGTGTTGAACTGTGTGTGAGCTGCTGATGCCTGGATTTGTGATGGTCAGGTCACTTCTGGTGCTTAGAATCTGGAGTAAATTGGTGGTCCTGCCACTCTGGGAGGGCAGCAGTTGTGTTGCAGGAAAGGCTCATTTTAGGCTGTGCTGGATGCATTTCTGCCCCATGTCCCCTGGGTGTGTGGATGCATCTACACCATGTCAGTGTATCACAGTCAGAGAATCATCTTTAATTCTGTTAGAATTCCCCTGCCCAGTTGATTTCCACTGTTGTGCAGGACTTAGGGAAATGCTCAGCATAGTGTCTGAATGGGCTGTTGGATCATTAGCTCTGAATTCCACTGGAGTTTGGTCTCTCAGGTGCTGCAACCACTGCTGCATGGGGGTGTTGTCATTTCGGGGATCTGCAAGGTTGCAGGGTGGCAGCTTTCTGAAGAATGCCAGCTGAGGAGGAAGTAACTTGAAAGGAGATAATTAACATTAATGAACATATCAGACACTGGCAGACATTGACAGAACACGGAATCACATCCCGGTCTCTGAGCTCCCTTCTTGCCTCTCATCTCTCAGATCTATCAGTTATAATTATTACTTAATTATATTAAAACCCCAACAAAAGAGCACAAAACCCACAGAAATACTGAGCACCACTTTATTAGAATAGCATTTTATTTTTAAGACTCTTGGATATATTTATTGTCGTAAGTCCCTGGGTGTTTATTATTATTTACTGTTAATTATTTACTGTTAAATAATTATTTACTGTTAATATTAATTATGTCTCAAAAATGGAATTTTTTTTTTTAATTTTAGGGAAGAAATCTAACAACAGGAGAGCTTGGATTCTTCCCAAGTGATGCAGTAAAACCTAGCCCATGTGTAAGTACAATTATTTAGTTCTGTTTGCCACCTTATAGGAAAACTGCCTAGTTTATTAATTCATCAAGATTAATCTTGCTTTACACAAGTAATATTGTTTCTAGTTCTTTGGTGCTTTCATGGTGGGTTCAGTATTGCTTAAAGTAGAGTGTTCTAATACTTTGCATTATTGGATGTAAGTAGGACATGTCAAGAAAACAAGTTTGATAAGCAGGTTTAACTTTTAGGAAAATTAATAAATTGAACTGTCTGAAGAGTTTCCAGAATGTAGATCAAATACATTTGATGTGAAAGTGCACTTTCTTCCTTCCCCAGCAGGAAGGTGAGAGTGCTGTGCCTCTAATCTATTCCCCAGTCACTTTAGGTTAGAGAGAGGGATTACAGCCTAAGTAGTAAGTTTAAAAATTGTAAAACTAATATAAAACTTTGAATTCTGACTGCTTGATAGATTTTCTTTTTTCTTCAGGTTCTTAGCTGTCTTTATTTCACACAAGAATCTTCTCAATCTAGAAAAGTTTGTGAAAACAATTTTATAGTATGTACTCAAGAGTTTTATGTACAGATGTGATGGTGCATTAATGTACTATATACACTTGTTGCTTTTCTGCCCTCTGTAACACTGTGCATCAGATTACTGGCTTCCTTTGTTGAGGTCAGTTGATACAAACCCATAAACCCAGTAATGAATCCTATTTCTTACTTTGCTTTAAGGCAGTTTTCACTTACTTTAACCTGATTCTCAACAGTTTGACTTTATTAATAGAATTACTTTTGTTACAGCAATCAAGATATGCCACTTCAATGGCTTTTATAAGTAGGTGGAATCAGCTCTTAGGAGCTGCATTTTGATGTCTTTGGGGTTTATTGTGCCTTAGTTTCCAGAACAAGTATACATGAGATCCTAAAGAGTATAAGTATGTTAAAATACCATAAGACATATTTAATACCCTGTATTTCCAGGATTTTGTTTGAAGAGGAACGCACAAACTATTTGTAGGTACAAGTTGTGTTAGATTGAGTGAGAGAACAAATCTGAAATAAAGGTGTGAATTGAGCTTTAATCCCTCCACCCTTTGCTTATTGTTAAATTTGTGAATTTCCCACCCCTTGCTTATTGTTCAAGGGTGGATTTCCCATTTCATGGTGTCACTGTCATTGACTACAACTGTAGCAGCGTTTTGGGGAATCACCAATATACTTTAAAAGCACTGGCATTGAAATGAATGAAGTTAGGAAAAATGCTGCTGGGGTGTTGTGGAGGTCTCTTTCTAATGGTAAAGCTTTCTGCTAAATTTAAAATATGCTATTTAGAGGAGTATTGGAAATAACACAGTTTTACAGAATGAATAAATACTATTCATGAAATGTTGCCAACTGGTGTCATGATCAGAACAAAAAGATAAATTGATGCTTCACCACTGTTAACTTGGAAGGATGAAATATAAACATCTTATTATGATAAATGATGCAGTTAAAGATACTGAAACATCAATTGGGTTTTAAACATGCTATAACTTTTACTGTTATTATTAAGTCTAACAGTCTTTACAACCATCTGATATAAAAATGCCCAGAAACAGCATAAAATCCATATATCAGAAGACTTTGGGAATGAATATTGAGTGAAAAACTGCTGAGCTTCAGAATATCTATATTCCAGACTTTTCACAGATGTACCTATAAACAATTTTTCCCTTTAAAATAAGTAGTATATGTCAGCAGACATTTTATGCACTTTGTGAGTAATATCTCTTTCTTCCTAGCCTTCCTCCATTTTTCTAATTTCTGAAGAGGCATTGTATACATAGCACAGCATGAGCAAAGAGAGGAATAACATTTGATTTTATTCTTCTTTATGCCAATGAACAGCACTTGTTACATGAATATATTTGTCCATTCAAAATTTACAAAAGCAACTACTCATCTATAATGTAACTGCTTTGGAGGATGGACTTTAACCATCTTTGAACTTTTACATCCTTTCCAGTTTATTATCACTTGTCCTGGGTTGATTCACTGCTTGACGAATTCAAAATATTTAAGAATAATTTGCAACATGTCAAAAAATTGTAGCTCTTGAAATTGTGGCCTTGAGATGTGTCATTTGGTTGATCCTCTAAAACATTTCTCCTAGGAATTGTTTGTCAGCATATTCATAATCCATTAGCTTTTTGCCAAGTCTCCCCATTAGAGGCAGAGCTGCCTGAGTAACCCCATAGTGTCTGCAGGGCTGTGAGAGGCCAGTGCTGCTCCCAGGGTGACACCTGGCTCTCGCAGGTGTCCTGCACTCCTGTGGGGTTCACATGCTGTCAGCACTGCAGATGCTGCTGTCAAGAGAGCCCTTTCCCTGCACTATTTGGGAATAATGCATGTTTCCTTTGTCTCTCTCAAGAACTAGACTTAAATGACTGTTTGATATCTGTTTAGATTTACTGCTCCATAAGCCAAACACGTGAGCCTGGTTTTACCACAGGGAACTTTAATGTGTTTCACACTGAAGTTTATTTCAAGGTCAAGTCTAGAGACTTAATAGAGATCTTGGTTGATACCTGAGGTCAAGATAGTGGGAGTTGTAACTGATTGCGATTTCAATCAATTTAAGTTTATAGGCCTTTATAATAATATTTTCCTGATTTGATTTGTTTTTGGAAGTCTCTTTTGGTGACATTCCATCTATCATGAATAAAAAATTGTGAAAAGAATGTTGCTGTAATTTCTTCCCTATTAGATTCCAGAAAATAAAATATTCATTGTTTTTCCTTGAAAGAAAAAAAACAAACCATGTTGCTTATGTAAGAATATGTGACCTTAAGTTATAAGTGTGAGATTTATGTTAACCCTTCACTAAAATCCATTTTTCATTTTTCAGCACTGTGCATTTTCACATGTTCTTTTATAAGAGTAGGGTAATACTGAGTTATCACACACTAATGGGAGATGATCAAGATGAAATGCTCATTTTCATAGGAATTGAAACACTGTGCATCTTGTGCATGAATAAACATTATCTGTGCATATGTTTGTGTACATATAATATCCATTTTGCAAGCTGATTACAGTTTGCTTAATTTTTAAATTTAATTTCAGAATCAAATGACATGCTTAGCAAGATACAGTACGACAGTTACCCAAGTCAAATATAATGGAATGAATGATGTCATACGATATAAGTTGTAAAATATCCTCAGATCCCTCTGAAGATTGAAGGCCATATTTTCCAGTAGACAATTGAAGGCCACACAGTCCTGAATACATGAAATGAATTTTATACATTACTGTAAATTGGTTGCATATTTTAGTGATACTTTCATACAAAACAGAGCATTGAGGTATTTTGTGTATGAAATTTAAATATAGGCACTGGAAGAAAAGCTTTGAACAGTTCTGTGAAGTAAAAATACCTAAAACAAACTGTCACAAAAGGAAAGAGCTTAAAATATTCTGAACTACTTCCAGAATGGTACAGAATATTTGTCCTTTATTATTACTCCCTTTAAGGAAAATAGACTTGTAGACAAATAAGATCACCTGGATATTGATAGTTAAATCAATCTAATTTCTGGTTTTTAGGAAAAAAAATCTTGATCCTCATTCTCTGTATCTTTTGATACCCTAGGTTCCTAAGCCGGTAGACTACTCTTCACAACTGTGGTAAGTCTCTGTCGTTTCTTACAAGAATTTCTGGAAGAAACAGTCACAGAAAGCAACTGTGTTTGCTACAATTTAAATTATATTGGTTTAACCTTTCTAGGCTTCACAAGAGAACGTTGTGTAATGGTTTAGGAAAGCAATACCATGTGTTGCCTAAAAGCATTTCTGATATAAAGTGCTTCATGATTTTGATGTTTTGTTTACAAGTCTGTGGCTGTACAGCCTTAGTCCCAAAGACCTGAAATAGAACAATGAGAGATGATTACAATATGAAGCATAGAAGAATATCTTTCATGTTGAGTGAATAAAGAAAGGAGTAATGTTAAATACATCTTGTATCATGAATAATCTGCCTTTCCTTACAAAGCCCCACCCACACTGAAACTGCAGAGATACAAGTGGCACCTGGGGATATGGTTTGGGGGTGTCTGTGGTGGTGCAAGGTTGATGGTTGGACTAGATGAATCTTGAAGGTGTCTTCCAACCTTGATGACTCTGTGAAAGAGATGGTGTATTAAAACTGCTACCGCTGCTGCTCTGGGGTTTATGAAGTGTGTGAACTCTATCCCACAACTCAGAAAAGACATGGTGATTCTGAGAGAGCAGAGTAAGCATCACTTGTGTTCTTTCACTGGTTTTATACTTTGTCATTTAGACATGAGTTCTGACTTCCTCTTAACTTGCCAAAAGTGAAATTATGATCACGTGTAAACAAATACTGATTTTTCATAACAAGCCAAGTTAATTTACTATTATTATTTAATATTGGTCTTTTCAATTAATTTCTAACATTTGGTCTATTTATAATTTTGTTTATAAGAAGAAAGCATATTACTGGCATTAGTCTTTATCTTCTATGGATTTTTAATAAAGAACTGTATTTTTACTTAATGCTCTTTTCTAATTGGTCATGATATATTGGTGTGAAATTTTACATAGTGGTGGTCTGTGGTGGTGACAGCATTTGTAAAATGGAAAGATAAGCATAATTTCCCTGGAAGCTAGGTCGCTTTCCCCAATGAACAGTTTAACCTCTGGTTTTGTACATGAGTGTCTGCTGACAGCCTACAGCAACCACAAGGCAGAGCAAGGGCACAAATCTGCTTATGCAGCCAGACTGCAGAATCAGTGATTTATTTGTTTTAGCTTTCAACACCTACCATCAGCTTTTTCAAATTTGGATGTTTTTGGCTGATTTTTTTTTTTTCCCTCTGGATGTTGGGTACACCCATTGCACTTCAGCTTTTAGAGGTTATGCATAATTATGAAACCAAATAAAATACTGTCTTGTGGAAGTACCAGATTTTCATATAGGTCTTTTGTTGACCTGATCTACCTCTGGTGGCTGTTTCTCCATTCTGTTATGATAAATCTCCCCAGAACTTAGGGAGGTTCAAAGGTTCTGGACCACTGTTGTATTGTTTCACTTGCAGCAAATGATTCAGATAAACCAGTTGGTTTTATGAACTTTTCAAGCCAGTAGTCATTCAGCTAGTGTTTGGGCTCAAGCACTTTCCTTAGTAGATATTGTATTCCACATGCATACAAGTACTTTTCTAGTTAAGAATTCCACAACCCCCAACCATGGAATTTTTTCATGTTTTATTCTTCATTCAGAAATATGGAAGTGGTATTCAGTTGCAACAGATGTATTTTTGGTGTATGATATGTAGAATATTTTCACTCTCTATTGCATATTTAATAGACCTTTGGAGCTTTGAAAAAAATTCATAGGCAATTTTTATTTTCCCTGTTACAGGTTTGCAGGAGCAATGGAACGATTGCAAGCAGAAAGTGAACTAATCAACAGAGTAAATAGCACTTACCTGGTGCGGCACAGGACCAAAGAATCAGGAGAATATGCAATTAGTATTAAGTAAGTGGAAGTGGAATAAAAACTCCTCAAGAAAGTTTTCCTGACCTCATTTTTGTCTAGATATTTGAAATAAATATGGAAAATAAACCGCTCTTTCCATTGTGTAATTATATGCAGCCTTTAAGAGAGTCAATATAGGAAAACTGAAGTTGCCATCAAAAACTACCCAGGATTGCTAGAAGGAAAGAAGCAATAGTTTTATAATGCTGATGTAGCAAATTTGGACTACAAAAATAATGGTCGAGTATGTTGGAGAAGAGTAAGCATTGTTTGCAGTACAGTGTGATCTATTTCATTGACTTTGGTGAGAACTCAAAGCCCTTTGCATCTCAGACTATTCAGTAAAGTGTGGGTTAATACATGTTGTGGGTGCAAGTTATTATTTGCTTTCATTGTTTACCAATATGAATATAAATGCAGGAAGTACATGGGAATTCCCAATTAGAATAAGCAGTTAGCTGTGACTTTTTTTTCTTATTACAGATTACTTCTTGAGCTCTACTTTAATAAATATGTTTGGTTGATTAGATGTCAACTTTGTTTTGGCACAGATATATATTTTGTCTGAGGAATTTATGTGTGTGGTGTACTAGGGGCATGCCCTCAGGTAATTATTGATTGTGTCTGATTAAAAACACATTTATATTCATACGTTATTCATTGCCCACAGGTACAATAACGAAGTGAAACACATCAAGATTTTAACAAGAGATGGCTTTTTCCACATTGCAGAAAATAGAAAATTTAAAAATTTAATGGTAAGCATTGATTAGTTTTTTAACAGGGTGAGATTTTCTTTGTAGCTGTTTCTGTTAGATAGAGCTACTGGTTTGTGAAATTCCAGAAAGCTGTGAGTGAAAGACTTGAATTGTGTCCACTCCTGCTAACAGGATAATTTTTTATATTTATGGTTCTAGCTCTAAGTGATAATTTTATGTGCTTCAAACTACGTATTTAGTATCAGGACTAGACTGTGTCCCTTGTAGTGAAGTGGAAGAGAGAAGTTTGAATCGCGTGTATCATCCCACTGTGGAGTTAGCCTGAATCTGGAAGGGAGAACTTGACATCTTTGGAAATCTTGAGTTTTAGGAATCAATTGGATTAAAATTTATGCAGCATCATTCCTGCATGCATACTCAAGTATGTGAAAATGCTAAATAAAAATGAAGGAAAATACTAAACAAGAGCAGTGAGAAGCTTTAAAACCAGGAAGCCTTAGAAATTATTTTAGTTTAATCACTGATACTCTGTAAAACAAGAGCATCCTAGATTCAATGATATTCTGTAAGTGCTCATTAGAACAGGAAAAACAAATTTGTTGATGAAGAATGCACCAAGTTGTTTTTTGAGCTCTTATCTTCATTTCACATTTACAAGCCAGTGAATTGTTTAGTTTCAGGGCTGGGGACCCTGAGATCTTTTCTTTGTGTAGCAGCAGAAATCATGGTGTTGCTCACATACACGAGGAGGCAGCTGCTTGGTCTGTGAACACTGCAAATGATTTGTTGGAAAATGATCTTGGCAAAACATGGCAGCTGGAGTCCCGTGCTGCCAGGTGTCTGCCTATGGCAGCAATGCAGCTTAATGCACTGGTGCATGTTTCAAAGTAGAGCAGAAACATAAATAAAGGACAAAGTTGGATGAAAAATGAGCAAAAAGAATATGCATTGCATCACAGAATTGAGAGGATGGAAGAAATTTCTAGTGGAAGACCTCACTGCTACGAACCTAGCCTTGCTAACATTCAAGCAGTAAAGAATTATTTTATAATACAGAATTAGGGTATTATGATTTCTGCCCTTGAGAGTTAAATACACAAGTGGTAGTGTGGTGTTTGTACATGCTGTGGAACAACTGCTTTGTTCTGGGTAGATGCAAGAGAAAAAGTAACAGGTCTGAACAAGAAGAGGAACAAAAGTAGTCTGAGTAGAAGTGGGAGCAGAAGAGAGACAAAGGCAGCATCCATGGAAACGTTAAGTAGTGATCTGCAGTGACACAGCGTTCTGTACTGCTTTGGAGGGAATAAAAGTAGAAGAGCTCTTGTGTCTCCTTTCCACAGTACATTTGAAAAACTTTCACCAGAGTAATTAAAGTGTGCTGAGTGTGTAAAGCAGGGTGCAGTGAAAGGTCAGTTCAGCTGCTGCTGTGAATCAGGGTAATGTGGTAGGCTCCTGAAGAGCCCCATCCATGCTGGCATGGACTGCTTACCTTACTCATCTCTTTGTAAGCTTGCTACTGTCATTTGTGCAATTCATATTGTAGAGGCCAGCTGTCAGTCAACTGATTTCATGGAAGAATGGAATTAAAGCCTAAGCTTTAAAAGTAACTGAATCTGTGACATGAAGTGATTTTTTTCTTTTTCCTCTGTTTAAAACCATTTTACTTATTTTGCCAACAAACAATATCTGTCCATTTGGAATTCTAATTACTTTTACCAAACAACACAGTTCTTACAGACTTACACTGTGCAAAAAGATAACAAAAGTTTCATATGAATTATTTGCCATTTATCCAGATAACCTACTTGGAATGCTACTTACTTACAAATCACGTGCAGTATTGCCTTGTTAATTTGAATGTCTGGATATTCAGTGATGATATGAGAGTAAATTTTGTTGCTGACGTTCTGATGTGCTGATATCAAACAGCAAAGCCCAGAGAGTTCTTAGTATCACTGATGTAGGCTATTATAGGCTAAATATTTTGGTAGCTTTTTGTCGTGCTGGGTTTTTTTGTTTGTTTGTTTGTGTTTTTGTTTTGTTTTGTTTTTGGATTTTTTGTTTGTTTGTTTGCTTGTTTTCTTTTTGTTGGGAATTTTTTTCCTAGAAGGAAATGATTAAACACAGTATGATGTCCTAATTTTGACCTAAGCTTGCCTTGATCAGCTCTGATTTTGGAAATCTAAATATAAGTAAGTGGAATGGAATGAAGGGTTTGCAGTAAATACATTGCTTTGTGCTTGCATTTCTGAAGTGTGAAATCCCACATTTGAATGGATCAATTGAAGTACATTTGCTTTGGATTGTCTGGTCACTTTTAATCTTATTCTAGCTCTGGGTACAAACTGTGTGAGATTGGCATTTCTAGGGCTAATTCAAATGTAACAGACAATGGCAGGGGTTGAAGATTGCAAAGGAGTAGCATATGCTGTCAGAATTTTGATGGGTGTTGCCTTCTTTAGGCTAGGAATTCAAGTAACTTGTCTTTTTGGTTACATAAACTATTTCAACTATTCTTTTATATTAACCTTTATGAATTTTTGCATATATGTGTGTGTGTATATATATATATATATATATATACACACACTTCCTGGGCGTAGCTATAAACACAGATTTGTAGTTGCACACACAGAGAGATGATGAAGTTTTTGGTTTGGGTACAAGGAAAATGTGAAATGCTGGATTTTTCAGTGTCCACTGTCTGACACCCACCAAGCCTGCCCTGCCTTGGAAGTTTTACATTGAGGATCTGCATATTAATTTGCTGCTAGCTTACAAGCCATGTGCTTAATTTCAAATCTGTGTACTTACAAATACATTTGTAGATAAACATTACTTATTACTGTAAAAGATATTTGAGAAAACAGAGATTCTTACCACTCCATCCTTAGCAAGCAGCTGACCTTGCCTTCTGCCTGCCACCAGAAAAGCAAAGATATCCTCAGCCTGACTTAAAGGAGCAGCAAATGTTGACTATGGCAAAAAGATTTTACTTAGCTGATTTTTGGGGTGTCTTTTTTTGTTTTTTTATTTTGTTTAAATTTTTTTAAGTGGCAATATGAAAGCTGCCAATTTTTAGGGTACTTTACATTTTAAAAAATAAGCATGTTCTATGGGGTGTATTATAAAATAAGCTTAGTTGTATAATAAAACTGTAAATAGCTGTACACCAGAATGCTGAACAGTATGTGATTTCAATTTCCAATGAAAATGTTTTTCCTTTCTGAAAGGAACTCGTGGAATACTACAAGCACCATTCTCTCAAAGAAGGTTTTCGAAGTTTGGATACTACACTTCAATTTCCATACAAAGAGTCTGAAAACTCAGTGGGACAGAGGAGTAACAGAACAGGTGGCAATGGTGAGAACTATAAATTTTTGTATATTACTTTCTGTCATTTTTATACGTGTGTGTGTGTATATATATATATTTAAAGGACAAGGTACTTGGAGCATCTTCAGCTTCCATTTTTGACATATAAGCAATTACTATGGCAATGCTTTTAGCTAGGATTTTTTGAAGCTAAGCAGATTCAGATCTGCCAGGAGATTTATAAACATGTCTAGCAAGCCTGCCTTGCTGCCAAACTTAAAATCTCCCCAATATTCAAAAAGTCTATTAGACATGCTGGTGAGAGATTAAACTGCATCTTGCCTAGTTTCTTAAGAAATTTGCATACATGCAGCTACAAGTGTTAATATCTGTGACAATTTCTAATCCTTAAAAGGGGATTTAAATAAATAAGTCTTGTAGCATAGCTCTATGAAGGAGCAGCTCAGTAATACCAAATAATTGTGTAAAAAAAATTAGATTTACTATATCATAATAATTTTTTGCATGTTTTTTAACATTAAATGTTTATTAGAGTTCCCTTACTAAGTTTCTGAAAGTTAATGAACAACTGTGCAATGTAAATAGCAATTAAAAAGTTGTGAAGTTTAGAAATAAACTAAGAAGGCTTGCAATGCATATCTGTCCTTTATTTAAGCAATTACAATTTAAGTGGAAGTTAGTGTTGTTTTTAGGACATGGACAGGTTCAGTGTTAATGATAAAACCTACCACATGGCAGGCCCCTGGAAAATATATAATGTTTCTGTCAAAGAGCAAAGACTAGATTTGCTGTTCTGCAGTCTTTGTACTGTAACAGATAATAAGAGGAAAATAAAAATTACTGGGGATTTTAATAATATGAAGACTGCTGTAAAAGCCCAAAGAGTCCAGTCTACTCTTTGTGATGAAGGTGTTGGCTTTGTTACTTTCATTTGCTGTGTTTGTGAGCTTTTGTTTACTTGCTTGCTTCTGTTCCATAGCATTTCTGTAACTTTGGGGGTTTTCTTCCTCTCCTAATTAAAGTGAAGATAATTTAGGACAAATGATTGTAAGAAACCAGTGTGTTTCTGGGCATTTCATTTACTGTCTCTACCTCCCAAATCATCTTCTTTCCATTTCTGTTCTCTGTCACTGCTTCCCAGGACTTCTGTTAGTTGTAGTAGTCTCCTCTCTGTGGTGTTCATTCATGTCCATTCCTGGTGAATTTCTCTGCCCTGTGCTTTCCTCTCCTTTTTGCTCTTGGTCTCCCTGTGCTTCTCTCTTCCACTTGCTATCTCTTGTGCTTTCCTCATCCCTTGCCTCTGCACAGCACTGAGGCTTTAATTGTTGAGAGGACATGTCCTGCTTGATTTACTTTGTATTTTTTGAGTTATTATTAACTGTGAGCAGAACCAGATTGTTCTGTTTTGGTTTTTTTCCCCTTAGGCCAATTAGAATGTATCTATACTGTCCACCAACTTCTTACTCTGCAAGAGCTCAATCATTTCCTGCTTTACAGGATATGAGATTCATGGTACATCCTCATTAACTTCAGTCATCATACAAAAGAAAGCATCTTCTTTTACAAGATCTTTTAGGCAGTATGTGGGAGAGTAAGAGAAATGTCTGAGGGATGCTCTCATTTTAGTCAAGGGGATGAGGAAGTGCATCTCTGCTACAGTAATTATCAGCCCTTCCATGCTACAAACTCTGCAGGTGGAAACTGCAGGGTTTGTCTTGACCAAGCTGACCTGAAAAACCTTTCAATTCCCAAACTCCTCATGTAAAATCTAACAGATTTCCATAATTCTACTGCTTCATCTAGATTGACTCTGAATGACACTTCTTTTAATAGATTGGACAGTGAAGTGTGTCCCCATGAGTGTGGTGATTTATTTGTTGTTTTTTCCTTGTTTGTTTTGTTTTTCTTGTTTAACCAAAATGTCCATGATTAACAGTCCATCTATGGGTGACTCTGGTCTGTTTTTAGGCTGTCTTGTTCATTTTACCATGCTGATGCTTTATATCTAGGCTGTGTGAACCCTGCTGGGCTGAATTTAGAAAGAATTTGGGAAACTTTAGGCTGCGGTTTGGTTTAGTAGAGGAAGCAAATAAGTCGTGGGGCAGCAGTTGGAGTTTACTCATAGCCCTCAGTGAGGACCACCACTCTGCTGATTTTTTTTGCTCTCTTCCCACATAATCCAAGTACAAGAAAAACAATTGTTAGAAGGAAGCCAAAGTAGCTGAAGAGATGGAGGGGCACTTCCCTGTATTTTTTCAATTTTGCAACTACTCAGCACAGGGCTGAAGCTAGTGAATGCAATGGGCTTTGACAGTTTGAAGCTGATTTAAAGAAGGATTTGGATTTAACACAGTATTTTTCTCTATACTATTCACATAGCTGGATTTTTAATGAAGCCATCTTTTGAAAAGACATTGGCTTTTTTTTTTCAAAACAGCTGATCTTTAGGATATATAACTGACAGAATAAGTGGGAAAAGTATTTTTAAAAAACATTGCTTGAAACACTGCAGACTTTGACAGAGTTTTATCATTTTATGCTGTGAAATTGAATGGCAATACTGAATTGACTTTACTTGCCAGAAAAGAGTAAGAAAGAAGTATGTTTGGGTTTTTTTTTTGTTATGTTTTCATTTACCCATGTGGGAAAAGAAAAACAACTGGTATTTCATTTAACTTTTAATTTCTACTATGAATCATAATGTTACCCTGTAACTTCTTAAATTTTCAGGGAATTTGATTCTTGCTTCAGCATCTACTTGATTTTTTAGAACAATTTTTTAGAATAAAAATCTCCATTTTAGTGGGATAGTAATTTTGCCTTTCCAGTTTTTGGCTTTCCACTTGGGTTAGAACTTTGTTTTTCAGTCTCCTTGTCTTGCAGAAGTCACCTGTGTTGTTCTCATGTTCATTGTACACTTTTAATGTAGTTGTAAAAGCGGCCAGATATTTACTTCTGTCAATATAGAAATTCAAGTTAATTGGGAAGATTTTTTTTGGGAAATGGCATGTTCTTTCTTCTTAATTTTTCAGTCGTAAGCTTTTCTAGACACACGCAGTATGATCAAGTTTTGTTTTGCTGCACATTAAAACACTAGTTCTTACATTAGATTACAGGAATGATCAATCAGTTAATGAAATAAAGGCAAAGAGGGAAGAAAAGTGGACATTACTCTGTGGAGTAGAATAATGGCACTATATTCTGATTTGCTGATGCAGAGCACAGTTGTATTGAGAAATTTAAATCTTTATGAAATTGGGATTTTAAAGCAACCTAAATCATGAAGCCAAGTTGCACTTGAATGGTATTTTTTTTTCTCAGTTAACTAGAAGTAGGTATATTAACTAATTATGACATCCTGCTAATGCTTAATGCATTAACTGTATAAAGATATCTGTTAGTAAAAAAAAACAAAACAAGTAATATCCCAACCCTTAGGGAATCAAAAGAATCCAGCCTTTCTGTTTAGAAGCCAACACCAACACCCTATCATCAAAACAGATCAGTTATCTGTAGAACTCTAGTAGGATTTCCTTGCCCATATAGGTTTACTTATCCAGAATTTAACACATGAAACCAAACCTCCAGCAATAGTAGAGAGAAGAATCTGGATGAAGTCTGTGTTCGGTTAAGGACCAGCCACCCCCCATATAGCACCTAACCTGGGTGTGTTCCTGAGGCCTGCTGTTCCACTCTGCCACTGTGCTTCTGAAGGAATAAAGGCAGGTATTTGCCTCAAGGAATGGGCTCTGCTTTTGAGTCAACTGGCCCTTTTGGTTTGTGTAGCAGAATTCTCCACAAAGCTGTCACTTGGGGTTACTGTCTCCAGTACAAAGGAGCCCCTCATGCATCCCAGATAGTCCATTCAATGTTAGAGGTGGAGAAAGCATCATCATTGTGAAGGATCAGAAGGGAGTTTCCAGAGTGTAAGAGGCCCTGGAAGAGTCTTCTTGTCCTGTGAGACACTAACCTAAAATGCTGTTGGTTTGTGTTGTGGGACTTATTTTTTTTTAATTTCTAAACCCAAGGTTTATGAATGTTAAAATACAGTATCAGTCCTGTTTATTTTATTTATGCTTGTAGTTTGCTTGTCACAAATGTATCTATTGTCATCCAGGTAAGATGCACAAAACTGTACCATTACCTCCACTGTTGATTCTTGCATAAAATCATTCTAGTCATCATTCCTGCAAGTACCATTTTGAAGCAAAATTATTGTGTTTCATGTGTTCTTCATGTGAAGAATAAATTCAGAGAAGTAGCTGTAAAGTGATTAATATAACCCTACTACTTTTTGAAGGAAAATTCTTGTTCAGTAATTACAGATATTATTAGCTGTAATTTAGAGGCTGCATTATCATTTATCCAGTTGAGATGGATGCACCTTTCCAAATCACAGCTGGGAGCAAAAATCCCAACTTTATTAGACATGCACACTATATATCTCTATTGCCTCTTCAAAAGAGGGACAAAATATGAGGTCAATAAACTGTAGTTTCACTTGAAGCAATTCTAGTTAATTTCATCTAATTTTTGCAT
This sequence comes from Certhia americana, assembly GCA_018697195.1. Lineage (NCBI taxonomy): Eukaryota > Metazoa > Chordata > Aves > Passeriformes > Certhiidae > Certhia > Certhia americana. The sequence continues at coordinate 21,790,822 of CM031864.1, read as the reverse complement.
TTAAAAGTACATTACCCCTAGTTTTGTTGACAACAGAGCAAGAGCACCTGTGGCTTTCATCCAGGGAAGCTGCTGTAGGGGCTTAGGGTGATGTGCTGGTTTTTGCCTAGGCCAAGCTTAGGCTTTTTTTGCTCAAGGGGTTTTTTGCAAGTCTGCAAATATGAGCAGTACTGTTTAGGCTTTAGAGGATGTAGTTTAGCTGTGGAATTCCTGTTGATGTTAATGATTAATGTGGCAGAATGAATACTTTTTTTCTGTGCCACAATGTGGAGTTGACTCCAGGTCAATTTAGACTATATCCTAATTAAGGGCATGTGACTAGTGTTGCTGGGCTCAAGACGATTTATGTATGCATGAGTTCTTGCTTTTGTAATGGTAAGAAGTGGGGCACACAAAGAATTAAAAAAAACCCAAAACTTTTGTTAAATCTGAAAATATTTGCAAGAGGCTGCAGTTAAAATTTACTTCTCTGAAACCCTAAATGGGTGATTTCTTCCTACTTTACTCTTTGAAAAATGCAATTGTTAAAAATTAAATCATAGATCCAAATTTTCGAGTTATTACAGTTAATTTCCTTGCAGACATCCTTAGTAGGGAACCTTAGTTTCCTTATTATCAATGAATTATATAGTTAAAAAACTATTATTTAAATCTTATGCCGATATTTCAATGTTCTTTTGCTTTTCTCTTTTTCTCTTTTTTTCCTCTAAGCCCCTTCTTTGTTCTGTGGGTTTTCTTTTGTAACTCCTCCAGACTACAGCTTTGTTCCCCCTTCCTCCACTCCTTTCTGGTCAGGTACTGCTTTACTGCTTTTATATTTCTTCTAAATTTGCTTCTGTTGTTTCTGTGTGCAGCAAGTGAGGGAAGGGACGAATCTAATGCTTCAGCTCTTCTCTGACTCCAAAACCTGAGTTATTCTTGGAGTGTAACAAGTATCAAACTCTTAAACTTTTGAATTATTGCTGCTTATTGCAATAAGCAGTTTGAATAGGTGTTGCAAAGTTCAATAGTTGCAGCAGATTCCATCAGTGACCACTTGACTGTTAATTTGCTATGCAGTTGACATCTGTGAGCTATATATTTTTAATGTATTTGTTCAAATGCACAAACATGGAAATCTCACTGCTTGTTGGTAAATAATATATTCGTCCCATCCCTGCAGCAACCCATACTGCAGTAGCATCTTAGAATACAGTAGGTTTTTTTCGTAGAGAATGCATTCTTTAAATTCTGCATTAACATTGTTAATTAATTTTGCCCATCTGTTTTCTAAATATTGTTTTCTTTATTTCCATTTAACCATCTCTGGCTTTAATAGATACAATCATTTCAAACTAAAAGGCTGCATAAAAATGCTAAAAGTGGTACCATTGGTAGCCTCAGTCAGTGCATCAGTATGGGTATGACTTGCTCTGATCTCTAAGATCCGGTCTGCAAAGAGGTGAACTGCACTACTGGACAATTTGAGAAGAATTTTGCCAGTAGAAAGGTGAATGCCTTTGAGGAGCACTTGGAAGGAGCTGCTGATGTGGAGAATGCAGCATTTGCTCATGTTCCACTGATCCTGCCTTTGTGTACAGGGGTGAAAGACACTGCCTGGGTTGTGCAGAGCAGGACTGGGGCTGGATTTTGCACTGGGGAAGGGAGGTGTCCAGCATGCAGGAATGCAGATGAAGTCATTAAGATCTCAGTGGGCAATATCTTTTACTCCTACCCCACAGAAGTTGTCCAGATTATTTAGTGCTCTGAGAAGGATTCTTGGGGCTTTGCATGGTTTCCTGAGGGGAAAAGGACATAGGTGGCAGCTCAGTAGTAGGATGGTTACTGTGCTTACTTGTGCTGAGAGCATCTCTGATGACCCCTCTCTTGATTCATGCCAGGGATTTTAATCTCCATTTCTGAGACTACACTTGGATGTTTTGCCCCTCAGTTGTTCCATTTCTACACCCTCTATGTATAGATTTTTTTTGGGTAGATACTTCCTTTCAGTAGTCACAACAATGACTGAGAAGCCAAGCTTCTCAGTGCCCTTCTAGTTGACATTTGCTTTTCTAAAGGGACAAATCTGTAGAAGAGATGGTAGAAAGCCATTTTGGTGTAGCTGCTTGCCCTGCGGTCATGACACTCAGCTGGACTCCCTGAAGCATTCATTTGATTTGAAACAACATGAAGGAGTTAAGTTTTAGCTCTTTGCTCAAGGTAAATACCTTGGGCAGGCATAGGAGATCTTGCATTCAACTGCCCAGTACTTCACTGTAAATTCCATTCTTACTGAAACTGGTATCTGTTCCATGAGAACAAAATTGTAAAGTGGCCTACGGTGATAGAACAGCAATCAAGACTCTGTTACTTTAAGCCTATCACACATTCCCATATATTCCTATATGTGGTTTCAACAAATTATGACATTTCTTTATTCCATATAAAAACCTGCTGTATCAGAAAATTGGTTAGTAACTATAACAATAGATATCAATTCAATGTCTTGCATATCACAGTTTGCCAGTTTAAGTATTTTGTTACACAAGTAGAATATATTAAAAGAAAATATTGATCTGCAGTGCTAATTAAGCTTATCTACCCCTTATATTCTGAGTGTTAAGCTGTGTTGCTTCATATGTTTGTGATAAACTTTCTTTTTAAAAATAGCCCAATAATTTCCCTATGTTAACAGGCCAAATGCTTATTTCATGATACTACAAGTATTTTTTTCAAAAGTACCTTCAGAGCTGGCTTAGTTCTGCTGAAATGGAAGAAGGTGAAGCTGACTGCTGAGCCCTGCTGAAGGTGCTGCCTGTGCCTGAGGTTTGGTGAAACAGTGACTGTACAAGTAAATGTACACAGCTTCAAGGAGCATGGAAACTAATACACAGGAGCAACCCTCAGGGCAATAGCTGCAGATTTATGAGGAGGTCAGAGCACGAGGAGAGAGAAACTACTCACAGCTTCAATAATACTACCTTCATGGAATACTACCTTCATGGAATTCAAGCATGTGAGCTAGACCAGCCTGCTGTGATCATAGGGAACCTCTGTTGTTTGCACCCCAGATGCATCATCATTGGTTCAAACTAGTATTAAAATTCATTTGCAGCACATCTAGTTCACTGTTAATGTCCAACATATTCCAGTATAAATCAAAGGTGATTATAATTTCTGTAGTCATCATCTTCTGTTTGCAGAAGGAAAGGCTGGATTAAGTAAAAGCATATTTTTCTCATACACTCACGCACTTTTTATTCACCTCTTTTGGGTTTCTCACTCTATCTCCAGCTAGTTCTCTGAGTATCTCCCTTCTATTACAAGGTTTATTTATTACTGCTTCATCAACAGCACTTTTTTAACACTTGCTCTTCCCCTCCCCTCCCCCCTTTAATTTCTCATTCACATTCATCCACCTGTTGGTGGATCTGCGTTGTTAATCCCATTTGCTCTCTGCATTCTTCCTGTAGCTATCCTCTTTCTGTTCTTCACTCAGTGTTCCTTCTCTCTTCCATCTGTACTGTTGTCCTTTCCGTGTGTTGTCTTCCCTCAAGTTTTATTTATCCTGGGACAGTGCTAATTGGGAATTCAGAGCTGATAGTCTCTACTCAAGTTGTTTTTGTCACTGTGTCAGCAGAGAGATATGGTTAATATTTTATTCTGAAATTAGCACTGTCATTTTCCTGTATTCCATCACTCATCTGGCTTCCTTTTATATATTTCCTATCATGAGCTTCACTTTTATTTGAAAATATGGATCTTGGATTCTAAATTAATCTAAATTCTGCTACTTTCTGCCTCAAGACTTCTGAAGATATATGGTTTTGATTTCTCTTGCTTCTTTCTCCTTTTTCTCTCTGCTTTGTGACTTGAAAGAGAGTTAAAAGTCCTCCTTTCCCCCAGATGTACTCCTTTTTCTTCTCTCTTCTAATTTTCCTTGCTATTTTCTCTCTTTATTATTCCTCTGTGCATTTCTTCCCTCCTTAGTGCTTTCCTTTCCCGTTTTCCCAAATTTGTTCATCTTTGCTTCCTGTAATTTTTCCATGCCCCTTTATCGTTTTTCTAGAATCTGAAATTTTACCCTGCTCCCCAGAATCACTCCTTGCATCTTGCAATGCTTCTCCAGATCTACCAGCAATATTGCTGCATGCCCGTGAATGGTTACTGACCCTCCAGTCAATAACTGCTCTTTTTTTTTTTTTTTTTTGCTTTCTCCAAAACAATTGCTGCCCATGATGTGCTCTTTCCCTGTAAAATTGATTACTGCAATGCTGATAAGGTACAGGACATTACATTCACGTCAGGATCTAAACAAGCAGCATTTACATCTGTCTGGCTAAGAGGGGAAGAAAAAGCCTGTCTGAGCTTTGATATGCTTAATAAATCACCTAAGTTTTTGCAACATCAATATAAGCAATAGAGAGGCTGATTCTCTGTTATATGGCATCTTTTACATAATTTATCAAGTGTCTGATAAGTGTACTCTACATAAGCAGTCAGGAGTGTTGGACTAAACTTTAGTGTCAAGATATAAACTGGGGCATTATCTGGTGTCAAAACTGTTTTTTAGGCATTCTATTTCTGTGTTACATTGAATATTTTATATTAGTATTCCTTGTTTAAAATAAATAGTTTGTATTTTCTCTTTTAAGATGAAAGTATTTGAACATATAATGATTTTCAGATATATAATGCTATTACGTATCGATGATCCAGTGGAGTCAAAGAAAACTTAAACACAAGCAGAACTGAAGCTGCCAAGATTTCTCAGCTCATTTGCCATGTCTTGTGTTCCTGATTTAAATTAAAGGCAACTAGATATGAATTCTTAGTATTACATTGTTGAGGGCCTTGCTAAACTAGAATCTTAAAGGCATTTTCTAATGAAGATTGGTATTTCTAAGAAATGTGAAAGGGTTCTGAGGACAGAGATGATTCTATGTATATTATATCAAGTCATCCATCATGATCATATAAATTCTTCTGAAATCTTTTCAAAGGAAGCCTTCCTGTGCTTCTGAACTCCTTTTACAGTGGTTTACATAGGAAAACAGAGGCATTAATGGGGAAGCAAAGCTGAAAAATGCCTTAGCTAAATAATCCAACTACAAAATGGTGTGGAGTAATAGATGTTCTTTCTAAAATGCTCCAGTCAAAGGTCTTTTATCTGTTAGGCCATGCCCACTCTCATCTCATTGTCCTCACATTGAAATGGTTGGAGGATTTCTTTTTCAAGTTTGGACGTTCTACATCAGAGTTGGAAACATAATTTCCTATAAAAGTATTTGGAAAAAGGAGTTTTCTTTTGAAGTGAGGCTTTTTGTACCTTTGCTTTTTAAAAATACATAACACCTTTTTATTGTTTAAAATGTCTGGGCTTTACATTGGCAAAATTCTTCTATGTCGATGTACCTTAAAACTTTAAAGTGTTAAATTTCACTGAATCTTGATTTTATAGAAAAAAATCATTGGTGATTTACTGAATAAACTCCTGAAAAGAATAGATTTACATCAGTCAATATTTATGCAGATTGTGACAAATGATCCGTGGAAATTTCCTGTAGAAAGTTTGTACCTTTTTGCTCATGCTGATGTTAGCTTCCAGTTTTAAGTGCATTAATATTTAACTTGGGAGTTGTTTTTTGAAAGAACAGCACCTTATTCTGTTTGTTTTGCTTCATTAGAGGTCTAAAGTTAAATCAACTGTAAATGCTAATAATTCTTTTGGAAAGAAATTAGTGGCCTGTAAAATATGTTGATGCATATAACTGGCAGCAAGTTTTATTATGAAGCACAAGAAAAAAATAATTGCAAATGTATTTAGCAATCTTAGGGTGGGGGATTTTTTATTTACAGCTCATCTAGTTTGATTTTTCTTCTAAAAATAGAGGACTATTCAAAAAAATCACAAAAAATCCCTTCAACTTTTACACCATCCACCTATATTTAAATCTTGACCTTTTAGTGCAGGTGTAAAATGAATGCCAGTGTATATTGCTGTGGAATCCTTGTTTTATATTTTACAATATTTCTATTTACAGTCATTTGGTAGCCTTCATTTAACCAACCCTAATAATGTGACTCTCTGCTTCCTTTCAGTGCTGAGCCCAAAGGTGATAGGCATTGCCATAGCCAGGTATGACTTCTGTGCACGAGACATGCGAGAACTGTCCTTACTGAAAGGGGATGTTGTCAAAATTTATACCAAGATGAGTGCCAATGGCTGGTGGAGAGGTGAAGTAAATGGAAGGGTAAGACTTCTTTTTACTTTTCCTGTGTTTCTTTCTGCCTTTACTGACAGTGATTTTGTTTTTAAAAAAAAAAAAAAAAAAAAAAAAAAAGGAAGAAAAAAGTGTGTTCCTACCTTGTGTGTTTAAATTCACAGATGGAACATGTTCTCATCTTTGTTTCATAGGAGTGAGGCAGAGCTCTTGCCAGGTAGCTTTCCCAGCATCTGAATTATTGATTATTTAATGTGACCTACCAGGCTGAATATTTGGGCAAGGTTATATGGTTGGAAAATAACCAGGATTAATAGCACTGCTACAGTTGACCTTTCTTGAACTGTTTTGCACGCAGATATTTGGGGTCAGGTTCTGTGGTACTCTCTTTAGCACTTTGCCACAGAATGATTTCCCACATCTTTCTGCCAAACTGCAATGCAATGGAATCAACCACCTCTTTTTAGAAGGCTGCTTCTTTGATCTCGATGAATGTAGCCCAGATGAAGTGATAAATTTAGCAGGGATTTTAATGAACTCACGTTACACCCTGCACTGAGACTTGGAAGTGAAGTTTGAGTTTTGACCTATAAAGGGTTTACTGTTTCAGTCTTAGTTTACTGCCTCATAATGCAGATTAGTCAGAAGCATTTGAGACTGCTGCTTCCATGTCTAAAGCACTGAGATGCAGGGTCAGGGAATGTGAGGTGGAAGAATGTAAATTGTCTGGAAGCTAAAAATGGTAGTTGCAAGTGCAGCTGAAATGAATGTCCAGATTTACTGCTTTATGCAATTTGGAGAACCTTTTTTATTGTGTACATGAGCTTGGTTATGTTAAAGTTAAGTGGTTAAAGGTTATTAAATAGTCAATTAGACCAGAAGAAATAGGGAAACAGAAGAAATACCATTGTGCTATATACATTTTACATGTGAAGAAAGCTGAACAACTCATTGTAAAGCAGCTGCCCACATTCTAAAGCATACCCTGTTACACACTAGCATTTCTTGGTAACTTTCATAGCCTGGATTTGATATTATAAACTCAATTCTGGAGATAGTTTGGCAAGGTAGTCTAAAAATTTCTGCAGTCACCCCTTCTCGTCATGCTCTACGTTTGGTTTTGAGTTCATGAATGTTAAATTGACTTTAGGTATAAAGAAGTCTGAAGAAACCTAAAGAAAATACATAAAATAAGAAATATATGACACTGCATCACTGTATGTCTTACATAAACCTTACTTGGCATAGCATCAATTTCAGAATGTAGATAGGTATAACTTCTGAAGTGTAGGACACTAGACTGTGCTGTCTAATTGTGTCACGTGTAACACCTGTTTTGGTGGCAGTGGAATTCAACTCCACTTAAAGCAATCAAATTGGTCAGTGTTCCTTTATAAGAGGATTCCCTGGATCTGACTGGAGCCAGTTAAAAGTTTAACTCCTCATTCAAAAACCAGTAGTGTCCTGCCTGTAGTGAAACTACTTCCACTCTTGGCATTTTTCTGAACTTTTAGACTTCCCATCTGGGCAGATGTGTTTTAGATTTTTTTGGGAAGGAAGTGGCGTAGAGGGTGTTGGTCTCCAAGTTGTCTTATCTGCAAGTTATTAATTTCTTAAGGGTACTTACCCTGGCTGTGTCAGGTCAGCCAAGTTTATCTTTGTAATCCTATTAATATATTTACTGAACAGACCCATCCTTGTTGTGTCATTAAAAAACCCTTCTGTGGATCTCATGTATTATTTTGTTCTGTTTTTTCCCCTTTTTAGGTGGGCTGGTTTCCATCAACTTATGTTGAAGAGGACGAATGAATAAAAAATTATCCTCTGCTGACCAGCAGTTTCAGGGATTGTAAAAATCTATATCTTCAATGTGTTATTGGTCCTGTTAAGTATTTAAACAGCAACATTTTTGCCTGTCTGAACCTTCCAGTCTTAATGTTGGGATTTATACAGAAGTTTGGGCTGACAGATTATTACCTTACCCAGAGCTGTGCAAGAAGCAAGCTGCCAGTTTGCTATCACTGGGGATCAGTGCAAAGTCCAACCTCACCTTCCCAGAAGATCTCTGGAAAACAAAATTCTTTGTTCCTTTTCATTTCACCCTGTACTACACCATGAATACTAGCAATGGCTGAATATTTAACATTTCTCTTCTAGCTAACATCTGTGATGGTACAAGGAGATGAAGGCTTATTATTCCTTATCACTGCATGCAGAAAGCAGATTTCAATCATTCCACTGGGCATAAAGTATAGTCAGTAGACTTGTCTTGAGACATCAGACTACTTTATTTATCAATTTACAAACCATTTTACACTCACAAAAACATTCTGAAGGAAATATATAGTAAATAAGAGTAGCATTTATGCATATGTAATTACTTAACTGGCTACTTTGAGGTCCTGCTTAAGTCTTCTAACAATCTGTTAAAAGACATTCTAAAAAGGTGTGGTGATGTGGTATTGCTTTAAAAAACAATCACAAAGTGGAATTGTGTGATCCTTTTATTGTCTTCTTAAGCCTTTTTATGTTAGGATATTTCATTTAAGCATCTGACAATAAAAGTGCAGCTGGGGGATATTCACAAGATGAGTTGTAAGTTTTCAGCAATAACATTAAATAAATGCAGACCTGTTCTGAAGGAGAATATACTAATGCAAGAGGATGTCATTTCTCAAGAACAAAAGTGTTTATCTTAACCACTTGATTGATTTGGATGAACTTTGATGCTTTCAACTCAGTGCTGTCTTTTCCTAGTTAGGTGTTTCTAACACCTTTTGTGAAAGCAAATGGAATTTGCAAACTTCTTTCTGCACTTTCCTTTCTTGTTGCCTGGGATGTTAACGGCAGTTCAGTGAGGGAGTTGTCTTGTTGGCAGTGTTCTCCACATTCCCAAATGTGTCTAGGTTAGCCAGCATGGAAGATCAGGCCTTGTAAAGTGGTGTCCACTGCTTGGTGAGGCAGTGATTAACATAATTATGAAGAGGCAGAAATGCAGTTACAAGCTAAAATAAATCTGGGTGATGTCTTCAGATGTGCAGTTTTAAATGTTTAAGTAGTGCCACACCTGGCTTGAAAACTTGAAATAAAATCAAGCTCCTAAATGAAGTTAAGTCATCCTGTCCCACATCCTCTCTTTTGCTTCTGCTTTTGCTTTCTGTTGGCATCTTAAAATTAGTGTGCACTGACACTGCACGATTTAATACTGCAGTGTTTGCCCAGCCTACCAGCATAACATAATCTCCACTGTTTGATCACACACCATAATCTGCTACTACATTTTTGGATTTCTCTTTGGCTGCCCCCAGGATTCTTTGCTTCCTTCTGGCTTTCCTGGCCATCAAGAAGAATCAAGCACAACACAAAAAATTCACAAAATCTCCTTCATCTCTGCAACTGTCTTACCCATCTGCTACACCTGGCAGGCAGTGCTGTGTGACCAGGGGAAAGGGAGGAACTTCTCCTTAGAAACTTGACTTGAGAGATTCAGCCTAGCAGATGAAATTCTGCTGATGTTCTAACTTTTCAAGGATTTACCTCAAAATTATGTAAACTGTGATTGTGTTGAGTACATTACTTGATGGAATAATTGAGAGCATTTGTAAATATGTAGAGGATGCATAAAAATTTTGTAAATTATGTGTACAGCAGCGTAGGCTAGAGTATGCAGTCTTTAATCATGTTTTGCCATGCAGTTTGATTGTCTGTTGTGAGCTTAATCCTATATTCCTTAAGTAGGCAAAGATGATTCTTTCCCAGTTTTGCCTACTTAAGGGGTAGAGGTATAGGCTCTAGGTCTGTGAAGTGCTCAGTGCTTTATTGTCATATAGTTCTGAAAAGAGGCAGTTAAATTCAGAATGAGTTGAAAAATATATCAATCATTTTCAACAGCTTGGGTTTAGAATCATTTTGAGTATTCTCTCCATCCTAAAATTGTTGTAAAGCTTTTAAGCAGTTCCTGAGTCCAGTAGTCATCCTTTGAGAAGAACAAAAGCCATAGGTAAACTTTACTTTTGTGGTTTAAATTACATGTCATTGTCTGTGTTTAATGCCCTGTATTGATTGAGTTAATGCTGCATCTTAAACTATATTTTGAGTACCAAAGACTTCCTAAATATTCTGGATTGTCTCTTTCATGTGCTGCTTTTGCCTGTATGGAATTGTTTTATGTCATGCAATAATGGAGTTACAGTACTTTAATTTGTACTATTTTGTAAATATGTTAAATATAATAAACTGGTTAATTTTTTTGTTTAATGATGTGTAGTTTGGTACTGTGAAGGTTGTGCTTCATTTGTCTCATCACCTTCTCATTGGGAGAAGTTAATAATGGTTTGTTTTGGTCTCCAAGATTTATAATAATATAATAATCCTTATTTAGCTGTAAAACTGTCCATGTAATTGGGATAGTACAGCTTTCCTTGAGAACTTTATTGTCAGGATAATGTGCCTTGTGCCACATCCAGGAAGGTGCTGAGGCTTTTTTCTTTTGTGTTTTTTCTTTTTGTTTGTTTGGGTTTTTTTTAATTTGTTATTATATTTTTAGCTATAGAGAATCAGTCATATACTATTGATTTTTGTCTGTCAGAGATGATAATTGTAGTTTTTTTGTTTGAAAAGAAATTGTGCCTCAAAAGTCTAATATGTAACTTTTCACAGCAACATCTTTTCCACCTTCTTTTTTTTTCCTCTCTCATAGGTGAATTAACATACAAATTCAGGCTGAATTGAGCTCAAGTCTGAAAATACAGTCTGTGTCTGATTTCATGGGCTACTTGATAACCTTTTTATGATGTAGCCCATTCATGTATTTTTTACAATGTAACATTCATTATTAATGTGTTTATAAAAATATTTCTGGAGCTAATGAGGTGAGTTAATTCAGCAAGGACAGTGATGATTCAGTTGCAGTGTTGTTTTTTTGTGTCCCTTTCGTTTTTCAGTAACAGAGATTTTCTTGTGGAACTGCCCTTCTAAGAGATAATTATTAAGCCTAATGAGGCATTTACACATCTCTGCAGATGTAAAGCATAATTTTCCTGTCACCTGTGAACATATCACGTAATGAAGAGTCACACCCAATGTGGGATGCAAAAATGTGTCCCAATTAAATGCTCCTTTTAACAGTATCACACTCGGTCACAGACATTCTCCTTCCCCTTGTATGTGAGAAGAGATGTGTTCTCTGATGGGTGAGAAATTGAGAAAGCACTGTAATTAGGGCATAAGAACCACTTGTGGCTGTGTTCTCAATAGTTGTTTTTTTTTTTTCATTGTAAGCCTTGGAAGCTTGAAAATCTCAGCTTGAAAAATATCTGTCTTGACAATGAAAATTATGCCAAGCAGGATTCCTTTCCCCTTTGCCTCACAGGCAAGCTTGAGATGCTCTGTGAAGAAGAAAAGGACAATTCTCGAGGTTTTAGCCATTAATAAAGGTGAGACAGAGGTACAAGTAGAAGGATATGGTACTTGTTTGGTGCCTCAGACCCAGGTTTTGTTCTGTTGACTTTAATGTTCAGTTCAAAAAGATTTGTTTCTATTAATTCTTGTCTCCTTGTTGGAAACTGGGCTGCCAAGAGTCTTACATTACTATTTTGTCTGACATTCCAGTTCTTCTTTTCAGAGCACAGCTTATTTCATTTGAGTGACAGAGGAAGCACTCCCTCCTCTCCATTTTATTGCTGAGCACGGTGTTAGATGACAGAGTTGTTCTTTGGTTAGTTTGGGTCATCTACTTTGTGTTCTCCAAACTTCTGTTCACTGGGGTCATGGCACAGCGTTAGAAAGAGAGAAAGCCTTGATGCAGTGCAACGCTGTCCAGCATGAGCTCACCCCTCAGTGTGTTGGCAGCACTGTTTTTGCTGCAGTTGTACAACACGAGGCTGTAAGAGCTGGGATGAGGCAGTCAGCACCTTCTGGGTTGTGCCCAGCTCAGGCATGAAGGGAGCTGCCAGGCAGGGGTGCTCTGTGTGTATGTAATGCTGGCTCCTGTCCCAAGCTACTACAAGAAGCAGGAGCCAAGCTATGAAACATGCTGTAGAATTTCTGCTTTTTCCTCCATGTCCACTCTATGGAGGAGGGGTAGTTTTTAGTAATTAAGCTTCCTGAAGCTGTGAGATGAGATGTTAATCATATCAACTTTCCCACAAAATGCAGAAATGCATAATGCATCTATAATTAGCAAAAAGAAATATAGAAAGGATTAAGCTTCAGAAATTGACTGCGGAAGGGTGCTTCATTGCATGATCTCAGCAACTTCCTTTTGAAGAACAAAGAGCCGTTTGTTTTTATAGCAAATGAAATTTGGATTTCTAATTTAGTTTTATAATTCCTGATCTGCTGTAGAGTATTCTGCTCATTCATTATGAGGATCTCTGCTGCTTACATGACTGTCAAGTTAGATTTTAACTAATAAGCCTCCTGGAGTATTTAAGTTATTGGTGTATTTTTCTGGGTTCCAGTTTTCTCCCTAATAAATCTGGTTCTTGGAAAATATGTGAGTTCATTATAAAATGTTACAATCTGACCTTAATTAAACTTACAGGTACAAAAAATGGCAGGTTTGGAGGTGGCTGTTTACCAAGGGGCATCAGGCTGGTTTACTTCTTTTGGAATTAGTTTTTTTGTATCAATAGTGTAATACCTGGCTTTGGGAAGAACAGAAATAGAGAAGACCAGAAAACAAAAAGTAAAAAGTTGATACCACACCATATGTGTTAGAAACAACCTGGTATGTGGTAACGTTTTGAAATGATTGCCCCAAAATATTATATGTCTCTTGATTGCATTGGATTAGAAATGGAAATTCTGTGTCACTGTGTGAGAAAACATTTGCTAATGTGATCTTGATCAAGGACTCTTGCACTTGGTCCCGGTCTTACCAGATAACCCTCTGAATCTGTTCTCAATTAATTGTCTTTTTTCCCAAAGCAATTGAAAAGTCTCCTCAAGGAGATGCGGTATTATTTCTAGGATTATAATTCTTACTTGTGCATAAGGCTAATGGCAATATGTATAATTGAAGAAACCTTTTCTCTGGTAGTTTTACATCTTATCTCTTTATGGCCTGTAGCTTTTAATAATCTGGAATGTGCCAGGAGACCCCCACCCTACTCAGTTACCTGGGTATGTACAAAGATATTTTCTACCTCTTCTCCCTCCCCCATTACAAAATTCAGCTGAGGTGTGGTACAAGTCCTACAATTATTTACACCACTCATGTGGGGAGAAGAAATATACAGGCAGATCATAAAAGCAGTCACGCCTGATTTTTGTTTCCGTAGCATTAATTTTTATTGTTTGAGAAAGGGCAGGATGGGACTTCTGTTAGCTTTTGTATCATCTGCTCTATTCCCAAGAACAATTCCAAGCAGGGGATGCAATAGCAGTTGGATATTTGATTTTGAAAAGAGAGATTTCTGTTTTTTGCAGTTGTGTTTTAATATAAGCATGTGCATTGGATAGGGTAGAGGTGGAATTAGATGATTAAGAGGCCACTTGATCTCCAAATCAGTATGGTAGGATATGGAAAATCAGACTGTAGAAATCTAAACAAAGTCTAGGTTCAGCTTTTCAGTCTTTGCAATTTTGATTCATACCTTAGGGGAACATACCTTTTTTTGTAAATTCTCCTGAATATGGGAATGCAGGTTTAGTCTTCCTGTTAGCAGAACTTGATTACAACTCCTCAAATTTGTACAGTAAGACCAAATGCACAGAATCCTTTTTCTATCTTCTGGGACATGCTAGTAAACATTTTCTTTTTTTATGTATCTACAGGTATAAAAAAGATTGCTATAGAAAATATTTGATCACATTTTTTTCTTTGATGTGCTACACTGAAGAGCCACACAGCTTTGGGAAAAGCAAGTTTCCAAAAGCCATGGTTTCCAGCCTGCACATTCTTCCCTTTCAAGTCACTGATGCTCTCAGTGTGTCTCCAGGGAGTTAAGATACCATGCTCAAGGATGTCTTTTCAAATGTACCCTTCCCCCCCAAAAAATCCTGACAAATACTGCTTCTTGTGTCTAGAATACATTTAAAATATTTCGAGGTGATATTGTGCAAGCATGGGCCATGAGTGGGTTGGAGGATTGGATCACCCAGATGCTGATAAACTGGTAGTTTAGGAAAGAGTATGCAATTAAATATCTATGAGGTTTTATTTACAGGTGGTAAGAATTGTCTGTACCACTTAAGACTGGGCAACTTGTGGCTAAGCAGCTGTACTGCTGAAAAGAGTAAAAGTGAACCATGGACAGAACAGAAGTGGACAGGATTTTACTGTGAAGAAGGTCTTGATGTCTAGTAATGGGGGACATCATTTATAAAATGGGAAGTCATCATTTAGTTAATTTCTGGTAATTCTCCAGCTTAAGTGTTTTGTCCAGCTTTGGCCACTAAACCCTATATAGGATACAGTCTCATTGAAATTTTTCCTGAAGAGACTTAACAAATGTGAAGAAACTGGAATTTTCTGAATGGAAGTATAGAACAGGCTAAGGGGAGGGTGTGGCAATAGCATCCAAATAACTGAAAGGTTTTACATAACTTAAGAGATTGAACCCTTAGTTCAGTCCTAGTCAGCTCAGTTAATTAGTTCAGTTCCTAGTCAGTGTAAACAGTAACAGAAAAAACAACCTTGAACTGAAGAAGGGGAATTCAGTTTTTAGGAAAGTTTTCTGAATAATAAGCTACACAGACACAAAATTATCTGGAGAAGTTGTGGTATCTCCAGCCCTGGAGATGTTTCAGATGTGGTTAGCTAAATGTCTGCCAGGGATAGTTTATGTGGATTTAGAGATGCCCAAAATACACATCACATGTTCTTTGGAGCTCCTACTGTACGACCTTTAACTATCTTTCCTGTAACTATCTTTCAGCTCTGCAGTTAGCTGCTGGTGTTTACCAAAATCTCATAGAAATACCAATGTGTAGAGGAAAAGGTAAATGAAAAATAATAAGGTGAACATCCATAGCTAGCAGGCTGCTAAATATGTAGAGTTTGAATGTTTATGAATTAAAACAGTTTCTTCAAGAGATGCAATTGGCTCATATTTAGCTCATAGTGTAAAAATGTTGTAAAACCACAGTCTTTAAGACTTGCTTCACAGTGGCAGGCATGAGCTAAAGAGCATTATTGCAGTTCACAGGTATATTTTTTGATAGAACATAATGTTGCTGCAACAGATGTAGGTTTGTCAAAATCAAAACTTAAATTTGTATTGATTACAGGGAAAGTTAACAAGAAAAGCTGTTCAGGTACCATGTCTTTCTGCTTGGTTCTGAACTCAAAGAAAATGGCAGATGTGAGAAAGAAATGACTTTGCTTCAAGTATTCTTCTCTCAAATCATCAGAGACTACATTTTTGTAAAACAAGCCCAGTTCATTCAGTTCTCAGGTGGAATTTCCAAAAGTACTGTAATATTAAAATTTGTCCATAAACCACAGAGTGGCAAACAAGCCATCAGCTTGACTGTACTCTTTTTGGAAATCAAATGGTTGAATACTAGTGCTAAGATTAATTCTACCTGATGCCTGAAAGCATCCTTTTCTTGTTTGACCTTTTCTAGATAAATAACAGTGCTAGCTCTTGGCGTGGCATCCTTTTTCTCTGTTCTAAATGTGTATAATAAGGAGATGCAGTGACTTATATGCAGCTGAATTTAGTCTCAGTTTTTGGAATGTTGTATTTTGTAGTTAACAGTAAAATAAATCAACAAGCTGTAGTCTAAATGAAATGCATCTAATAAAACCTAGCTATTTTCTCTTTCTGGCTCTTCATAATGAATGCACTGTGAAGAGAAGTTTTATTTGAATGTCACTGCATGAGCAGTTCTAATTACTAATAGAATTCATCAAACAATCTAGTAGTGTAGTGACATTAAGTAATAATTAATGAACTGTGTGATATGTGGGTGCATGAAGTGACAATGATTAACCTGTGGCCTAACAGGATGTGCTTGGAAAACAAGTGGCATACGAGATGACACTTTGTTCTTCCCTGTGTCATTGGAGTTTGGCCTGTCTCCACTCACTAAATGAACCTGGATTCAAAATCAAGAACCTGTTGTGGCTGGTGTTTGGAGCGTGTACATGCTTCACTACACTTCAGGCTGGGTGTGACATGGCTGCTTATTTTGGAGGTGGTATTAATGGGTCCTTGTGTGGCTCCACCTTACCTTCAAAGAGTTGGCAAAATATCAGGATTTGCTCTACTGATATATTAATTTTTTAACAAATTGTAAAACCTGTGTTATCTAGACACTGAAGTTATGTGTGATATAAGGATGTGACATAATGCATTCAACTGTGCACACAGAATATTCTTTAGCCAGTGTTAAGAATCTTGCTGCTTCTAGGAGAAGGAATTGGTGGGAAAAATCAAGTATTTCATTGGCACAGCCAGTATACTCACAAAGAACATACAGATTTTTCCAGATGAACAGTCAGTTTCTCTCTAGAGATTGCTGTTTCTGGCAAATACTTTGTCTTTAATTCTCAGTTGTAACTTTCTTCTCTGCCCCTGTAATGTTCCTTATGCTCTTTTGTATCCTTTGCTCCTCCCCCTCTTGTCTAACTGCATCAACAAAAGAACCCTTTAGTCAATTCCTCATCCCTGTTTTAGGAAGCAGTACCAGGAGGCCTTTTCCCAGCATGTGTTAACTTTTCACAAAGAGTACCTTGCCTTGGGCCGTGGTTTCCTATTACATTTACCAGTGCAAGAAACATGTAACTTTTATTTCCCCACATAGTGTGAAAAATGCTCAGTAGAGCATTAACTTCAACTTGTTGAAGAGCAGTTTTTGGAACACTTCCCAGCACAGTAACAAGCATGGGGCATATATATAAATAAAAGAAACCCTATGGCAGTAGGAAATTCAATGGCAAAAATCACACTTAAAGTATAATAAACATTTGCTCTGTTTTTTTGAAAGTGAGCATTTCTAGTATGTATTTGTACTTCACACTTCTTTTCAAAAATACCAATGTTTCATGTTGCATGCTTTGATGAGAATAGAACCTCAAAATAGAATCACCATATCACCTACTCATTGGTTGCTTTTTCTTATGGAAAGGTTTATAGGATACTCTGAGTGTGGCTTCTCACGAGGCAAGGAGGAAATTTGTTGTGAGAGAGAACTGAACACTCATTTTAACAACATTCTGTTGAGTAATGAAACTTTACAGAGTTTTGTAATATTTCAGAATATTTTGTATAGTTCTACTTAAATGATCCATTGTGATCATGCAAAAAAAAAAAAAAAAAAAAAAATAGGGGAAAATTGTAAGCTCAAATTCCCTTTAAATATATGTGGTTATTTCCAAGATCAGAATTCACTATTACACTTCCTGGAGTGTAGTTTGAGTTATGTTATATTTTCTTTTAAGCTTTTGAAATGAAAAAAAAGTGTGTGAAGAGGAGACCATGGAGGATATAGACTATAGCAAACAACCTCAGGAAAAGCTCAAGCTTGACTGGAACTGATAAGTTCTGTTGTAAGCCTGGATCTTTCATTCTCAAGAAGACACAGACTGGTACAAACTGAAGCCATATGATTCAGTTAGGGTATGTGCTCTTGAGAATTATTCAGCTGCATGGGTTTTACCAGTGATGGTGCCTGAGGCCGTATCTTAGAGTTAAGTCATAGTTCTCTGGCAATCACATATAATAACTGTCCAGAAAATTATATTCCAGCTGCATCTCCAGCAAACTGATCTCCAGTGCACAGAGAGGAACATCAGCATCCCTGTGTCATGTGCATTATAGCCAAGGTTAAAGACATAACCCCAGAGTTGCACAGACTGCAACCTCATGTACTACAGTGGGAGGTAAGCATTCCTAACTCTGAGCCTAAACCCTACAGTAATCCTGTAGTGTCAGAAGTAAAGCAGACCAACATTTAAGACAAACTACTTTTACCCAGTTCTAGTTGTCCTATCAAAGGAAATGCTTGGAGAACAACTTTTTGCATGCTGGATACCTGATGCTTTTTGACAAAACTTTCTAGGATGAAGAATCTGCTGAAAAAAGTTTGAGATGCATTAATGGGAACTGCTTCTTCCCTGATTGTTATAATTTGCTTTGGGTTTCTGATTCTAACAGTAAATGCGGAAGAGATCCAAGCATTTTCACATTTGTTGGATACACTTACAATTTACCCAAAGGGCAAGAGAGACCCGTTAGTTGAAAAGATGCTACTCTGTTTCTCTGTACTTGAATTATTGACACTTAGAAACTAATATTAAGCAGGTAGCATTACAAATTTAAAAAAGCAACACTCCATCTACACTCTTTCCTAGTATAAATGATGGTCAACAACTCTGCTATGTGTAACAAAGTCAGACGGGTTCAATTAAACTTGCAGCTCAGTCCAAACACACTAAAATGCTAAACCTTCAGTTATCAGTCGTAAAGAGTTGTTAGGCCTGTTTGTAGAAATGTAATGCACTAACTAATTGAACAGAAGGTAAAAACTGGACTACTGCAGTCTATAGGGTGCCCAGGCAATTTGTTGACTTGAAGAGAGCTAGGGAGATCTGAGGCTGCTGTTAGGGGAGTGTCAGACAAGGCTGTATCCGCTTTAAAGACACTCTGAATATTGCTGGGAGGTTGGAATTGACATGTCAATTGACAGTCATTGCAGACAAGGTCAACAAAGATTCTGAGATGTTCTGTTTAATCCTATAGAGAAAAAGTTGCAAATTCTCCAGAATAATGGTTGTGACAAAGATTCCACTTTTGCTGTTTCCTTGCTCTCTAGTATGGTCAGAAATGGTCAAGAACTGACTCTTATTCTTTCAGTGGAGAAAACTTTTTACCAGTGAGTGCTTCTCCCTGGAGTGCCAGGGACAAGTGAGTGCTCACTGGTTAGTAGTTACACAAGTGTTTTCCTATTTAGAGAATTCTTCATGTACCTAAGAATTTCTAGGAGGTATACAGAAAGGATAACATAGAAAAAGTTACCAGAATGGTAAGTGATAATGTTTATCAAATTTCTTTTATTTTCCTCTTATTTCCCTTTCCCTCAGCTTCTTCTTAGGAGCTGTTGAAAAGCTTGACATCTTTTGTGTTATTTATATTGTCAGACTTGGGAGTTTCTTACCTGACAAAGAACGTGGCTCAGTGCTTGCTGTGTGAGCTGTTGCTGTGTTTAGCTTGCTTCCTCTGAGGCATGTGGTGTTACACTGCAGTCCCTGCCTGTTTACAGACAATGTTCACAGTAACTAGGAACCCTTTGTAAACAGGCAGTACTTCTCCCTACTATTACATACAGATCAATAGTATTTTTGCAGCTGAGCAGATCATGCAATTTCTAATATAACCAAACAGGCAGCAACATGAAGATATTATTGCCTAAAAACAGGTGCGAGAACAAAACAAATGGTTTTATTGATTCTCCTAAGTTTAATTAAATTTTCGAAACGTTTCCACCCCATCACTTTCTTTGGCCTTATGAATTGTTGGTACAGTATAGGCATAGTTTTCTAATTAGTTTCTGGTACTTTAAGAACAAATAGCATCAGACTAAAGGATATATTCTGCAGTGTTTATACATGGGAAGAATAGATACTTGTAGTGAAGAGATTACTATGCCAAAGGCTTTTTCTATTTTAATGTCTTAGTCTGCATAACAGTGTTGGATATACATTAATTTAGAGATTTTGAGAATTCTGTTGCTGAAGAAAAGTGTTGTATTTGTGAGGGGTGAGTAAGGGCTGTGTGTGTGCAAGAAAAATGATCTCTGTGAGTTCGAGTGATGAAGCACTCTGAATGCTGGAGTATTTTGGAGGCTGGGTAGAATACAAAGGGGTATTTTAAATTAATTTTCAAAAAACCCCCTAAGTTTCCAACCATTGCAAAACAGGTAACAGTTGATCAGAAAACTGATGCTTAAGTCAGTGGGTTTTGAAGAGCTGCTCTGATGATACTGCCATCATTCATTTGCCCCACAGCTGGCACAAGGCTCTTCTCACTTGTGTAGCAATGCTTAGTGGCTGGTGTAGGAAGAACAATCCCAAAGTCTGGATTACCCTGTACTGCAGATAGGTGGGGAAAGTCCACTCATGATTTGGATCCATTTTTCCTCAAGGGGAGACAAGGACTACAACTGGTGCATTTGAATGTAGGAAATCAGACACTACTCTCTTACAAATGTGTGCTGGAAGATGTTTAATTCCATTATTTTGTTATGCTTTGTGCAGTTCTATAGACACAGGATTCAGGGGAAGCTTTTGATCAGTATTCTAATCATAGCTGTGGTGGAAAAACTGCTACCTGGAGATTTGCTGCTAGGACTGGGGAGAGGATAGATCAGTTCAGGGACACTCTGCAGGGTACAGCCTAAAACTTGTCCTAGAAGGAAAGAGACATTTTAAAAGAATGACATATAATTCTATCATGCAATGTCTCTGTAGGAAATACAAGTCAAATGCACCAATAAATGGAAGAGGAAAATGCCATGGAAGGCAGTAAATCAAAATGTAATTGATTGGAATATTTAGAGCTTAATTTCAATTACTGAAAGTGAGACAATGGCATACTGCAGAAGTCTGAGGTTTGAAGGGGGAGATTTGCAGCTCTTACTGTTCAGCCTTCTTTACTTCCCAGAAATGGTGTGCTGGGGGAGCCCAGCAGCTGATCCTGAGGGACATGGCCTTACTGCTCGTTTTGGAACAGTGTGTATAGCTTCAGCATCTTCAATTATTTGACAGTTTGAAACTGAGGAATTAGGTCATTAAGCACTAGATTTGGTGAGAATGGAAATAGTCTAGGAGCTGGGTTGTTCTCTGGTTAGCAGTGAAGCTCTTAGTCACTGAGCCTCAGAGTGCTGTTAACTACCATTTCCATTTGCTATTGTGGCTTGCACTATACTGAATCCTTATTTTAGAACTAAGGCAATGCCAGTCAAGCTACTGATAATTCCAGTGAAGTTATACACTTCCATCGTGTCTCCTACATTTTTCACTAATAATTTCATGTTTTACTTCAGTTATATTTTAACATTTTCAATTGAAATGACAATTATTCATTGTCAGAACCCAGCCATTACTCTTGTCAAAAAGACATATGATGCATTAGCTTAAGGGCAATTGGCAAAAACTACAGAGGTGACATTCAGTTCCACAGGATGGGCAGGTTCTACATTTATCTTCCTCAAGTGATCAGGGTTTGCATGCCCTGCAGTTTGCACTGTTTGGGAGTGCTGCCCAACTAATTGTGCAAAACTAAACCAAATTTCAGTTTGGCTTTGAGACCATTTTGCTGTAATTAACATCTGCTCTCTCCTAGTTTCACTGAAGTCTTTTTATGTTTGTGTTTTATAACTCACTGAAATGAGCTAGCTGAAGGGGGTGGAAGGGGAAGCAATTTGTTGCCAAGTAGTCTCCCTAAGCATTTGTGATGACAAAGCTTTCTGATTACTGGGAGGCAGGGACCACATGATATTTTCTTGCACCCGTTCAGTTTGTGAAAGATATCCATGCTTTTCTACATCCTGCTATCCTTCCTGCTCAAGTTATGCTTGCTTTCACTTGTTATCTCTCAAGAGAGATTTGGAACATGATAAAAAATACTTTGTTTTATTTCATTGCCACTGGACTTGTGGGACAGATTTTAGATGCATTCAGGAATTCCATAATTTCTGCATCTTTGGAGCTTTAACAATCCAGTTCCGCTAATGTAGCTAACAGAGGCCCTCGTGTTTTCTCTCTTATAACAAGAGGAGTGGGAGTTACAGTCAACTGGGCATGAGGGAGGGGAAGAAGCTACTGGTATGGTATGATACAGAAGGATTTTATTTTCCAATGATGAAAAAAATTCTCACCACAGAGATTTTTCTTATTTAATATTGCAGTATGCAGTGTTCCTCACACCTTGACTCTGTCCATTCTCTGACATGGTTTGACCCGATACATTTTCCTAAATAAAATTGTGCCTGCATTGAAGTTAGGGGCAGAACCCATGAAAGCTCAGGAAAACAAGATTTCGCACACTAAATATGGATGCTCGTGTTTGTTAATTCTGCTCTTGGTGATTAGTATACAGACATTGTCAGCCATGTAATTTTTCTCTAATTCTGTGCTGTTTTACCCTTCTTTGCCTCATTTAGCCAGGAGAAAGCAAACAATGGATGATTTTACTTTGTGGGTCCTTTTAAATTTTCTGCCTGGTATTACACAAGATTTCTCTACTGGAATACCAGTCACCACAGGAGAGTGATAAACATTGTGACATTTCAAGTCCAATGAACAATATGATAATTTGCATCTAATTACCTGAGGTAGTTGTAACTTTTCTTTAAGGCTTCAGGAGGCTCAGAATACCCAATGCCCTTGTTCTGAAGAGATCATAAGTTTGTCAGCTTGTGCCTTTCTGAGTGGCAGGGCTGGGTTTGCTAATCTTTTGTGCATATCCCTGTGTGTGTCCCAGGCCTCTCTGACTACTTTATCAATGTGTCTTATTTTTATGTACCTTCCTACTTGCTGGTAGTGCCTGCCCTGTCTGTTGTCAGCACTCACCCAGCCCCACTGTGTGGGTCCAGTGCAGCACTGTGTCTTGTCTCCTTACAGGGAGCTCAGGGTCAGGAACAGACCATTCTTCCTCATCAAATCACATGATTACTGACCAGTTCCTGCAATCATTTGCCTTCCAAAAGCTGTGCTCCTTATTTATGCTTTTAGTTATCTAAGATAGTCTAGCTAACCCAGCATTTCCATTTTTTAAATGTCCCTTTTGGAGAGTTAATAACCAGTGAGCTGATAACCTGTGCCCTCTGTTCATCTTCTCATCGTTTTCCATGTGATCATCCCCAGGGAAATGCTGGTTCTCAGATGCATACTCTCAGAACCCAGTGGCGAAAAGAAAAATCCCCATGGACAGCACTGTGGGTATACAGGATGATTTCTTCCCAGCTGTTACTGCAGTGCTTCCACCAGCATATTTCCACCTCAGGTCACCTTTAATTTGCATCAAAAAAAACATAAATCCTTCATGAAAAAATTCCACATGTGTGTCTTCTGCAACAAGACACAGGAATTGTGAAGACAAACTGGCTGCAGATTTATAAAGATACTGAGTTCCTAGAAATGCAAATATGTATAATAGCCTTCTTAATAAGATATGAAGGAGTAGTAAATTTTTTTTTTTTTTTTTTTTTAGTGCTACAGGAAGCCTCTCACAACGAGAGCAATTAGAACAAATCCCAGAGCTGAAAGGCTGTGGTAGTTTTCTTGTCAGTATTAAGTAAGAATATTTTTTTTTCCCAAAATGAACAGAAGCTGTAATTTATTGTAATGTGCTCATTTGAGATCTGAGGGGCTGGCTTTCCAGCCACTCCTTGCCCTGGGGGAATTTTCCTGAACCCATGAACGTTGTCATCATCTGGGAACACTCATGTCAACCTTTGAGGTTTATTCAGTCAGTGGTACATTAATGAGATGCAACTTTGTACTTCCCATTTCTTGAAATCTATGGTCATTAAAGCTTAATTAACAAACAAGCAACAGTTCTTACCTGTTGTGGTACTTCTTAAATTTCTTGCCTGTGGAATCTGTTTCACAGAGAATGAAAGCCCAGAACTGGCCAGGGAGCAGCTGCACAGACTTACAGTACCAGCAAGAAAATGCAATGAAAATCATAGGCTGGAAGAGGTGAAAGTGCAGGTCTATAACAGAGTAGAAAAAAAAATTTCCAGTGATGTTTTCTGGCTCTCTGAAGATAATGAGTGCAATGATGCCTTAACTTCATTGGGAACAGAAGCAGACCCCTAGAGAACAGTGGTGGGATCTATAATGTAACCCCCCTGCTAATAACTCTGTTAAATAGCTTTGGTGTTGACTACAGAAGTAGCAGCTGCACACACTCTTGGCTGCAGAAGGAGAGTTGGGGAGATGTGAATATATGTGGGAACATCTGGTATGGAAACTAATCAAACTGCAGAAATTATTTTCTCTGTGTTATTGCTTGATTGTTGTTCTCTATGCCAGAAAAGGAGAACAGGAGGTGAGTGTCAAACATCTTCAGACAGTGCAGCAAATCCTGTGAAAAGGAAGAATCTTTTTCTTCCCCTGAGTTTTGAGTTGTTTTGCTTGAAAATGAATCAATAGCAAAACTTCTTTAGGAAAAGAAAAAGCAGTGACTCTTCAGAGGATGGGTGTTTCCCCTCTCTCCCCTGCTAGACAGGTGTCCATGCTATGTCTATGTATATGGGTAAGCCCACTCTTTTGTTTCCTCATTTCTCTTCCTGGCTGAGAAGACATTAATTTTCCTTGCACAGCCTGCTGCACCCAAATTCTGCTCTTGCAGCAGGAGTGGTTTCATTCCTGTGGCAAAAATTGAACTAATATTTAGTAGTATCAAAAGAATAACTGCAGATATTCCAGAAATTCTTATTTCAGATAAGACAGGTTTACAGTTTTGTGCAAAACATCAGCTGCTGTAATCCAGTTAACCAAAGCTCTGCATTATTTGTAACTGTGGTTTACCTTTACAATCTGTGCTAGTTTGTCTTATCAGAACATGCTGCTGACACCACATCACGTCTAAGTAAATGAAATAATCGTCTTGCATTGCTCAAGAGCTGTTTTGTATCTGCTTAATTGTACAGACATTGCTCTGCTGCTGTGTGGGGATGGTATACTTGGGTGTTTGGTTCAGCAGTGCTATGTCCCTCACAGCCACAAGATGTCAGGCTGAGGAGCAGTGCTGGGTTTAGAGTGCTCTACCTATCGCTGTGTGTGTGTGTTTAAGTGAAAATGATGATGAGGGTAACAATGAAATCTTGGATTTTTAAAGGCTGCTAAAGAAGCCAGATTTTCAGTTCTTTCTAAAGCCCAAAGACGTTGCTTAGAATTATTTAAAACTCTCAGCCCTTCGTGTTTTGTGCTAAAACAGGATTAGGAATAAAGTGCATAGTGCCCAATTCTCTCACTGGGTGCAAGGATTTGGAGTTTGCCCTCTTGTCCTTTGACTCAATGGCCCCACTGTCTTCAGCTGGTAGTGGAACTATGTGAATAATGAGTCTGAAAATGCAACCATGATTCTAAGAAGGCTTTATAAGTCTTGCTCAGCATGATTGGAAGAAGTTTATAAAGTTCTAAGGTGTGTTAGAAACAAGATGTTTTTCTAGATTGTGCAGGGGAGGAGGACAAGTTGCTGTTTGTTTGTGGGCGAGTTGCTTTAAGTTTTGGAAGACCTGCTCTTCTGCAAGACATTAAGGAGGCAGGATTCACTAACCAGAACCTGACTTGCTCTCGGGAACAGTGGTGTGCAGCAAAAAATTTGAGGGGCTAAACTAAAACTTTTCTACCTTGGTAAATTACTTAAATGATACATCTACAGTTGAGTCCATCTTTAAAGACTACCTTTGTTCTGCTTGTCTCCAGTCTACTCATTCCATTTGCCCAGGTTTCGTTGTTTTGCTCCTTTGACCTGAGCCTCTACAGAGAGAAGCCTTTGTCTGTGAAAAATTCGTAGCCCAGTGTGACAAGATCCAAGGATATGTCAGCTAAAAGTAATTGACTATATGTGTTATGTCTTGAACTGTGTCACAGAGTTGGAAGACATCTATGTGGTAAAGAAGCTTGTACTTTTAGACACAGATAATAGAAAGAAGGTGGGAAAACTACAGGTAGACACACTAAAAAGTACAGATCTTGTATGGAATAGGAACTTCAGAGACATGGAAAATGGTAGGTCCCATGTAGTGCAACTCAAACTGATGACTGACTACAACTTCTGGTATAATTTATGAAACAGAGGTAGATTTTGGAGTCCTTTTGTAAATGAGTGTTTCTGTCACTGAGGATTTACATGTGGTACTAACTGGTGAAGTGATAGGCAATTTGATGCTATTTGCTTCTCAGGAACTTGGTAGTTTTGATTTATACTATTCCTTCTTAATTTAGAGTCAGTCATGACAGAGCCTGGGGGACGCTGTGACCTCTGACAGAGATCATTTGGTGCTGGCTCACACTGCGTGTGTCTGGGTACTGGGTTCTTAATAATACAGCAGCCAGCTCCTATGCTGACAAAGACACAGAGAACATGAATTAATTTGGGACTCTTGATTTGAATCATTTTATCTCAAACCCATTCAGTTCACTTAGTCGTGGAGTCATGACAAATTGGGCTGGAAAGGAGAAGGTTTCATATATCAGCCTAACAACCTGAAATGTCATTATTTTCCTCGTGTTCTCCTGAACCCTTGCTGATTTTGTACTGCTGCATGTGTCTATCTTTGTTCCTTGTTCTCAGTGGATACCAAAGACATCCTAGGAAGCCTTTTACCAAATTTTAAATGTTTCCATAGGAAAAATGATGCAGTTTTAACAGCATGTGCAGGTATTTGTAGAAAAGCAAATGTGTTTCCCTCTTGGCTGTTTAGTTGCCTGTAACAATAATGTCATAAATAAATAATGTTTCTGTGAGGGAGAAGAGGAAATGTTTATCAGATAGAATACATGCCAGCTAGGATAACTCTGAACAAAATGTTAACATGGATTAAACAGGAAAACATGCTCCTGGCAAACAAATTGTTGGTGAAAACAGCTTCAACTAGGGAGTTCCTTTCTCTGTTGAATAGAAATAGTGCCTGCCATACAGACCAGCACCTTAAATTAAGACATTTGTCACCAGAACTGCTGGGTCTGTGGAAACATTCAAATGAGAATAATTTAAGTGCTGCAATAGAATAATGCACAATAAATAGTACATGGAACTGTACAAATGCTCCAGATTATAGTAGGATCACAGAGATAATGCCTAAGGGATTACTTTTTCTTTTCCTGAAATTATTTTTCAATCTAATTTAAAACCTGATTCTGTTTTGTTGAAATCAAGGTGAGGCTTTCCTTTGCATTTAATGGATTCTGGAACAGGTTGTTAACAAATGCAAACTGGTCACTCCTTGGAGAATGAAATCTAATTGTTCACAGAATAGATGCACCATTTACACTGAAGTTCAGTGCTTTTTCAGAGTATTTTGTAAGTATATTTCCTCCTTCTCTGAGGCCTGGTTTGGAGATATGCAGAGTTAGCTCATCTTCATTTCACTCCCCCTTGGCTTCCTTTGCTAAGATTGACAGCTGAGGAAAATCCACTGATAGCTTTTGTTATCAGCATGCACATCTCTATAAGCAGCTGTACCAAGGCTGCTGACTAATTGCCACACAAGAAGTACCACTCAGAACTGAAGTCTCCAGAAGTAATGACAAAGCCATGCCTGTCTCTTGTTTGTCTGTCTCTCTGGTTTTTGTTTTGATTTTTAAAGTTGGAGTGGGCTGGATGAAAAAGATCATCCAACTCACAGGTGATACTGTCTCAGAGTGATCCTACCTCTTCTTAGCCATCGTAAGCCATTTGCAGAAAATAATTCAGCATTACAGACTAGGAATAAAGAAATACACTAAAGAGGACTCTGGTGTTAATAAAGTACATGCTCCAAGTTCAGCATGTGCTTTCACTTAATTTTTAAAAAATATTACCATCCTGAACTGACTTCCACTTCCGTCTTTGATTTCTGTTATGGGAATTTTACATCTGAAGTTTTCGTCTCCCCGCTTTTAGAGACATTTTTTAGGTTAAGAGTTGGTTGCAGTTTTATCATCAGTAAATGGCCCTAGTAATGTGAAAATGGAAAGCATGTTAAAATTCCTACTACAGAATCAAACTGATTACCCTGTGATTATCTAGTTATTTATTTATGTACTTTGTCAGCCCACTGTGCTTGGTTCAAAACACATGAAAAATCTGGTATTTAATACAAATAATGCTTATTGGCTAAATAATGTACATTTGAAGAATAGGAAGAGAGAAAAGAGTGGCAAGACAATGTCTGAAAGCAGCAGAAGAAAATACAGACGTTGGAGATAGCTGAATTATGAGGAAAGTAAGTACATTCAATCAGTTGTTCTCTATTGGCTTGAGGGTAATCTCTGCCATACTACAATGTACTGATTTATGGACTAATTAGTTGTACAAAACAAAAATATTTAGAGAAAATATTCCTCTCAAGCAGTCTGCAAACCAACTA
Source organism: Certhia americana (assembly GCA_018697195.1). Lineage (NCBI taxonomy): Eukaryota > Metazoa > Chordata > Aves > Passeriformes > Certhiidae > Certhia > Certhia americana. The sequence goes on along the minus strand of CM031864.1, from coordinate 21,762,584 downwards.
AACAATAGGAAAATGGATTTTGTGTATTAAAAAATTAAATTCAATATATATTTATGAGCCTATTCAAAATGTAGAGTCTTTTTACTACCAGATTTCCAGTAAGCAGAAATATCTATGTATCAAAATCTAATTGGGTCAGTATCTCGACATTTTTAGAAGAAATTAAATGCCTAAGCTATAGGTATTTCAAGACATAAAAGATATTATATGTATTTATCAAGTCATAATATTATTATTATGTGAGCTCTAATATACCCAGTTAAATAAAAATCATACAGGAGAGGGAAAAGAAACCCCATAATAATCTCTTTATTTTGGAAGAGAATTGTGGTGCTCTACTGTTTTTCTGCATGCATCTCTTTTAATTTATCAGACTGTTAGAATGCTTCCAATTACTTTGACTCATATATTACATCCCTTCACAAAATAGTAGTTGTGGTTTCCTTCTAGCCTTGAACTGAAGTGCCAGAGAGAAAAAAAACAAACCAGCAAAATCACATGTGTGAGCTAAATATCACAACATTGCAACTCCAATGTTTTGGGAGGTGTAATGTAAAATAGACGTGGATGGGATAATCTGAAATAAGTGGGTGGTAAATACGTGCAGATGGGAGACTATTTTACTTCAGATTTGTGTAATTTGGATGGAGTAGGGAACTGTAGGTCTCACTACTTATTGTGGTGGACGAGGTGTCAGAATTAATCTCTTTTTCTGTAATTGAGTTTGTAAGTCTCTCAGCATCTTCAAGCTTCAGTCCTTATGAATAAAATGGAAATAACATGCTTCCCTGCTTTGCGGCAGTGTCATGAGGCTAACCTCAGTACAGTCTGGGAGATATTCTGATGTTAGATATTGTCAGTAAATGAGAAAACTGTCAAAAAATTGTTCAGCACTCCATCTACACAGTTTAGTCATCGTTCCTTCCATCCTACTCAATGAGTGAATTGTAAAAGTCGTTGTGCCTCTACTAGATCTGGGAAGGCAAAAGAGCACTGCCAAGACTAATTCATAGGTACCAATCCACCTACTTAGTGCCTGTGGGAGATCTGCAGAGCAAAATAAGAAAAATAATTTATAAGAGCATAGAAAAAAACTGACATGAGGGAAGAAAGCAAGCTGGAGTATGGCAAAAGAAAGCATATAAAGTATGCTGTAAAATGTATAAAAAATGTAAGTAGCAGGGTGTTCTACATGGCCGTTCTCCCATCCTTCCAAGCAACAGCAATTAGAGGTAAGAGGTGTTAACAAGACATGCATCAAGTGAGTCAGTGCATCCCTTGTTGTACGTGGTGACTGCAGATGCCAAAAGAAGGGAAAATGTTCTCTTATGAACAAACACATTTAATTTTCTACATCCTCATAAAAATTACTTTTGGAGATTTCAGAGGTGTGTGGCAAAGAGCAAAGGTAACTGCTGGCATTGCACAGATCTGCCTCATCAACATCTGGATGGTCTGGCTGGTGTGCAGTGCACAGCTGGAGCAAAGACAAAGCAGAGGTGCTGCTGCTGGGCCTGGGCTCTTCCAGCAGGTAAATGAGCACTGCATCACTCAGACAGAAGGTGAAATCCTCAAGTGAAGACTGTCCTGTCTGTGTGAGGCTCAAGTCCTGCAATTTCCAAATCAGAGATTACAATGCTAAAATCTGTGCCTACAGATTTGTGAGAATGTATGTAGTACCTAAACTGGCTTTTCCCCTGAGATCTGGCATATTTTTAGTCTGGACATGGCTTATACTCTCTTTCTTTTCCTTCTCCTGGTGTTGGGTTTCCCTCACTTTAAGTCTTTTATCAAGGCTTACAATATCATCTTGATAAAAGTGGACTTTTTTTTTTTTTTCCTTTTTGCTTTGTTTCCCTCTCAATTCCAGTACCATATACACTTCTGTTTGTATTGAGGTAAAATTTGTGTCTGATTGGTAGTAGGAACATTTTTAGTTCTACTTTATCTTGATCTTGCTGGTCTGCATCTTCAGTAACCTCTTTCTGCTGTGTGGGCTCCATCATTCATTTCTGTGTTTTTAAGTTTCTACACTGTGATGCTGAAGACTTTGCTTTAATATTTGAATTCCATTTCCTGCTTTTTAGTGCTATTAGATGAGCAAATCTCTACTTATAAATGTTACTGTCATTATATTTTAGATTACTGTTTTTTGGCACACATAGCTTTGAGCTGGGCATGTATTTAGCATGTCTGTTTTGAAAGAAGACTTTAAGGCACTTACTGTGTATAAGGTCAGTAAAACCAGCAACAAGTAAACAATAAAATAATTAATTTTAGTAATTGCATTTTTGTAAATACATTAAATTCTCCTGCAGTTAAGATGACTAATATTAAGTTGTAGGAAATAATTTATGAGCTATCATGATAAGTTAAAAACATGATTGTTATCATTAATTTATCAACCACTATATGTTGTTTAGTCTCATTAAAATACCAGTACAGAAATACTATCTTCTTTATGACCTTGGTATTCACAACCCTTAATAAAGTGAAGTAAGAATGAAGTTAAGTAAGAGTAGTTACCTGTTCAGGCAAAGAATAATTTCATACATTTGTTTATCTTGCTTGCTACTTATGAGAACAAATTTGGTTTGATCCTTGTTATACAATGTGGAGCTGTGAAGTTGTCTTTTCTAATTAGTAATATAGGTTTTGCATAAAAATATTATATTATGTGTATACTAATGCTCTACATAGTGGTAGTTGTAACCAAAGCTACCAAGAAGTTTTCAATATGTAACACTATTCATATTCAATGTGTTGTGAAGCTTGAGCATGGTGAATTTCTTCCTTGATTTTGCCAACTGCTTCTTGGGTTGTTTCAAGCAGCTTCATTTGCCTCTCTGAATCAGTTTCTTCATCTCTTTTAAAAGATACCTGAAGTATCTGAACATTTATAGACTGTAGAGAATAAAAGTCTAGCCCTATTGTATCTTTGAGGTTTTTGAAGTATCTTACTTGTGATAAATGGGAGTGCTTTGACTTTGAGTGTCATTACAATCTTGTAAGAATGACTTAGCCTTGAATTTATTTAGTTTTAGTAAGCAAATACATTTTTTCATTCAATGTGTTTGCAGAATCCAGTGAAAGGGACCCAAGCCTTTGAAGGAGATTTCTTGGTACTGTCAATTGCAAACAACTAATATAGGCAGCAGCCACTAATTTTGCATCTACAATTATTTGCAGGTGCAAAGTGAACCATGTTCCCAGTAGATGTACATGGCTTGAAACATTTCATTTTTCAGGTAACACTGAATACAGCCACTGAGAGATGTGAAAGCATCAGCTAGATCAAGGCTTCTGAAAACAAGGAACTCAGAATATGCCTTACACAAACTGTAAGGGCCTGAATGATCTACATCTCATCAGGTGTTTCTGGTATATTTGTGGAGGACTGGTATTGCATGTCTGAATGCAGAGAATGTGTTAATATCAAAACAATCAATGTCCTAACCAGAGAAATTGATTTAAAATAATCCATTCGTTCAGTGGAGCTGAATCAGAAATCAGAGAATTTTTTGTTTTGTTCATTCATGAGAAGTCACGTTCATATATATAAGCATTGGCTTTTACTTATTTGTTCTTGGATGTCACAAATACTTGCACGATGCTTGGGTGAAAATTACACTATATGACAAATAGAAAATACTCATCCCAAACCAGTCCCATTTTATCTAAACAGACAAGCATAGCCCCAGAACCCACCCCTAACCCTCTTTTCCCAGAAAACACTGCTATTATTTCAGTTTCTCGACAACAGTTTGTTTCTAGTACAAGAAGTGTAATTCCAGTGACAATGGTAGCCTTGAAGATGTGTCCAGCAGCTCCAGTGGGCAGCACTGTGTGCTCAGGAGGTGTCTTGGCAGTGGAACAAGCACATCTGCAAACACAGATGCCAAGGTTTTGATGGGGGAGTGATGCCTGCCGTGTCCCTGTGTGACACCCCACCCTGTTGTGGTGCTTTCTCTAACTGGGCTGGCACTTTGGTTCTCTGCCTGCTGTAAGACTCCCACTCACTGCATTCCATGGCGTGATCCTTATCCCAGTCCTCCTCAGAGATGAGCACTGGATAGCAATGTATGCAGAAATTCAAGCTTGAAGCCTTTACAATCTGTTTGGGTCTTGATTGCATAATTTACTCTTCCCTGTACTATTTGGGGCCGTAAAAAGTCTCAAGCAGTATTTCATTGTCTGTATAGATAATGATGGCCAGAAAAACAATGAAGGGAAACATATGCTTTGTACTGGAATTTTATCTGTAGCATATTATGGCAAAATGGTGTCTTGGTGAACATACTGCTCTGGTGATGAACTTTAATTTCATTAAATGAAATGCACCATATGGTGCAAAATGCTGCTGCTCTGCTTGTTTGTTTTGCACGTACTTATATCCTCTTCTTTTGGATACTGCGTGAGGGTGGGAAAGGTATTGTTGGTTAATATAAAATTTCTAATTTATACTACTAGATCTGCATTGTAGTGGATAAATGTTTGCACCATAAATAATTAAACTTAGAGTTTTCTTGGGAATGAATTGATTATGTCTTAATATTTACATCTGCAACTTTGCATTTGCAAGGACAAACATGATGATAGGCTGAAGGTCGCCTGAAGGTCTGGTCTTGCATATTCTATGAAAAATACTACTCACATTTCTCACAGGTGAATAAACTGCATGCATGGATGAATCTAGTTAATTCAATGGTTTAATAAACCTAGAATCCCAATGAGGTTATAACAAATCCCCCTGGTGTCTTGGAGTTATGAGAAAGATGTATAAAATTATATGCAAGGAGAAGAGCTCTTTCTAAATTTGAGGAGTCTTTTGCACATTATTTTTTTGTTCTGTTCACTACATGAAATAACTTCTCACCTGTGGCTCTGTCATGATAAAGTATTAGATCAATTATTTTCTGAGGGTAATATCTGGGGTCGATTTGCATCTGACTAGATTTTTTTTTTTCCATTTGGATAGTTTGTTTTTGAAACAATTACATAGCATGAAGACAGATGCCTCTCTTTTAATTTCCCTGTGAGAAAGATGGCTGGCGTGAAGTGGAAATTTCTGCAGTTCTCTTGTCAGGGAGCAGCATCTTGTCATAAGCTGCCCCATTTTCAGATGTTAAATACATGTGGATCCTGGATCAAAACCAATTCTCTATGTACAAACACAGGAACAGCAAGTTGATAAGGACTGACTGATTTAGCAAAGCAGCTGGAACTGATATAACTAAATAAATCTAAGATGAATGCTAATTTTAGAGTCACTGTACTCTGAACAACTAAGCAATCTAAAGCGTGGTCAGTTCTTGGATGAGAAACCTTCTAGGAAAGAAGTATCAGACAGAAAATGATCATTCCATAGCAGGTTTCTTTTGCTGTGTTTTGATACAGAAGCAAAATCCTAGGCTTGGAATTGGGTTGGCCTTTTTCAGCATCCTGAATGTGTTGTTATTTTACAGGCATTCCCAGGGAGAGGATACCCATTCCCAGTATGCTGGAAGGGGTCTACATTTTCTGGTGAAAAATAGCTGTGACTGCATGTTATCATGGAGAGAGCCTACTGCATGCTCAGGACAAGGAATCTGTTGTTCTTCAAAGCTTCTGAAACAGGCAACAAGTTCTGCCTTCATTTTGCACTGAGTTAAGTAAAAACTTGCAGGTAAAGTGATGCTGAGTGCTCTAAGTTTCTCTTATTTATATGTGTGCAAAGATGCACACATAATTTTAGAAATATACTTGGAATACAGTAGCCGAAACTTACACCCAAATTTTCATTTAGAAAAGTTCTGTGGAGTTTAGAGGAAAAAATAATGAAGCTGAAGAAAAGCACGATTGATAAGACGACTTCCCACTGAATGTATTCCTGTATAAAATCGTAATTTTATTAATGGTGAGGGAGGATAAAATGCACAAAATGGTAGCTAAATACATGGAAAGCCATATACTCTGCCCTGGTTTATAAGATCCCAAGTATATGAAATTAAAATGTAGCTGAATTGATTGTGATCTTATATTCATTATACTTCAGCACTGCTGGCAGAATCCCTTCTAACCAAATGAGAATAACATGCTTACTTAGCACTTTCACAAAGCCTTGAGTTTATAATCACAGTTAAAGCACTTCTTTTGCAATAATTACACAATCTGAATTGGTCTGTGGTAACAAAAGAAAATCATAATTCCCCATTTTAATATCAGAAATCCACTTAGTTATAGGTACTCTCCAGCTCTGTAGGTCACCTGTATTAGCATTTGTATTCCTCATTGAGTCTGCTCAGTGTCACTGCTGTTTATTTCATGAACATACTTCTAAAATACATCTGCAATCTCATGTAGGCCATGCCTGGCAACCAGCAAAGCACTTCATTTCTCTCTGCCTTATCTTATTTAGCCCACAAACGAGTGCAAGTGTGAACAGCAAACCTTCTACGTGATGGAGGGTCAGGGTGACAGCCTGAAGAGGCAGCAGCTTGATGTCATTAGCATCTTCGTAGTATTCTTTTAGAACCCTCTTTCTTTTTAGAAATGAAGACCTGGTTTCCCTACCCACTTCTGGAGGCTGGGTACTGTCCTGCAAAACTTGCTTCCTCAGCAGAAAGAGGTTCTCCAAGAAAGCAGTGCCCTAAATTCTGCTGTTCACCATTTGAAAGAGGCAGCCAGGTAGAATTTATCTCTCAGGAATTTTTCTTTTGCTGATTAATTGTTTTCCATACTAGGCTATTATGTTGGTAAAATATTTATAACCATTATGATGAAAATTGCCAGGAAATGAATTCACACAGTCCTGCTACCCTTAGTTTGTTTTTTTTTCCCAGGACTTTGAAACACTGCTGTGGTTTTGGCTTGCTTCTCTAGTCTTGCTATTCTTTTCTGTCACACTCAGTAATTGGCCTAATAAAAGGCAGTAACAAGAATTTATTACACCTTGGGCGATACTTGAAACAAACTTTATTTGCTGGAGCAGCACTTTTTATCTACTCGCTGCTGTATATTTTGACAGTCGTTCCAAATATTAAATCTGACTTTATTAAAAGTTAAATCTTGGTGCTTTTTTTGTGATTGCTGCTGTTTTTGCAGTTTCTTAAGTAGACTAGTACATATATAAACATACCTTTTTAATGAACCTTTTGGAGAAATAATACAAGCTTTTTGAGAAATAATATAAGCTGTGGCTCTATCTGCTCATTGCCAGAATCCACAAAAATATGAATTAAAGAACAGCTTCTATGATACCTTGTAATTTAGTTTTCGAATAATGCGTGTGATTAATTGAGAGAACAAAGATGAGAACTATTCAACTTTTCATACCTTTTTCAAGGCTGGGATTTGATAAAATCCACCTCAAGCAAGTGATTCCCTTAACATTTTAAGTTTGCAAAGTGACAGCAGTAAAATTAATGCCAAGTTAGGTTGTTACGATGCAATTTCCACTTTTGAATCTGGGTTTCTTCTAGATGCTGAATGGTAAAACCATGAACTTTTTTTTGTTTGTTTTCTAAAAAGGCCTTAAGAAATAGCAATACGTCATCCTGGAACTCTTTATGCATGAATTTTTATTCTTTGAAACCTTCCAGTGTTAAAGCAACAAGAAAACATTTATAATGTCCTTTGGTGGAATCTTATTACACTTGTTATATATGTAAACTGATATTCTTTGATGCCAGCACGTTGCCCATACAGAGAAATCTCTGCACAATAAAATGAAAGGAAAAAGAAAAGGACTAAATAAAGAGTAATAGTTTTCTCTTACCTGATTAGAATTAAATACATTAATAAATTGTCTGGTAACACAAATAGGCAATAATACAAAAAATCTACATTGTACATTATTTCAAGAAAAATAACTTCATTTGAATACAAAAGGATAAATACACTTTTTGTCCTATAGCCACTCTTGTATGGTAGGTGAACACAGCATCTTACTGATGCAGTGCTGCTAAGGTATACAAGGATATGACTGGCTTGAGTTTAATCGAGGGGGCTGTTACACATGTGCATCACTAACATCAGACAAAGAAATCTTTCAACCAACAAGAGTTACAGAGCAACGTTCACTAAAGCACAGGTTGGAAAGGATTCGGGGGCTGAAGCAGGCCAATATGGCAGCTTTTACAGATTTCCTTATACCCACAATGCACTGACAGCAAAGAATGCCTTGGTTTGGGCAGTCCACACACCGGGCGGAGGGACAGCAGCGCACCAGGGAGGAGTAGCGAATGTTGTCGGAATTCTCTTCCCCTTCCGGGGGCTGTCAAAGCCATGTCAGTCCTGCAGCCAGCGCTGATTGATTTGACACAACAGGCAGCTGCCAGCGTCCCTCGAGTCAGAGCTCCACAGTCTGCACTCGCGGCCCTGCCCGTGACTGAGTGATATGGCTTAGTTCAGTTCGGCCTTCTCCGTTTGAACGTGGTTATTTCTACTCGTTTGTCCTTCTGGGCTCCCCGCGGCGGTGGCCGGGGCCCGTGTAGTTTCCGTGGGGCTGTGCTGCGGTCTCAGAGCGGCCGTGCTGCCCCCAGCGCTGCCAGCAGCAGCAGCAGCAGCAGCCCCGGTGCGGGCGGCGGGGCCTGTCCCGCACTGCGGCCGCAGCCGCCCGGCTCCCGCTCGCACCGCAGCTTCTCGCACAGGATGCCCGTGTAGGCCGGCGGGCACTGGCACCGCACGTTGTTGATGCACGTCCCCCCGTTCTGGCAGTGCAGGAGCTCGTTGTCACACACGTTTGCTGCAAGATAGCGGGGCAAGGGGGGCGGGACAGAACAGACAATAAATGTAAATTCATCTTCACAGAAATGCACTCAGACCAGAACTGAAGTTCCACCTCCCTCCTCTTCCTGAGACATGAAAAGGGGCTGTGCTTTCTCAAATACTCATGGTGATTTTTTCTTTTTTTCTTTTTTTTTTTTTTTTTTTTAAGGCTGTATTCTTGGAAAACCATCTAATTCACTTAACACCATCGACTACGGCATTAATTAATTTTATATGAAGGACTGTTTAATAATGAAATAATAAGAATGTTAATACATGCCTTGTGCTAATGTCGGCATCTGTATAGCTATTACTGAACTGGAACTGTAGGTGGTGTGTGTTATTTGAAAGGGGCAATGTATCCAGAGCTTTTGGAAACCATGAACGGTGGTTAAAAATGCAGTATGGCTTTGCTGAAGTAAAAAGATCTGCATCAGAGGGCAAGGTTTTATAACCAAGAACTGCATGTATTAATGATCTGAAAAAGTTATGCAAAAAGGATAAGGCGAGCACAGGCAGGAAATTCAGCATGCTGTTGGATGGGGGCTATATGGTACAAACATCTGGAAATAAAAGATAATGCTATTTCTGATATAGATAAAATATTTCATCCTAATTAGATTTGCTACTGTGGTACATGGCATCTTAAAGCTATCTTAGATATCTTAGCTATTGTAGCCTGATAATAACTTCAGAAATCAGATTTGACAAGGGAGTTAAGAGAAAATAATATAGGCAAAACTTTTAGGCCTGCATAATATTATAGTACTTGAAAACCTGACAGCTTTACTTTGTATTGTTTAATATCAATTCAAATATTTTTTGGGTGAAAATGCAGAGGTATGAGTAACATGCTAATTAAATGTGTCAATCTGTGTTTTATTTCAGATGATATCACTGGTATGATATGTGGTGGATTATAGCTCTGCCTTCCACAGAGAGGCAATTTTAGTATAGGGCTTGCACCTATGATCTAGGTAGAAGGTAACAGTAAAAATGTTAACTTGGAGAATTAGGGAAAAGATTATTTGTTTAAGAAGCAGACTCAACATCGTATGATGTTTAGGTATACCTTAGCCTGAAAATACTCTACATAATTCAGAATAGAGAAAGTATTGTTAATTTTATCTTAAACTGTTTACTGCTACAAAGAAGTACAGTTTTGCAAATCTTTATTTACTTATTTTTAAAAGCAGTCCAAATATCACGAGAACTACAAGTGAAATAGTCCAGGTTCTTAAGTGGTGTAGTTCTACATAAGTCTACAATTTTCTGCACCACAATCCTCACTGGTAATCTTATCTGTCCTGGCTCGCTTTCAGAAAAATAATCTTCTCACCCTAGAAGGTCTCTCCAACAACTGCTTTCTGATGTTCTGCATCCAAGTGGGTCAAATAATGCAAAATGTTGGAAACTCCTAGAGGCAATTTAGAGGGACCAGTAAATCATTATTTTTTTTAGTGATTCCTTTAGCAATCAAAGGTTTTTACTAAGAACTGTGGATTTAATGTTGTTGGCCAGTTTCTGAATTGCAATTGAAAAAATTTATTAGTAAGGTACAACAACACATTGTGTTGATAATTCTGTGTCTGAATTTTAGTGTTCTACATGTACATTAGAAAAAACGTGTAAGAAACAGTAAGTCACCACCAAATAAATAAGATGAGATTAACAACCCAAAAAATACCATGGTAACAGGCAGAAAAAATTAACTGTATTTTAAAAGTCAATATTTGCATTACATCTCTTATAACTGAGGCTATGTATCTTTGAAGTTGACTTTATTATTCAGATTGTACATATTTAGTCATCTCAATATGCAAAATCAAAGCACTTTATCTGATGGTACAGCTACTGGATCTGCATGTTCTAGACTACTCATTGCTGGGGTACTTCCTACAGTTCAGGCAGTGAAAGTTGTGAAATGTCTGCCCCATCAATACAGACCCTTGTTTGCCTTGACAAACTCAGTGGGAGCCAACAGTTCATTAAACACCACTTCTTAAACAGCACAGGAGATGTTTCACATCACATTTTGCCTGGAATAATTTATCCAAATTTGCTCAAGTATTAAGTAAACCATATTTTTAAAATGTATTATAAAACAAATATCTTTCCTGTTTTAAAATGTGTTTTGCAGACTGTAGCCTGTTACTTGAAGAGGCCCTTAGCCCAGATCTGGTCTGTAGTTACAGGTGACTGGAGGTGGGGGGCTGAAGAGGTGTTCTGCTCCACGCTGGCTGTTCTGCCTGACACACTCATGCACACTGCTACCAAATGCCTCTAAACACTGCCACCTGCAAAATTCTGGATACAACATTATAGATGCTGATTTCTAAATCAGACCATTTCTTTCTCATTAGGAAGTTTTTGAAATGTGCTTAAAGAAGGGATGGATCAAAAGCTTCATCATTATTCTTACATGCTTTTAAATGTTTGCCCACAGGAATGCAGGTAGATATTATTGTTCTAAACAAAATATTGTATAGCTGAAAATTCTGGAATTGTTGATCTTGTGTTGCCTCAGCTTTCCTAATTTTGTGCTTGTCTCTCTTTCTCTTGTACACAGACAAGTATGCACATATATGTATCGTGTAGATAGCAATTGCAAGCTGGAAGTTAAATGAAAAAAAATCTGGAAATGTTATCAAATCCCATTATTTTTTGTTAATTTTAATTTTGTTCTGACCAACTCCAATACCATTTTCACCTTCCTGAAAGTATGGTCAGGATTACTTTCAAAACTTTAATATTGACTGATAATTATCTGAATGGCATCAGGTACCAAGTTGTGAGCAAAGAATGAAACACGGAGAAGTGACACAAGAAAAAGGCCTAATTCTGAAGTCATCACATTGAAGACTATTAAAAATTGTGTGGCTGAACTAACTGTGGGTTTGCTGGCAGATCTTGCTTAATTAGAAGCCAGGACATCAAACTGGTCAATTAAAACCCAAACAGGTATCTCATTTGTTTTGGAGGGCTTTGCAGGCCTTTTTGAGGGATATTTCTGAGCACAGTCTCCAGTTCTGTGCTAGTGCATGAAGTGAAATATTTAAAGTAAAATAAAGGAAATCGTTTTATTCTCACAATTCATCAATTTACAATCTAACTATGGTCCAATTATAGGATCCTTAAAACATTTCACAGAGGAGACAAAAAAGAAGGCACAACATGCCTTGCCATCTGTCACAAAATGTTCTTGATCTTTAATTGCAATGTTAATAAATTTGGGAATGGAATAAAAAAAGAAAACAAGGGCAAAAGACCCATCTTTGAGCCAGCTCAAGGGGTAGTCTTAGCCTGTCATAGATGTGCTAGTGTTTCATTGAATTTATATTGGGTATTAAATGAAATATTGGGAGTAACACAGCTGTTTGGCAAATTACTACTTTGCTCTTAAATGTTCAAATCTGAATAATACATGAAAATTCCGGAGTCTCTCCAAACTCAACTTTAATATCTTTGCAGCTTCTTGAAAGAACAGAGTTAGACAGCCCTGGCTGATTTTAGTTCTGAAGCAGGAACAGAGTCAGAGAAGCAGAAATGCAGCGTTGCTCTCTTCAGTCTGGAGAGGCACCTCAGGCACAGCCTTGTGTTCTTGGCTTGAAGACCTGCTGGTTACTGTGTCTGGGCAGCTGCAGAGCACATGCCCAGGGCTTTAGCTCTGCCTGCTCCCCAGACAGAAAAAAAAGATGCTGCTGAACTTGAATACAGTTTCTTCTTACACTCCTGTCTTTCCCAAAGGCCATCCAAGAGGGGAGAAAATAAAATTTGTATCTTTCTTTGTGCTACCTTAATTTTTGTACGGCTTGCTTACAGTCACGTCTTGTTCAGGTGGGACGGGCTATTGACACACTTTTTGATCTGGGATAGATGGTGTTCTATTTCTGCAGCAAAATCTGGATTTATGAGGAAATTTTCTTTATGGGAACAACATAAAGATCATTAATGATAAAGTCACAGGAAAAAAAATATTAAAGGTTCTTGCTTCCTTTCTTGAATTCTGAAGACTTAAATTTTCAGCAATGGTTTCTGTGTTTGCTATCGCTATTTTTCTTCAGTGTGCACCTTTTGTGGCATCATTTGTTGCAGCCTTTTCTCTCCCTCTCTTTTTAAAACCATCTCTTCCCTTTCCTCCTTTTTGTCTCCCAGATCATGAGTATCACAGTCCCTGGACAGTTTGGTGGGTTGACAGCTCTGAATATATTACACAACATATTTGTCTTTTCTAAAGCACTGATGCAAGCTTTGCCCTGACTTCTGCTGCAGTGAATTTTCCATACTGTTTGTCAGTGGTTTTTGTGACTGGCACCACTGAATTTTTGACCTTGGATTCCATCCATTGTTCATAATTTTGAAAGCATGCAGGTCTCAAGGCTGCAGAAATTATTCTTGGCTTTTTTTTTTCTCTAGTGCATTTGTTTCCTCAGTGCTTCTTATTTAGTAAAGAGTATTACTTGAACTTATGAATGAGGAAGATTTCAACACACATGCTAACAGAATATTCTGTCAGTGCATAAGTGAGTAAAAACCCAGCATAGTGAAACCCATGTTTTCAGTAATGATTTATAGGTAGCTCCAACATATGCAAGGGCTGTCTATATATAGGCACTGAACGGCACATTGAAATGCCATGAAAAATTTGGGAGGTTTCGTCTCGCTGCATAAATAAGTTCAGTAAATCCAGGGCAGGCACAAGCGATTTCTTGTCAAATGCAGAATTAGTTCCTGTGAATACTATGAGGAGCCCGTAACTAACATGCATTATTCTCTAAAACTGTGATCATTTAATCAATAAATGGTAAAAACAATCTCAAATATAAAAGAAATTGCACTGAATGAAGCTTGTGTGTATGCCTAATAAGAATGGGGCAACTACACATACATATATAGCAAAAAACCCTCTGCAGTTGTGACAGTATTAGCAATATTTTTCCCACAATTTGTCAAATAGGCAGAAATAGAATTGGGAAGCGCAAAAAACTTAGTCTCATTTGAATGCAAAGATGTGAAATTCTTTCCAGTTTTATCCAGTTGCATGCTCCAGTTGAACATAAGTGACTGCAATCAAAATATTTCAAATTGTCAGAGTCAGCAACGAATATCTTCATTATTTGGAAAAAAAAATCCTAAAAATACAATAGGTACTTTGCTGTGTGTTGAAGATCTCTACGTGGAACTCCACTGACTCATGAGATCTCACCCATGTAGCACAGATACCAGGTAAGAGGATATAAGGGCATGGGGAAATCAGAAGCAGTCAGGCTCCTCCTAAAAGATTACAGCTACTGCTGTTACAGTTTGTGTTGCACAACACATGACAAAACTACAAGTTTTTAGAGCTTAAGTACCTTAATTATTTGAATAACCAGTAAGTAATAACTGAGTTGAAGGCTTTGTCACTGAGATTTCGTGCCCTTCCTCTCTTCCAATTAAAAGTACTTATTTTGCTCATTTTGTTCTAATTTCTAGAAGTTAATTCATTGTTCCCATTTACATTACTGCCAAATGGCTTTAAAATGTTTTGCTGCCATGAATATCTGTCAGTGTTGGTCAGACTTCTTCAGTGCTTTGAATCCACAAGCATACCTGCTGTGAAAAACAGCTACTGCTCTTATAAATGAGATATTAATAATAATTTCTTTGTTTGGAAGTGGCACTAATTCAACATTTGCTGTAGTAGTAAAACTATCTTAGGATTCTGTCAAATCAAGATAAGGCAGATGCTTTGATAGCATGAAAATAAAACTGGTTTGCACTTATCTGCCAAAGCACATTCTTAAGACAAAATAAATCACTGCAGACAAGTACAAGCCTAAAGCGTATCTTACTGTGTCAAAATTATGGTCACAAAATGACAAACATTAATACAAAGATCTCTGGTGCAAAGTTGAAACAATGTTGTGATTAATTATATTGCCAGCAATACAAGGAAATAAACATTGACTAAGTGAGAGTAGTTTCTAAAGGCAGACATCTCCATCTTGATTTGTCTTAGAAATGCCTGGTTGAAGCACAATTGAAATGACACTTGTTTTTTTATCAAATTAGTTTTATTAAGTTATCAGAGAGTAAATGAATAGGGGAGTAAGGGTCACTGAAAATTTCTAGTAGAATTTTTAGATTGTTTGCCTACATATAACTTCTTTACTTTCTGCACCACCCACAGTTCAAAGCCAAGCCAGTTCTAATCAAATTGCAGGTGAAGTCCTCAGAGTTTCTACAAGAAGGTGTAGCTATTACTCAAGAGTTCTGCCCAGCACACAGCCAGAGAATGGATGGTGATTCCTCTGTCCTGCAAACAGGCAGCAATTTATCCTGGCATCCACATGGGTAAGCTCAGTTGATTATGTCTCACCACTGAAAGTGCAAAATCCTGTACAGAATATGTGGGGGTTTTTAACCATGGTATGAGGAGAGCAGAGGTAGAAGGTCACTATTTTTCACAGATTGTGTCTGTGCTTTCTCATTTTTCATCTCTATTCTTAATCTAAAATCCTTGGGTTTAATTAATAAAAAATACTGAAAGGAAATACATCTAACTTGTCAAAAGGACACGAGGAAGAATGGAGTTTTGGAATCAATACTCTTACATGATAGCCATAGTAGCTTTGGTAGAAACTACATGGGATTGTGTATTAAAATGGATGAAAACAAATCCAGATTTAGTTATCTAAGAATTATAGTTGAACTAATACCTTTCAATCTTCCTTGGTTTCAGGAAATGAATGATTTAACCTTTCAGTTTGCTGATTTTGATGGTTCCAATTTTATACTTCTACAAAAGAGGGTGATTCCCAAAGTGGGGAGAAGAAAAATTTCCCTATTCTTTTTATTGCTTTGCTTATGAAGGAGCACCACTGAATTGGTACGACCCTGATCATACTTTAGGGTAATCTCAGGAGAGCAATAAACTACATATCAGCTTTAGTTGCTCAAAAGGGACTACATGCCCCTATCATTCATATTCTACTTACAAAGCTGTAAGCTGCAGTGCCATTATTTCTCTGTGCCTGGAGAAAAATGAACATTCTTACATGATCTGTCTTCTCTTTCCTTAACTAGGAAAAGAAGCAGTTATATCTACAGAGTTGTTTTTTTCTATTGCCAACAGCAAGGTCAGGGTTTAGATGTAACCACTATCAATAAAAACTGGTTAAGAACAAAAAGTGTTTAGATGCAAAAGATGAAGTCATCAAAAGGCCCTGTGAATGATTTGGGGATGGGACTTGGTTCCCTAAATGCCAGCAGCTACTGCCATTAGCCATGCCAGAAGGGATGTGGGACATGTCCAGGGATCTGGCAGGTGTGTGCAGGAGCTCTGGGAGGTGTCACTGCAGAGCAGTGCTGGGAGGCCTGGCAGGGGCTCCTGGGCAGGCTGGCAGGCTCTGCCTGGTGCAGCTTCCCCACCTGAGGCACAATCCCTGCTCCAGCTGAGCACTGCAGGCTGTGCCTGACCCCCTGGCTGCCCCTGGAGCTGCTCTGCTCCCCTGGCCTGGGGGAATGTGTGCTGGGAAACTCCCTGCCCTGCTGTCCCACACCCCTTCTGTCCTGCTCCTGGCTCCATGGCACTTTGGGGAACTGCCACTGCTCCTGAGATACCTATGGCCAGTTCAGTCCTATCCAAAGGGCTGGCAGGGTGACCTTGCCTACACAGCAGCGTTTTCTGCTTCATGTGCAACAGCAGGATTTTCTTGGAAGTTCCCAATAACTGTGAAACAGACCTGCAACAAGTGTTGCTTTTATGGAGCACAAAACCACAGGAGAAAGTCTGGAAAGCAAACCAAAGCAGGATCATGCAAAGGTCAGCAATTCAAATACAGGATTGTGAATTAAATAAAAGGTTGAATGTTCCTGCATCCTTGGCTGCTAAGGTCTTTGATTTGGAATAATATTATGGACACAAAAGAATGCAAAGAATTTGTCTTTGTTTACAGAGAAAATAGTTTCTCTTTTGTATATTCTTTCCAGTGAACACTACACTGAACACTTCCAAAATCCATTATATAGTCTCAAACACTTGTTACATTATTTGGCAGCGAAACCAGACAAGATAATCACAACTGAAAATACTTCCCAATGATTTAGGGAATTAGAGTTATTCTAATAAGTATTTTCCTAAATTTTTTTAGGGAAAGGGCAAAAGAGTGACAGAATGTGTTGTTGATGGATTCTATTATTAATCACTGCTATTCTAAAGTTACTTGTGATCTAAAATAATTTGAAAGTTGCAAACTCTTCTCACTACTTTGTCCGAAAGCAAATTGCATGGGAGCTTTTGAAAATCTACTGGAAATGTGTAATGGTCAACTTCTAAACTACATAAACCAGCATTTGTAATGGAAACACCAACAATCTTTAAATGCACTGTAGTAAATATCAAAGGTATTAAAGTGGGACGAGTATGTAACTAAATGGAATTGTAACTTACCAGTTCTTTTACAGATATCACAAGGAAGGTAAAGCCAAGTTTGTATTTACATATAATTATGTACTCCTTCTGTGTGCGTTTGTGTAAAGAAAGGTTTAAGATGTTCTCAGGACAATGTTCTCTTACAGGAGACCAAAACACCAATGTGCAAAGTTAATGATTTAGAATCTCTCAGGAGATGAGCATTCAGAATTTATGTGAACATCAGTTACAATGCAAAGGAAAAGGTAAACATCTGCATAATTCCTACAACATGTATCAAGTGAGGGATGGGGTTTTTTGTTCAAGTAACAATGCTGGGAATCAGGAGATCTTTCTGAATCTACATTGATTTATTGTTTTGAGTGTGGATGAAATGCTGCAGAGTTCTTTTGCTGAGCCAGCTTTAGAATGGGGATAAAAACACTTCCCTATGGGTGTCAAAGCTATTCAGAGTAAAACTTCTTTTTGCTAGTGAACAATGGGGAAGTTGATGCCAGGAAAAGTCCAATGAGTTGCCTGTGCAAACAAAAGGAGGGAATGATGCAGGTCCTGTGAATTCCTTTCTATTTATTACATTGCACTGCTGATTAGATAAATGCAATAGCAGAGTTGATTATTGTTTCCAGGGGAGTTTGCTGACAGTCAGCTTTAAAAAGGTTTCTAAACTATGAAGTTTAAAAAAGGACTGTGCAATCTTGTCCAGTTATCATATGTGATTGCATAAAATGATTAAATAATCTGACAATTTCAAATACCAATGCTGTGTATCTTATCTCCTTCTAATCTCACCTATCAGAACTTCATCTGCTTCATATTCATACGTAAGGAACACAGTAAAGATTTGCAAATTTTTTATCCACTCTGTCATCTGACCTATAAAAATATTACCTATTATTGTCTATTTTTATATTACAGTAAAATTAAAAAATGAATTCAACAGGCAGATTCTTATATCCTAATTCCTGTCTGAGATGCACCAGATTATAATGTGCTCTCTTGTGAGAGGGATTTTAACGGGTGCAGTGCTTTGCTTTTCCACTCTTTTCATCAGAATACCAATAAGATGTTTCAAACAGCTGGCGAGTAACACTCTGCAAAAATAAGAACTAATAAATTAATGTATCAAATAATTAAAGCTCTTAGTTTTCTCATGCTAGTTTTCATCAACAATATTTATTGCTACACAGAGACTTGCTTTGGGTTATCATTGTGCATTTATCTTCATGACAGAGCAACTATTAGATGGGAAACCCCAGATAACCTGAGCTCTTTTCCCAACACAATCTTTTTCAGGCACACCAGTTTTTCTGCAGTGTTTTTACCCAGATGTAACCAATGTCATAGTCTTAGCCAGTGCTTTTTTAACCTGAAAATATTTTAAAAACTGACTTATCACACAATTCAACAAAAATGTCTGAAAGACATTCATTATTACACACCGACCAATAGAGCTAAAGCAGGCATACAGACAATCTACAGATTTTTCACACAATATTGATATGCAGGCTATCACTAATGAGTTGTTGCAATAGTAACAGAATTACATTAATCTCATTTAATCACATTTAAAGTTTTGCTACAATGTAGAAAAAGATCTGAATAAACACAGACCTGTCTTAGGGAGTACATAGCATGGTTTGTTTGGAATAATGTCTGAAAAGCTCTTTCTATCAGCATACAAACTAAAGATAATGTCTCTAACTATGGATGTTGATAGTGCTTACTTTATGACAAAGTGTTCAGATAATTCAGGATATTAAAAAGACCAGAGGTAAAATATTCTCATGAGTAAGAGTTGTTTCCCTGTGAGCTTTATATGGTTCTAGCATTACTTTTGACATGCTGATTAACATACTTATATTTCTGTTTATCAATTGTGATGCACAAAGGTGTTAAAATTTAATTATTAATGAAGACTGAAACAACCTGGGATCCTTGAGGAATAGATAACTGCCAAATGCGATTTCACTTCAGAGTACTTTCCTTATTTTGTTTAAAATTATTTTCTCCAATTTTTAGTTTGTCAAGTCATGCCAGAGTTGAAAAATACCAAGGATATCTCTATTAATTGTGTTCAAATAAATTCCTCTAGATAGTGTGTTAGATATTTCTAAAGAGGTATTGTATCAATACCTTTAAATTTAATGATGGAAAGAAGTGGCTGTATTACTTAAAAATTCTTCCACCTGCACCTTCCACTGAGAAACCAAGGCATTGGTTATTTTCTCCTGCTCCTGAGAGGCTGTATGTACAGCACTGTCACAAACCTCTGGTTAAGAAAAGGGTCACACAAGAAATACTCAATTTGTATGAAAATTTACTTTTAGAATGTACTTTTAAGACATAATGTCTGACTATATTTATTTCAGAACTCTCAGTGAAAAAGGAGACAAATTTCTGAATAACAGAACTGGGATGATGATTAATCTGTCTTTCCTGGCAAGGTTATCTCATTGGGTCCTGTCCTGTCATCTTCCCCAGAGAACCCTCTACATTATATAATATGAACTCCCACAACTCCAAAATATGAACTCAAACAACACCATGTTTGTCTTTCTCTTCCAGCAGCCTTGGCAGTGATGGCAATGGAAATCTGACTAATCAGATCCCAGCTCCTTGAGAACTCCTATTCCTTGACACTGACTCCTATGGCAGGAGGGTATTTGCAACACGCCTGTGCTGCTGGCTGAGTGTGCTAGTGGAGGGCAATGAAAGGCTGTCATTGCAGGTGGGATGGATTTTTGTAGGCCTGGAGCCTTGTGAGTGACAAACACTGGGGATAAACAGCAATGGAGCCTCCTCCTGCTGCATGGAGCTGCAAGGCAAGCAGGGCTGGCAAGCATGGCCAGCCAGCACAGTGCCTGCTCAGGTTTCAAACACAGCCCCAGAGTGAAGTGAGGGTATGACAGGAGTGTGAAAGGCAAAGGTTTTCTGCTGTGAGACAGCATTTCTGAAGTGGTAACATGGCAGATCTGAGTGGGATGCTGGTTTTCTGAAGGCTGCCAGAAAGCTACGGAATGAATAGCTGTTTAGCTAAAACAGCAGGAGGAGTGCTAAAGGGAAGTAGTTGGAACTGGAACAGAGGGGTTTGGGCTAAAGCCAGGGTGGGTGGGAGTAGGTGAGGGAGGTCCTCAACACATCTTAGCTGGCTCAATGTTTTGTATTTGCAAAACACTCAGGGTCTTTCTAATGGTGCAGTGCAGCGTGGGCTGCAGCATCATCACTAAGTCGTCACATTGCCACTGAATAAAAGATATAACTGGAGTACACTTCTCAAAGTGTCTTTGCACTTTGTTTTAAATCAGTAGTGATTTAGCATGAACTAGCAAAGCTCTCAGGTCATTGCAGAAAAATTATTGCAGTATATGGCTTTATTTTGACAGGTGGTGTAAATCTTGACCCAAATTTTCATACCTTTGCAGAAGCTATGCAGTGTAAATGCCACCTTTGATATTTCTCCCCAGTTGTGTACCAAAGGGCACGTGTGCAATGTAATTGGAAGCATTTCAAAGCATCCAGCTCAATTTTTGAGATGTTTGTGTTGCAGTATGCTGTTGTAATCTGTCTTTAAGATATGTGGAATAGGATGTTCTTTCAGAGAGTGGAAGCCTCCTTGCAGAGAGCTGTGCTTTGCTGCATAATGTCAGCATAATGGAGAGGATTTAAAGATGCTATGCTTGCCCTCAATATGGATTTCTTTGCACTAACAGCCCTAGTTTAAATCTCTTTGCAGGATTCTCCCGTTCCTGAAGTCAGTAGGAAGTAAGTTAGGTTTTTGAATTTTTTGAGAGTCCTGCTTGGATTCTAGTCACTGTTTATTGCCTCATGATCAAAACGCAGCTGCAGCTCTTTAAAGGAACAGCTACATGTGATGAAACTCTCTTTACACTCTTTGGAAATGAAATTCCAAATTCTTCAAAGTAAGAGTCCTGTTTCAAGGATCCTTTGGCTTAAAAGGGAAGTTGAATTCCCATTTAAAGTATGTGTACCATTCAGAGCTCAGTGGTTCAGCATCTCATTAACAGAACACCCTGCTGAACTGTCTCCATGGACTGCTATTTCTAGACTAAGGACACTGGAGTTTGTTCCTCCTGCATTTGTCAGCATGTTTGGGGAATGGGCAGTGCATGTGGGGAACCAACCTGGTAAATCTTTATTTTAGCCCCTCTGTGCCCCTGATCTGTAGCTGCTTGGTGCTGTTTCTTAAGGGTCACCTAAACAACTATTAAAGGGACAATTCCTCCTCCAAAGAGATCATGGCTGAACTCCTTATAACCTTGAAGTTTTGAAGGGCAAGAAAAGATCCTTGGCTCTATTGGAATAAATAATGGAACAAATTTAAACAGGAAATAGAGTAAGATACCCGTTCCATGGTTTATCCACAGAGAGATTTGTAAATCTGGAAAATACATATAAAAGTCTAAAAAGATTTGGAAAACTATTCCACCCAGTCTCTCTAAAGGACATAAAGTGGGTAAATTGATCTACAGACAACTGTAAACCAAAACACTGGCTCTAGATTCAGCTAGTGTATAAGTGCAGTTGTTACTACATGGCTTTCCATGTCCATCTGAACAAAAAAATAGACAAGTCATTGGCAAGGAAAAAAAAAAGATAAAAAGATGAACCTGTCCAAGATGTGGTTATAAAAATACAACATAATTTTGGGTATAACACTTTAATCATCGTGAACCCCATCTGCCTATTGACATCAGTGATGTTAATAAATACAGTCCCTTTAATATAATGATTTCAAGTTGATTTCGGATACAAGTAGTCTTCTACAGAAATTAATTACCAACAACTGAATTATGATCAAACTCTCCCCCCTTCTCTGTAATATCTTTAAACTTCCAGCTCTGTCACTTCTCTTCTCACCTGATGATTACAGGTAACAATTTTATTAACAATTTAATTATTCTCTTTAGAAGCTAAAGTAATTATAAGGAGCTTGGCTTCTACCAAGTCTTTTTTAATGATGTTACCATTGACTGTAGTCCAACGTGAGAGAAGAACAGACTGTAATCAACAAAACCATAACTCAAAATTGCGCAGAGTTGGGAGAACTCAAAAGAGAAATGCTGTTAATATTTTAGTGAACATCATGGTACTTTTGTATGGGCTATGAGTCCCCTCTAAATTTATAGTGACTTAATCCTGAAAATTTCTCTTCACTTTCACAGTGAATTTGTGCTAGAAAAGGTAGTAGTCAAAGATCTGACAAAAAGCAGAACTGACATTTATGATATTAAGCTTTTGTTCCTGATTTTATCATACCCATGTTCCTTGTCAAAATCTTTCTTTGCATGCTTAACCTGAAGAGGAGTTTGAATAACTGGAAGGGCTGGTTATCCATATCTCAGGTGTGTGGATCTGGGAGAAGATGATCATGCAGATAGTCATTGGAGAGAAATGCAAAGAAAAGCTAAAGGGGCAGAATGTTTGCAGGTGATTTGGTGAGCTGGTTGTATTTGAGATACAGAGTAAAGTGAGTATCAAAAAAAAGGACAACTATTTAAAAGGATTCTTATAAAAATTACATTGTTAGCAACAGATTAAAAAAACTTTGTAAGAAAATACATTTACAAAGGGTAAACAAAAATGGTGCAATTATGATGAAATGAAAAATGAAGGAAAAAAGGAAAGAGTACACGTTCTCACAACTGAGCTGTAAGAACAGGTTAAAAGTACCAAGGTAGGACAGAATTGATTGAGCAATTTAGTAAAGTCATAAAAATTAGCCATTAATTTTTTTTCTAAACATAGGTGAAGCCAGACCTTCTAGAAAGGCTGTAGGGGAAATAAATGCTTTGTAAGGTGGGGAAGTTAAAAATCTATTAACTATGGAAGAGCTTTGGGAGGTTACTGGACTCCTGCCTATGGCGATGGGGGCATGTTCTGGAGGTGTGTCTGAAAGTTTATATAAACCATTATTTAAAAATGGAAGTAGTCTGTTGCATCAGATCACCAGAAGCAAATATTATCGGTCCAAGAACGTAAAAAAAAAAGTCAGAAACTGAATTTTCACTGCTGCTTGTAATTTTTCTAATTTAATTTTTCTCATTGTCAGGATGGGCTTGTTTAACTACAAAAAAGGACCTGTGGCAGGTGTGATTTTTATAAAAAATTTTAAGGAGGTGGAGAGGAACTAGAGACTGGCAAGTAGAACTTCTACAGCAGGCAAGTTAATGGAAATTGTGATGAAGAACAGAATTAGCAGTTAGATGAGTGACCATGATGAGTATTAAAAAGAGAAATAATAATGTACAGACCTAGTAAAAGATTTTTTAAGGAATCAATTAAGCACATGGATGCAAAAAATCAGGTTGACAAAAAAGTACAAAAAGTATTTGCCAAGATCCCTCAGCAAGGATCTGCTTTTTTTCCTTTTATTTATTTTTAAATTTTTTTTTTTAAAATGAAATAATCATAGCTTGAATAATAAGCAACAGGCTAATAATAAATGTCAGGATCTACTAATCAGTCTTATGAGGACTTATACATATAGAATTCTGCTAGAAAAGTAAGTGAAGCATGCTGAAATAAATTTGCTTAGACTACAAAGGTATTGTGGCTCTAAGAACCTTCAGTAGAATTTCTAAGGTGCGTGTGACAGAAATTAAGTGCTCAAGACTAATGTATTCCTCAAGAGTAATGTAATTGTTGGCTTTACCATTTGCAACAGGCACCCTAAGAGTAGTTCAGGGTATTTTATTGAAAAGGTTGACTTAATGCTCTTTATCAGTCAGAAAGGCAAATAGATCATTGAATTTTTCAAGACAGAAAAACGAGTGAAGTGGAATCACCACAATGTGACTATATAGCTTCATGATGTGCCCATCTCTTGAACACTGCATGAAATCCTGATATTGAAAAGATATGTATATATGTAGTACTACCATAAAAGGTAGAATGAAAAGCTGTCACAGCTTTTAGCAGGCCATATAAAAGGAAAGACTAAATAGATTATATTTCTTCAGTGTAAGAAAGACAAAACAGGTTGAAGGAAAATAAAATATAGATCTGTGAAATCACAGAAGTTATGGAAAAGGTGAATTGGAAATGATTATTCATTTATTCTTCCTCTCAAAAACCAGGAAGGACCACCCAACCAGTTAAACAAAGACATTATATTAGTATTATTATTATTATTGTTGTTGTTGTGAACTTGTGCCTAGAACATTTGGATAACAAAAGTATGAATGTCTCAAGAAGTTATTAGGCAAATAAGTGGATGAAAGACTCACTGAGACCAATTAAATATGAAGATACTGATGAGTTCTTTGGCTGAGAAAATCTAAAAGCTGCACCTTCCAGTGGTTGGATGTCTCTGCTGTCTGAAGCTCCTACAGCCTGAAACTGTCACATAGAGGGCACTGGGCCAACTCAGCTTTAGTTTCTACTGTGGGGTGCTCCATTGTCTACAAACATGCAAGCATGAAGATAAACACATGACTCACAGGAGTGAAAGGTTTTGAAGACCAGCTCTACAATGAGTCAGGTAAGATGGTCAGAAAATAGGGTGAAACGGGAGCTGGGAAATGTAAAAAGGCACTTCTGTTAAGTATTTTAGTTAAGAACTCAGATCTTGAAACTCCCTGAGTTTGACTAAATTTCCTTAAAACCTTCAGTCTGAAATTTTTTAACCCCACCTCTATGAATTACTCAAAACAAACACTGTCAGTTAATCAAGACATCCAAAATATTTTGACTAAGTATGTCAAACAGTAGTAGTATGCAAAACAGGTCTTGAATTCCTTAGCTGTTAGATACTACTATACTCTGTAGAAGGAAAAATCTGACATTAGGAAAGCTGATTGCTTTAGGATTACATCCATTTAGCATGTTTAAATTCAGAGCAGAAACACACCTTAACATCAGGTGTGCCCCTGTACCTAAAGTTTAACTCTGAAATTCATCAAAAGTGCATGCTAGTCTTGTAAAATTTAAATTTACAGGTGAACAAAATCATAGTATACCTACTTCCATGGCATCCATTTATTCATGTGTAATTAAATTAAATTAATGTGTAATTAAAAGGTATTTTTTTACTTTTAATACCACTGGGGAAGCTTCACTTCTGTTAGTGGAGTCTGTCAGCATCTTGCAGGTTAAAACGCATCGGCTCCTTCCAAAGGAAATTTTGGTTTCCATTCTGTTGTGTTTGCACATGTGTAAAGGAAGTTAAACCAGCAACTACTGAAACCTTGATAATCCACACGTGCTGTGTGTCAGCAATGCCATCAGTGGCATCAGTGCCAAGACAGGAAACCTTGGCTATCTTTATTTGCCTCAGGTCAGTAATTTTTATCTGCAGTTAAATAGGATGGAGATTACTTTACTTACTCCTAAATGGTCCTTTTAAAGCCCCCTACATAAAAATGTCCCATCTGGGTGTGTCTGCTGCTATTGATCTCTTTATTCTGTCCTCATAAAAAGGCAGTGAGCAGGCAAATTACACAGAAGTTATGGCCACTGAGCAGGCTTAAAAGGAAAGTGTGACAGATTTTTCAGAGGAAAAGAAGTCCTGCTCATCACTGCTCATCAAATGAGCATTTAATAATTTATAACAACTGAGTTATAAGTTACCCCTTCAATATGTTTCCAAATGTGAATAGATTAAATAGTAATTGCTATCAAGCTTTATGTTCTATTTCATGTACCTAATAAAACTTTATCTACTGGAGCTTACTTTGTATCTTTTTGATCTATTCCTAACTGACTGCAATATACTCTATTAAAATATTTATCATTGTGCTATCAATTATTAACTATTTTAAAATCATCTGATTGAAGAAAACAAGTAATGTTACTTGCTTAAGTTTTCATGATTTTCCTGATATTTAGTTGTTCAGAACTCCCCCTTGATATAGCCCTAAAAATACACAAGATGCTACAAATTGTATTCACTCTTTTTGAATTGGGCTGTTTTGGAAATGCACTCTGCTCACATCCATCACTGCTGTCCGATTTGGCTCTGCATGCAGAATCCTAGTTTTGTTGTCTGAAAAGTTATGATTCTGCTTCAGTACAAGAGAGTATTAGAGAGTAGTTGGTTTTTCTACAGGTTAGTAAATTCTTAAAACTATTTTAGGAGAGTAGAGAATGTTGGGGTTTTTTTTAAGGGTAACATTTTCAAGACATTTCCCTAATTATCCACCCGTTCATCTTTCTGAAATTGTAGCTTTCTCAGGTAAAAATACTGGCAAGCTCCTAGAGCATAGAATGATCTAGTGATGGGGAGAGGAGAATACTTGTCCCCCAGACGTGCCAGGGTTGCATGGCAGCCCAGCCCAGCCTGACTGTCTGCCAGGCTTCCATCCCTCCCCAGCTGAGCGGGTTATGCTCTCCCAGGGTGCTCCTGCTTGTTCAACCAGTGGATGATTCATAGCACAGAACTAACATAGCAGAAAACTATTCTTTTTTGGTTAGTGTCCTGCTGAGTTAGATCTGAAATCATTCAGTGAAAGGTCAAACAAGTGCCTGAGAGATTGCTAGAGGTGTGGGACTAAATAGTGGGGAATTGGGAGAAGAGGGATTGCAGTACTTGCAATTAGAGCAGTTTGGACAGCCATGAAATAGCAGCTTTGAAGCTGACACTTGGGCAAGATCAAGAGGAGAACAACCTCTTTGCTCCAATCCAATCCCTCACCTTGCTGGGGAAAAATTGTTCTGTTAAAGGTCAGGTGTATAAATGTTGCTACTGAAGCATTTCTTTTTGCTTTGGAGAAAGCAATTCCTGATCACCAGGTTATCAGAGTAAATCTCCTGAAGAATTGCAGTCTGTCAGGAGCATGGTGCCTCTCAATAACATGGTAACTATGCTAACTAATCCCCTCT
Source organism: Certhia americana (assembly GCA_018697195.1). Lineage (NCBI taxonomy): Eukaryota > Metazoa > Chordata > Aves > Passeriformes > Certhiidae > Certhia > Certhia americana. The sequence goes on along the minus strand of CM031864.1, from coordinate 21,735,580 downwards.
TTTGAGCCTCATTCTCTGCTTGATTTTATTTGCCTGTTATTTTCTTTGTTTTCTCCACACACAGGTATTACCTAATTCCCAACCCTCTGTTCACAGAGGCTTTCCAGCACAGAGACACCAAGATAATGTCCTTGATCTCTCCCCAGTACCCCTCTAGTCTATTGCTTCTGCAGGCTCCCCCATTTCCACAGTATCCTTTGCACTTTGTAGGCAGCAATGCTAAAAGAAGATTAAGACATGGACTCCATCTTAGACATGCTACAGAAATTATGCAGATCTGTACAACTCTGAGAGAGCATCTTATGTTTTCATCTCCTCTGTGCTCTTCATAGAGGAGAGATGCCTCACTTAATCATTTCTGTTAATATACAGAGTTTGTGTTCTTTGTTTTCTTCGACTAAAGAATCTTCTCCCCAGAGAGAGATCAACCTTCCTTTTCTCCTTCAAATCTAGTATCTCATTAAAAAATAATAACATCCCATGATACTCATACTTTGGTGAACAACTTTCTATGTATCCCAGTATCTATATGATTATTCTGTGGGTTGTGTGTTTTGGAAGGAATACATTATTAAGCCCATTAACATTGTTGTTTCTCAGGTTTAAAAGACCCTGGCTTTAAAAGGGTATCAGAATGGCATTACACCTATATGTCACCAGCATACTTCCCCTGAGGCAAACAGAACCAGTGTTTTGCATCATCTGAGGATTAGTTCCTATAATACTGTAATTTTGTTTGTGTTCTTTTGCCTTGTCTTATATCTGTAAACCATACTTTTAGATATAAAAGTATAAGATATAAGGCTGTGAGTTGAAGCAGTTGGATTCTGGATTAATGAAAAGAGAATTATTCTGGATTTAAATGTGGAGCCATTTGAAGGAGAGTCTGTTCCTCTTGCATCCAAACCCCAGTATACACACACATTTTCTTTAGTTTGCATAACAATCATGTAAAATAGGTAATTTGAAAGCAGTATTTTGTGTATAAAGAGCAGGGGCAGAGGATTGTTTCCTGAGGACAGCAATGCTCAGTCCCAGGAGAATTTTATCCTTTTCAATAAATTCTTTTTATATTTTACTTCCCTTCAGCTCCAAGTGTGGCAGTGTGCTTGCTAGTACCAGCCTTGGCACCAAACCACACCAGAACTGAAAGTATATACAGCACCTGTGCAGAGGGGAGTCCTACTGTATCTTGACCAGCTAACAGCATTAAAACTGCTATTGGTAAAAAGATAAAAAAATAGATAGGTGGATCTTCTGTGGCTCCTGACACAGCCAGTTGCAATGGTGAACTGGAAAGCAGGGTGCCTTGATTCTGAATTTCATTTTTTTTTCCCTTGTCCCCTAGGCACAAGTTCAATGTGTAGGTATTGGATACATCTGTGTACAAATATGTAATAGATCACTACCCTTTATTGGGGAGACAGTTGCATTTATATGTATTTAATCTGTCTACAAAGAAGTGCAGGGTGTATTTTTTAAAAAAGATTTTTAAAGTATTAGATGGTATATGTCTTTTCCTCTTTTCTTGCTGAATGCTAAACCAAATCTTCCAAAAGAAAATGTTAATGTAAGTTCCAAGTTTACAATTTCAAATTTGATTTTCTTTGGCAACTCAATCTGCATGATGATTTTGATCAAATGCCCCAGCTTCTAACATTCGTAACACATGATAAAATCCACCCCAAAAAAGCTCATATTTAAATTATCATATAGTAATTTAAATGCACGCTGTGACAGAATATGAATTATCTGACAGGCTGCAGAGTAATACAAGTTTAGTCTGGAAGACAGATACAAGCACTGAGTCCAATTTGAGCATTGAAGATAAGAGTGCAATCCTTTGCCTCCTTCTATGTAAATGAACAAAAATGGGTAAAATGAGATAGATTGTTCAGACCTTGATACAAGGCTGGCTGAAAACTCATTTGCTAATTGTTTAAGAGTAGCACCACTGAAACAAGATGTTAGAAACACATTTTCACTATGGGATGCCAGCTACCATTGGTAACTCTCACTCACTCTAGGCCTTTGTAGTGCTGTGGGTTCAATGTGTTTACTTTGTCTTTGTATGAAGGGAGATAGAGAATAATATTAGTCATTGAACCTTCCCTCACCTTTTCCCCCATGAGGAATAAGCCTAATGAAAATTCGAGCTGCGCTGCCAAACTGATATTGGCAAAAGAGTCACTTTTTCTTTGCCTGATTGGATAAATATGCAGCTGGTTTTGGAATCAATGCTTCTGTGAGTGAAATTAAAAGATGTTACTTTAAAACGCTACTGTATGTATGCAATGGACTTCAGTCACCTGAAATGTCATGGCCAAGAAATACAGAAGATGCAAGACTGTGAGCAGTACATGTATAAAATCAAGTGAATGCTCCTACTTAGTATTTTGGCTGTGTTTAAATGTTTTTGCCTTTTGAGACAGGCTCCTTTTTATCTAAAAACACTATGTTCAGTTTAAAACTGGTACAAATCAACTGTAGTTGCAGGTTAAATTTCTTGCCAGGCTTGGTGCTTTTAGTTCTGTTTTAATGTTCATTTTTAAAGGAAATCATTCAGTTTCTATAAAATAGAAAAATCAAATACATGCTATGCTATGTAATTTCTCAAGTTCCAGGAGTTCTAAAGGGGCTTCAGGACCAAACTGTTCTGTTCTGAATTCATTCCCTGTGCTTTGATCTTGCTGGTGAGAACTCCATTGTGGGTATGTGGCAAGGAGGTCCCGCTGAGCCCAGCACGTTCCCCACATGCCCGACGCCCGCGGCTGCAGGGGAACTGGGGAGGGCTCCAAAGCTGCACCAGGCACAGCCACATCCACTGTGCCTCTTCTTCTGGGGGCAGCAAACCTTCCTGTACCAACCAGACCTCGCTGACCACTGTGTCTCTGCAGCACAAACCCTGAATGCAAGAAGATAACAGCTGCTATCACAGTGCTTTTTATCTGGGAGGCAAAGTCTAAAATTGCATCTGACCTCGGTATGCGCAGAGACGCCAAGCGAGGAGCGCTCTGCCTGGATCCTCAGAGGGTTCAGATTAAATCACTAAGAGTGAGGTACCTAAATAAATAGTTCTGAGGATAATAGCTTCTGTGACTTCCACCTTGTGTGGTACAAAGTAGACTCCAAACTGTAATTTATCAAATGATATATTGCGGGCATTAGAAAACACAACTCGGCTTTTGTGTTGTTTTTTCCCTAATAGGTTTACTAATATATAAAATTATGACATTGCATTTACTTATAGAATCATTCATGTAATTAAACTAGTTATAGATTTGAATTGTTTATTTATAGGTCAAGGTTCTGTTTTCCCTAGGTCAAAGGTTTTTAGCAACAAAGCTTCAAAAGAATAGAATTTCTTAATAATGCCAATAGCCTATGTATAACAAAAAATAAACAAGCACATATTGGTCTGTCAAGTGAGTGTGTGTATCCATCTTTGCATATCTATGTTCTGTACAGCACAGGCTTAGGGAAAAGGAGATCAAAACCACATGGTACGTGTCCAGACAAATAATTTTTTTGAGCTTTGCCAAGGCAACAGAATGAATTTTTATTTTTCTTGTATATTGGGGTCTGCTTGCTTGCCCGGTCATTTGTTTAGAATTCAATGGGAAAATAACAAAGCTAAAACTGACACAGTACAAAATTAAATTAATTGAAATTCTGTTCCTCCATGATAAGACTTGAAATGAGATTTAAATCAGTGTGTGGTTGGTAAAACATGACAATTTGATGTCTGTTCCATAAAACTGACAACTGCATCTAGTTGTTTTTCTTCTGAAATTGATCAGATAATTTGTTCAAACTTGGAGAATATCTGACAGTTACACAATCAAACTGAGATTTGTTCAGAAAATTACAACATAGTGAGGGAAACTCAATTAGTTTTGTCAGCAAATATAAAGGCACTAGCTTGCATTTCCAGAAACTGTCCAAAGCTTTTACAAATACTCTTGATTCAGCTAAAATAAAGCTAATTATATGCTGGGCTCAAAAACCTCCTCATTAAAAGAATGTTATTTGTTTTATAATGTCCAAACCTGAAAAGATAGGAAATACTGAAATTAATAAGTAATTGCTTTGACGAACTGGTCTATATATATATTACTGTAAAAATTTGCTTAACAGTCCTTCAGACCTGTCCAGACTTAGTATCTGTTTTAAACACACTGTGTGGACACAGTAGTAAGTTTTCTTCATTTCAATTCTGTGTAGAGAACCATACTGATTTCTGTTTTTCTTTTTTTTCCCTTCTAGTTTGGGTTACTGCAATATTTCCAATGCTTCACAAATTCCAGTGGTTATTTTGCCAGTATCTAGGATAAGGTACAGGGTGGTGACAACCTTCCTGTGCATATGGGGTGCAAGGCAGAGGGAGACCTCTTATTTCTGAGTGTGTTGTTTGGGAGTTAACTAGGATCTGGTTTGGTTAAGAATTAGTAATGAAGAACTTTGAAACCTGAAACATTACTTCACCTGCTTTCTGCTGAAACTCTAACTGCCCAATAATTTTGTGAATCATAGCTCAAGTAGAAGCAGCTGGAAAATGAGAACACATGAAAAATATGGTTCAAATGCCCTGCCAAATATAAAAAGGAGCTTGCTGATTGAAGCTGAGGAAGTCCAGTTTTCTCAGGTTGCACTGAACAGTGCTGCCCACGCAAGCTTCTTTTCTCTTCATATGCTATCTTTAATGCTAATTGGTTAATTATCATAATATTTCCTGAAATTATTAATTGGTTTTCTTTCCAGATATAATTTGTTGATTTGTCACAATTCCAGGCTTTTCTGATTCAGCAGTACTCATAACTTGGAGAGGCAGCGGTAATCTCTAGCATTATTGCCTTTATTTTTTTAAATTACGTAAGATTTGAATTTGGTTTTGAGTGCTTAGAGCATTTGTATGGCTAATGAACAATTTTATAATATTTGTCTAATTGGTGTCAGTAATTACATTTTCTTGTGTTTCTCAGTCTTAAGAATCAAAAGCAAACTCTTGTAGAAATCTGTCTTTAATGTGTGTGTGTTTAAGAATGCAGAGAGGCAGTGAGAGAAGGTGAAAGAAAAATCTGAGAGGACTCTCCAGAGTTTCTGGAAGTAGATGATCAAAACTGTTAAAAGAAGAAATCTTAAGAATTTACTACAAACAAAATTTGCAGTAAAAGTCTAATCCTGTATATGCTGAAGTGGTATTTCTACTCACTTGTTTACAAGACCTGTTAACCAGAAGAGAAGCAAAATACATAACTAAGCATTGAAACAACATGTGTTCTAGCACCATTTAAGGAAAATTTCAGCTCTTATTTTTAAGAATGTTAAGTATACTTCCATTTTTTTTCCAACCATTAACTTTCATCTAGTTTTCACTAATTTCTACAGGTACCAAGCCAGTGTTTTGCAGTTATTGTCCAGGTATTGTTTAAAGGTATGAAAGCATAATTAACTTAGTCAAGCGCTGAAGTTTAGGACAGAAAAAAGTGAACATGCAGAGAAATCACCTTCTTACTTTTAGTAGGAATTCTGAGTTTGGAAGTAATATGCTGATGTTTTAGTATACAAAACTTACTTCACAGTTGCAAAGCCACGTGTATTTACCTATGCCAGCAGGAGTTCCTCTGGGAGTTAGTGGGAGAGAGAGAGGACACTGAAAGTGTATTGAATTAACTGGATGGCAGTCAGTGCCCTCAGCTGGGAGTCTCCCAAGGTTCAGGCATTATGGCACTGGTACAGCCCAGAACTTTCGCTCGTTCTCTGCTCCCAAGAATTGGCACATGACAGCACATGGACGAGAGGCAGCGGAGCTGCAGGAGAGGGGCGACTCTCAGAGTTACTTACGTTGACAGCCCAAGCTGTGCCAGATATATCCCGGCAGACATTTATCACATTTAGGCCCTGATGTTCCCTCCTTACACTCACAAAATCCTCTGTCATTACAGCGATCATGGACTGAACCAAAAGGGTTACAATAACAGTCTGCAGAAACAAGACAACACATACACACTGGATTCAGGTCCACATGTGGAGATAATTCATTCAATACCAATAAAGGGTGCATTTCCAGTGCTAAAGGTAAAGGAAGACTGTCTATTAAGGATATCTAGAGTAGTGAATATAATTACTACATGTCCATTTATTTGTTTGCACGTGTCATTTCAGGAAGAGACGTTTTATGATGCAAAGAGAAAAAGTAAACATGAAAGATATAAAGGCAGAAGATACCATGGTCTTTGAGGTAAGTGCTTGTAACAGATTCTCTTTGGCAAGAATATTTTTGACAATTTAATGAACATTAGAAATGCTTTGTACAGTATGGATATATCCATGTGCCATCCCGGTGAAACGTTTCACTTTATTAAAATAGGCTTATCAGTATTACTCAATATTTTCAGAAGTGCTGGATGTCTTTACAGGGCTATACAAATGCACTTTACTTATTTCCAAGATAGTCTTCCTTTATAGGTTTCAGCAGTATAATAATTTATGTGAATATAAGCCATTAAATGATGAGATTGTATTTATCAGTGACATTAATAAACCTTTTGTGTATTCTGCAATGAAAAGCTTGAGGTGAGCACTAATGTAATGCAAAACCTTCAAGAAGGGGCTTTATGCAGCCATTTTAATTTCTCTCACCTCCCAGCGTGCAGATGGAAAATGCAGTGAGGCTCATTCCCCGCTGTATATTTTTCACATGTGTTCAGCTAATTAAAGAGTAAGTAGGGTAACACATTTCCTCCCACAACACTTACTCTGTTGTTCATTCACAGCCCTTTTCTTTAATGTGATTACAATATCTGTGTTCGGCTTTCAGCCAGCTGAACAAAGGCAAGGAGCTCACAGAGCTCATTTTTGGCACTCCTGTTCTTCAGCTTGGTTATTTAGATTATTTTTTTTTTTTGTTTTCAAATGAAGGACTGTCTTATTTGTATGTAGATCCATGTAGACCCAGAGTAACTTCACTGTTAACTGAGACCACAGACACCTTTTGGAAGCACCTGATCTCTGATGCTTTCTGATTTGGTGCAACCTGCTGGGAGTCTGGATTTATATGTCTGTGAATCAGATGACTAGATCTGGCAATTGTTCCCTAGCATTAGGTTAAACCTTAGTGGTAGCATAACTGAAAAAATGGAGTTCAACTGGGAAGTTACGTATGTATACATCTCCAGTGAAAAAACTAACAGGAAAAGAATTACCAGAAAGACATTTGTCATCAGTTGTCTCACTGTTTATTAACTATAAATTACAGATGGCACTTTGAACACTTGGGATGCTGAAGAAGAATAATTACCTTTGGCAAAAGGGTTTCACAATAATAATAGAGTCAATTAGCTGGCAACATTCATTAATGAAGTGGAAAACTGATATGCCAAAAATACCGTTCAAGGCTGAGTATTATAGCAAAGTGAGTGCCATTTGAAAAGTTGGGAATTCTGATGTTAATTAGATGTATCAAATGTTTATGTAAACAGGCTTGAGATACAGTCTGAATGCAGGAAATAAAATTTGCTTGAAGAGCATTTACAGAAAACCTTGAATGACAAAACTTGGAATTACATTAAAAACAGAGGGCCCAATTCTTGTTAAAAATAGCTTTGTTAGATATAATCAAGTTAGAGTGATTTAAACAAGTACTTGTGAAAGAAATATATAGCCTGTGATACTGGAAGTTATGTTATATTTTCCAGAAAACAAGACAAGACCCTGAACCAGTGAAACTTTTCCTACTCAACTCTATCACATAAGCATGTAGGAAGTTCCAGGCCCATCTCATGCTATTGAAAAGAAGGTAAATAGTAGAAACAAAGCTTTAAGCCAGGCCCTTTTGCAAAATTATAGATCAGAACACCCAACAGAATGATTCTAGCTTCCATCTTTCACAACTGATACCACAGTAACATAACCTACAGAGACCCACAGAACATTCAGGGTCATTGTCCAACACAATATCACAGGTTGTGGGCACTTCCCAAGGCCTAGCAAATACTTAAGACATAAAAAATCTCAAAGGTCACAATTTCAATGCGCCACAGGGAGGCAGTGAGTATCTCTAATGCCCTTACAACAACAGGGCACTAAATAACACTAAACTAACATTCCCAGATCACCCTAATAAGAAAACCACACACAGGTTCCAGGGTGGGAGAAAAAGCCCCTGAAGATCTGAACTGAGAAAGAATTTTCATCTGAACCTTCATCTGGTAACTATTTGTAAGGATAGGAAGATAACAGAAATTGTATTCTGTCCACTGGGGTTCACTCTATCAATGAGATGCTTCAAACAAAACACAACTAAAGTAAATAAAAAAGGAGGTGGGGAAATGGGCTGAGGCTTGCAGGCTTGCTGCTTATCAGTCTGGGCTGACAGTGGCTGCAGGAAAACCCCCAGGGTTCCCTTACCCACATTAGGGCTTCTGTCATTGGTTTCATTGGGGCTTCTGGTGTTAATTGAAGCTTAAGCCTAACTGCCTGCCAGGGTGGCTTTGTGAAAAGTGTGACAGCAATCACCAGTTCAGTATTTATGCTGTGAGGCAAAGGCCATGTTTTATTACTCTGGGTCTACTTGGTGGTTTCCATGCTATCCTTGCTTGTCGGTGTGTGCATTCACTGAAAGTTACTAGGCCGTTATCAAGAGATAAAAAACTCTTCAAGCTGTTAAATTCTTTTTCACACCGAATGAATAATTTTCAACCTCAGAATACCTTGATTTATTCTGACACTGCAGTTACCCATAGGAAGTAATTTTGCAGTTAATGTACGAATCCACAAAATTTTGATATTTCATTTTCGGAAATAAAATCTATTTTGCTTCTAAAGAAACAAAGGGCATCAAGAATTTAGATTTGAGCCCACTGTATAATACATTGCATTTGGCTCACTTGTAAAAACCCTCTCAGTATTTGAATTCTTTAGTCTTAAAAATTAAACATTTTACATTTTCTCTATTGATCAGCTAAGATTCACAGATTTGTTATCTATGTACTTACCATATGTATTTCTGAAAACTGTGGAACAGTTTTGAAAAATCAGAGCCAAAGCCCTATTAGCTGCCATTAAACTAGTTTAACCAAACATTTGTTACCTTTCTACATATATGGCTAAAGAGGAAAGAATTAGCCTGAAAAAATTACTTTCATAAGGGAATAAGATTTGCACACATCACTGGAAATCTGCTTATTAAAATTTTCATGCCAACATTTCACTTGTAATTAAACCACAGAACGCTGCTTTTAAACTTGGAAAAGAGAAATGAGCGTTTCCAATAGAGCAAGACTGTGCTTGACCTGGAAGGGTGGTGAATCCATCAACTCTCACAGGTGAAAATACTCCACATTTTGCCCAATTAAATCTTAGGAGCCCCAGATCAAGACGGCACTTTAAGATCAAACTTCTCTGTTTTCTGAAAAGTGTGTCTGTTCATTTCACTGACTTTACACAAGAAGTAGGAAAGACCTCTTAAGCTGGCAAATCAGCTAGGACACATAGATTGGAAAACATACATTTTGTATGGTAACTGTGATCCTGAAAACTGTTTTAGTCCGGCAAGAACGTTATCTATTTAAAATTAATAACCTGGTATGTAGCAAACCAAGGTTTTATCCTATAGTTATTTCACATGGTATAATTCTCATGGGAGCCCAAGAGAATTCTGCTTGCATTAAGGGGGAAAGTCAGCGAATGTTTCACATTGCCTTTTTTTTTTTTTCCCCCAGACTCTTGCTAAATAAAAGACTTAAAATTTTTATTTCTACATTGTCTTGGAAATTTCAAAGTGTACAGTTGTCTTATCATGACATTTTAAATATATCGCTCATAAATTAATTTTAAAATTACTTATTTTTGGTGTTTTGTTTACTAACTTCCTTGTCTATGTAGCTGCAGCTGCTGTCTTAGCATTTCAGTGTATATGGGAAAACAACATACTGAATGAGCTGATGAAAAATTCCAAACAGCAATTTAGAGTCATATTCATTAGGCCTATTTAGGCAGCTGAAATTATGCAGCCCTGATGTCATACCAATGATGTCTGTCATTTACATCAAACAAATATGTGGGACAGTAGTTTTTTTCCAAGAACATTTGATTGTGTTAATCTCCTCAGCACAGTCATACAAAATCATGACTTGCCTACTAAAGTTCTTATTAGCTCTGACTAATTACTGGCAAAGGAGATCGTGCATTTCCTGAATGCATTGCCAAGCAAAGTTAAAAGAAGGACATATGAAATGCAGTGCATGGATGGATCTGTGTGTTTATCATGAGATAAAAATGTAAATCTGTCAAGTTACAAACTCAAATAATAGCAACCTAAATAGTTTCTGGCTTAAATCTCAGCAATGGATTATAAATGCATTAAAATATAATTTATTCACCTGTAGTCTATTTTGGTTTTACAGTATCTGCTAACTACTCTTTGCTTCCTGGAAGATGGAAAGAAAAAAAAAAAAAATCACAATGAAAATCCAGAACATCCTACTGATGCTTATGTCATAAGAAACATCATATAAAATTCTCCACCTCTGTTTGTTATTAGAACAGTGTCTTTAGTGGCTATCTGTTAATTATCTGTTAATTACATTGTTCAAGGCTTCCTTTATTGACTGTGTTCAGGCTTCACCTAAAGAGTCCTAACTTTGCTGTATACTGTCTATGGTGACTTGAGAACAATGCATATTTTTCTAGGGTGCTAAAGATCTTAATTTTTTCCCTAACATGCTTTTCTTATTATGTTCTGACATTTTCCCTAATTCTGCAGTTTGAATATTTATAGCAGATGCTTGTTCTAAAGCACTGTTTTCACCTAGGAATCCCATTTCTAAATTGACATCATGTCACACTGATGTGACAAATTCTGTTCCTAACCTTATGGGCATCATTTCAGTTCCTTCTCTAAGCAGAGGGGAGGTAATACTGCATTTACAACTCTGTGTCTGGGAGCAGAATTAGCTGCAACATGTTTTTGTGAAATTTAATGAATAAAAGGGGTTAACAGAGATACCTCCCCATGTCCTCTTGATGCAGCTGGCAACTTTTGTATGTCTCCAGGCAAGTATTCAAGAGTCTGTACTAGTAATTTCAAAACTCAGATACTTAAGGCTCAACCCCTTAATTTTCATGTGTGACCCCAGCGTGGCTCCCTCCTGTGTAAGGACAGCACAGCCACTTTCTCAGGGGCTTCTGGGGAAAGTCTACCCAGGACCCATAGCCAGAGAGGTTTGTCATCATTTACAGATTCAAAATGCCTCCTTGGGGCTACCAGGGCAGTAGAAATGAGGAGGGAAGTCTACACAGATGTTGTGATCCATTGAAAAAGCTCATTCTGGCTTAAGTGGCAAGTAAGCAGCGGTGATCCCTAGCAGCTGCCAGGAGCTGCAAAGGCACAGAAGAAAAGGCGCAGTTATCCCGGGACTGACCTATGCACACATTTTCATCGTCCAGCTCTGCAGAAGCATTTCTGAAGTAGCCCAGCCTGCATAACTCGCAGTGCTGACCTCTAGTGTTGTGCTTACAGCTCACGCAAATGACCGTATTGAGCAGCTCGATGTAACTGCACCGGTTGGAGTGCCCGAAGCATTCACAGTCTTTCAAGGAAGAACAGAAATGTATACAAAGTGTATACAGCAGCAGAATAATAGCACATTACATGCTTAGTAAAAATGAACCATGAGCAGAAGTATGAATGAATGGCACGTACATGTTAATCAATGTAACATGGGCAGCAGCAGATGTTTATCTGCAATGGAAGTGGAGCTGGTTTCAGGCAGGTTAGCGTGACCCGACAACCATGGCATGACGCTGGAGGTTGGCTGTTGTTGGCAGACCTGATGGAACTGAAGCATTTGCAGTTGTAAACCTTTCAGGGTTACTGGAGGCTCAGTTTCCGCTGAGAGAAATGCACACATTTTTGCACATTTGAGATGACTATAAATCAAGACCCGGGAAAACCTCCTCATATTAACAATTCACTGGACAAAATTGTCAAACTTAATTATTATTAAATCCATAACTGAAGGTAAAATGAAAGTTTTCTTTTTTTTTTTCTTTTTTCTTTTTTTTTTTTTTTTCTGACAGAAATGGCAAGAATTCAAAAATGCTATTGAACTTGGGGTGCTATAACTGGTAGGCACCTTGAGAACCAGAGTGTTTTAATTCATGGCCAAACAAATCTCTAGTTTGACAATTTTGGCCAACACCTCCTAAAACAATTAACAGTGAAGAAAAGGAAGGAAGACGGTTATTGGAGAACTACATCCACTGTACTTTTGAAGTAAGCATTAACCGGTTTTTGTATTCTGAGATGAAAAACATTTGGGCCAGAAAAGATTATGAAAATTCTGAAATGTGTACTGACTAGAAAGCATGCTTACTGCAGCCATCTGAAATTAAGTTGGCATGACAGCCGCTTTAAAAAACCCCTTCATTAAATATAGAATGCTAGTGCCTTTTAGTCTTTAATCACAAGCAATGCTTGCTTTATGTAGAAAAAAGAAATCAGAAATGTATCAATAACATTATAGAAGACACATCTCTGTTTTGTGTAGTACACTTGTGTAAGCCTGATCCCTCAACTCTTGGGATTATGAGCCCAGAATGAATGCAGGAAATGTTACTAGGAGGATCACAGAAGTTGAGTCTATTTAAAAAGTGAAGACTAGGAAAATTTAGCTTGTTTAGGAAACTGATGATAGAAGGTATCACTGGGCTATAAATACATCAGGAAAAGCTAAGCCTCCTGCCATCCTAATGGACAACACTGGCACAAGAACAAATGGGTGTTAACTGGCTACTGAGAAATCTGAGCTGGAAATTAGGAGATGATATCTAGGCATTAGGGCAGTGAGGTTCCTGAACACTTTCCATTTGTGGCAAAACACACCGGTGCTTTACAAATGTAGTTTATTAACTGGTAGAATAAATTACAGTATGTTTTCTGCAATAATGGAGCACTGGTTGCAGTGACTTGGAAGGGCTTTGAGGTCCTGAAGTTATCTTGTGATTAGATAAAGCTGTAGCAGAGGGTGTAAAATGTTTCCATATGTGACAGAGGCCAAGTCCCCTGTGCTGCCTTTCCTGAGGTATGCTCCTGATTCTGCTCGGGCACCTGATCATCCTCCTGATTGGTGGAGTAGGGCATCACATATGGTATTTGAGCCTGTCTGTATTTTTGTAAAGAAACAACAATCCTAGTACATGTGAGTATGCTCTGCTCTCCTAATACACGGATATTTCTTTGGCTTTTGTCTGATGTACTGGACCGTAAATAGATTGCGCCGTAAATAGATTAAATTTTCTTTAGACACTTAGCACAACATATGTTTCAATCTTGAGAGCTGCCTTTCTGCTGCCAGAAAACATTAATCCATTTTACATACTCACATTTAGTTAACATATATTTCTTGTTCTCTTCAATGTTATTCTGCTAAACCAGTATTTTGTGGTTTGTGTTAATCTGATAATTCTGATGCCAGTAACTGCTGGAGTACAGGAAAACATTTGTTGTATCAGTCTCAGTATGTTACCACTTGACACAATTGAGTAGGGAGGAAAAAATGTTAATGTTTGTTGTCTTTTGCAGCTGGTCAGTCTGATTCAGCATCTTAGCCAGCCACCCTGCAGCATTTCTCCCCAAGTATATCCATCTTGCTCAAGTGAACACTGCCTATGTGGAACAGACGAGATCTAAAAGTGGAAACTAGCACTAGCAAACAGGAGTCATGGAATACTGGTGTGATTATGTTTATGTGTTCGATTTTTAAAGTAAGAAAGACTGACTAGTGATAAGCAATCTGATCTTTCTGAATCTTGGATTCAGAAGCAAGGCTGTCAGTCTTTCTGTCTGACAAAGGACCTGTCTTCTGCTACCAACAGAGAATTTGTTTTTGTGAGATAATACTGTATTGGTATGTTGGTCAGACTTGTTGCTGAACATTTGCATACTCCAGGTGAATTCAGAGGAAATAATTTGCCTATATACTATAAAGAAAAGCTGATTATGCTGGATTATCTTTTGTATTTAGGGCAGCAGAAAGAAATTGAAAATAGTTCATGAATGAATGAGTGCACTACTTCCATACTGAAACTGCAATACAACCTTCAATAATATTACTACTACACGTAATTAGCCATAACAACAGCACAAGAAACAAAGCTGCACATTAAGCAATTCACTCTGTAACACAAGGCCTGCTCCAAGCTCTGATTTGGAGTGAAGAAACATCTAATAATTATGAAGCACTTGGATGTGTGTGCACATGCTCTGAAACATATGCAGGACTGCCCAAGTTCAGACGTGGGTCATCAATAGGAAAGGTAAACAATGGGACCGGTTCTGAAACTTCGTTGCATTTCTGGGGGTATTGCTCTTTTTGTAACAACTGTGCAGTGTAAAACAAAATCTTTGTCTCAAAGTTAACTAATGCTAAGGTACAGGAGTGCTCTAGGAGTCTTGATCAGACTAGTAAAAGCTACATGGTGTAGAAAAAACCACAGTTAACTCGAAAACAGTTCAACACCTGATCAAACATTAGATATGGCAAAAGGAAAAAAAAGGCAATTAATGATTAAATCAATTTTGTGATAATGTTTGCTCCCCCCGCCTCCCCACCATGTTGTTAGTGCAATAATTTTTTGCTGTTGGCCTGGTCAGTGAATCATTTTTACATCCCTCTGTGCTTACAAAAATAAGCTATGTAAAAAGTCCTCCTATGAGTGAAATGGAATGACTTTCCCTACTGGTTACATGAGGTGCAGCCCTAAACCACTCGAACACAGCACACAGAGTTGCATTCAGCACCATGCCAGCTGGGAAGCTGACAGTGCTGTATGGCCCTTCCAGCCCATCATGTGGTTCATCTTAACCAGAAAGTATTCTGCTGGTTAGACCTGTCAGAAGCACAGTGTAGGGTCTTTAGGCACACAGCTCTGGCTAGCAGCCTAAAGCACTGTCACGCACTGGCAAAGTCATGCAAACACTGAAGGAGACAGGGGAAAAGTATCAAAAATCAGGTTGCACATGGTTTACCAACCGTTGTGAAATGACATGAGCTTCTTACAGTGTTAGAAAATGTTGCTTTCAGTTTTGAGTACCACATGTCAGAAAAGACACAGATAAGCTGAATAACAATAAGGAGTGAATGGTTCAGAAACTAAAATCTCACAGAAGAGGTCATGACAGCTAGATAGGTTTAATGTGAAGGAAAAATGGATTGCTAAGTTAGATGTGATCATTGTTTTTGGCTAATTCAGGAACTGTCAAATCCCTTGCAAACTCACAGAAGCATTGACTCTGAGCCTCCCTGACTATTTTCCAATGCAATGATTTTATTGAAACAATCTTGATTCTGTTACAGAAAGCATGATAAAATTACCCACTAAAGCAGGCTCACGAAGTTGATAATCTAATTGTTTTGTTTCTATAAATTGAACAGTTTTACCCCATTCTAATTCTATGCACTTACATCTTTGAGATAACATACTGTTTTTGTGGGGATGAGGTTCAGCTGAAGCTTCAGCTACGACCATTAAAACATGAATGTCACCACATGAAACAATGATAAACACACATGGAAGGGTAGCATCATTTCTAAACTAAGACAGGTTGCATGAGACAGCTATCAGTGTCACTTTTTAATTAAAAGCACAAAGCATATTTCAAGAAAAGTGCAGTCACAAATCATTAAATTATTTTTTCTTTTTCATTTTCCAGTCACTCCGTGTTCCTTCTCCATACACTAAGGCAAACAAAGAAGATTTCATTGTAACCTTAGAAATTACCTGCTTCATAACAAACAGTACGGCTCATTACCATGATCTCATCAAATGGGTCAAACTAAGTTTAAACATTTCTTAATAACCCTTTTCCTTGTTAATATGTATTTCATGAATAATGAGATATTCACAATAGCTGCAGAAAGACCAAACTTCTTCATACATACTCTTTACAGATAAATTGATGAGGAAAAACAATGAAAAGATCTCAGGGTTCAGACTGTGAATGACAGATATGCAAATGAAACAGGTTGCCTGTAAGTCAGAAAGAATATTGGCATCCTTTATTATGTCCATATAATTCCATTATTTTGATAGAACACTGGAACATAAGTTCAAAATGTAATGCCTGCACTCTGAATTTGCACACTTACAATAAAATGAAGACATAAGGCACACTTACAATGCATTAAAAGACACAACAATGCATTACATTCCATGGCATTTACAGATACTTCTTGAGGACACGGACAATTGATGTTTTATGGATTGTTTGCCCTCAACTAATCTGCTTATATTTCCTCTTTTACAATTTATGCATATCACTGAGGAAAACAAGACTCTAGTAAACATCTGCTTTCTAGGCAAGGATCTGAATAGTCATGTTCATACATTTAGCTCCTTTAAAAATAAATGCCATGTCACTTTATTTGCCACCAACAACTGTCTAAGAAGCATATTTATTTTTCTTTGTATGGCTTATGTTTATGCAACTTAATGCTTCTGTTGTATTCAATGAAGATGCCTCACCAGTAAACTAATGGGTACACTCCACAGATATTCCAGATTCATACAGTGCAATGTTTTCACAACACAGAGCACTATGGGATCACTGTATGAATCCCAGAACTCCTACCTCTCTTGTGGTTTGCAACTTGAACAGAAGAAACAGTTGACATAGCTAATTTGGGAGAAACTGGATAGGTAATAAAATGAACAGCAAATTAGAAAATGTATCATATAGGAATAAATCAAAACATTAAAATAAACATCTCTATTCTCTAACTTTTAAATTTAACAATTTTTTTTTTTTTTTAAGGAAAGGGTAAAGTTAGAGGAAATGAATTATACACTATCAATTATTGAGTAATTTGAGCTGTAACATCCAAGATCAGGACAGGGAATTCACATCTACTCACTTTGGCAAGTTTGTGTTAGGGGTTATTTGGTGGTTTCTCCCAATCCATTACAAATACTATATGGTGGTAACCAGAATGGTCTGAAAAGGGTTTTATTGAATTTAAATGCATATTTATTCTGGCCAAATACTATAAACCTAAACCCCACAATAAATAGGCATATTTCTGGAATAATTCTTTTCATACACTATACTTAACTGAAATATTTAATCTACACTATATGTTAAACACTGCAACAATAAGCTGCAAACACACAAATGCTGAATAGAAATGCTTTGAAGTTTTTGTGTTTTTTGCTCCCTACCAAAACATCAAAACTAAATTTACTTAAACTCTTATTTTTGGGGAAGAAACACTGAATAATTCTGTGCTGTTCAAGACTTATTTTCCAATGAAGTTAAGTCTTAGATCACATGCAGTGTAATTAAGCAATGAAATCCATTAGAAATGCTAAGTATAATTTAATTTGGAATGTTTTGTTATTCAATTCTGAATAATGTAGGCTAATGCTTGCAGAGAGCAGAGGAAAAGAGATCAATCTGGGTGTGTTTTTTTTTTCATTTAAAAAAGACATGCAAAAACTTGGAAAATGCAATGGGGGCTAAATGAAATTGGAATACTAGGTATTTATCAGGGAGAGTTAGTTTTAAATATATGGTGAATAATCCAAATTAAAGTACATTTCTGATCCTTACAGAGAGCACAGATCAATTAGTATTTTCTCTTTTGTTGGACACAGAAACTTGCACGTATAACATGGTGGATTTCACATGCACATGCGTATGTTTGATTTAGTGATTGTGATCCATAGATTTAATTACAGCCCTTCCAGTGTAATTCCTAACAGATTCCCAATACAGCTCATTTGTTTAGTGGCCATTTTCTAGATTGCCTTTTCATTAATTTTATTCTCCATCTCTGTGTGTTATAGCAGAGAAAGGACACCCTTTGAACATGAAAGAAAGCCACAGGCCAGATTTCTGCAGGGACTTTTTCAGGAGGAAAGGGCAGTAAATAAGAACAGAAGGACATTATTTTTATAATGAGCAATCACTCTGAAATGTGAAGTATAGCTGAATACTTCTTCAACTAACAAAGAATATTAGTTTTATTAGTCATCTTAAAAAGTAATTTTGTTTCTTTCAGTGCTAATCATCATACCACAGTATGTGAGTCATTTTTTGTGTAGCACTCAAATTGTAGAAACCCACGTGTCTTTCCTGCAGAGAACTTGCTTGTAGTGTGGATGGCATGAAAGCTGAGAATGCTTTCTCAGCTCAATTGGGAAAACAAAGTGGAAACAAGACATTAAAAATGCATTTGATGTCAACAATGACAACCTTTGTTCATTTAAAAATCTCAAAACTTACTCAAAATATAGATTGTGCTATCTAAACAAGCCCAAAATAATTTTCTGTGTATCACAAATTTTAGTCTGTATCTCTGCTATTCCAATATTTACAGTAATGTGCACAGTCTGAGTGTTGGGAGGCTGCCTTTTCAGGTGAGGTTTGTTTTATAGTTATTTTCTCACAGGATAGCATTACTTAGCACCAGAGAAAAATGAGTTGGATTATCATCGTTACTACTTTTGCCACCACGTGGGACTCGTTGAGAGCAATTTCAGTACCTTTAGACCACTAGGAATTTTACAGCATCCTACCTTGGTTTGGTTTAGAAACCTCAAGGGAAGAAATATTCGGCCATATCCTATCAAACTTTGGAGGATCTGCATGCATCAGGAAAAATCAGGTTGTGTTATTTACATCTGTGATATTGTTCTAAACAGGCAAGCATACGGACAAAGACAGAGATTACACACAGCTATTACTAGACTAGTCTAAGTTGCACTAGAACAGAACATGACTCCACAGTGAACAAGAAAACGAGCAATTGATGATTCCCAAAACACCAAATGGACATAAAATACTGTGCATAACAATTTCTCTTCTGTGGCTTAAAATATAATTTTTCATGATGAGTAGATATCCTAGGCCAATATATATGGTTCTAACACCAAGAACAAAACAGGAACATATTGTGTTAAATCTGCTCTGCAGAGATAAAACGACAGTATCAGACAAATATGGATTTCTTACCAAAGACACATATCTTACTGAAACATCCTGTTTCAGGGCCTTTTGAGTGAATTACATATCTGTTATCAGAAGAAATATATTTACCAGTAGAGTGGGCCTTTTCTTTGGCTCTCACACTTTTGTGTGTTTCATCTATTTCCTATCACGTCTGCTGATATATTTTACAGCTTGATTTTTTTTTGTCATAACGTTAAATGTCTACATTTCTTCTAAGTTCTACAAAATGTGTTACTTGTGTGAAGTATTTTGTGTGAGCAATAGAATTAGCTGTGTCTCTTTAGAACTTCATCTCCTTTGATTAATATGTTCTGGGGCTGGGGAAGTGAGGTGTGACAAACTCTTAGCAGAATGGTGCTGGGTCTTGGAGCTGAAAGTGAAGGGGATGGGTTTGTGGGGAAGGAAAGAAAACTTGTTTCTTCATTTCCATCTGCCTAGCTTTGAACATTAGATTTGGACCATATTTTTATCACCTTCTCTGAGTACTGCAGTGGTTGTGTGTTGTCTGAACCAAACAGAATTTTTCCTAAGGGTCACATCAGCCTTCTCTGTGGTGATGTTAGTGGGGAGAGAGCTAGTTTTTCTCTTCTATATATGAAGAACTCAGCTGGGTAGTGAGTGGACTGCAGTTGTCATAACCTGGTTGGCATCAAGGGGCTAGGCTTGTATATCTTTATCTAGATGGTGAGTTTCACTAATATTTCCATCTTAGTGGAAAACCTGTAGAGAAGCTATGACAGAAGGACTGGGGCTTCAAACATCTGATATGGAAGGAGGACATCCTAAAGTATCTTCTGACCCATTTGTCAAGGGTGAAAAGAAATTGGCTGGGTGGGGCTGTCTGTCCCTAAAGTCCTCCCACACAGAGAACAATGAAAGGAAAGGATGGGGACCTGCACTGTGCCATTTGCTGTTAGGCAGTCTTCTGCAATTGAATGCGTCAAGCTGTAATTGAATCACATAATTACATCAGAATCTTGCATTTTTCTGCTATTTCCTTATCAATCAAGAAAACAGAAGAAAGAAAAACTGAGTCAGTTTGGTAAATACTCCAACAGTCTATATATTGACTAACATTAACCTGCCTCTACAGGTCAGATCCACCAATTCCCACACATAGGAAGTGCAAATGCCCCAGTCAGAGTGGATGACAAAAAGTATCTCCAAGTTGTACCTACTGAGGTGGTGTGGTAACCCTCGCCATCCTGCTCTGGCAGACTGCTACCATGCACCTGAGAGGCCATCCTCCTCCTCCTCAGACACTAATTGACAAATTATTTGCACAGTTAATTCCCTGCTAAAATTTTGGTAGGTTTAGGAATGCTTAGACTTGACCTAAACATTTTAAAGTGACTGGTCATTAGGCCTAACATGAAAATCAGAAGTTAAAAAAGGAAAAGCAATCGTTATGGACTATGCTGTCCTGCTGTCCCCTGAGCCTTTTTTTCTTTCAGCCACTGTGCATCATCAGAGTTGTTGCAGAAAACTGGTGACATTTCAGTCAGCATATTGGAGCTTTCAATATCCTACTTGTGTTGTTGGAGTACTGTGTGGCACACCTGCTATAAAAATTCACATGTATAGTGGTCTTCAACTGAAAAAGCCTAGGTAGTACCAGAGGTAAAATTAATAGTGTCAAATAACTTTGTAATACCTTAGGACTAACCCTCTGGAATTCATCATTTCATAAACTGTAGGTCCTATATTGTAAATCAGATACTTTACATAATCGAACTGGTATAATCGGTAATATTTAATATATAATTTATCCTGATGATGATTTCTGTAAATAATTTCATGTCCAAGTAAAATAATTCCTTGCAAGACAGAAAAAAAAAAGATATTTACATATTTCTTAGAAATCCTATAAATGCTCTAGATCTGTGCTTGTTTTAGCAAACTTACTTAAAATGGAGGTTGTGACTTACTGCAAAATAATTAAAAATTCCCTAACCCTTTTAATTAGATAACACTGAACTGAGTTTCTAATGGGCACCCAAAACTATAAAGAGCATATTTACAGTGCCTGGAGATTACCATTTAAGTATTATTACTAGTGATTATTACTGGTTATTACTGATAATTATAACCTTATTAGAAGGGACTTCTGGAGGTCATTTATTTCCACAGATTGCTCATGGCAGGGTCAGCTTTAAAGTTAGATGAGGTTATTGAAGGTCATATCCAGCTGAGACCAGCTGCTACTTAGTAATGGGGTTAAAGCTCCTGAGACATAATGCTTCTGTTATGTGCTTAAACATAAAAAAGAGGATATCTTTTTCTCATATGCTTTATTCATGGCCTGCATTTACATCAAGATTACAGGTTTCTTGATAAAGGTCTTCCTTCATATCTTTGAATTTTTTTTTAAATGGTGATGACTTTAAATGCTTTATCTGAAAAGGTAGGTGAGATGTCCAAGTCCAAGAATGTTGGCTGTCATTCCCACATGTATATTGGAGCAGATGAGTCATCCCTTGAACAGACACTGGGAAGATTCATTTAGCATCAAGTTATTCTTTCACAGCAACCTGTGAAAATATTTCTGGTCCTTGGTTATTACCACTAAGGGCTTTATTTATAGAGAAGTTGACTAGATAAACCAGTCTCTTCCAGAACAGTTCCATGTCTGGAAATTGAATTTTGTAATTAGAGTCATTATTTACCAGAATAAAACATGAATCTTTGTGTAGGTATTCTATAAGATGTGCTATTTCAATCTACTGTAGAATATTCCATGACAGTTATTCAGGGCAAACAAGGCTAAGAAAAGTGAAAGAGAGTTTCTAAATGTATGTTTGAGTCTTATTATTTAAAAGTGAAGCTACTGTAGGCTTCGCTTTAAGACTGGAGGTATGCAAGCTGTGTGACTGAGCAGAAAATCAGATATGACATTTTAAATTTGCATTGGATATTTTTGCATTTTTAGTTACTATTGTTCCAAAGCCAATTATATGTAAAAAGTTACTATTGGAAAAAAATTTACTTTCATTAAGTAAGGAAAAACTTACTGCATTATATTTATTAGATGTACGATAATTTCCTTTTTCTCCTCCCAAACTTTTTTTTTTAATTTCCTCCCTGATATACAGTATCAGAACTGCTTCCAATATTAAATGAAGGAAATCAGTCTCAAATATTTCCTGGAAGTACAGTCTTCACTGTGAGCTATGTCATGGTTTCAAACTGGGGAAATAAAGGAAATGAATGGGTAGTTTCAGCCTAATTCCAACCAGACAGCTGCACATGAAAAAAACCTGTCATGATCTTGGCAGAAATTAATGGGCATTTTGTTGGTTTCTCACTCCAACCAAGTAGTGAGCTGGCAGTAAAATGACAATGTATTCCCATGGAGAGGGGCTATCCCTGCTCAGGGATGGGAGCAGAGGGGATGGAGCACAGGGATTCTCCGCTCGGGCACCTGCAGCCAACAGTGCCTGACCCTCCTTCTCAAGGGATTCTGAGCCCAGCCCACAAACAATGCATCTGCTGGAAATAACTACTCACAAATCTGGAAGTCTTAAATAATGCTCACTACTGGCAGACAGGGAGCACTTGTGTTGGCAACTATCATTATTAATTTAATTTTTAATAACAATAAGGAACGCTAATGGGATACACTGATTAAGATGTTTTCTAACTTTCTTTCCATTTAAAAAGAAAAAATGTATCAGTATAAACTTAATGATTCAGTAGAACTTCATGTCTCTAGCCACAGAAAGCTGGCCTTGCCACTGCCTATTTTAAACCATGAGTAGGCAGCAGTAAATATCTGTTCTAAATTATAGATGTCTGCTGAGGACAGTGGACTTATGACAGTTGTTTTAGGTGCTAATATTGGAAAAAAAATAGGATTTTAAAGAAATAATGCTCACTGAAATCACTGGCAGATTTAGCAGCTGCTGGAGTAATTGAGTGTGTTTATATCAGATTGTATTCTGTGTTTATATCAGATTGTATTCCACCTCTTCTTGCAATCATCATAACATTTTTACAGCATTTCCTTCTTTTTGAAGTTATGATAATCTACCTCACATAATATTTGCCTTTTAGCACTTTCATTAAACTGCAGAATCTAAATCACTGAAAGAGAAAAATGCTGATTTTTTTTTATCAACCCTTTATTTTATTAAGTTAAAAAAAATTACTTGGCTGATATTAGGCAATCTTTCTTGGAGCAATGTAGGAAGTTTCATACCTGTTCCTTTGAAGAAAGGAGAATTCTGCATAAATGTGAAGATGTGGTTGTTTTATGGTAGCTCCTCAGCCATAACAGCTTTTATAACTGTTGGAAGAATTTAAATGTAATTAGTCCTTTATGTGTCCACTTGTAGAGTAAAAAAAGAAAGCGATCTTTTTAGAGGCTTAAAAATAATCCAAGGATCCATCTCAGGAAACTTTCAGATATTAGAAAAAAAATACCACTGATTTGAACAAATTGTTGGCTGATTCTCAAAATAGTGAGGGCTGAGGGAATTCTTCATTTTTAACTATTTCCACTAAAATGTTTGTAGAAGTGCACAATTAATTCAAGTATTTTTGGAATGAAACATTTAGCTATCTTCTCATGAAAAAAAAAATTACTTTGTTGACAGTTTGCAGGGGTTGTCTTGTTATTTTTTTATTTGGACTGATTCTGCTTTTTCCTATAAAAAATGCTAAAATTTGCTGATTGCCTGGAATTACTGTACAGTAATTCACAACTGATGACCAGCAAATCAAGATTTTTTTAAAAAAATCACCATGCTGATTTGGAAACCTCATTCTTTGTTTCAGTCTGTGAAACAAACTGATTACATGTCTTGAGGAACAGAAAGAAAAAGATGAGAGGGTAACAGAAATGCATTTTTTTCTAGCAATTTCTCCCCAAGCTTTATAGATAATTAGATTATAAAATATCTTTTTGGATTGTAAACTTTGGATTGTCTACTCTCTGTAAACTTCTTTGAATAACAGCTCAAATTGAATATTGCAATTGCCATGTGCTTTGCATGGGTACCATGGTACATATTGGAATGTTGATAGCTTATTTTCTAGATTATCCTACTACTTGATTATTTATTAATGGTTAAAAGACAGATTACTGTGAACTGAGTTGTTTTCTATGTATTACAGCAAATCAAAAATCATTTAAAAGACTATTTGATTGATAGACTGATACAAACTAACTCAAGACAATGATGAAAAACTGGAAAGAGGAATGAGTAACAACTCTAAACTGTCAGTGGCTGTGTCTTATGAGACTGCTGAGCACAGCTCTTCTTATCTGTTAAAATTGGTGGATCTGGCAAAACCAAAACTGAACCAAAAGCTCCCCCAAATTCCATCCCAGTGACCTCACAGTGCTCTCTGGTGGTTTCTGACCCTGCCCTCAAAATCAGTGCAAAGAGGCAGTGCCTGCTCTGTGCTGGGCTCAGTTCTGCTTCCTCACCTTCAGGGCTCACATCCTAGTTATACAGCAGGAAACTGGCTGTGCTGTGACTCCTACCAGGTAAAACTACCCATAAAGGAATTTTTTTGGAATGTAAATTTCTCTCAGATCCAGTATTCAAATGAGCACATCATACCACAAAAGCAGGTTTTATTTTCTTTCAGCTCGGTAGTGTTTTAACATAGTGTAAAATCTAATTTTTAAAGCAAAAGATTCCAAGAGCTTCAATTAAAAGAGGGAAAACAAATACTGGCTTGATATTATAATCAGTTATCTAGATAAGGTGATTGTCTTAGACTGGAAGCCTGATTAACAACATTATTTATTACAAGGTCAGATTTGGAAAAAATTAAATTGAAATGAGAACATTTTGCTTATATGTCCAAAATAATAGATACAGTCTGAAGACAATATTTGAATGTTTTAAGGAGATAAATATCTTAATGGTCTCTCAACAATAGAGCTTTCTGTAAAACTTGACCTCAAATAATAATAGAAAAGTAATGTACAACCTAGTTATGCATGTTTATGCCCTGCTGACATGTGTTGGGTATAGACTCTAGTCAAGAGCTTGGCATGGTGATGGCTTTGATCACATGATTGAAGATTTGATAAGAGAACTACCTGGTTACTGCAATAGGGCAAAATCAGGCCCAAAATACTTTTTGTTGTCATTAAAAAAGAAAAAAATCCACTAGTATTTGCTGCTCTCATGACCTTTTAGGATATATATTTACCACATTAAAATTTCATGACAAATGTGAAAAACAAATAAGGATACACTCATCCAGACACTATTTTAGCTCCAGAAAAATACCTACGAAGAATTTTCAAGGTTAAGAAAACAATAAAATTAAAAAGTGCCCATTCGGTCTTTTTTTTTTTTTTTCCCACTTGTGCATCTTGCATTCATTATCATAAAAAAAGTTCTCTTAATTTAAAATTGACTATAAGAAGAACAGAAACACAGAGAACAAAGCAGAAAATACTGTTTGATTATTGTGATTGCATCTTGCACTTGGGTGCATGGTCTGTCTCTAAACTCTGACTCATCTGCCAGCAGCAGGCTTTAAGGTGATAATCACCCACACAGAGCTATTTGCACATCATGTCTATCCTATCTTCTATCTAATTATACCCTTTATAACAAACTGTTTAGCATAATTAGTGGAGTTACGCTTTACAGGAAAAAAGATAGAAGCAATAGTTTAGAAGACTCAAGTTTTTGAAGGCATACATATACAGGTTAGTAATGTTGGTATTTGGTCACAATAATGAACATTTTGATGCACTGGGCTATGTAAAATTGTACAATCATTATTTTAACAAGTAAAATAATGTAATTTTCAGAATATTTACAAACTGTATGTACGCATTGCTTAAAATTATGAAATGGTTTTGGGACTCATTAATTGCTAACACTTTCACCAGTATTTTTTCAGACATGGCTGAAAAATGCGAAAGAGCCAGCATTGTAATCAAGAATGCTGGAAATGATCAGAGAACCTATTATTCAACTGACAGACAACAGCAGGTACAAATTACCTTAATGGGAAAGCTCTGGGTTTTTTTTTTTTTTTTTGTTTGTTTGTTTTGTTTTCTTCTAGATGATCAGAAAGGATGTTTACTAATGACCACTCTTTCTTTGTGTTCAAATTTTAGTGATAAGCTGCTTTAATATAAAATCCTTTGAGGTGAAAAAGAAAAATAGAGAATAATACATATATGTGCACACAGGTGAATATATTTTATTTTTCTTTGCTGGCTTTCATTGCAGTCTTAAAAAGTGTCAAATGAACATTGCTTGAGGTGGCATCTTCTCTACCTGCTGGAAGTTTAGTGTTTCTAACTCCCCTGCCCCAACCCCACCCTCCTTATAAACTTGAAAGAGCTGTGAGCACACAAAAGCCAATACCCCCCTGTAGGTATTTGCTGCCAGGCAAAACAAAACCCAAACTGTATCTCCCAAGAGTAACTTCCTGTCCCAGATGGGAAAAAAACTCTGCTGATATGAAAACAAATACTGTTTTGCATAGTCAAAACAAAAGTCATGCAGAATCCATTAAAGCAGCCACAACTAATTAATCTTGTTTGGTTTTGTGTCTTAATTGGACTTCTGTTAAATTCTCTTTGAGGACAGGATACATTTTATGGATTCTATCCTTGTTTAACAAAAATTCTGCTGTTCCTATGTCACAGGAAAAGTGTTCAGAACATTAAGCAAGTAGAGTTATTCCCCCCTGAGCTATTTAAGAAAAAACACATGGAAAAAAGAAGCAGAGTATCAGTATTTACTTGTGCTCATGAAGAGGTGCTCATACTTCACCCTTTTCACATAGGCAAAGAAATATTTTGAATTCTACCACATATTATCCCAAGACATTTACAGCAGACTAGAGATAAAACATAGATTTGCAGAAACTCTTGTATTTCCTATAGAATGAAAAACAGAATTTTCTCCGTTTGTAATAAATAAAATGTACTATCACCCCAGTGTAAAATACAAAGAGGTCAACAATGCATCCTTTCAGCTCACCATTGTTCAAAAGGTGTTTGAGTTTCCCTATTAAGTTTTCAAAGGCCAACATCTGCTGATGCTCAGAAATGGTAGATGTGGTGACGAAGGCTGTATGGAGTGTGAAGTGAAAACACAACCATATATACCATGCAACACAGTACTAAGAAACTATAGCACGATCAAACTCCAAGGAGCTATTTCCCATTCATCCCATTTCTGTTATTAATGGCAGGAATATTTCTGAGAACAGGGACATAAACTTATTCTCTTTCATTTAGTTAATTTTTTTTTGTAATGAAACATATGTATAAACACAAAGTTTTGAAAATAGCACATCACTATCAATCTGCAGGCATACAAATACCAGAGGAGACACTAGAGCAGGCAAATGACATTATTAAGATTGAAGGCTTTCATTTGCACATTATTGTCTTTGATGCCGTTTTGCTATTTAAAGCAGAAAACAGATGCTGTGGCATTCAGCTGCTAACACTGCTCACACTTGCAAGGGAGATAGTTTTGATGGCATTTAACTTGGGCAGTCTAGAGCTTAATAAATCAGTGCTATTCATGAGCTTAAGTAAACTGAGTTGATTATAAATTGATAGTCCTGACCCTGCCTCATAAGAAGTGAGACAGTTTTACCCCAATTATTAAAAACTTTTCAGTTGGATATTGGGTACGGCAAATTGCATTTACCAGCTGTGCTAATTTATAACTGTGATTGTCCTTTACTGCACAAGTTGTGCCCAAAGTGCCTGCAAAGCTGAGGCTGTAGGGAATATTCTTTCCTTGAGCCACAGCAGGATCCCATTTCTCCCTCCCTGCTTTATTGGCAATTAACTAATGTGCCATGACTGAGTGCACTCCTCAGCTGTGGGACTCAGCCAAGGCTCACAGCTCAGCTGCTGTGCACTTGGTCTCTTCACGTGTTATGTTTAAGTAATCATCTATTTCATTGATGTAGTAGTTCTTTACATAATGGTGTTATGATTTTGTTGTAGTTTAAGAGTAGTATTTTGGTCCTTTAATTGCATACAGGAAAGCATTTTTCTGTGAAGGAACACAATTCTATTTATTTTGTGGAGTAAAGCTGAGTTCAAAGCCCACTAGAGTTAATACAGATTCCAGCAGATACGCTGCGTTTGCTAATCTGCTTCACAGAAATGAAAGCTATTCCATTTATAAACTTTTCCATTTGCTCTTTGAATTTATACACACATATACATACATAAAAATTATTGGTCTTATACTTCTGTTATTAGCAAACACTTTTCTTCTAAATGCTCAACAAACATTTTCACTGCAACAGTGTCTTAATTCTTTGTGTCACAGTCAGTTTTATAGGACTTAGTGCTCATCTGCTGATAGCATCGATCAGAAAATCTGGGGCTGAATGCAGCTATAAGGAGTGACATTGTCTCTGACCATATAATGACAGTTACATTTAATGCCAGAGAAGAAGGCCAATACACAGCCCCTGCTCCACTGGGTATGCTGTCAGAGAAACACTATCAGAAAGGGATGCTGGGAAATCAGGTCCATGAAGCTGAATGACAATGCAAAACAATACTGGTTTTATTACTTACTACCAATACTGGAAATACTGGGTATACCTGCAGAGAAAGAAAACACAAAGTGTAGTTAGCTGTTTGCTGCAATTGGCTGAGCTATTACAACTAAGATTTTGAAAACATTTTCAGTATACTTCATCAATACATAGTTAAACCCAAGCATCTGCCATTACATGCCCAGTCATTTATAAATGCAGAGTCTTTTAGATTTCTCAGTATGGGGCTGCAGGGACCACTAAAATGCATTGACAGATGGGATCTATACCAGCTCTGAACTTCATGAATTAGTTCAGAACCGTTTTGTATTTCAACTAACCAGCCATTAGGTTCAATGCTCTAGATAAAAGTATCAGTCATGCATGTATTATGCAGATCTAGGAGAGTAATTTAACCAAGGGATAGATGCATTGCTAACTGCTTTGGCCAGCTGCTTAAATCAGTTGGTACCTTCCATTACATTAATTGTATATAACTATTTTTCCCTCTTTTACTGACAGTTATCTAAATTAAGCTATGTAAAAAAAGTGTAATTGAGTGAAATAATCTAATGCAGTAGGTTGGCTATATTGATTAAGCCTTTCATTGATTTAGTTTTTTTCTTGTGTTCACTCCAATTCCAAAACTGAATTAATGCAACGAAACCATTCCAGAGGCACTTGAAATTTACCATAAGAGGTGGGGCTGTCAAGGAGTAAAACTCCTTTACTGGATAAGTAGTGTGGGATCTCATGTTGTATAATGCAATCCCAAGAACTAGCTTCTTGTCAGGTCTGCCCTGAAACCTAAGCTTTGTGTGTAGCACAAAACCATGGATACGAAATCTTTCTTGAAATGCCATTTTCTTAAGATTAGATGCCATTGTTAATGGGACTGTGGCTCATCATTTGGGTTAGTCAGAAACTGCAGATCACTATTGAAAGCCTGGATATTTGCATCCTCTTCCTTAAATACAGTTTGCCTTTTTTTTTTTTTTTTGTTTTTTACTTTTGTGGCATGCATTTTGTTGCAGAAATCTGTCTGTTTCATGTAAACATCTGCTACACTTCTTTCAACATCTATCTTGAAGTTCGCCCTTACTTGGAGATGGCATGGACCTCGCTCTGCAATGAACTGAAGGAATGTCTTGAGAATAAATGATATTCAATGTAAGCAAGGTTGTAGAGTCAAGCTGGGAACAATCCTAACTTGTGGCATGGCTAAGACAATGCTGAAGTAACAGAATTTGAAGAATGGGGACCAAACCCAGATTTTTTATGTTTCACCACATCAATCCTGGAGCACATGTCAGAATTGCAGCTCTGCTGCAATAGACAGCACCTGCTGCTCTCCCAGCCCCACACTCAGATGCTGTTTGCAAACTTAATTATTTCTACTTCTACTGAGATTAATGTGTATTTTCCAAAATCTTAGCACCATGAGGTATTGAAAGGTAAATGCAAATATCATCGTACTAGAACAATGTGACCGCATAGTTCTAATAGTAACAAAAAATGCTTTCTTTTTTTAGGATAATTAAAGACAATGTCTGTCCCCTTATTTTAAAAATCAAAAAGACAATAAATTTTCAAATAATTTTCCTTGAACTTTCAGTAGCAGCTGGTTTAAATTAGCAGGATTAGTTTTCCTTTATACAATCATGGAACCTACACAAATACTAGATAAAAGACAAAAACTGTGTTCTCACACTTGCACTGTGAAATGGTATTTGTATTTCCTCTGGGTATTCTCCCCCGCCTCAAACCTCGCTGTCTCCTACACACATACACACAAATATCCTTTCCTTTCTCCCCTGAACAGATTGTTGCAAAGGAAGAGGTTTTCCTGCAACTCTGCTTGCCTCATATTATCGTACTTCAAAATTTTCAATGAATTCATAGTGATAAATGCTTCCTGGGCAGAGAATAATGAACACAAGATGTCTGCTAGCCTGAGGGCTCTGTATTAACCTTGCAAAGATATCTTCAGGTTCTGTTTCAAAAGCTGTTTTGCTATTTCTGTACAGTTTCATAGTTGGTGTGCTCTTCTGTAACCAGACTGGTTTTTGTACTACCAGGTATCCCTTTGTGAGGTGACTGGCCTTGATTATGCACTACTTTGTGCCCTTCTTACTAAAGAGTGAGAATGACACTTCTGAGTTTGTCTGGAAGGGAGCTGGTTATGTAGGGCCGTGAAGCAGGATCTATTAACATTCTGTGAAAACTGCACATATGATGGGGAAATTATTCTTAGAAGGAGTGTTTGTGTGAGATCTGGAGTTACATATTGAGGCTAGCTCTTGAATTCAGCTGAGCTGTATTTGGTGCAAGTCCTTAGGTAACGAGGCACAGGAGGTGTGATTCTGCTCTCCCTCTCTGCCGGTGTGGAGGCAGCCTGAGCACACAGCTCTGCCTGTGCAGCCACTGCTGGGGACAACCACAGGCCACAGGGTCATCCCCCCTCCTGCTGAGGACAACCACAGCCTATGGGGCCATCCTCCCACTGCTGGGGACAACCACAGGCCACAGGGTCATCCCCCCTCCTGCTGAGGACAACCACAGCCTATGGGGCCATCCTCCCACTGCTGGGGACAACCACAGCCCATGGGGCCATCCCCCCACTGCTGGGGACAACCACAGCCCATGGGGCCATCCCCCCACTGCTGGGGACAACTACATTCTTTGGGATCATCCGCCCGCTACTGGTCCTTGGCTTCAACCTGGTCTGTCACATAGCAGGGATCATTTCCAGCCAGCCTTGTAGTGAAATCTGTGAGTACTTTGCAGCAGTGAAGTCATGGGGACAGGTTAGAAAGATGAAGGATCAGGCCCATTACCTCCTTTGATGGACAGTTTCATTGAGCAAGGTACAAAAAGTGATTGAATTTACATCTATTCAGTTGTTAAACTAAAGCAATGTTCAGCCTAAATTATCTTCCAGTTGAAATCACTGGGACGGTTATTAATGGTAACAGATTTATAGTGAGGGGACATCAAGTAAAGCTTGCAAAAAAAGTTCAGAGGTTGGTACTGCCCCTGAAATGGCAAACATTGCAGGAGAAAGTCACTAATACTATTTATTATTTTTGACTTGACTTGAGGGCGGTGGCTTGGTATATTACATGTTCACTGTAAGTGCATCTAAATATATATGCATTACTTGAGAGGAAAAAAATCTGGTGTTTTCCTTTCATACAATCTTCTTCATCTGCCCTGTAATTTTCTCATTTCCCCTGCTTCCAGAAATGTGTTGTTTTAGCTCTTAGCTACCATGGAGCTGGGTATTGAGACGAAGAAAAAAGCAAATCAGATGCTAGCAAAGGAAGCAAGTTTTTGATTTTGTCTCTAGTTTGTGTCAGTGTGAAATCCTGAACACAAAGGAAATGGATCAAGCTTTCAGTGAGAAGGACCACACGGCTGCTTCCAGTCTCAGGGCAGGTCATACCCTGCAGACCCTCTTAGCACCTCCATTGTCAATGCCTGCATGTGCTTCTGGCAGGACTCTTAAACAGGAACAAAATACAGAGCTTTTCATAGCAGAGTCAGAGCAGGGATGTTAATGCCTGCCTCATCTGATCTTTTGCTAGAATATCTGCCCTGCAGCATGACAGCACTCCCTGCAGTGAGTCTTTCTTTCCTTTGCAGCTCTTCCATTGAGGCATGACTGCAATATCAGATGCTTAGCATCAATTTCAGAACTTCTGAATTCTCTAGCAATTTAAAGCCCTGAGAAGCTTGATGATACTGGTATCTTGTAATCCATCAAAGGGATCATTATGATCACAGGAGTAAACTTCTCATGTTTCATATTCAGACAAAAGATTACACACAGTGAAAGAAAATTCTTTGGAAATTTCATCTGTTTCATTGCAAGAGCCCCATTACTCCTGCTACTGTTAATTTTGCAGTTGTTTCTCTGTAAAGATTGAATTCATAGAAAAGGAACTGCTTTGATGAAGTTTTTTATCCTTCACCTCTGCTTTCCCAAGTGGTATGACCAGAAATCAATGGGACAGAGGAAATAGTCATTGTTTTATTGAGTAAGATCTTTTAAAATTTGGACTTTCTCATGTTATGTTACTTACTGAGTCCAAACGAGTATTGAAAACTCTGTCTAGAAAACACCCAATGAGATCAAAGGATTTTTTTTTCAAGTAATTGTAACTTCGATAGAATATTAGAAACTTTGAAAAGCCTGAAACGCAAACCCCTTTTGGCACTTTGAATATCTTAAAACAGACACTTTGCCTTCCCATGCTGCTGCTGCTTAAGGACCAGAAGTCTCTTTCATTTCACCTCTTCACTGTATATAGCAAAAATAGAGTTGTTTGAAATCAGTGACGTCTGGAAACAATTCATTTACCAGCAACAGATGTCACCATAGCCAGCACAAGCAACCAGCTCAGCAGGGTCATGCAAGAGGGTAGAGTGCTGAAGGGTAATTTTTCAAGCCCTATTTTAAAAAAATACAACACGTTATTTATAGTGCATTGTTTTTTGGTATATGCCTGCAATGTTTCACTGGCTATTGCACTGGATACCCAGCTGAAGGAAAATGAGTTTATCAGTTGCAGATTTTTGCAATTTTTCCTGACACTCCTGTTAATCTAAATGCTCTTGATATGCTGCAGTTTTGCCCTCACACTAGGTTTCCCAACCTTTTGTGTGACATGTTCCTGTGGCTTTATACCTTCTGTAAGCTTCTTGGGCTAAGATTAGTATGTAGTATAAAATAGGAGCAAGATGAAGCTTTGCTGTTTTGTAACTTATTGATTGATTGATATCTTCCTTTTTCTCTTTGAAATACATTGTCAAAATCATCAAGGAGGAATATTTTATAACTTCAACGTAAGTGTCCCATTCCTTCAAATTGAGTCATGAAGAAGGCACTGGAAAACTTCTAGTTACTTGGGAGAATGGGCCCTTAGAAAATGGGACACTGTCTAGTTTATGATTCTGCTTTGTCTGGAAAGCAGGATGTGGATGTGTGATCCTTTCAGTTAGCGGGATCCTTGTTACTTGGATTCCTGACTAGAAGCACAACTTCTTGGACAACTTCATTTATGCTGGTCCTTCAAGATGGCTTTGTGTCAGCAAACATTTATGGGGAAAACTGAACATCAATGAGGGTAATACCAGTGCATGTGTCATAAGTTTTGCCAGAAACTGTTTCTGTGACCTTGTAAGTCTTTTCCCTTTCAGGCTGTGCTGCTGAGACAGAGGCTGTGCCATGGGAGGGGGACCCACTGCAGGAGAGGATGACTGCCTGACTCTTGGCTGAACAGAATCACCAATGTTTCCATGTCCTGGTCAATCCTTTGTTTTATGTTGAACTATGAATTAGGAAAGTCATGCGACAGCTGGGAGGGAGTTTTGCTGCATGTCAGGCACTTTTGATACAGGTTATTGGTGGTGAAGGGGCTGACACAAAGTGAGCAGGCTTTGATTCATGGCAGCTCAGTGCAGTCTGAGACAACTCTGGCTGATGGAGCAAAGAAAATATGTGCCAGAGATGATCTAAACAACGGGAGGAAGAAAAGGGCTAGTGCTGTCAGACACATACAACTGCTGAGGAGAAAAGCTATCCTGTAATACCAACTAGAGAGAAATTCAATAAGTTCACTTTGTGTGTCAAAACATATTGCAGAAAAAACTATCTACAGAATGTGGCAGCACAAGGGAATGAATGTAATCACAAAATAGTCAATAAGATAGAGTGGAAATATAAAATAAATGCTGTGTGGAGACAAATGGAGAAATATTGTTAGTACCAGTAAACAATGGAGCACTTGATGTCTTTCACAGGTAAAGCATGGAAAAATGTTTTGCATTCTCCTGAAAAATTCAGGATGACTTAAAATGATAAAGAAATAAATGGATAAAGAAAACAACTTTGTATCAAGGTTTCCACTATGACTACAAAATAATCTTGAATGGTCTTTGTTTCAAGCTGTAGCTTGAAAAGGTATGATGAAATCTTATTGACCACAAAAGATGGCAGAAACAGAGCAATGGAAATAACAGAAGTTCCAGCTGGGAAAGATTTGGAAATAGACATTAAGTTTCTTGTTGAATCTGAACAAATTTCACAAATTCAGAGAATCTCAAGAAAGAGTATCTTTTTATTTTGTGGAAAGAAGAAAAAAATGTCAGAGTGTTTCATTTATACATCTATTTTTAACTGTACCTCATTTAAGCATATTCATGTAAACTTCAAATATATTTAAATTTTAAAATAATTTGGTTTTAGATGAAAAAGATGGTCTTTGAAAATTGGAGGAAGGAGAAGTATCAAAGAGACATTGTATTACTGGATTATACAAAGTGTTCCCAGAGAACTGAAGTAATATATGAAGGGAAGTTATCTCTATAAACATGTTCCAGGAACTATTTCAGAATCCACACCTGACTAGAGAGACTATAACACCAGGGCTGCATTGCTGACGACACGATGGAGATGGTACATAAAGGCAACAAGGTAAGTGAAATTACACTGGCTGTGCAGAGAGTTTATACAATAATGATTAACTTCATATGCTCCAACACATGCAGCCTTAAATCAGGAAGTGACAAAAGAAATGAAGATTTACATACCATAAATAATTGCTGCTTGTAGCAAGGAATCAGACAACCCACAAGAAGAGAAGCTGATTTAGTTCTGAAGCAGTGAATAGGACACTACTCAAGAAGTAGTTATCAGAGAACCACTTCTGACTGAAACTCAACATGCTTGTTGAGAAGGAAAAGGATTAAAAAAAAAAAAAATCCACTGCAGTAATATTTAACTTTGAGAGAGTGAGGAAATGAAAATGAGGAAGTTAGATAAAAGAAAAGTGAAAAGAACATCTAAGAAGATGTGCATGCAAACAGCATGGAAGGCTGGAGACAAGTGTATGAGAGGCTCAGAATAATCATATATAACTCTTCTTTTTTTTAACTTACAAAAATTAACTCTCTTATAAGAAAAAAAAAAAAAATCCAAACCCCAGTGCCAAATTGAAAGCAACAGAATGTAGATGATTTTGGAAACATACCCTTCAAAAGTCTTCTCAATGGAGAAAGATATTGGGAAAAAAAGCATAAAATCTGCCAATTTAAATATAAACCACAGTATTTCGAGAATCAACTTCCTATGGACACGAAAGTTAGTAATTCTTTTTGTTAAAACAATCATACTAGAAGCAGGAGGCCCAGAGAGATAACTGGGAAGACAGGCAATTGAGATATTATTAATACTATGACTAATTAATAATTCATTTAATATTCAATACTAAATTAATTGTTTTTCACTGATGTTCACAACAAAGAGAGATTCTCATATGCTGAGGAATATTCTCAAAGTCTGTTAGCATCTGAAGTAAATGGTATTGAACAAGAATTGCCATGAGGAAATGTTGTCCCAAGAAGTATTTTAAAGGAACTCAAATATGATGTTTCTGAACTAATTATTGTAGCATATAACCTGCCATTTAAGTCAGTCTTGAGGCCAGAAGAAATGTTTTAACAGTGTTACAGTCTTAAAAAAGGACTCAAGTACTGATCCAGAGAGTAACAAAATATAAAAGAGGCACATTTCTATGGTACCATAAAAGAGCCATCTTGATGTCATGTCTAGGATGTGTAGTTTTAGCCTCACCAAATAAAAAATGACATTGTAGTACCAGAAGAGAGCAAGAAAGCACAGATGACCAGAGATGTGGCATGGTTTTATGATAAGATGAAAGAGATCAGGATTTGTCATTTAAAAAGACTGGAGGAGTGGATAAGGTCAGGTCTATGTAATGATAAATGGTGTAACAGATGTGCATTATTTTTTGTTTCTTCCTTATTTAAGGAGGTACTGACTTAACCATAGAAAAACATAATAAAATGCCTTTCACTCACTGTCTCACTAAAATTTGAAATGTATTGCCGTAAGGTATCAAGCTTATGTCAGCTGGGTGTCTCTCTCTGTTCAGCAGGAAGCAACTCCTGCAGTCCAGCTCAGAAAGACAGTTTATTTCATGGTAACTGAGAAGATGAAGAAGAAATCCTTCATGCTTCTTCCTGTTTGCCATAAATTCCTGCTGCCGATCACTGCTGAAGTCAGGATTTGAAGGTAAGAGAAGCATTTGTCAGCTCAAACAAGGTTATGTTTTCATTATTCTCTCATCATCATCCCCAGAAATGACTACCTATTATTTACAAAAATTTTGATTTTTGATGAAACTGTGTATTTGCTGAAATTCACTGATGTTGTTTTAACATAAAGCTGATTTAACTAGCTTCAGACACTCTTTCAGTAGGTGCTAATTCCACTGTTCCGTCTGGTGTGTGCTCAGCTGACTGGGAATGAGGTAAATGACACAGCAAGCTGAATTTAGCTAAAATCAACCTGGTAAATCTCACCATATTTCCCAAATATAGCTTTAAAGTATTAATTCTGTGGGCAATACTCACTTTTTATAACAGGCGAAAAAAAGTGAATACTCTTACAAAATGTTTTTCCCTGCTTTTTGGAAGTTCATTTTTTCCTGCTCAGTAAGAATTTTATCATAATTTCATACCCCCACACTTCACGGTTTGTTACTTGGTCTATTACTTTCACATTTTACTTGATAAGGTCCTGCTTCCTATGATCTTCATTTCTGAATTTTGATTCTTCACAGCTGCTGCTTTGAAGTCTTAGATAACATTCTGAGCATTGCACACTGTTCCTGGTTTTAAATTTTTCATTCAGCTGCATACATAGTTCTGTTTCCCTCAAATAACTTTTTCAATAAATTGTTCTATCTAATATTTTAAAATGAATGTTTTGCTTTTAATCAGGGCAAAACTGTGGACTCTTTTCTTAAAAGAAGCTAGTAACTTCAGTCAAAAGGTTTATCCTCATTTTCAGTCCTTTCTTCAAAGGAATTTAAGTCTCTTACTCAGTTCAGGAGGATTCCGAATCAGTGTATTTCATATACGCATGAAAGGGAGAACTGTTGGTCATACTTGTCTTTGTGCCCTCTTTTTCACCACCATGTTTTATTTTGACCCAATCCTGCCCAGGACCAGGAAATAAAAGTAACTTCTTCTTTTGGATAATATGAAAGTGTGCTGGAATAGTACACATGTGTTTTGTGGAGTGGCTGTTAGCTGGAAACAAGCAGATGGAAAATCTCAGGTTTTGCCCTCACTTTCCTTCAACACTTGAACTGCAGGAGTGCATCTGAATCTGGACTGCAGGTCAACATCAGCGAAATGTTTCCCAATCTTTAGATCTTTAGTTAGTAATATGAAAAATTTGGCCTGAAGGGTTTTTTTTTCTCCCTTTTTTAAATGGACAAAAAATGAGCAAGGATCTCACATGTTGAGCTGAGCATCACCAATCTCAAGACCATAAGGATGTATGAATGGAGAGCTGAGGGCACCATGGCTGGAGCAGTGCTGCAGTTATTCCCACTGTTTTCTCTCATCTGAGTGTGTTTTTTATGTGAAGAGTCCTAATTTTTTAATTTCTTAATTTTTCATTGCCCTATCTGTGCAGTGTCCAGGGATGTGTCTATGGATCTAAACATGTGGTTCTCCTGGAAGTTATTTACAACCATGTGAGAGCACAGATGATGCACACTTACAATTAGCACTTACAAATTGACACCTTGTCCACTTATACACACCGAGTCAGAAAGAAATGACAAACCTTTGCAAGCATTAATCTTCCTTTAGAGTCATAATATAATATTGTAATAATGAAATATCCTTATA
Source organism: Certhia americana (assembly GCA_018697195.1). Taxonomy (NCBI): domain Eukaryota; kingdom Metazoa; phylum Chordata; class Aves; order Passeriformes; family Certhiidae; genus Certhia; species Certhia americana. The sequence continues at coordinate 21,697,341 of CM031864.1, read as the reverse complement.
ATACAAAACTACTTACAGATATTAGCAGTGCCCTTAGGTATAGGCAGATAAGAACCAGGGCTCCATGGTCGGCCCTGATAATTCTTCTTGCATTTTCCACAGTCTGGGCCCGTTGTGTTATGCTCACATTCACAAAGTAGTCTTTTGTTTTCTTCTTTACAGCCAGTAGCATGAAGGTTGCACTTACACCTAATTTTAAAAGGCAAAAATAAAACAAAGTGGGATATTATTTAGAGTTGAGGTGAGCTTAAGCTCAAGTTTTTAAAAAGCACATCCTATGGCAACCGCTCAGTTTCTGTGTTGTCCCTCTGGCATTGTTCTACCATGAAAGCACGACATCACAAGACATCCCTGCAAAGAGAAAATTGCAGATCTTCAGCTCACACAGGTCTAAAAGCAGAAATGTCACTAAGACTTCAAGATGCTGAATCTTGTTTTCACTAATGCAGCTCCACTGAGAACAAATAAATGACTCATAATTTTTATAACAGACAGGTCTAAGATCTTGCACAAATTCAAGAGTTACTATTCCCAGGAACAAAACAAGTCCTCTGCTCATGTCCTTACAGAATCTGGCCCAAATTAAGGTCCGAATTACACCCTGGGATCCTGAGAAAACAGACTTCATTTAAATATCCTCTCCAATGCGACACTTCAATAGAAGGAAAGCTCACTATAATGGTGTCTTGCCATTCTTGTTCAGCAAGTACTGTCTTGTTCAGAAAGGAAATTTCTTTTCCTGCTTTAATTCAATATAGCTGTAGTAGCTGAAGGTCAGATGAAATATTTTGGTGGGCACATTTCGTTTTACTTGGGAAAGAAACCTAATCAAGCCTTGTGATGAAATCATTAGATAAACCAGATTCTGCATCTGGTCTTAAAACAATTGTATTTTCCTTAAATTCCCCTTTCTTCTTGAAACTAGGACACTTACAGAACAGGAAGTTAGTTTCATAAACAGTAAGGTATTTTCACTTCTTTCCATCCCTTTCCAACAGATGTCAAAACCAGCTAAAATCTATTTCTGTTTGGGGCTGGAGAGAAACCCAGTATTTAACGACCTTTCCTGTTTGTTTTCCTAATGACCGTACATCTCGTAATTTACAGGGTTCTCATGTGGGCATTTGTCACCTGTTCCATACAGTGACCAATAATTAGAGCAAGACAACATGTGGAATGGCCATGTGCAAATTAACAGCTGTCAAGCTGACTTCTATTTGGAAGGAATATGACCTGAAGCAATTGGCCACGTACATATATATATCCCCAGGGTAAAACAAGCTTGCAGTTGTCATAAGTAGCTGCTAGAGAAAGTCCACAAGAATATGTAATGTAGTAGATGGTGGAGCATTCTCCTCAGTGCTAGAAATGAGGCAGATGAAACTGCTGTTATTTCAGCAATGCTCATTTGAAAGAGAAACAGGTTCAACACCTTTAAAATTGAAATCACCAAAATGTATTCAGTATGCTGGACAAGAGAAAGAGAGCAATTTTTACACAATTTCCAAAATACGTGTGCTTGAAGACTAAATCAATTGTGAATTTTCAGTGAGTCACCGTAGCGGAATAAAAGATGCCTGTCTGGGCATCAGTGTGTCTGAGTTCTCCACTCCTACATGTCTCTCTCTCCCCTGATACGGGAGCCCTTTTCAGAAGTCCTTGTTAAGAAGAAGGCAAACAGGACTCTTGGCTGTTCTCATTCTCCAGGTTGTTTATTATTTTCTTATCAGCAATTTCTGCACACCAGGCTTTACACCAGCCTGGCACACAGGAGAAAAGGCACCAATAGCCTTGAAAACATAGAATCAAGGTTCTCTTAAAGATAATTCACCCAATAATCACCAAGAATGTACATTATTTCTCTTTTTCTACCAATAACTAAATCTCTATTCACATGACACAACACTGTGGCAAATTCTGACCAACGGTCCTGTGTCCACAACACTGCAGAATATGGAGGAGATAAAGAAGGAGAAAGAAGCCTAAAAACGACAAGGATCCTCCAGCTTGTCTTCATCTACTTACCATACTTAACAAACCCAAAAATCTAAATTTCTCACCCTGTGATAAATTACATATCATGCTACTATCTAATTTACATTCTTGAAAGTTCTGCTACATCCCAGAGCCTAGGAAGCCTTTTCCATGAATGAAAATTAAAAGTAGTGTTTGTCAGAGGGTTTGGATGCCTTAAAACATGCGGAGGAATATTCTCTGCATTCTGGGACCCAACACTGTGGATGACACCCATCCATTCACTAGACACTAAACATTTTGGAAAAGGGTACTGCCATTAAAAAAAGCCATGGGTTGTTTTAGTGTCCACAGAAATATGAAAATGGCAGACTCCAAACAGGAGATATATACAGTAAAAACAAATAGAGGAGAAAAGCAGGAGAGACTGTCAAGTAACTAGAAGAGATTAAAGAGAGGAAGAGACTGGATTTCTTTCAGGAGGAGATTTCTGTTTTATTATAGGGACTCAGTGTCAGAGGCAGCAAACTGATCTAGGTAAGAGGAAAGAAGTGGTTGATTCTGAGGAAAAGCTGTATACCTAGTGCTCTGAAAGGGTGCTGCTGACTTGTACAGGAACTGAGGTGGGGAAAGATAAAGGCATGTGCATCTGCTAATTGGAGTAAATATGCACAGCCCTTTTAAAGCCTGAAAATAAAGAATAGTTGTGTCACTAAACCTTGTGCAAAATCTCTGCACTTCTTAAGATGCTGTGCTTGTTGTATGTTTCTGAAGAGACACTGACCCTTCCTTAGTTTTGCTTGTGTGGGTAAAAGTCTTGGATGGACTCTGACCTTCTCCATCCTCCTCTGCTTCTATCCAATCCTGTGCCATGCCTCTTCAGATATATATGCAAAACATATGCATGTATTTATACGTACGGATACATACATGCATACACAGCTCCTATATAGCTTCACAATTTCCTTTTACTGCCCACTTTCCCTGTTCCCTCTGTGTCCCATCTCTTTACAGGCTGCCTCCTCCTTTTCCTGATTCCCCAGGCAAGAGAGTATGGGCAGCACAGCTCTGCTCCCCGTGCTGGTGCCCGTTTTTTTAACTCCTTAGGGCAATATTGCTGCAGAGGAAGTGCTTCTCAGCCCAAGGTGCACTGCCCACACCCACGGTGGGCAGCTGTTCCAGTAAAGGGCAGGGTCCTGCACAAGGCACCTCATGTGACTGCAGCCCCTGAGCCCCACCTGACTGAGAGAATGAGACTGAATCCTGGAGGGCTACGTTTATACCAGATACAGGCAGCTTTGCACAAAAACAGCAAAATGCATTTTCTTCTAGAAGTAGCAGGCAACCTCCTGTCAAATTTTAAAACCCTATTAACTGAGATTTAAAACCAACAGTCCCCATATGGGCATTCAGACTAAACACACATATAATAGACAAACTAGGGACATTTTAGCCACTTAGCTTCCTAAATGGAAGAATTGCTAAATGCTTTTCTTGTCCTTAACCAGTACAATAATCAAAGATTCATTCAATCAGTGCCTTTATGCAAATCAACTTATGCTTTACATGTATTTTTGAAAGCTCTCCCAGCAGAATTACCCAGAATGTGCATCCTGTCTTAAAAGAAAATTCCAAGTAATAATAAAAAAGTGAAAAAAGTCCCCCTCACCCCAAACCCCAAAGCATGCTCCTCAGAAAAAACAAACAAACAAAAAAACTCCCCAAAAAAGTAAAAAAAAAAAAAGAAGAAGCAATGCAGAGAGAGGATAGAGTAGTGTAGCCTTCTAGGAGTATGATTTGAAGAGAATAAGACAAACAATAAGTTTGATCACTGGAAAAAATAAAGGACTGATTTAAAACTTTTGTAGGCAGAGGACAGTCCAAATCTAATGTTAATAACTGAGCAAAAAAAAGCCAACAATGGTGAATTTCCAAAGAATCCTCAGAATACTTCAAACTTAGCTGTGTACACTTTCTAAGGAGAAGAAAGTAAGGAACAAATGTGGTCACTGTGTTTTACTACAAGACTAGCTAAAATTAAGTAAATGCAAAATTAAAAGTATATTTATATTAAAAATGTCAAATTTTACTTAATAAGAGTTAGTTATACTAGGCATAAAAAGGAAATGTTTAAGCCCTCTCTTAAACCCAAACCACAAAAGATCAGATAATGTGTGGTAAAATCTTTGCCTCCTTAGTGTATAGGCAACAGAAAAGTTGGGTTTGGCTCACGGTTATTAGTGTTATACAAATATGAAAAGATCTGTAGATTAATAAAATCTGAAGTGATTGAACTGATAATTTTGTTACTGTCAGCAACTATATATAAGAAGTAAAAGAGTGGAAGCATAAGTAAAATAATATATTCAGAAGACTGAACCAAAGGCTCTGATTCTCCTCTTGCACCTTTTTTTTTTTTGTTGAAGCCACTTGACAGATCATGAAGAGATTGACCATGGTTTCCACTGCAAATCGAGGATGTAGCTGAATAGTGAATATGTGTAAAATGCAGACCATGCTAGAACTGAGAGAGAACAAGAAGCATCTGTAGAAAGCAAACTGAAGGGTACTGTGTCTGGGGAAAACCAAGCCAGTATCAAAATCTGTGGTGTATGTGGAGAGAGAAACAGGGAAATAGTATTTCATATGCTTCTGGTTTTTTATGAAGGCTGCACTAGGAATTGGACAATCTGTCCCAGGGGCCTCATCAGAGTGTACATATGCACAGTCTCAGAGACTTCTGCAAAGAGAAATGTGTGTTGTGCTTGAGGGACAGACTTCTCTGGATGACTGAAAGAGGTAAATGAGCACAGCAGGGCTGAGAGATGACTAGGGTACAATAAAAAGCTGCTTCTCTTTGCAGGATAGGCACTAAGGAAAACAGATATTTAGGGTTACAGAAAGAAGGCTATTTCAGTAAAAGTAGCACCCAGATGGACCATGAGAGAATTACTCTTTTGAGGAGATACACTGGATTGTCAGTGGTGTAAAAACAAAGCAGCACAGTCTGGACCTAAGGAATTTCAGCTGTCAATCAGCTGAGCACCACTGATCTGGGAGCTGACTTGGGTTCCCAGCAGATCATTCCAGATATGCAATCAGCTTCCTATGGAGGATACCCAAAGTCATCTCTTTCTATGGAAGATTACCTTTCTTTTCTGCTCCAGAGGTAAGGAAATATTTTTTTATCTTATATGAATATCCATGGTGATAAATTATTACTAAAAATCCTAGGTACCGTTTGTAATTTCATTATACACTTGCTTTGAAGGCTGTTATTAGCTGTTACTGCTGTCAATCTGAAATACTAACAAAAGGTTTAATTACATAAAAAGCACATTGAACAGAACAACCCCATAGCCTGTGTTGATGCTTCCGCTGGCAGAATGTGGTTGCTTTGGCTGCTTGTATAAGAATGAAGAAAGTCTGAAAACTTAAAAAACTGATTTCACCTCCAGTGTACTGAGTTCCATATGACAGTATTCCATGCCTATGTAGTTTCTTAAAATTCAAAGTAGAAAGTCTAAGTCCTGTACAGGGTATGATGTACACACACCCAGAAAGGCAATTACTGGGTAGCAGTGGGTGGGTAGCAGCTGCTGGCACACCAAGTGGGTTTGCCTGTGCAGAGAAGGGATGACAGAGGGAGCTGTAATCAGTACAGCAGGTTTGAGAGCACAGGTTAAGGTCTGGCAAACAGAAAAGGATCTGTGCTGCAGCCTCTGCACTGCACTGGCAAACAGCTTAAGGGCAAAATCTCATGTAAGGACACAGCAAATGTTAAGGGCAAAGTGCAGCTCTGAGATACAGTACATGCTCACTATAAATGGCACTGCTGAGATCTAATGCTTGTGTGACTTTACAGAGAATGACTGGAGTCCATGATTATAAATATCAACAACTCCATGGACAATTAGGTCACATATGGAGAGATGTAGGCCTTGAAATGGCTTTCTACCTGAAGGGAAAAGCTCTCTGCCATTTATATCTGGTGACAAGTTTTTGTAGACTTTTTTATTATTGCTCCTGGTGGGGCAGCTCTGTCAGTGCTGAGCTTGTGGAAGTGAATGCTATGGCCCTACAGTAGTTGTCTGTGTTTGGAAACTTCCACGCTGATGTTTCTGCAGCACAGTGGATATCCATCTTCCCAGTTCAACCTGCACGGACTCCCCCTGCTAAGCAGCCTGGTTACAGCATACACAAGAACACATCTCCCTCAACGTGCAAATTCAATTTTGAATCACTGGAGATTGATATTGCTGTCCAATGCTATAAACCCTAATTGTCTGGGAGAACAAATTTGTTTTCTGACCACTCATCTCTGACAGACTCATTATTTTGTCATAAAGCAATTGAAATGGTAATTTTGGCAGTTACATAAGGCACAGGAGCGCTCTGGCGCACTGACTCTGGAGCAGTGCTGTTGTGGTGGGCGCCCTGGGTGCGCTGTGCTCCTCACAGACTCTATTTACATACAGGCAAGTGACATTAAAATGCTGTAAATATCACTAAGGTAATTGCTAATAGCGTGCTGACGCTCTCACAGGGGAGTGCCAACCAACAGAGTGGGGGCACGTGAGGGGATCCTTGATGTTGAAGAGATCATTCAGGAGAAGGAAAGACAAGAGGAGCTCTTTGATACATTTTTAACAACTAGCCATATGTTCCTCACTTAGATACATCTTTGAATCCTTCTAGGTCATCTCCAAAGTTTAGAAAATTAACTTGAAACCAACTTGGAAGCCTCCTGCACAGACTCTTCGCTTTTGCATGCCACGAGTCGGCTCCTTGCTCCCAGGTAAGCAAAGCCTGAGCTTGCAGAGGAGTTGGCATGTTTGCTCTTCACATTACTGCCCACACAACGTGAAATACCATCCCCACACAGTTTTAATTAGGCATTTTAGAACACTGTTGGCAATGTTAGGAGCCTTAGTCAGCTCCCCAGTGCTAGCAACTACTTCCAGCACCCTGTTACATTTGTCCTAAAGGACTTGGCGGTGTTTTTCATGACATCAAATGTGTTAAGGCTGTCATCTACATTATGCTTCTCAGGCTTATTAATGACCTTGAGGCAGCTTCCCCAGTGAGATTTAGTTTTCTAATGTAATGTAGACAAAGAGAAAAATTCCACATTACAAATATGTTTGAAGTGATACCTCAGCCAGGATGAGTTCAGAAAGCAAAAGTCAAAATATAAGCACCTTTAAAATATAACATGAAATTTTTGCAACTGAATCATTATTTTTCAGGTTAAAATTTTTTTTTTTTACTCTTTATGAGACAAATTCATCATAACTTGAGAAGCTAAATGTATAGGTAAGTTACAAAACTCTTGCACCATTGAGTGTACAAGGTAAACATAATTACTTAGGTAAGTCTGGTTATCCCTTTAATTTTCTCTAACAAGTGAAAATGTTTTCATTGAGGCTCACAGTCTCAGAAACATCATTCATCTGCTGAGTAGTATTATTCATTATATTGTAAGATTTTTCCATGTCATGTCAAAACCCCAAAGTGTGCTGATCCTTATTGTAGTTTTCTAAGCATTATAGATTTTGTGGGGATAAAAACAAGTATGAAGGATATTGTTGTGAAGGAATAAAATGACTGCTGGCCAATTTATTTCCATGGGGATGCAGCAGACACACTTTCCTCAAAGAGGTAACAAGATAATTACTGCAATCTTGGCTACCAGTGCTCACTACCCATCTGAAGTTCTGACCTAAACGGGTCAAAAACACCTAAGGACAGTTGACAATTAGAAAATGGCATGGATTGCTGGCTGCAAGTAGGTCTGCTGAACAAATGTTCTGGCTCACATGAATCAAAAAAGTAACTTCTGTTTTCAATTAATTTTTTTTTTTTTTGAGTCATATGAATAGCTCCAGTTCACATTGCTGTATGGAATCTAAATGCAAAGAGGGCACTGCATCTTTTTCTGGTGGTTAAATGCAGCCACTGTAATGAGAGTAATGAAATGTGAGTCTTTTTTCACTTCTTTATTTCTGGAAATGCATTTGGTCACCAGATTTTTCTCTGTCCTTTTCCCCGAATTTATCTAATACATCATAATCTCTCACAGAAAAAAAAATTTCCTTTGTGGAATAGGGCTACATCAATAATAAGGGATAAACAAATTCAATAATAACAAATATAACTTTATATAGGTAGATATATTATTCTTTCATTTGCAAAGCAAGGACTAATGTAGGATCAGGTTTTTAAGCTTCTTAAATCTGTAAGTAGCTTTGTGGTTAGAAAAGAAGTTTAACCTGTGCTCGGTAATCCTGCTGCACCTTAGTACCTTAGAATCCAGAGATTTACAGAAGCCTCTTCAACTTTATTCTTTAGTGTTTCGTTTCCACTGCTAAATTTCGGAGGAAATTGAATTAGATTCCCACAGGCAGTATGGAAAATTGGGGAAAATAGCTTCTTATTCTCCCTCAGCTGAATATAATGTATCTAGTGGGGAACAGCAAAGCCGAGGCACAGGGAGCATGTCTGCTTTGCTTTCTCAGCGGCCTACTTCCAAGCAGTTTGGAGAGCTTGAAATTAAAAAAAGAAAACAAAGTCCAAAAGGGCAGCATAATTCCCTTACCCTCAGTCCCAAGGCTCACAGAAAGCATGCAGGGCAAGGAATTGGCCACTGTTTGCACTAGGCCAACCCAACAATAAAAGTATGCAAGTGCAAAATTTAAATATTAATGTGTTTTTAAGATTTATTGTGTTCATATGATAGTAAGCATTTCTATATACTGTCAAGTAAATGCTGGCCATACAAACAACTACAGCATCACTACTGATCAATTTATACCTCAACCTGTATTTGATTACGATTGATTATTGTCTGATAGATGAATACTGTCTTCCTTTTGAAGCAAAATATCATTGAGGCAGGTCCTTCTGGCTTTGCTTCTCCTTTTCCCCTGCCCCTTTCAGACACAGGGCCACAAGCTACCATACCTTGCCAAAGAAACTGTAGATGTTTCTGAAATGCAGTAGTTTACCAGATGTCAGCCTTCCAGACAAACAGGCAACTGAAAATGTTACAGCCTAGATCGACAGAACTCATCACAAACCCAGAAAGGAGGAGGCAGTAACCTGAGCAAATGCTGCAGTAGTTACGTGATTATAACTGTTCTGATTTTCTGACTGGGTAAAAAAATGTCACAGACCAACAGATATTCTGACTTCAGAAAGTATTCAGACTTTCTTCAGTTTCTTTGATCCAAAGTCTAAAAGTAATCCACTGACGCTTATGTCTAGTAGAACAGAACAGGTAATTCTGAGTCCAAGTTATTTTAGTTTACCACTTAAAAAATACCTATCCTTAATATTAAATACTTTTATAAACTTAGCCAAGTGGAGTGGACACATGTTTTTTCTAACTTTGATTCCATATTCTCTAAGTGTTAAAGCAGAAATAAATGTCCGAATATATAGCTGCTGTAGAGAACTAACCTCCACTTCCTTCTTAAACATTCATTTTTCCTTTTTTTTTCAGAGACATTAGTTTTTATGGAAATGTGTCAATAAAGAATGTGATTATAAAATCTGCTAGAGTTTGCCAGCAGCGTGTTCTGCAAATACTTTCACTCGTGAACACGCTTTGTCAGATTCTTAGCTGATGTAAATCCATCTGGCTCCCGTAAATTCAATGAATTTATGTTAGTTCACACTGCCTGAAATGAAGCCTAATTTGTTTCCAGCTTTCATTCATATTATCCTAAGCTTGGTGGCTGTATTTTTAGGTAATGACAGATAATATTTTTATAATTTTCAGTGGCCGGTCCAAGGCCTTGAATAATCATGGAATGGGAACTGGGAGTTAGTAGAAGATAAGGAGCCCAGGTGTGATGTGCTTAGGGACAGGACAGCTGATAAGGCAGGATGCCAGTATTCCACATTGTTTCCATGCATCTGTTTTGCTCTAATCTTTAACCTCAGAAATAGGAAACTTTTCTTACCTACATGAAGGATGCTGAATGAGGACAAAGGCCGTCATGTCTCTCCCACAGAGGAAGCAAAACCTCTTGTGAGGATGAATATCAAGATCAAGAATGACAGTTTCTCCCAGTGCTACCAACTGGTCATTTTCTACTAGTGATTGTTTCAGTAAGTTTCCAGACTACCAAAGAAGAACTGAGAAAAAGCAGCTGATGTGAACTCTAAGTATACTAGTGTAATGAGTATTTTTGCTTTTTCTTTCTCTCTTACTTGAAAATTTCTTTCTTTCTCACTGAAATAACTTTGGTCTCACCTACTAAGTTGCTGTACTTCACACAGCAAACAATGTCTTGACACAGGATGGGATGAGAGGGCAGAGGGGGAGGCAGGTGTTGCAGAGGTACTACAGAGCTCAGGTGTTCTGAGCTGTCATGATCTATTTCCTGTTTTAATCACTTTGCTCTACATATCAAAAAAAACCTAGGAGATGCTAAAAACCTGAATATCTTCAGCTCCCCATAGTGTTATGTATCAGAGTGGCAAGGAGTACTGGGATAAGAATACTTCTCTCCACCAGCTGCAATAACACAATCTGCTTGGCAGTACCCTGCCATTATCTGTCTCATAGTGCAAGGAAGTTATGGAGCATGTTATCTGTGATTTGATTACTGCTCATTACCATCAGGATATTAAGAAAGAAAAGCTTTTGGTTTTTAAATTTTTTTGGTGCTGTCCAATGTCCTTCATAGCCAGTCTTAGTTTGCCTTCCATCATTGGGCAGTTAGTCATTATCTACAAGTCAATAGACATGTAAACATACCTGAAAACCACCTTCTATTTCAATTATGATAATACCACCAGGCAGAATTTAACCACTGTATTGCAGCAATTTTAAAAGTCTCTACCACAACCTGCTAGATTTAAGAATGTGGTACACAAACCTTGCATGAAAGGTGCAGCAATATATCACCGCAAAATTTTATAGCTTATGAATTTAAAAAGCGAAGTAAAATAATCTTTAGGAGTCACTTTTTCTTCTATTTTCTCCTGATACAAATCTGAACACTAGGTTCGAATCTCCCAGCATTGTGCTAATGTGCATCACCACTTTTAAGTTTATTGAGAAATCAATTTTTCTGGGTTTAATTTAATTAATAAGTACCAGTCTTACATCTGCTCAGCAGCACTTCTAAGAAAGCTGCTCTAAGATACTAGTGATTACACCAAGCTTCCTGTCTTTATTTGTACGTAGTATTTCACAGCATCTGCTGCCAGCTGGTCCTGAATTCTTTTTCCCAGCACAACACTGAAATGGAACAAATTGTTGTGTGGGAGGTCTAAAATTGTGGCCATTAAATTACCATCCAAGTGGACATGGTTTAAAAATCTCATTCAAAAATGTCATTTAGCTATCTGCAATGGGAGAAATTTTATTCTCGCATGCAGCAATACCCCAAGTGAGCTGTTAGGAATTTGTGTCCGTGACTGATGCAGGACAGACCTGGCTGAAGCAGAAATATCTTTACTAACTTAGAAAAAGACTCAGGGCATAGCACCTATTGTGTCACAGTAGGGAAAAAAGTATTTATTGTCAAGAGAGCAGAGTTTCTGCTACATGAGAAACAAGCAAGGTTAATTTCATACTGATTTTGGTAACCTTTGGGGGACTATAATTGAGAAAAGCAGCATAAAGACATCCATGGCATAAACAGAATTGAACATCAGGAAAGCTAGCTCTGTGAAGCTGTACATCTGCTGCTCTTAAAAGGTTTTAAAGCATTTCTGTTTAAGACACCTCCTAAAGACTCATTTAAAAACCTAAATGTGTCCCCAGTAGACACTGCCATGGATGGTATACATGGAAGAGTGGGGTATGGGCTGTAACTGGTTGTCTGCAAGGGAGAGAAAACGTGCCTTGTGCTGCTCGGAGCAGTGCTCCTGGAGGAGCAGGGGATGTCCAGGGATCCCTGGTGTCCTCACTGGTGGAACCTCTGCACCCCAGGCAGCTGCAGAGATGGAAGGGCAGGATCACTGCATGTAGGCACAGAAGGGGTGCAGAACAGCCTACCCCACACACACTGGCTTTTGGACACCAGGTGTCACCTGAAAAAGTGAGACCTCTGATAGCTTAAATGTTATGAAGAGTCAGGTCCTGCTCCTACTGCAGTAAGTAACAGGAAAGGTTTTCCTGTGGGTGCTGCTTATTCTCTGATAGGCATCTGTTGTGACCAGCTCTGCTTTAAAGCCCCCTTGTCATGTTTATGTAGGTGAGGAGATTTTATAAATCAAAAAGTCCTCCTTTCCAAATAAACACAAAGACCAGGGAAAGATTTGTTTCCAAGAAGAAGATGAGTTGTATTGAGAAAAAAGCAAACACAAATCAGAATCATTTATGGAGGCTGTCTAACCCTGCCAGAGGTGCTGGTTCAACCCAGCTCATGGCAGCTCCTATGGATGTCCCCAGTAACAGAAGCCATGCAGGATGTGCAAGGATATGGAGCTGGAGCAAGGGAAAGGAGCCAGCAGAAAAGCTTCAGGCAGTTCATCAGGAGACACACTTACTTCTCTTTGGAAAGACACAGACAGAGGTCAGACTTTTCTCCAAAGATAAAAGGTCTATTGACCATATCCTTGTTTTTTTGCTACGTATGTTGGCCACCTTCTGCTTTAGGTGAACCACCAGTATACACAACCAGCAATAAAGCATACCAAAAAACAAAGGCTAAGTTCTCTTTCCAGTTAAGTTCTGTTAATGGTTACATACGACCTAACAGTCCCTGAAAAGCCCATGGTGTAAGTACTTTAAACAGAAAAAATCAGATTTCCTTTCTATTATCTCTCTTGTTTTATAGGAGGTGTGTTGGAGAAAGGTTAAAAATATTGATAAAAGCACTCTTTTATTTTCAATATCACCATGAGATGTCTGGGCACTGTTTGGACATTTAGAAAAACTGCTGGGGTAAGTGAGGGCATGAATAGAAATGCAATTGAGGTGGTTGTCCTTTCAGACTTCTGAGAATCCAGACATGAAAACTTTTGGCATATGATTTAATGGGCTGTTCTCTTAGTGGATATTTTAAAATGATAAATATCTAAAACATTTTTGAATTGTGCAGACTAATGCTTGATTCTGAAAACCAGCTTAACATTTCTCTTTTCAGGCTCATTCATACCTTTACCTCATCTGCACAGAAGCCACTGCCCAAGGCTTGGAGCTGTAACCATTTCTAAAGGCACCTTTTTACCCTGGTAAACTCTGCCCTGCTGTTCCCGTGGTTTGCAGCTCTGCTGGTTGTTGCTGACATTACCTCCAGGTGCTACTGAATTTCAGGCTTTGGGATTCCCTGTCTCCTCTGCAGCACTGTCCTGGCGCCCAGGGCGAGGAGCACATGGCCACTGCTCTCTGCTGGCTCCTGCTGCCTCCACTCCATGCCTCTCATGAGACTGAAGGAGAACAAGGTGCTCACCAGCAGGGAAGGTTAACTGATCTCTTCTTGAAAAACCATGTTGCTGAACTTCAGCTGTAAGGATAATTATAAGGTAACTGTTCTCTTCTGGACTGCATTCCAGGGTATTCATGATTAAAACAGCAGAGCTGAGAGTGCTTAATGACCTATTCAGAGTAAGTGAATCTGAGTGAAGATTTCAAAACTAGTTGTGTCTTGGTGTTTTCTTGTGTTTCATTAGGGTTGACTTTTAAAATGCTTAGGCCTCACAGCTCCATCTAAAATAATTGGGAAGTGGTAGCTGCTTATTATCAAACACTCCCAATCCACTTTAAAATAGAAAGAGCTTTTGCAGTTCCTTTTTTTTCTTTTTTTTCCTTTTTTTTTTCATCTTGATTGGAGTCATAACTTGAAAGAGAGAAGGGTAAAAACAAAACAACATTTCCCAGTGTTTATCAAGCTAGCCTCAATTTTTTAACCTCTAAATTCCATACCATATAAGCTCCTTGTCACAGAATAATTCCCTCTGGAATGATTATGATAAGAATTATTTGCCAGTAGTGCCATTGCAAGTAATTGATTTTTTCAGCTCTCTGACTGAACTGAAAAAAAAAAAATTGGGGGAAAAATCATTTGTGTCAAATGAAATCTGCAGTTTTATTTTCAGATTTTAAATTCCATTTTAGATTTTTCTGACTATTTTTTAAAGGAAAATATTTTGAAAGGAAAAATTATACCTCTTTTGAATTTTCAGAAAAAATAATCAAAAGTATTTGCTAATGTGGGTTAAATTCTGAAGAAACTTTCAGCATCCTGGACAGAAATTTCTTCTGTGAATAATTTATGCTTCAAAAATGCTAATCCCTTCTCCTGTTGAAGAAAACTTGATGAAAAGTGAGCTGCTGAAGTATGCCAAAAGCAACTTAGCATCTTATAGTTAACTTAAAGTACTTAGAAAGAGATACTGGTCACCTTATATCTAGCCCTGTCCATATAACACTACAAACACAATGCTATATATTGGGAGTAATTTTAAACGGCTTACGAAATAAAGTTCTAAGTGTATTTTTTTTTTTAAATTAGGGAAAACAATTCTTCTTCCATCTAATGTATTTCAGTTGTTGATTTTGTGTAGAGAAAGCTTATTTTCTTTTTAAAAAATACCATATGACAGTGCTTTTTAATTAAAGACACTACTTACTGTTATCTTGAAGCCAGTAAACTGGCTAGAATCTGCAAATGTTTTATTATGTTGTATTAAAGTCAGTGGAATTATACAAAGATGGGAAAACTGAAAATGATTTTTAGTATTTGAATTCTTGAGATAGAAGATAAATGCCCTCTTTTTCACTTGCTTTTTACCAAAGAAAAATCTAAAGGCAATAATTTAAGTGCAGAATCACAGAACATTCTGAATTGGAAGGGACCCACAAGGTGGTCCCTTAGATGGTCTGTGGGTGTGACTCCTAATGGCTGATGTGGTCTTCTCAGGTGGGTGGGCAGTCCTGAGCAGAGGCAGCTGGAAAGGAGCTCTTAAACCTCAGATGGTGAAAGGCAGAGGGGACCTGGCTTCTGGCACTGGCCTTGGAGCAGCGAGCGGGTGACACGTGTGGACACGAGCAGGTGACACGTGCAGACATGAGCAGGTGACAAGCATGGACACAAGCAGGTGACAAGCATGGACACAAGCAGGTGACACACGTGGACATGCATACAGGCCTGCCCACTGTGGTACCACCAAGGCTGGTTTTCCCCCAGTGCCAGAATAGCTCTGCCATTTGGTTTAGCACTTGGCCAAGCCACAAACTTATGTGACATGGGACAGGAGACTTTGTGTATGTCATTGTGAAATGGGGTTGCTGACACTGCTTTGGGAAGTTTAAGTGACAAAGGGCTGGTAGTTTTAAAGCCTTGTATTTTAAAGTCTTAAAATTCTGACCTAATGTCAGATGAGAATAAAATAGTGATTGCTTTTGGCCTTCAAGAGCTCTGGAACATTTATTATTCATGTTTATTTTTAACAAATACTTGATAAATCAAAGAATGTTCACACAGAAGCTGCAGTGTCCACTGAGAGGTTGGGAACATGTTTTTGTTGTCTATGAAAACACATGCTGGGGGGTCGAATTTGATCCAGTGACTATAATATTCCATGTACCAAAAGAACTAAACAACTTCATTTATATTTTAAATGTTTCAAATCAATACTTCCCTTCATATTCTGCGACCCCCACCAGGAAACTCTTATAACTGAAAATTTAAAGGATAGATTTTATGTTATGAATAATGTAAGCCTGTCATAGGGGAAAGCAACAGTGAAATACTGCTGACAGAAACAATCAGTACATGTTTATACTGAAGAACAAACCTTAGCAATTCCATCTTGAATAACATAGCTTTTAAAATCCTATACAAACTTTTCAGTTTCCCTAAAATGTCAAGCAGTCTTCCTCAGCCTGAAACTCCACTGGAAAATACACAAGCTGTTTCTGTTTCTCAAAAACTGTGCTAATCTGGAAGTAAAATGTATGCATATATAAAATAAATAGCTCTGTGAAAAATAATAGAGAACTAATAGATGCAGGTAAAGATAGAGCTTAGCGTTGAAAAAAACCCCAAAAGTCCTGGATACAGGGAGGTCCAGCAGTATCTATTTCTCAAGTAGCAGGTTATTACCAGGAATAGATCTAGCAAGATAGGACAGGATCCATTTTGGGGCACAGACAGTCAGATGGTGAACAAGAGCTTCCTTGCACTGAAGCATTCTTCAGAGCATAAGCATGCTGTTCAAAATGAATTGAGTTTTGTTTGCACACTGACAGAGAGTTGCCATCCATTGAAAATAAGAAGTATTTGTCCTGTAGACCTGATGAGTACGAAAAGACATGGTGTCCTGAGAGAATCCTTATAAAAATGCCTGCATGACACAGAGCTTTATCTTTAATGATTTTGGGCACAATTATCAGAAACTCCCTGAATTATGCAAATAAAAAAATCAAGAAGAAAAATATAATGGCCACTTCATTAGAAAATATTTTTGTAAGTAATACTGTTTGTGTCTGATGTGTTTATAGCTGTGTTCTCTCTCTCAGACAATGAGGGCTGCCAAGGAGGAGGGAGACAGCTCACTGGGATTTAGGATGGTGCCCACAACAGTCATGACCTCCCTTCCCACCACTGCTGTTCATTGTTGTTCCTCATCTATTCTCATGCCTACTCAGCATTTCCTCCTGGTGACCTAAGCAAGCCAGGAGAGGGGAGCATTATGCAGGACTCAGAAGTGTCCCCAAATCTCGTTAAAATAGTTCTCTGCTTGCAAACTGAGCAAAAAACATCAGGAGAGAAAAAGGGCAGCACTTGTAGATTATCTGGAATACACAGATTTATCATGATACATAGCAGATTGACTGAGCAAAATGACTTAGCGGCCATATAATCATATCACAAAGAGGACAAGCTTGTGGCATCTGTTCTTCTAACAGAAGTTGAATGTAACTTGGGTTTTTTTTTTTGAGAATGCAATATTTTTATTACTCTTCTTTTTTTCCCCTACGCAAATCACTCCTGTATTTTGTCTCAGTTTAACCCCTTCATAATACTCTTTGGGTTTTCAGTGGCTGACCTACCTGTGAAGGTAAAGAACTGCATACAATAAGGAAAAAAGTCTTAGTCTTTTACAGGTTTCTCTTGAGATGCAAACACTGCAGAGTGGGAACTCTGAGAACAACCCCAAGAAAACAGCTGCCCCCTCTCCTGTGGCTTCAAGGCAGGACAAGTGCCCTGATCTCCCCTACAACTCAGGGGAAATCTTTCTCTTTCTTGCTTGACTAACGTAGTTATAGCCACTGAATTTTTAAACTTTTTTTTTTTTTTAATGTGTTAAGTTTATCATGATATAAAAAGTACACATTTTATGTCTTAGAAATTAGGGGGAAAACCCTGCATACAGGAAACTGAGACTGGACTTTATGTTGTATTAACCATGTTTGCATTGCAGCAATATTTGCACAACTATCCAAAAGGTCTCCTGTTACAACATACACTCAGCCCATTTTAAATTGCTGAATCTTTTTCAGTGTCAGTAAGCATTTTTTTTTGTGGCCCTAATATGCACAAGAGGTTTTTCAAAAGCCCTGGTATAATAACACACAGTCAAAATTTCCAAAATCTCCAATTTTTTCCAAAAGTCAGCCACTGTTATATAATTTAATTTTAAATGCCAAATGTCTCTAAAAATCTGTGAGTGATGCATCAAGTGATATTCTTTGGATGAAGCCTTTAGAGCATGTGTGTCTCCTCTCTACAATTCACAAGCAGGCTGAATGTCAACCACACACTTCTTGTGCATTTGTTAGTCAAACCATGGGTATGACTGTACAGTGAGGAAACCAGGGAACATTAAAAGTTTATCCTTTGGAATCAAAACACATAACCCTTTGTCATTCCCGTGGTATCGCTGTCTCGCATCTCTCCTATTTAAAGCATCTATATTTTATGAAGCACTAACAGAGAAACAAACAACCAACATATAGACCACAAAGTCAGCATTAGTCTCCAAAAGTAACCATTGGAAAGATGAAGTATTTCAGCATCTGCTCTCTCAATACAGTGATTCAGTATCTTTAAACCCCAGAAGTTTTAATATGTATTTTAAGGCAATCAAGTCTAAAGCATGAGATATTTGTACATGTCAGAATGGAGGCCGTTGCTGTCACCCACCTGGAAGGATTACTGTTGGAAAGAATCACCACACTGAGGGTTACTCCTGCAGTGTCTAACTGACCTACCTGATGAGAAGGTACAATGACGCAAACTGCTTTGGGTATGTAAGGGTCCTACACTGTTGAAACTTTCTTTCAAGACATATATACTCTAGAGAGGAAATGAAATATTATTTTTCATTTTAATTTTCATTTCATCCAACTCCTTCTCCACTCCCCATTCACCACTCAGGAATAAAACAAATCGAAAAGGAGGATGAAGCCCTTTATTCACCCCTGCCTCAACACCAACCCCCCTCCTGTCTAGTTTCTGGATTAGGTCAAGCATTTTCAGCAGCAGAATATTAGCAGTTAATGACACTCAGATTGTTTGATCTTTGGCTCTTTGCTAACTGTTACCCACCATTCTCAAACCACAGCTTCCCATCTTTTAATTCTTCTCCTGTGTTGCGGAGGGGAAGGAGCTGCCCTTGCTGGCAGACTGCAATTCCTATGGGACACAAGTGATTAAAAATGCAACTGGCTCCTTGCTGTTTTGCTGTCCTGTTGGAAGAATTTATTTCAGGGGCATTCAAAGGAAGGAAGGCATGGTTCCATTAACACAGGATCCTTAGTGAAGCTTGGTAAATGATAAGCAATTTTCTTCATTGACAAAGTTTATTAGCTTTACATTTTATTGTAAAGGGAGATGTTCCTCCTGAAGTTTTCCATTCCTTCTTTGAGCCACACGGGCAGTGACTCCCCATGTGCTACAACTGAAGGAGTGGTGATCACATCATGGAAAAGAGAATCAAAGGCAGTGAGAAATGAGCAGCTGGAGGGACAGGGCATGGGCCAGGGGAAGAAGGATTTCCTGAATTGGGTCACTGACAAAACAGATGCCTTATCATACTGCAGCTCTGTCCCCTGGCCCAGCTGCCATTGCTGCTCACTGTTCCTGCTGTCTCCACTGCCCCAAGGGAGCAGAAGGCTGTGGGACCTGCTGTGCTCTAACTGTGGGGCAGAAATGGTAATTTTTTTGAAAAAAACCCAAAACTTTTCCAAGATAATTCGTGGTTTTGCTTACATGGCAAAATCAACATCTCTAGTTCAGTCCAAGGGAAGAAACAGCCTGCAGTTCAATAGATACAAGAAAAATCTAAGGCCAATGAAAAAGATCAGCTACTGAGGGAATGAATTTCATGTTTCCTCCCCTGCACAAAAGGCTGACAGTGTTTCCTGGACTCCAGTGCGTGTTCATGTGCTTGGATTGGCTTTTCTGAACAGACCTAAACCAAAGCACTATAGAACCATTACCAAATCAAAGAAGTTAAATTGCTATGGTTATGACAATTTCAGTAAACACCATCCCAACATCTAAAGATCCTTAATGCACAAGAGACTTAAAGGGGAAAATAAGTAAAATCTGTTTTACCACATATAAAAGTCAGAAACAATAAACAGTCCTGCAACCATTCTGTATGTGGAAACTTGCATTAAAATATATATACAGTGTTCTGGGAACTGAAGCAATGCTTCAGTTCAATAAAACTAATGTAATTAAAGAGAAAGAATCCTGTTTTTCCTCTGCTTGCAATTTCAAATGAGAGCTTCCTAAAACTTGTGACCATTGCTGGAATCCAATTCAGGACCTCAGCTTATCAAATTCCCAGCTCTGGCACCATGCCTTTGAGGTATTATAAAGTGCTGCTCATCACAATATCCCTGTCTATAAAAGCTCCCAATAACTTTAAAGTGCAGACACCCCATTTTGAAACAGGCAAGTGTTCACTGTGAATCAAAATGGAGTCACCAAACACGTGCAGCCTTCAGCCAGTGCTTCTTTTCTTGCAAGGTAACAAAGGAAAATGTGTTAGCACAAAAAGTCTCCTTGTAACATTTTAGACTTGGAAAGCTTTGCAGGACAGCACACCTACACAATGCCACAGCTTTTTTAGACCCTGTAGGCCACATACCTTATTCTGTAATTCATTCTGGGACTGAAAAACTGCCAGGCTAATGAGCTCTCCTGCAGCCTCTTCCCCTGCAGGTGCTTCCCTGGAAGCACAATCTTAAATCAGACACTGCCATGCCAGATGTAACCTCCTGAAGAAATACCACTCCTCGCTCCCAATGTGGTCTAAGCAAGCCATGGCAGCACCGGCGTCTGATGAAATCACAAACTTCTTTTCCATTCAGACAGTGGAAGCCAAATTAATTTGGCTTCTCAGCTTCTTTAATGCTGAGAGCCACATCTTGGGAATTCAATACAGGAGCATGTTAGTCTCTGTGATAGGTAATATTGCAATATATTACTGATGGGGGAGCCAGCATGTCAGCACTGTGATAGTGACCCTGACCAGCAGATGACTGAATGGGTAAGGAGAGAGGAGCTGCTCTGGCTTGAAGGCA
This sequence comes from Certhia americana, assembly GCA_018697195.1. Classification (NCBI taxonomy): domain Eukaryota; kingdom Metazoa; phylum Chordata; class Aves; order Passeriformes; family Certhiidae; genus Certhia; species Certhia americana. Next base: position 21,676,862 of record CM031864.1, on the reverse strand, counting down.
CAGCCTCAACTTTGGCAGGCAGTCCTTCACTCTTGCCTCACTGCTAATTTTCCAAAGCATTACTTTTTTGCTAGGGTATCCCAGAAACTTCATTACGAAGGTAAGTGACAGCCACTGATAATACATGTCTGTGGCAAAGTAATTGATCCCTCTTTGCAGTGCTGATCTTTAATGCTCACAGGGCATGGGAGGTTATTAGATGGCAGGCATCCTTTGATGGTCTCCAGCGTAATATGTTACCAGAAAGCAATGTGCCACCTATCTATCACTTACAAAATAATGCCATCCCTGAAAAAGAGCCTGGCAGTCGGGGTTAGGGGAGGAAGGAAGGGTTTAATTATATTTGTGGATGAAAACATGTCCTGAGAAAAGTGTGCAGCCTGATTATTTATTGGCTGTTCAGAAGCACTCAACACAATATAAGGAAAACATGAGGCTCTCCAATACGGTGGTTCACACTGCTGTTACAGACTCTAGCCTTGAAATCAAGTTCAAACTGAAGAACAAAATTGCCTCTTACAATATGTGGTTTACTTCTGAAAATGAAAAGGGTAAGAGACGTATTAGCAATGTTGGCATTAGTGGAGGCAGCTGTTTTTAGATATTTGGTATTTCAGGGATGTGAGTTTAGCATCGTTACTAGAAGGACAGCTTACTATATTCCTCTGCTAACTTTCCAACCGTGAGCAGATGGTTACCCTATTACCAACCATTTGCATTTAACATATTGTAATGATTTATATACCACATGTCACCAAGCAAAGTAAAAACAGTCGATGGGAACTAATTAGTTGAGTGTGAAGATGCATATCTCAATGTATATATCCTTATTGTAATGAAATTTCATCCTCTTGGTTGTTAATAGGTTTAATGTGTGGTTTAACAGAAATACTGGTGGCAGTTAAACGTGAGCCATCATGTCACTTTACCACTGGGACAGTATTGGTATCATTAACATTTCCACCAGCACTCCCTTACATGCCTATTTTATGAATGATGGTGCACAGAGGACAGATTATAGCAACCCATTGTGCTTCTCTACCAATCCTTCTTAAGTGTATTTCAAAGTACTTTATAAATCTTAATATATCAGATATTGGCTCATATTACAGGACAACACACATCTGGAGAGGGTGGAAGTGGGAATGCTGCTTGGCAGAGAGGAAAGGCACTCAGAGCTACCATAAAGACAGAAATGGATTTAAGGGAGAAAATGAAAAGAATTATGAGGTCTTCAAGGGAGTTTGCAAGGAAGAAGCAGGCAACTACTGACATTTCTGTGAACATCAAAGTCAGAAGATAGACTTGAGGGTTCAGAGGAAGAGCATAACTTTAGAAACCTGCCCTGCACAACTAGAATATGGACAGGTGTGTGAACCCTGTATCACACTATCCATGGTATGTCCCAAGGCCTGATCAGAGCTAACCTATGGTATGAAGCTATGGATTATCTGCCTTATCCTGAAATTGCTTTTGTTCACTTTTTAGCTTATTTCAAAATGGTGGCCATCACCCCAGATGTGTTAAAATAATAGTGAAGTACAGCTGGGTTACTCCAGAGTATAGCAGCATTTCCAGCATAAAAGTCAGGATGAACTGTTGTGTGAGCAACCAGGTGCTGTTGACAGACTGACTCTAAGGCTCCAAGGACTCAGTATGCTGCAAAAATTATAGGTGGTCTCATTCAGGAGTGACAGTTATGTTAAGAAGTTCAGCAGTTCCTGCTCCCTCCTAATGTCATTAGGACACCTCTTGCTACTCAGCATCCTTTCATTTCTACCATATCCTGCAAATCTCCCAGGACACAGCCTGTTCTCCTGCAAAGGGCTGCAGCCAGCATTATGCTTTCCTGAATGCGTCAGCAGCCAGACTTTCTCTTGGGAATATGACCTGCAGTGTAACTCCTCGTCTCCTTTTCCCTGACCATATTGCTGCCTGCTAAAATTGCAGCATTGCCATTTGTTTCTGTAGCTTCTTCCTTGCTTTTCCACGAACAAGATGATAGTCTATGGGAACAGAATTACAGCAGTGTTGAAAACTTACCCTGTAGTTCAGCCCAGTTAACAATATGCTTCACCTGTGATTTACTGAGGATTTTCCACTACAGCCTGCTGTGATCAAATAGGGACTGTGATGATTCTCTTTGTGCACGGGTCACTAGTACTGCTGAGGCACAGAAATCCCAAAGGTGGACTCCAGAGGGAATGGTAGGAAGGGTCTTGCAGACCCCACATAATGATACTATTAAACCTTGACATTTATTAAATCACTTTCTAGTTTCTGAATAGGTGTAACTGTATCACTGAACTTAACAGAACTAGCTGCTTTACATCAGCTCTATCATACAGACATGAGACAGGATGAACAGACTGAGACATGTGGGGTTTTTCCTCAATTTTTTTAAACAGAAGCTGGGATAGCCTTCTGACTTCCCTCCCTCCCTCCTTTTTTCCCCTTTTGTTCTTTCAGTCCTCCCTTTCTTTTCCTCACTTGTTTTCCCTCATTCCTCCTACATGCATTTGAAACTCGGGTTAGTAATTACTCCTGATCTACAGGATAGCATCTAAAACTAGTATCAGGACTGGTCTTTTGTTTCAATACTTTTAACATATAGGGAGTGATACAAAGCAGACTATGGCACTGTTCTAAAGGGAAATGAGAACAAAGGCAGTGGAGTTAACTCTTAGTTTCAGATATTTCCCTAGATCACAGCAGATTGATGGGTTATTTATTACAGCTAACAAAAAAAAAAAAAAATTAACAGAGAGAGAGTAACATCACCTATGTCAAGGTGGATATTTTGGGTTCACCTACTACTTTCGGAGGCACTTCACACACTGAGAAGTGCCCAGGAAAAATCAGCTCCTAAGCAGATGCAGTCAGGTACTGACATGAATAAAACTAATTGCAGGCTATACCACACTGGTACCCATGGAAAGGATCAGAATGTAAACTTAAATAAAAACCCAAACACACATCTAAAAAATGGTAGTTCCTATTACTTGTGAAATAGTTGGAAATTTTTAAACTTTTAATGTGATAATATATTGTACCACTCCAGCTTTAACTTCAACCAGAACGACATCCCTGTGCCAGGAATCATTTGTATATGTGATACAGGAGATCCTTAAGCTTATTTCAGTGTTTGCATTAAATTGCACTCTTTTCAAATGAAAAGCTTAAAGGAAATAAAGTTTCTGCAAGCTATTGGAGTCACTGAATTTATTCAGAAAGGTTCTTTGGATTGCTTTTCAGCATACAAAGCAATACATAAAGAAAAATCCTCATTTCTTTCATCAGGATTTTTATCTCTACTCCTTTAATATTCAATGGCAAAATGAATTATACTACAAAAAGGCTTGGTGCCTCTCCTCAAAAACCCTGATTCTGCATGATACTGAGCTTCCTTGAAAGACAGCTGGGGGAGATCAGTATGGAAATACTTGATGTCTTGCAAAAAAGAAAAGATGACCAGATGCTAATGAGCAAAGGTGATGAGTGAAACCTGGTGATTTAAAACCACTGATTACAAAAGCATATAGCAGAATGAGAGTCCTAGACAGCATTCAGACTCCACTGCTCTGTTCCCCTTCCAGCCACTGCGACTGAAGCCACACTGAGCTGATGGACAGGACTTGTGTCACTAGGATGGAGGGTGGAAATCAGTACTGTCCGAATACAGGCGAGTAAAACCACCCAGGACACCTGTACTGAGTAAACCCCTGGAGACTACTCATGGCTGAATAAACACCATGACCATTTCATTATTTCAGTTCCTGATGATCCTAGATTTGCTTACAGAAAATGAAAAATCTCAAAGGAGAAAAGCTGCTTATGCAAGTGTTCCCGTAAAACAGAGTATTCAAGTATGGTAAATAAACACTAGAGTCAAGAATGGTATTCAGTTGTCTTCTTAAAAGCTTGAAGCCTACATATCTTATATTGATGGTCTGGTTCTGAGCTGAACATCAATGAAAACATTTTATATTATAAATAAAACTACAGCATTTCTATATATTATCACTTCCCTAGGGCAAAGTTTTGCTTTTGGGTAAATTACAGAGGGACATTATTATATAGTGTTGCCAAGTGTATGACAGGATAACATAGAGATTTACTCCAATTAATCCATCCACAGACTGCATCTGCAGAATAAGTCAGAGGATGGGATCCAGTACAGCCTGCCTGGTGGAACTGCCTGCCTGAAGCTGCAGGGTGAGCTCCCACTCAGGGCAAGGACCCTCACCCACCCCAAACCCACCACAGCCTCAGGAGCAGCTCAGACTCACAGCTGGCAGGAGGGGCGGGCTGACCAAGAAGACAAAAAAAGCCCCAGCCCCCTAAGTAGCAAATATCTTTTCCTTCAGATTAATTTATTCAGATGCTGAGATGGATTTAAATTTAGAAGAGATAATGTGAGAAAAAAGAACTGTTAAAACTCAGGTTACTTTTCATTTTGCGTCCCGTTAGAGGTTTCTATTGCAGCTGGAACTGCAACCGCAGCTGAGACGCGGTCAGAAAGCCCTGGGGCTTAAATACAGAAGCTTCAAGGCGAGAAGAGTATAAAAATAAATTCCAAAGGGCTTAATAACATTGTGCAGAGACTGGATATTCTGGTGTCAGAAAGAAGCTGGTGGGTCTTAGATCAAAACCTAATCATTCAAAAGCAATAAGAGCCTTTGTTTTACCCAGCCAGTCATTCTGTTACCCACTGGGACCATGGTTTTTACAAGCATCCTGAATTACAGTTAATTTACAGTGTATAAATGTACATGTCACTGACAATATAACAGTTAAAGCAAAAATACTTTAAAATTAACATGGTTAAGCCTTCAGCAGTCTGATCCAAAATCTGCTAGGAACCTTTAGCTTGACTTCAAAGGAATTATTATCAGCATTTTAGTGAACTTCTCCTAGAAAAATAGGTTTAAAACTGGGAGCTGTACCTCACTGCTTACTGCCAGGACTGTCCTTCATGTGGAATTGAAGACAGGCAGAGCCTGCAGACAGGTCAGGCTACCTCTGCAGGCAGCACAGTGAAAGAAACCTTCCTGAGGTTGGGGCACAGGACACCCTCTGATCCTCTGCAGCAAGGCCAGACGAGGGGAAAATGTCTGCTCTTTCTTAGCTTCCCATCCCAGAAGACTTTATTTATGCATTAGTCGACCTTTCTAGCTGTTAGGACCATCTTGCTTCAGCAGTTAATTAACACAAGTGCCATAATTTAATACAGTTAATGCTACTTTATGCCCTTTAATGTACCTTCCATTAGTGATATTATTGTAGTATTACCCTGTAAATTAAAATAAGATCAAGAATAAGAGAGGCTCTCTTTAATTAAGATACTGGCACACTGCATCGTCCATTATTCACTAGAAAAAATCACCCTGATTTAGTGAAGCAGACCATCAGTAAGTCAGAATTAGTTCATGTGGATTATTAGGTTTCTTGAATAATGTGAGCACAATGGGGTTGCTGAAATTGCTAACAGCCACGTTTCCTTTTTTCCCTCACCTTAATAAATACAAAATGGATGTGGTGAATTGAAGAAGAATAAACAGGTGGTAATAGAGGAGAAAAGACATTCATTGAGGGTACACAGGTTTTCATCTCTAATACAACATACATCAGGCTTATTTCAAACTAAAATGCAAAGCAATGACAAAACAAACCTATATTAAGAGGGCAAATCTCTCACCTATAATTCATTGTGAAGCATTAACCACTACAGTATTCTGTATATTTTACATAGTGGCTTTAAGATAGATGCTTTCCACTGTCATTGACGTTTAAAACAGAGTGTGAAACAAATTACAGTTTATGCTGCCTTTAGAAACATGCTATTATGAGCTTTGGTGATCTTAACTATACTTGACCTGCAGGTTATGTTTTTCAGAAAAAGTACTAGCTTTAAAGTGTCTCTGCTGGCATCCCTCATCCACTACATGTCAAGCTCCTTGGTAACCTCCCTTTGTATCCTATCTTCATAGAATAATCTAGTTTAGTTTTACCAAATTTATATAAATAGCTGGGTCTCAAAGCCCAGAATATGAATTTTGGTTGAAAAAAAAAAAAAATTTTGTAACAATTTCCAGTTAACATTCTAAATTAAGGAACAAGAGCTGGAAAGCCCAGCTGAACTGGAAACAGTGGCACAACTACCCTGGTAATCCTTGCTTCCCTCCACTGGTTCCCAGGCTCAGGGCATGCCAGGGCACATGCTAGGAATGTTGTTGGGAGACTCTGGTGAGGACAGGCCATAAAGTTTCCGTAAGAGACAAAAAAATACCAAAACTCAGTAACAGTGGGCTTCTTGCAGGTTACAGCTGGTGCAACTGAACAACCAGGGGCTGTGTATTGCAGCCCCACAGCTACTCAGCAGGAAGCAAGCCCTAAAGACTTTAACAAGGAAGGCTCACTAGATATTGAAGGAAATGGTACCAAATCCCAAAAGAGCTGTTCTTCTCATTAGCAGAAAAGTGATAAGAATTCACATGGATCTAATCTAGTGAGGTACTATTACACATCAGATACTTCTTTTAATGCATGTGTTCAATTACTGCAGCATTTAGACAACAGGCATCAGCATCAGATAAATTCTCTGTACGGTCACACTTCATTTCTATAGATAATTTTTCACAAGATTGGTGAGCCCCAGATGTGCTCAGAAGGTTTCTGTTTCAAATTTGCATGCAATGCACTCTTTTTTAATCCTTCAGATGCTTTCTTTGATAAAGTAATGATAATCTAATTGAAGTCAGACTAAGCTCCAAATGGGTTTTCAGATGGGGAACAGACTTTCCTTAAAGCCTACGGACCTACAAATCCTGAGCTTTGATATCATACCTCAGTAGAGCTAACCTATGTGGAGCCCAGTGGAGAAAATATACACATTAAATAGGTGTTATTTTTTTATATTGAGGCTAATTTTACCAAACTATTTCAAACAGTATCTCAAGCTGTTCATGATCCACTTAGCCCTCCCAAGAGACTTCTGAAAAATAATTTACAATGAAACTAATGAGCATTGCAAGAAGAATTCTTAAAACAGCAACATTTATTTTAGATTTTCAAATGTTTGACTAGTAATTCTGTATATATGGATATATAGTTGGTGTGGACACGGAAGACTAACTGCATGTTAAATCACCAGTCCTGAGAAATGCATTTTGATGATTTTGATTTTCACTACAGGAATAATAAAAATACAGCCAACACTGTTTTATATAATCACTGTGGCTATTTTTTTTTCACTCAGTTCTGAGTCCGCAAAGTCCCTGGCCTTCCAAGATAGATTAACTTTTCTGCTTGTTTTGATACTTAGATTCTCTTAAAAGAAAAACAAAGAAATTTTTTAAAAAGGAAGTCTTAAATCCTGTATAGGAGAAATAGAGGAGGAAGAGAAGGTATATTAGACTGGCAAGTGACTTGCTAATAGAGGTGATCCCACTTTTTTCTTCTGAACTACTTGACATCCAAGACCCATTCGAAGTGATCACCCTCCTGCTTGAGGACATCAGTCAATTGCTAGTTTGAGTTGGAAATACAATTTCCTGATAGGAATGTCACTGCAGTTATTATTTTTGGGACTACAGCACTTATACTAGCCACCACTTGCCCTAGCGGGAACCATTTGCCTTGAACCCAGCTGAATAATCATCTTTGTTATATTCAAATCACTAAAACACTGTTGGGTTTTTCCATTTTAATTCAATTTCTCTGCATTTCAGAGCTAATTAAAGTACAAGGAATGGACTCTAAATCCACTGCTTTACTTGTTCACAGCCAGTCCTAGTGGGAAGGGTTTGTGCAAGGCCTGCTGTATCAATCCCAGCTCACATTAGAGGCTTGGAAAAACAAAATGATAAAACAAGACCTCTGTTTTTAGTTAGCTGCCACTAGATCAGACTCCAACTACAAAAGAGAATAAAGTGTCCACTGCTGGGGTGAATTCCTGAGCCAACACATGAACCAATGCCATCCTGGTGTGAGACCCCAGGCACAAGATCCAAGGCAAGTGCCAGTGAAAACCCCGATCTTGTGCCACTGAGTCAGAAACTTCTGGTATGACAGCAATGGCCTTCAGCTGAGACAGATTTCCAATGAACACTGGCAGAAAATATCATCTTGTTTGGGGAAATAAACAGTTTTGAATACCTTTTCAAATCAAACACATATGCCTGTTTCTAAAGTTATATATTCTCTTACCTTCCATATACCCTTATGTCTGAAATTGCATAAAAGTAGCGTGCCAGGTGTTGCTCATCTACATATATTTCACCAGTTGCTGGCCTAAGCAGTCTTATCCTCAGATCTGTGATGGTAAAGAAATCTCTTAACTTCTTGGTGGTGTCGAGCTGGCCATAAAGAGAAGCCATGTTATGAAGCCGAGGTCCAGCAAAAAAAGCAAATCTATCTTTGATTTCAAAGTGGATGATTTTACTATTTGTCATGTACCCAGTAGAGTATTCCTCTGTGCAAATGATTTCTAGGACTGTGTGCTGTGATAAATCCCTCACTGATTTTGGATCCATGTGAAAAGCATCTAAGCAGTCTGTGGCATAGTATTGGTAGGGCTGCCACGTTCGTCCATAGTCAAGTGATTTCTCCAGGATCATTTGGTCTGGACGGCCAGATTCAAAGGTGATAACTATGTTATCTGTAAGCTCAATGGTTTTGTTCCAGGAGAGTGTAATATTAACATGAAGAGGCTTCGGATAGTCCTTCCAAGTCGTGGACTGCCAAAATGTGGAGGGATGTCTTCCTTCCAGATCGAACATCAGTTCTGGAGGATGAGCCAGTTCTTGGGTACTCGCATCACATTCATTATTGCACATGTAGGGATTCCCCTGGAAAAGAGCAAAGCAGTGTTACAAGGGGCACCACAGAGGTGAGTGTGACACAAAAGATGCTTCTTGACTGAGGACTGCTTTTCTCCAGAAAGGAAGCCAAATAAAAAAAAAAAAAAAAAATGCCTGCAAGTAATAACTTTATCTTAATGAGATTCATCCTGGCTGTTTTAACTGTTAAAGCAAATGTACAAACACAAAGAGAACCCTTGCTTCTGTAATTTTTCTTAGTATATGCTAAAGAAAGAAAAAAACTTATTTACCCTGAACAACTTGGACCAGCGACTGGGTCACAGAAGACTAAGAACAGTATGCAAGTATGCAAGTCTCTAATAGCTCAATAACTCCAACTCTTTTTAGAAAGATGCAGCAGCCAGAGAATTTCTTTTTGAAACAAACATGTTTTCCAGAGCTCTGCCCAAGAAAGAACTAATTTTTAGGGCAAGTGTATTTTGTTCGCAGTGCAGCCTGTGTGTACTCAGTATGAGCCAGTGTTCAGTACACTTTCAAGTTTCCTTTCACCCAGGTGGGAAATTTATCATGCTTAACTTGTGCTCCCAGCTCAACACTGCCTTGCCTTAAAACATTTACACTTGCCACCAAAAGCCATTAGAAAAACAGTGCTCTGTCAGCTCTGGGGCTTGATTCAGGTATCTGCCATCTTATTATAGGGTACCAAAGTACTTCAGAAAAGACTTTTCATGAGGCACCAGGTTCAATTTATCTGGACAAGATAATCCAGCACTTGATTAGGTGGGAGATGTCAGTGGCTCCAGCTGGAACACTGCCGAGGTGGCTGGAGCTCTGAACTGAGGGTTGAGTTAAGAACAGCAACAAAAAAAGCTTGCCAATAGTGCACAGCTTTTACTGCTGCTTGTCCTCTGAAGCAAAGCGAAAGTGAATTATTCTCTTTCTGGCCTTTTGATGCATTAACTTTCACACTACAATCTTCTGCTTCTTCACAAAGGCTATTTTGTCTGCAGATTGGGGATATCTTGCAGCAGTTGCCAAGATATCAGACCCTGTAGGCTGCACTGAATCACGTATATCTAATTTCAGCTTTCAACAGTACATTAGGATTTTGCTACTTGTTCATTCTGTGTTTGTTCCAGAGAGGAACTGCTGCTCTGTATCCCTCCCTCCACCTGACACTCAAGATTGTGGAAGAAGCCTCTATTCACTGATAGTCAGCACTGTTGGGGAAAAATATGCACATGTCTATACCTAGCAGAGCTCGATGAAATAATTAATGTAGCTGTTATTGTCATTAATCAGAGCTCCCTGCACCTGCCCTGAAAAGAGAAAAAGCCCTGGCATGATGATCAACCTTTTCTTTTCTTATAATTGCAGTTATACTTCTCTCCATCTCAAAGCCTGAGGGCAGTGAAGTGACTCAATGCTATCCAGTGTGGAAAACAGGTTTCAGATGTGAGTTTCCACCTTGGCCACTGCTCTGCTCCTTGATATACTCCCATGAAACAAGCAAAAGAACTTCTGCACTCACTTTGACCTCCACACTGGCAACTTCCTCTTACCTGGGCTGGAAAATACTATTTTCTTTCTCTGTCTTTCTTGTTAATACAGCTGAATGCTAAAACTGACAATGATTCACTAGAACTGGAAGTTAGGGTAAAAAACTACAAGACAACAAAAAGGGTTATTTGAAAACCAGCATGCTGCTTGTTACACTGACAGCTTCAAAGCATGCAGCTGTAACTGGAAATACTCTGCAAAATATTGTCTATAATTTGTTACAGCTCTGATTTCAAGCTCATGGTTGCTATTTCTATGCCTTCCTTTTGAATAAAACAGTGAAAATTAAAAGTAAGTTTCAAGCAGAAGAGAGAAAACACAGAATTCTTTAATATTTAAGCTCCATTTAATATATCACATACAAATGCCAGAATTTGCTAACTTACACAAGCCTATTTTCCTCAGGGGAAATATACATACTGTGAAATCTCTACGGTTCCAGACCCTTTGGCTATATGTAAATATCAGTTAATCAGAAGATGCTCAGATTGCAGAAATCACACCTGTCTGAGGTTGCCCAGAAAAATCTGGACACTTATATCTGTGTACCTCTAACCTGCATGCTTTATGCTTCTGCTTTGGCAAAAGCAACAACACTGGGCAATCACAGGTATCAAACCCCAGAAATAAATGCTCCTGTGCAGGCAGAGAGGTGCATTAAGCACTGCTGAGGGATGGCTTTACTTTCCTGCTCCACAAGCCACCGCTGAGTCTGTTGTGACTCTTTGTGCTAAAAACTAAAGCCACTGTGATCCGTTAGTCCCTGGATGCTGGAGGGAGCATGTTTTATGATTTCCAGCAGCTAACCCAGGTTTTATGGGATGTAGTGTTTCTTCCTCTACATTAGTTGATTTATTTTAATCACTTTGCCTTTTATCTTTTGCTTTTTAGCAAAAGCTGGGGTGCCAAAAGAATCAGAGAATAACTGGGAGAGGGGCTCTAAAAACTCCTCAGAAGCTAATGTGAATACAGTAAGACATTGAGAGCTGGTAGCCCTATCCTGCAACTGAAATGCTGTCTACAACTCTGTGCACAGAGCTTTTTAGGGAAAGATGAGACTATTCCAATTAATGGCAGAGTATTGTGAGAAATACATCAGAATCACAGTGCTGTCCTGTCCTGCACCTGAAATTCTTACCAGTGGTAACAGTGGTGCCACAACCAGCCACTGAAACATCAGGGTAAGGACATCACTGCAAATAAGAATCCTAATAAAAGCTTCAGGCATATCCTCACCAATCAACTGAATTGTTCTTTTAATTTTATGGCAGAGATTTCTCTTTTAAGAGGAGAATGATTTGATGACACCAAAATAATCTGTGTGGAGTTCAAGTGCTTGAAAAAGAAAATTAGGAGAAAAAAAAAATCTAAGCTGATTATAAGCCAATAAAATAAATGTCCTGAATTCCAACAGGAGGAGAGAAATTATGAGTTTATATAAATTCCCCTCTGTCTACTGACATGGCAATTGCTGATGTAATTTTGAAATATTTAACATAATTATTGCTTCAGAAGCTTGGAATCAGGTTCCCATTTTCTCTACTAGCAACTTGGCTTTCAACTGCTTCTAATTAATCTTAAACGTAATTTGCATGGTAAGTCATACTTACATTACCAAAACAGTCTAAAAGGGTCTTACTCTACACAAATGTCCCTCAGTACATGTTATTATGAAAACAATTAATTTAACTGGGATTAGTTACATATTTTAATGCCTTGATCTCTACGATAATCCTCTTTAAGACTTTTGTCTCAGTAAAATGAATACAACAAAGACAAACTTTGCCCAATTTGTGAAAACTAAGCTCAGTCTGTGTTGGGGCTATCTGAAGGACCAGAGTATTAGCATCTCTAAGTAATTTTTTGCCTAGCAGGCAGCCGTAAATAGATCTTCATTTAAGCCTTCCAAGAAGCAGCTCTTCAGTAGGACAAGGTGGAAAATATTTATAACTTTTCAAAATTATATTTAAGCCATTAGAATTGTTCTAAATAATTAAATACTGATAAATACTTCTAAACACTTTACTGCCAATTAGCATAAAAGGTAGCTGAGTCTTTCCCAACACCACAACCATGACCATCTAAAAGAAACTATTTTCCTGTATAGTAATGGGAGAATTATATTAGATAGCTTCTTGCAGGGAGGCAAATTGAGCTGCTATTTATTTTGGTTTTGGCTGCTCATGGAATTGAAAATATTATTGAGACTAGTGACATAGACTAAGCGTTGGCTGTAGAAGGAGGTACCTGATTTCCAGGCACAGTGAGGACATGTGGCCATCTCACAAGCTGATCACATTCAGCCCTGGCTGGAAAATGCAGAGTTACCTGAGAAGCTCCTGAGTAGGGCTGACTGGTCCCAGTAGGTTTCCCCTTAACTAAGCTGGATTTAGTTTGTTTTAGCACACAGCAATGTCTCTTTGTGCCAGCCAGCTTGAAATTTTGTAGTGGTGGGGGAGGTACTCTGCAAGTGTCCCTGGCTGGGATGGGGTGCCAGGGCTGGCCTTGCTCCCCCTGGGCAGCAATGTGTCGCACCAAAAGGCTCTCCAGGAACAGCACAGTGACCCTAGGGTGAGGATTTAGCTCAGAGACAGACATCCAGCAGTAGTGTGACCTCTGAATGGCAGTGGTGGAGCAGCAGCAGTGCTGCAGGTGCCGTTCAAGGGTTGAAGTTTGAGTGCTGCTGCTCAGGTGAAACCTCTGGTCTCTCACCTACAGCTCCTCAGTGGCACGCACACAGATTCAGGGTTCCATTGAAGATGTTGCTTCTTCCAGTGTCCCTGTCCATGTTAACACCTCATGGACTCTCTCACTCAGGAACAAAGAGAACTCTTCTGTAGCATGAATACTGGAAGCTGCATCACAGATTACATGCTGTAATGGACATCTGGAATCCCTACAGAGGATTATAAATTGCTTTTTCAAATGGGTGAAGGCTGCTGAGGTCAAGCTGGCCAAGATTTTAAGAAGAACCAAAATAAATTTTCAAGAAATGAGTCACTGCAACTGATTTTTATACCACTGCCACAAGGTAATTAGATCATATGCACAAGACAAGAAATAAATACAGCCTCACTTATGTCTGGAGTGTGGCTGTGTGGTAAAGTCACACTTTTGGAAATATTAGAGTATTTCTGTTTTTGTTTACAAAAGATCAATACAATTTATTCGCTTGGTTCATGCTGTACATTGTAGGTGATTAATTAGACAGCAATAGCTAACAGCAGCAATTGCCCTAATGCTTACATTTTGCACGTGGTTTCTAACCAGGAGTTACTTGTTTACCACAACAGAGACGGATTATGCAACCATTAATTTTGAGATACTACTTATTAGGTGTTGTTCTGCTAAGGGCAAACAGTCAGTGAGGTGGAGGATTGGCAAGGCCCAGGACCTGGTGCATGATAATTGATGTTATCAGAGCCACTACATCCATTAGCTGGTTTGAGAGCATCTCGGTCAATGTCTGCAGAATTATTGCTGTGATGACAACAGGAATGGCTGTAGACAAGAACATTTTACCATCAACAGTCTTTCATCACTGCAGTGACAGCATTTTAAGTTAAAGTGATTTAAGTTAAGAAAGAAAAAGTGCTAAAATCTAAGTGGAAGATTTGATGCTCTTTGAAGAGCTCCCAAGCGAGGGCATCTGGATGCCCAGACTAGCACTTTGAACTCTGAGCCGCAGGCTGAACAATGTACATTCTTCAAAATGAGCAAAAAAGAAAATAAAAGCATGTTTAAATCAATACCTTCTGGGGAGACTTAAAAAGATTAAACCAGGGAGGATGTGACTGGCCAAAAATAGACAATAATGCTTAACAACTTCATGCACTTTTAAGCTTGAAAGTACATTGTAGATTATGGACCTGATCCTGCAACAAACTTGGAGTAAGAAGACCCTTGTAATTCAGATTTAAAAAACCCCCATATTTATGCCTCTAAATATCTGGCACTTTGCCATGGAGCAAACAAACCTAGCTAATTATTCTTCATGACAACACCTCCATGAGGTATGGAATCCTATACCAAATTTACATATAGATGCAGAATTAGAGAGAAATGCTTTTGCATGATGAACTCGGTAATCCCTGATTATATTGTACTGCTTCTTGCAAAGCCTTTTGGTAGATCATGTGAAGGTATTCCTGGCATACAGAGTAGTTCTCAGATTACTGCCTCTTTTCAATACTATGGATTGAAAATGTTGCATAGGAATTTTAATATTTGCAGCACCAAATGCATTGATGCAGTTGCCAAAGGCATTTACTTCCTAGCAGAACATTCTCTATTTTTAGTAATTTTAGTTACTTTAAAAAAAATGATTTTCAATTTACTCTATGAGACAAATGGAGTTTTGTTTCCTCTGAAATATTTCTACCCACTTCTGGAGAGTGAAAATCCTTCTTTTCCTCACTTTTCCTTTCTGTTGCTAAAACTGTCTCTGACTTGGCAACCTTGCTGATGTAACTTTGGCCACTTGATCATTCTGGCATAACCTTATGGCAAATCTTACTGCCACTGACCCCAGTGTGGTTTTGTTATTTCAGAAGCTCAATATTGGTGTTTTCCTCTTGCATCAGCAGGTATCTGGCAATATAATCACTTTCCTATTTATAGCTTTTGCAGTGTCATGACATGCCTGATGCTGGGACCCCACTGTGCTGAGCTCTGGCTGAACAATACGGCAAATATTCCAAGAAAAACTGAATTTCTTTTATACCAGACGCATACCTGGATTTAAGAAACTGAAATCTCAGGGGGTGTAATATCCCTTTCTCTCAGAACAGTGGCACTTGTCCTGGGTAAAGCAGACCTTTCATTAGAGGACTCCTTGGAAAAGGCAGCAGAGGGTATCCATCTCCAGTATCCTGCTTAGCTCACATCAGTGCATTTTTGTCTGAGGCAGTTTCCCAGCCATCCTGCTGCCCTGCAGGAGCTCTGGCAAGGAAGTTGTGCAGGAGATACAGGGGGTGTCTTCAACTGGGAATAGCTTATACTGCCAGTAACAACAGCTTGGGGTTCTGCCTTAGGGTTTGTGTTCTGATACAGCTCTCAACTTGCTCACTTTCTGACTATTTTGGACTACCCAAGGATTAGAATGGGAGCCATTGAGAAGGTAGAAAGAAGTCTAAAACACTACAGCTGAAAGGTGTCCTTCCTGAGCAAGGAAAAACCAGCACAGAGGAAAGCTGGTCCATTATCATGAACAGATGTTATCAGTAATCACAGTGATCATGGAGGGAATGTGAGCATCAAATGAGAAATTAGATCATCCTGGTGGGGACAGGAGAAATTGGGGTGCTGGAAACACTAAAAAATATTTATTTTGTGGTGTTTTTTTTGTTTCTTTGTAGTTATAAATGATTGTGTTCAGAGTTTTGGTCCAAAAAATAAAACTGTGCTACCAAAAAGTCTGAGAAACAGGTTTTGATAGCATGGAAGACCCCTGCAGGCCTTAATGTCTCTGGCCAGCCCCACCTGGGAGCAGGGGCTGATGTCGCTGGCCAGCCCCACCTGGGTGCCAGACTAGACCCTATTTAAGCTCAGGCTGATCTCTCTATTTACCTTAGGCTTGTGTTGCAGTCCTGGATCCTTCTCTCCTCCTCATGGGTCCTTGATGACCCTGATTCACCTACTTATCATGCCTAGGATGCCTGATGGGATATCAGTGTGCTCTGGCTGTGTGGGGTGGTGCTGAGGTGGCACTCTGATGGCACATCTTCCCCTGCTGTTCCCTGGCACTTGCTGAGGGGTACGCAGGGAGGGAAGGGATGGCCACAGCAGAAATGCAAAGCTCCTCAGCTTGCCCTAGGGAGGTATGTAGAGTGTGGCTGAGTGTGAAATCAGATCATGAGATACCAAATCATGGGAGCATGGGAATTCTGCATTAGCAAAAATTTCTGGATGACTCCTGGTACGAGGAAAGTGGAACACAGCAATCTGGGTGGATCCTGACCTTCCTGTACAGGGCACAGTGGCTGCTGTGGGCTGGTGCTCCTCTCTGTGAGAGGATCAGGAAGGTCTTTTCTGGTACATAACACAACTGAGTAGGTAAATGTAACTAGTTCTGCGTTTTTGTTGTCTACAGGCAAAGTGAAGAAATGTGCCTGCCTTGTAATAATGCTGGAGGCAGGTGGGTTGTAAATGGCTTTTGCTTCTGCAAAGAGTTGTTCTTCGGTTTCAAATTGGCTCCCAACAAAGGTTCATCTTCTGCCCCTATGGCCCCCACTCCTGTGGTAAGGGTTTCCTTGTCCTCCTGGTGGACAGCTCTGGAGTAATACCTATGTGCAAAGTATTGATGCTACATGACCTGGCCAGGATGTAAATTTCTACCTGATTTTTGTGTAAATGAAATGAAGTGAGCAGAAAAGAGCACTGGTGTGGTGTCTAACTGTGGACCTGCAGCAGTATTCAGTGCAATCCTATCCTGTGCTAATTTCAGTAAATGCATCTTACTTGGACAGCTCTTTATGTAGAGCATTCATCACAGCCCTAAAAAGGTCACGTATGTATGAAATGCTGTGTCAGGTTAGAAGTGAGCAGTATAGAAACACAAAAATCCTGAAGTTAATGGAAAATAAGTGTACAGTGTTGTAATGAAGAAAACTACATGGCTCAGGATCTCTCCACAAAATGAAAGAACTGTGGGTTTTGTGTATATGGTTTAAAAAGAATTACAGTGAAGTTTTCATCAAGCTGTTACTAGTTGGTTATATCTTATTACGGTAAGATGCTGGATATAACAGCATGGGTTTATACCACAGTTGAGAAATCTTCTGTCCATAACAGATCTGGACTAAAACTCTCTGTTGTTGAATTGCCACTTAAGTAGCTTAATGATAATGCTGAATGAATTCTTTATTTATTGTGAAAGATGTACAAAGCTCCTTATTCTTTTTTTCTCTTGGCTATATTTTTCAATCCAGAAGCATTCTAAAATGCTATGTAGCTCATTAAAATCACTTTATTAACTATCTGACTGTCCATCAAAGCAGATTGTCATAGCTTTCTTATAGCACACAGCTATTCAACAGTGTCCAAGTACTTAGGGAAGAACTGCTGAATTTGATTTGAAAAGTGTTTTACATAAGCACATACAAAAATGTAAAGTGCAAAACAACAAACTATTCTAAACAAACAAAGTTTTTTTGTCTATCTCTACTGTATTTAAGTAGAGAGTAATAAGAAAAGTCTGCATTATTACAGTTAGTTACTATAAAGCAAATAATATGAAGAACTTTTTTTAATTAATGCCCACTTAACTCCTTTACTACTGGCTTCTGTGCAAGTTCAAACTAAGTAGTAGAAGTCTGAAATGCTAATGTCCCTCTAGGATTATGTAAAAAAAACTTCAGCACTTCTATGTGTAGCTCATAAAATAGCTCAATTTACATGTTAGGCTTGGCTGACTGATTAATATGATAAGTAATATGCTTTCTAATTAGTGTTTAATAAATTGGGAATTTTCAGACTCAATGAAGCTCAAATTATGGTCACAAAGCAGTATCATGTAGTTTCAAAGGGGTGGTTTTGAGGCCACAGTGCTAAGGTGGGTGCACGTGTATGCAGACAGGCCCAAAGGGCTCCTGGCCATTCACCTGCTGATCTCTCCCTCAGCACAAACAGACCAAGGGCTTCCAGCCACTACAAGTCATTTTGCACTAAAGCAAAATAAGGCTACTCTTTAAAACAGCACAGACATCACTGCTGGGTTTGAAGGAGGGGGCCTTGAAAAAATTGGAAAACAATTTAAGAAATGCTGTTGCGCTACTTTTCTGGTCCAGCAACTTCCAGTGGATCTCCTTCCTTCAGGATTGCACCTTTGCCATGGTCTCAGTCCTGCTTCAAGTGAGCATTAGCCTCACATGTAGCAATGTGCTGCTTGCTCAGCCCTCTCCCTGCTTGCCTGCCCCTGCAATTCTGCTGGGGAGCTGATGGTCTCGGAGCTGGCTGCTTCTAAGCACAAATTTCCTACAAATTTGGGAGATCCCACATTTGTGCCTAGAAATTCTGCTGCTGTATTGCTGAGTTGGATGTGTCTCAAAGCAAGTACATTTTTCCCCAGTCTAATGTCTTTTTCCAGAGTCACGTCTCTGTTCTGATGCACTGCTTGGCCAGATGAGTACTGGTACTCAGAAGGGATGCAACAGCTGGGAATGAAGTGAAGCAGTGCAGATAGATTGACTGGCTTAAGGGCAACATGAAAATGCACCCTAAATAGTGAATAAAGAACTGAATTATGCCTATGCTGTTGTGCTCATGCTTATCTGTTAAAAGGTCACTTACAAAAATAGGTACTTGCATGTGCAAGTGTTATTTATGTTGTAGACTACTCAGGGGGTGTATGTGTCTGCTGAACTTGGACACAACCATTTCTGAACCAACAAAATGAATTTCACTATGTATGCCCCCCCCTCCCCGGCATCATTACAATTTTATTCTTACAAAGAGCAGCACGATTTAGGACAACAAATTCAGATTATTTCCTTTCTGACAGATGGAAACATAGCCTGCAAATGCTTACCCTGGTCTACACTGCAGATATTGTTGTTGCAGTCTCAACAATCTAAATTCAGGTATGAAGAATTCTGGGTTTTTTTCTATTGTCAATATTTTATTTCCTCTGTCTTTACACATCTGTGTGAGCATGCTTTATATTTTTAATTTGCTTCAACTGATAATTTTATTCTTTCCTGGAAGTGGAACTGTAGCCTATGCTACACCTGTGAAGTACAGCAGTGTGATGGAAGGTATGTGTTGGCGGTTAGGTTTCTCTCCTTTTGTTCCTTTTTACTTATAGAATTTTTCCCCATAAGTTGCTAGGAAATACTAACTGGGTACTTAAGAAAAACAGAAGTAGCCGAGCTGAGGTGAAGAGGGCATCTGTTTGCACCTCTCTTATCTGGGCGTTTCTCTCTGAGGGGCAGAGATACTGCGAGAATCGGGCAGGGCAAGGATGGTGCTGGGTCAGCTGCTGGCTCGCTCTCGGCTTCGGAGGATGGCTGGAGCTGGTCTTGGAGAAGGGAATTCGCTGCTGCTGCCCTAACCCAGCCAAGAGCTGCTGCTTCTGTGGGGTGAACCTCTGCTCATGAGAGCAGCCACTGAAGCGGGACCTTACTAATACCTACCTCACTACAAGAGGGACTTTTCCCCCTCTGCTCGGGTGCCCGGGATTGCAAGCCCGCTTCTCCCTGCCCTGCTCAGGGCCGGGCTGCCGCTGCCCCCCGCCTGCAGAGATGTCCCGCCGTCCCAGCTCGGTGCCCCTCAGATCCCTGCCGGATGCCGAGCTCGGCTGCCCCAGGGTTTGTGAGGCAAAGCCTCTCTCCCAGCCCTTTGCCGCCATCCCCGCCTGCTCCCCGCGCCACAGCGCCCCCTGCAGCCGCGGGGGAATCACCGCCCCCGCCCTGCCCGCCGGGAGCCAGCAGCGCCCCTGGCGGCCGTGCCCGGAACTGCACCCAAGGGAAAGCGGCTGCCGCCGGTACCGGTTCTGGTTCTGTTCGGGGCTAGTGCCGTGCGTGGGGCTGTTTGTTTGCTTTATTACACACACCGCTAAAGAACTGCTATCCCTAGCCTCATACCTCTGCCTTAGTTTCAAAATTATAGTAATTTGGAAGGAAGAGGGTTACATTTTCCATTCCAAGGGAGGCTCCTGCCTTCCTTAGCAGACACCTGGCTTTCAAACCAAGACAATATATCATGTCATGTCATTGTGATTGTAGGTTTTATGTTTTACTCTGAATACTGACAGACTGTTGTTAGTGGAGATAGCCAAAGGCACTGTACCAAGCTATTCCTGTTGACAAGAAGTTTATACAAAACTATTTTCATGCACAGAAATGCACAACTCCTGTACTAGGAACTACTTAAAAGGAAAACTAACAAAACCAAATCCCAAACCTTACTCAGCTTTGTGAAGACAGAGTCCTTGTTTAAGTATTCACCATCAAGAACAAGATCTTATAATTTATTTCTCACTTGTAATTTTCAGCAACTTAAAAGATGCTATTTGCTTGCCTAGATATGCAGTTACACAGTTATTCTGCAAAACCTGTGGGATATTGACTATGAATTATGTCAAGACAATGAGCAGAAGAAACCCAAATCCTCCATGGTATTCATTAATGGTTGCCTGTAACAAAACCACTGTCAGCTTTAATAGTTTTCCTGGGGTGATTCCTGCTTCCTCCATGGGAGACTTTTGAGAAAGCTAAAGAGGATTCCTAAGTAGAAGCAATAGTTAAATAACTTTCATCAAATGTAACAGAAAACATAGTTAGAAAAAAGTTATCTTCAATTTAATTTTATTTTTTCCTAAAGAAGTAATCTTCTTAGAACAGATGGTCTAATCAAATACCTGCACAACCTACACTAAGTAACGCATACATTCACTAGAGCATTACCAAAACAGTGAGCTGATGTTTTACTATCACTGCAGTGAGAGAAAGGATGAGTGCCATTCATAAACGGTTAATTTCCCAAAGCTGGACTAACTTTTACTTTGTCATCATCGAAATTAGACAGCTTTTCCAAGCCAAGGCAGGCTGTCTTCCCCAGCTCTGACAGTCCTTTATTTTGCATGCTATCACACCAGTTTGAATAGGATGTAGTGTAGTAGCTATGAATAAGGATAGCAAAACCAGGTCACTTAAAGCTGTAAAAAAAAAGCTTTCAATCAACGTTTATGTAATATTGCATGTTTATATAATGTTTTGCATACTACTTTTTGGCTCTAAGTCTCCAAGTGACTTACAACCATGTTCAACTGCCCACAAAGATACAGGTGGGGGACATCAGACAAAGAGGTGAAGTAATTAGTACTCACACAAGTGGTGGCTAAGGCTGTGCCCTTTTCCTTTGCCTCACAGGCCTTTTTTTCCGAGATTTTTTAAAAATTAATTATTATTTTAAAAGAGGAATCTTTTTATTAATGCTACGGCTAGTGCCATAGAGAAAAGAAAGTGTAAAGCCAGACAACAAATGATAAGGACTAAAGAGAGAAGAAATTCTTTTCTTGTTAGCGAGGTCTCAACTGTGCTTTTGGGACTGTCTGCATCTGTAGGCACTGTTCATCCTGCTCCAGTGTTATTGATTCTGTGCTCATGGATCTCATGCAAAATTATATTTCTACAATAAATGTAATTTTATTTCAGATTCTTAACAGATTCTGATTATTTTTGACAATTTTAGACCTACTAATACGTCTACTGCCATTTTTAATAAGTTTTAGAGCTGATGGATTAACACTGAATGTCAAACACCACAATTAGAATTGCTGATGTTATGCAGAAACACTGTTCTTAATATATATATATATATATATATATATATATATATATCCCTCCCCCCCAATCTTATTATTGCTATAGAACCTGCACTAATTTCTGTTGAATTTGGTAAGTTTTTGTTACAGGATTCCCAGGCTTAGAGGACCTTTGCATGTTTGTGAATCACTTATATGAAGAATGAAAAAGAACATAAACAATAATGACAGTTGTAAGTGAAATCCAATTTCACCTCATTCCTCTTAAAAGGTGGGCCACATTATTTTCCCTTCATTTATGTTTGTCAGGATGATAAAATAAATAGTTTTAATGAGTCATAGTGTATACCTACATAATGTGGAATTGTTATAGAAACAAATTTGAATGTTGAATATCATTATACAGTGAAGGGATGTCTTATTAGTATTCACAATGAATTGTGTGATGTCTCTCCACATTCAAATTAGAGCACATAGTGCTTTGAAAAAGAATAAAGTCGCTCATCAAATCCACATTAGGATACTGCACCAATATAAGTAATTCAATCAAAAAAATCCCCACATATTATCTTTTGAGGAAGGGTTGCAAACTTTGTGATAAACTGGTAATTAGTTCAGTTCTGTGCTGGAGAATGTCATGTAATTTCCTTTATTACATTTACCCATAATAAAAAAATAACCACACAGCTCTGAAAAATATATAATGACTTCCTAAAATCATTAATACTGTTATCTGCAAATATATACTTCAGGTATGGCATGTGCTTGCACTGCCTCCTAACAACCTGTCATTTAAAAACTTATTTCATCATAGCATGCTGGAATATGGAGAAGCCCAACTGGCTGTGTGACAGTGCTGCTAAAAGGGGAAGGAAAGCAGCTGCTCCTGTCCCATGCAGAGGGCAGGGGTGTAATGTCTGCAGGATCCCTGCTGCTGCCTCAGGTGGGCACCTCAGAGCAATGGGGATAAAAACTAGTCCCCAACAAGATTTCATAGCCTCAGGTACTGTCCCAAATGGCACAGAGTACCTCCCAAGTCTGAATGTGAATATTCTACCTAAAGTAAAGCAAGAGCATCTCCGAGTGCAAGAAAGGCTTATGATAAGGCATGTAACACTTTCAATTAATTCATCAGATGTGTAGCAAGCAGGCAACTCCCTTGAACTGAGGCAAACTTGCTTCCTGGGTTGATTATAAAGTAATTAAAATCTGAAGATGAAGAGCCTTCTTTTCCTACAGAGCTTCTGTAAGCTGGGGTTTCCCTCTGAACCTCTGCATGCCTCCAGTGTAACCAAGAACAGTCATGAATTCATGGCACAAGAATTGAGCTGACTCAGGTAACCTTGTTAGTAAGACCAGGGCAGCCTGGGCCATGTAGTGGTGCTGGGAATTTCAGTGCTGTTTGCCTATGGGGATGTTGTGCTGCCAATTCTTTTTCTGTGCTATTAACCCCCTACAGAGATTAAATCTGCGTGTGTATGCTAGGAAAAGACAACTGTAACTCATGAACACTGTCAAATGAAAACAACCTAAAAAGTATTTGACTTGTGGTAAGCATTAGGAAGAGGAGTTTCTCACAAAAAGAGACTGAATGTAATTTTTCTATAGTGGTAAAAATAGACCTTTTACAATCGCCTGCTGGGATGCCTGAAGGTAAAGTTTAAGGACAGGGTTTCCTTTTATCCTAATACATTTCAATCTATTACAGAGCAAGTTGATAAGAGAAGCTCTAAGTATGCTGCTTTCCACTGTACCACCCTGGGAAGTAATAAATTACACCATATTATGTTGCCTATCAGTCGTACTCATCACTGGTCTTACAGAAGACGTGAAAAAGAGAAACACCTTGGATAGAGTAATGCAATTAACTGCTGCCATTTGAAATGTGAAAAATTACATTCTCTTATCTTAGCCCCTCTAGTTGCTTAACTAATTTTGAGCAAAAATGCTGTTTAATGATTTGATGGTTGACTGTATGACTACTTTTCAACAGACTCTGTTTCTTGCAGTAGGTGCTAGAAAGGTCAAAACCTTGCACCAGCCTGCAGTGTCCTGGCTGTGCAGCCCGGAGGTCAGGGGTGCTAAGGGACAGTCCAGCTCCATCTTAGCTGCCTCTGTGAGGGGCACAACTGGGACAGCCCCTCCCCAATGCTTGGATGTGCTTCTGATGTCAGATGGCAGCTGGGCAAGGCAGCATCTGAAGCCAGAAAGGGATGAATATGAGAGATATGCCTTCCTGGGTTCCTACAGAGACTCTAATTTAAACAAGCTAGTGCTGCTCAGCATTTCTTTTAAATGGAATTTTAGGTTCCAGTTAGAATGAAAGGAGCTGTATGAAGTGCACTTACTAGAATGAGAAGTATCTGTTTATAAAATGAGTCAGTACTTGTAAAGGTGCAAAAATAAAGGACCTCAGAGAAGTTGATGTATTCTCTCACCTGACAGAGAATTTAAGGCCGTACTATGCTACAAACCAGAGCCATATGCCCCTTTCTTTACAGGTATGCAACATTTACGTTTTTTCATATTAAAAAACCTTTTTGCATATAGCATCTGAGTATTTTCAGGCCCCAATAAAGTGTTTAATGGATAAGAAGTGGTATAGCTGTGCTTATAACAATGTCTTTAGACAGCATACAATATCACCCTGTTCCACATGGCCATCTGTGATATGTTAATGCAAAAGTAAAAAAGAAAAAAAACACTTCAAAAGATATGCCCTCGGATTTTTCAAATTTTCATTTCTCCTAATTTTTCACTGAAAGTGCTGCACTGATATCAAAGGAAAATAACTCCTAGTTTTAGCTTATAATGGAAGTGAACATAAGGCTGCAAATAATTTTAAACGAATAGAGATGATTTTTGTAAATTCTGTTATATAGCACTTGAATGCACCAGGTAATACTTTGTGGGCACATGAAAATTCAAAAGGCTGGCCAGTAATTAAAATACATATAAGGAAAAAGCAAGCCTCTTTAGGTATATTTGAGTTTAATAACTCATAGTGACATAGTAAGGTTATGGAAATTATGTATTAATGCAATTTATTCAGGAAGCTGGAGAGATACTTGTCTTTGTCATAGGAGCTATTATAGAAAAAAAAAATCTGCTGTTTACCTCTCATCTCCTTGCAAACATTTGTGACTCTGTATCTCTCTACCTATCTGTATGTATTCTGCAACACAGTACTGACTAGCTTTTAATCATAAAATCAATTCCTCCATCTGATATTATGCCTACTCAAGTTCCTTTCCAAGTTCCTTCATATTTCTTAGACTGCTTTTCTAGACTTCTTTTTTGTAATTGTTATTTTGCAGATGTAAGAGAAATTTAGAATCACAACTATATATATATATATATATATTTATGTAACATTTTCTTGTAGGGTCCTGTAATCCCCCAAACCTGGAGAAACTGCCTGCATACTTGCAGGTGTCTTAACTTGGCTGATGCCAAGAGTTTAGATATGATGCTCAAAAATAGAAACCTGTGACATTTTTTTTAAAATCTGCTAGCACATAAGAAAACCATTTAAAACTCTGTGTTGAATATAGGAAGGGATATTTAAGTAGTTATAAAACAACCCTATGCCATAGAAAATATTTTATTAGGACTTTATAGTTTATTTAAATTCTCTGAAGTTCCTTTCAGTGAAGCAAATCCTATCCTGAGATTCAATTAATTTAATTCCTAGACATGAATTTGCTGAAACCAACAGATGTTCTTACTGAATAAAACCTGAATAGCAATTGAATAAAAGCTCCGGGAGGTATCCCAGTGCTTATGAAGCCCCAGATCATCCTGTCACTTCCCAGCAGCTTTTAACTCTGCATACACTGTGCTTCAAATGGCAGTGGAGGAAAACGAGGAGGCAGGTTTTGACTGAGGAAAAACTAAAAGTCACCACTCTGCTCCTGGAGCCTGAAGGTGTGGCAAGGCGTAGGGCAAGATCCCTGGGGCTCTGGAGAATCCATGAAAACAGGAAAGGGGGGCCACAGCCCTGCCGGAAGGCAAAGAGGCAGTAAAACAAGTGTGACTCAAGTAAGTCTGAAGAGTAATTATGTTTCTCTGAGTGTAAGGCAAGTGTGTTTCATACCGGTGCTTGCCTTCTCAGGGGCTGCCTTTGTTAATTAAAGAAATGCTTTATAATAGAATAGCTGTCATAGATGATATAATGCTATCACTTTGATATCTTAATTAAATTACACTGCAGGCTCTAAGTCCTTCAGGACACCTTCATTTAAGATGCTCTGTGTTTGTCAGTCACCATCATAAATGGGTTTTTGTTTGTTTTGGTTTGGTTTTTTTAAATACTTACACCCACAAATGCCTGGCTTTATTAGTTAACTCTAGGCCAGCAGAATGAAGGTAGGCAAGGGATGATGTAACTACTGAAAAGGCAGATTTGCTGAGGTTCTGACTGGATTTTATGCAATAATGAATCACCCTGCAGGAGAGTTCAATGTAAGTTACATAGTAATGGTGTTAAAATGTGGATTATGTACTGGATAGTCCACATTTTCCATTAAAATCATAGCTGTAAAAGAGTCTAAACTCAGTGTTTGTCATGCTGCTTCTTATTTGCAGCAGGGTTGCCAATTTTCAGCTTACACAGTGGTCGAAGGAGCACAACTGAGTAAAATGTTTATAGTTCAGTTACATGAACAAGATTTATACAGTGGTTGAAGCTAAGTAGAGAAAAAAGCTTTCAACTGGCTGTCATTCTGTTGAATGTCTTAATTATTACAATTTATTTAAATGTTGGTATTGCAGTGGCATGTCATGGAGTGGTGCAAGCCCACAGCTTGCTGAGGGCCATTGTCCAAACAGGGGGGAAGACAACCTCTGCCTGGGGGCATTGCCCATATTGACAGCATTTTAATATCTCTCATTGTCAGTTTTATTATTTTGTTGATGGCCAGCTGCTCTTTTGTCACTATTACAATGACAAGCTGTCAAGCATATGCTGGTCTTAGCAAAGCTCAGGTGTTTGCTTGTTGCTGTGCCTTGGAGAAGAGGATGCAAAACAACCCCATCCTACACTCCTGAGTAAATCCAAGCAGCCAAACTTCAGGAAGCAGCAGAAGTATAAGAAGAAAATATATACATATATGTATTTGGTGCTATTACTCTGGCATTTGTGATAGACAAGTCCTTCATGTGTCACCCTTAACTCCCACTGAAGACTGTGGGAATTTCTGCACTGATTTAAATTGAAGCAGACTTGCTCCTAGATGCTCCAATTATGGGCACAGCAGCAAGAGCTTATGAGACAAAATTTTCTCACACTGGGAGAAAAAAATAATGAAGGGACACACTGTATTCGATGTGGGACACCAAATAAAATCAGTCTCTTAATGATGAATAGTTGTAAAGGTTAAAAAAATGGCACTGCAACAATGTGCCCTTCTAGTCACCTCAGATGAGGACTGATCTCCCACTGTGTTTCATTGTTTGGTGTTATTTTATTACTGGACGTAACTTGATGTAAAATTAATTATTCCTTAATATATCTGCATTAAAAAAGTGCCGAACACCAATTATGAATGATGACATTTAAAATAATTCACCAAGTGAGTTTAATTAAGTTACAAATAGACTGTTCTGCAAATAGAACTGCTGCTCTGAGGGCAGGCTGCAGCATGCTGCCTGCATGGCATTAGCCAAACAAGCACTCATGATGCATATGTGTGCCGGACTTCGGAAACAAAACTTTTATGAACTGGTGAAATACCAAGAATAATAACTTGTGAGAGTGATCTTGTAAGAAAATACACCATTCACCTATAAAGGCAGTACCCCTGACTGCAGTGTCCTAAGTGATTTCATGCTTTGTATTTTTAATATAATTCTTTAAACGGCCATTGCAGTGTAAGACAACTCAATGGTGAGAAGGCTGCAGGAAAGCTTTATTTGACTTTTTAATCTGTAGTAAAGAAGATGAGTAAGAATGGTTGGGGAAGGCTTATTAATTTTTGCAATGATTCAACACAAGCAAATACTTTTAAGAGCAATACATTTCCCTTCTTGCAGTACAGTTGCTTTTTCAGTTTAAGAAGAAACTCTTGTTTTTTAACACTCCTCCATGACAATACAGAAGAAGTTACATACAAAGGAGATTCTGTGTTGCATTCCTACACTGCTTCAGAGTTTGATGGAAGATTAGCTTTCTGGATGATATCAAGGGTGACTGAAAAAAATTTCTGGAAAAATATACATTTACTCTTTAGTGCTGTGAAAATATAGATAATCTGGACTATAGTGCTTGTATTCTTATCTTTAATGAAATACTATGGGAAATACTATGTAAATCAGGATAAAGTGGGAACATCTCTTCTGACTTTTTAAAAGCTGCAACAGACAACAAAAAATTAGGAAATTACATCTTTAAACATGTATTAGGTTCTCTGCAGTACCTTTAATCAAAATCGAATTTTTCTAAAAGATACATTAAGATTTCAGAAGCAGAATATTTTGATATTTGAGTATTTTGATATTTGAATATGAGAACTAAATCATGTTTTGGATGTTTCACCAATTGTAACTGATGCTGGAATCATTACTGGGATTTTTACTTTTTAAAGTAAAGTGAAGTTACCCAGGATGAGTAACTGCTGCAGAACTGGAAAGTTGCAGGGACAGAGGAGCAGCGGTCAGGCCGTGCTTTTCACAGGCAGCATTTACTGACACATGCTATCGATAATCTTCTGGCCAGAGAATTAAATGTGTATTCTTTATTCACAGGTCAGAGCCTTGGCCCCCCAAAGCAGCCGTGCAGTTACTGCAGCTGTGTCTGAGAGGTGACTGTGTGAGCTGCATGTGCCGCTGCATGAATGGGGTCAGTAGCCACAGTGTCACAGCAGCCATCCATTCCAGGTGTCAGGGGTTGCAGTGCAAACTGTAACCAAAACTCTGTATTCTATCACCATCAGATCAAACTGGGGTGTGAGAGGGGTTGTAATTGTCTGTCAATGGCCAACTGTCAGTAAACCTGCTGGGGCAGTTTTCTTATCTCTGCCACAACCCATCCTCCCTCCAGGGAGAGATCTTCTGCTGATGGGCCATTGAGTCTTACTGATAGAATTACATCATCCCACTGGGAAATGCTCCAGCCAGGGGAAGAGCCAAGTATTCCTACCTGGATAAAAATCTTGGAACACCAAGTAGCCTTTTCCACTGGACTCTCAGAGGTAGACCAGGCCCATCTATCACCACTGGACCTTCAGCAAAAGAAATCCACTTTTCTCCAGGAGCATCACTTCAACAGAGCCACATCTGCCACTGGGACTGCAGCCACCATGGAACTGGACTGCCACCAAGCCCCTGACCCACAGGGTGTCAGGTTGGATCCTGACTCTGTCAGTGGGTTTGTTTGTTTATTTGTTTGTCTTACTGCATGTGTTTTTGTTTTATTGTTTATTTTAGTTCTCCTAATAAAGGACTGTTATTCCTATTCCTGTATCTTTGCCTGAGAGCCCCTTAAATTCAAAAGTTATAATAATTTGGAGGAAGGGGATTTAAATTCTCCATTCCAAGGGAGGCTCCTGCCTTCCTTAGCAGACACCTGTCGTCGTTCAAACCACGACACGAGGGCACTGCAGTCCTTCCTCCTGCTTTTCTACAGGTAGGCTTTGGGGTGTGTCCTTGATCAAGTAAAAGTCTGAAAAGAAAGTGTGGGGGAGCTGAGGGGGAGGAAAGAGTACAACTAAATTTTGAAATAAGTTAGTGACAACTGGCAACACCAGATCAAACTGAAACAGAGAAGTGGTAATGGTAAGGAGCAGGAAAGGAGGGGTGTGAAGCACTGAGGTCATCAGAAAAAAAATGCAAAAACCAATTAAGTT
Organism: Certhia americana; assembly: GCA_018697195.1. Lineage (NCBI taxonomy): Eukaryota > Metazoa > Chordata > Aves > Passeriformes > Certhiidae > Certhia > Certhia americana. The sequence continues at coordinate 21,647,373 of CM031864.1, read as the reverse complement.
TTAAAAGACAACATTTTGTTGCTGTTTTCTTCCTCTTTAGTCCTCAATTATTTGAGGTCATTCCCCTGAATATGTGTCATGGTTTAAGCCAGCTGGCCACCAAGCCCCATGGAGGTGTTCACTCACTCCCCCTGCAGAAGTTTGGGGGGAGAATTGGAAGGGTAAAAGCCAGAAAATTCGTGGGTTGAGATAAAAGTTTATAGGGAAAGCAAAAGCCATGCACATAAGCTAAGCAAAACAAGGAATTGATTCACTACCTCCCATGGGCAGGCATTCCTGCCTTATTATTTTTTTTTTTTTTTAATTTGTCCAAATAATTTTTTTTTTTAAACACAGTCCAAATTGCTGAACTACAATTCATGCATATAAAATCACACCTTCATTTTGCTGGGTATGAGGCAAAGAATTGAGTGTCCAGTCTGAAGGCAGTGAAGGAATTTTGCACACAAGAAGAAAAGCAAAAGGAAATAAAAGGTCGCTGTCTTAAGATGGGTAAAGAAAATGGGATGTAAAAGGGCTGGATTACAAAAAAGTGAGTTACCATTAAGTAATTTTCCGTACTGCCTGATTTCCTTTCACTTCTCTAGCTTAGTAGACATTATGCTAAATGACAAAACAGATGGTAAAGACCAGGACAAGAACTTCTCATGCAGAACAGCCAGAAGTGTAACTTGGTGAGTTGTATTTTTCTCCCTTTCCCCCCAATAGTCTAAAGATGCTCTTATAAAGAATATATGCTTGTGAACAGAAATTGGCTTCTAATGGAACTAAACCACCATTTATTTTTATGGCTCACAATGCTAAGTAATTTTACTTAATATGCCATTTTTGAAACTAAATGCATGACAGAAGGAAAAGTATGAGACACAGCAAATGCATGAAGGAAGATTCATACATTTCCACTGAAAAATAAACTGCTGGTCTGGTTCACTGACACCACATTCCTCCACCATTAGGTAACCTTTCAAGGTAAGTCTCCTAGAGCATTTGACAAATAAGTCTACTGCTTAAGGTGCTTCTAAAATATTTTTTTCTTCAGATGAGGGAAAGATGTCACAGTTTACCATTACTGAGTTACTGGATGGACCAGTGTGAGTTTGCACCAGCCACTGCATTGAGAGGTATTGCAGCACAGCGTTTTGTTTGCTGGATGCAGAGATTCAGTAGCAAGTCAAAACCTTGTTAACTATCTGTTTGGTGTTTCTGTGTCACATCCACCATCACCACATCTAGTACCCTCTACTTGACAGTTTATCTCATTATAGTAACTAAAAGGAAAAGGGTCCTCTGAACCCCTTCTGACTGGGGCTGCTACTGCCTCCACCAGGAAAACAATTAGGAAACAAAGCTGCTATTGGCAATAATGGAAAATTAAATGCTTGCTGAGATCTTTTATCAGGCTCTAGTGATTTTCAAGTTTAAAGAAAAATAAATTTTTTTCTGCTTTATTAGCCCACAATTAAAGTGAATTATATGAATGAACAAAGACAAACTTCACGTCTGCTGCGAAGTTATACACAGCCTTATAGCTCATTCCTCTTTTTTAAGCACTGCACTGCAAGGCAATTTTAAAAACCTATTTAGAGCATGTATGATTGCTGAATTATTTTACTTTTTGTCTCCTTCTCAGTACCTCAAAGTTTTATTGTTGCAAACAGCTGTATGTGATCATGTGTTTGGACAAAAAAGATGAACAGCAGGAAATATGACCTATGAGTCTTTCTGGTTAATAAACATAGTTCAGGAGAGGTACAGGAGATAAACAAAAATCTAATGGTTCCTGCCTTTATCCTTTGCCAAGCTCAAGGATGTATCCTAATTGGACTTGAACATATTTTTGAATTCCATTAAAGCTAGTGTTCCTAAAAATACCTGTAAAATTTTTTAGATACTAAATAGAACATTGGGGTTTTTTATTGCAGGAAGCTTCATATTCCTACTTCTGCTTCAAACCAGACAGTTTCTAGGAGAAACATCGAGCAATTCATTGCATCTGCCTGCAAAGTCTGGGTCACTCTGTTATCAAATGATGAGATTCAAGGCCTAGAAACTTCAATCTTTGCAAATTGTGTGCCAGCTACAGCCAGGATTCAGGTGGGCTCTTCTGTAAACCATTTGTCCCATCTATAAAATCTGCCAATTGGCATTTTTCTGTAAGTTTTAAAATTTCTTTTCTCTTACTTTAATTATGAGAGGTACATCAGTACCTAGGGCTATGTTTCTATCTCTAAACTGAGGCACTTTAGAGTAAATGCCTGTTTTATACATCTTCTGCTTTCTAACCTGATATTAATTCAGACGTATGTCATGGCTTCTTGATGTGCCAGGTGTAGGTATCCTCACTTCTCAGGGGCCCTGCTTGGCCTCAGTATGTCTGTAAATGTTGAAGCCTTAAAGATGTTTTCCTCACAGAAACCACAAGGTAAATGTAACAAGTAATCAACCTTCAGAACAACAGTCAGGAAATCTAATGAAGATCCTATACAAATGCAATAATTAATTTAAGCTTTGACCTGAATGGCAGTGAATATAATCAGCTTGAAATAGTGTGCATACTGTACTCATTTTTTTGTCTGTCACAGATATTCTGTTAAATGCAATACAAACATATTGGGTTGTTTTGAAGAATACTAATTTCAGGAGGGGAATGTGACACAAGTGGTGCATGCAGATCAGGTTATTTGTTCTTGTTCATGTTCAGACTGAGGCAAAACACAATGTCAGTGTCAAAGCAGAACAGGAAGGATACAATACACTCAGAAACCAAAAAACCCCAAGCCATCAAAGCTAGCACAAACCACACAGCAAACCCAGTCCTTTAACCACAAAGCCTCAGACAAGTGATCGAGGGCTGTGAGCAATAAGTGGTGGAGAAAGAGATGTGTTTGGCACAGGTTCAAATTAGGCAGTGTAAGCTCTCTTTTATTAATTAGGAGGACATGTCATTTGAAAATTGCAGGCTGATCTTCAGCCAGTGTAAGTTGGCCTAGTGCCATCTTACTCTGTCCAGTTGAAGACAGTAATGCAATTTTTTTGAGACAATAAATTTTTTTAATCTGAATTAGTAAGTAACACTTCCAAGATTTTACAAAATGAATGTGTTTCTTCTTCACTTGGCATCAGTATTGGGCATTAGAAGCAGGTGGGCAGGTTTCAGACCCCAGTCAGCAGTCTGGAGGCAATTGTGCACTGTAATGTTTTCAGGCAGCACTGCAGATGTATTTTTAAATAAGAGCAAAAGTATTTCCCTAAGGACTAAAATAATGCATCTTCTATCAGACACACCTGCAATAATATTTTCTTTTACACAGATTTTCTTTTTTTACATCCATCTACCAAAATTAACCTAGGAAATTCCTAAAGAAATGCCACCAAAAATAAACTCCTTGGACAAATACAGTTAATCCTTATTGACTTTCACTATCAGACATACAAAGATGGGATTTATTGGTTTGTTTATTTACTGTTTATTTATTTAGTTTGACTGTCATTTGAAAACGATGCAGGGAAAAAAAAAGGAATTCCTTGTACTTTTTGTGGTGGTAGCTCACACTAGTTGAGACTGGCTGGATGCTCCCTAGGGACTGATGAGAAGTGCTCATCATGGCATTTTTCTCAAACGACACTGAAATTGTCTTGTAAGTTATTTGATCCACTGCCTAAATTTAACTATGCATTAAGCATACTATACCAGGTCCATGAAAAGGTAGAGCTGGCCAAAGGATGGAAAAGTCTGACAGGTAACTGTTGAGCAGTTACATGTCAAGAAGAAAATGAATTGTTAATAATAACCTGGCTTACTCACAAAGACAGAGCATGAGGAGCAGTGGAAAAGAAGGGAAAGAATCAGAGAAGAGTGGAATACAAGAAGAGGAACATACTAATAATGGTTCAAGAAACATCGCAGCACCAACTAATAAAATGTAAGATACATTTTATTGAAGATTTTTTTATCTTCAATAATTGTTTTCTGCTCTTCTCTGTGGCCTCACCACAGACAGCTCTTGTTTTCACTTCCTCTGCTGTGGTTAAACATACATCGATGTTTTCCTTCTCCAGATAGTGTGAAAGTAAAAGAATTATTTTCCTAATTTCTCAGCCATTGAATTTCTCAGCCCCTTGCCATTCCCACCGTGCCCTACACTTCCTTTTCCTTCCCCTCAGAAGAAATCAGCAACTCCAAAGTCAATTTTTTCACCTTCCATTCCACAGAAAATGTGAATCGTAAAAAGCACGTCTCCTCTTTCCCTTTATCCCCCACCTCTCTCACAACGCTTGGCCATTTCCTCTGGCTTTCTCCACTTTTCCTGGCGGGCCCCAAGCAGCAGGAGCTCCCTGTGCCTGCTGAGCTCCCAGGACAGGACCAAACCCAGGCCCTGCTGCTCTCCCAGGACAGGACCAAACCCAGGCCCTGCTG